>OY755038.1:9523755-10723755 GCA_963576565.1 Aspidapion aeneum | reverse complement strand
GATAAAAGCAACTACATGGGGATTTCGGAAACGGTAAGAGATACGAGTTTGTTTAAATGAGAAAAAAGTGCCGCTATTCTAAGCCCAATCAGATGCCGTATCAAAATTAGAAATTTCTAAAGGGGTTTTTAAAATATCGAGCAAAAACTAAAAATTGTGCAAAGAAAAAAGGTGGAAAACGTGCTGTGTATGGATCGATAAAAATCAAAACGAATTTTATACTTCACACAAAGGTGTGTGTGCCCAACTTGGGCCGTACTGCCCGAAGCATATGCGTTTTCCATCTTTCTTCTTTGCATATGCTTCGGGCAGTACGGCCTTTTAGTTGTTACGTGATTACGTGGTTTTAGTACCACATTCATTGGACGAAACTTGTCATAGATGGCGCCCTGCGTCTCAGACAAGACGATGCCAGTGTGCTTAAACTTTTGAATGCTCGAGCCAGTTCGCTAGATGGCGCTACACCTTGAAGTTTACTCGCATTTCACGGACGCGAGTATTTATATGCAGGAGTTGGTTTTGGTTAAAATTGGCTTACCTGGGTCAGCTATTCTCTACTGATGACGTGAAACACACAGAAACGTAAGTCTAGAGATGCTACCTTGTGTAAGTAGGAAAACAACCAAAACCAACTCTTCCTTCTCCTTCTGACACTCGCAAGTTGGGCACACACACCTTTGTGTGAAGTATAAAATTCGTTTTGATTTTTAAAATTTGTGTTTTTTGAAAAATTGAAATATCGCCGCCATCTTGCAAACAAATTTAATGAAATTTGGTAGTTTTTTATAACCAACTACGGCCAATTAAATGACGTTAATAATTTTTTTCTAGGCCTTCTAGTTTTTTTGAAACCATAGTCAACTTTGTTATTTCGTATGACCGCCATATTGGATTTATACTTCAATAAATAGAGCATAAAAGGAGCTTTTCAACCGTGTATAATAAGCCTATCTTTGGATGACGGAAAATGTGGATTTATTAAAAAAATAGTTTTTCACTTAATTGGCTGTGAAACAAATGCCGTAGTTGTGTTTGTTGTCATACCTTCGTAACTACCTTTCCAAACTTTTCCATTTATTTGATTTATATGCAAATCTTTAAGGCCCTTATTTTTTTACTTTTGTCTGGCTAAGAAGTAATACAATTTCATATATCTGTTATTTCTGACACAAAAGTTTGCATTTATTATTTAATTTAAAATAAAATTAAAAACCGATAACAAACCATTGAATTAAATAAGCAAATGTCCGAAAATTCCACAATTTGTTCTATAGTTCCAAATGGCGGCCTTAGTATCGCCGAAAAAGTCATGATTATCAAATAGACAAAAAGGTGGTACCTATCTAATAAAGTTTAACTTATACAATCATATTAATTTTGTTTTTGCGATTTATAAAGCTATGAATAAAATTAAACAAAGGCATAAGCATTGAGCATATGCCAAATGTAACGGATACTTTATATTTAAATGACGTTAATGTGAATGCTTTTCGATAAAAAAAATTGTCTTTTCTTTGGTGTTGGTACGGATGATAGCATGTGTAAATCGGACGTTTTACGACCGTTAATAAATTTAAACATTAACTCGCACAGTAAAATATCTTAAATGCGCCTTGTGGGTTTAAATTACGTCGACTTTTCTTATAAATTATATTCGAATAAATTATGGCTGTAATGATCGCCGTTTAGCAACGCGTTTGTCTCTCTTAAAACAAGCAGCTACACCTGTCGCGTCAATCTTTCAGGACGATTTACTTGCTTTTTACAAGCTTTTATTTAGCTTCAGATGTTCTGTCTAACTAACTATCTAACTAACTATCTAACTACCCACATAGCACAAAAATCACATCAACGTTAAATTAACGTGAACAAAAATAACAAAGTTTTTTTTTACTTGAAAACAACCTCATGTAATACTTATTTTGTTAAATCTACATGTTTAAAGATAACTTAAAAACAAGGAGAAATCAAGCTATAAAAATGTACTTTTTGCTAAAGTTTCTGGTGCTGCGTATATAACGTGTTTTTTACCCTCGTTATTTTCATGTACCAAATTCACACTTGAAAAGTCCTCCACAACATGTTCTAAAACGCCACTAGATTAAGACTTCTCAAACCTACAAACTTTCTGCGTCTTTTTTGGTCACGTTTTTTTAATAACATTTTTTTAACTTAAAAGAGACGCGAAAGGAAGTTATAAAAGTTCACTAGTTTAAGACTACAACACTTCAGGACAATTTTAAAGATAGCGTTCAAGGCAAGACAAAATATCTATATACATTATTTTTTTTTTTTAAGCCAGGCAAGCTTTTTTAACAGTAAACACTTTCACAGAATATTAATGTGTCTTGATCAGGTTAATAACAGATGCGTCGTGATCGTAAAGGATCAGGGATCAGTTCCTTAAAAGGTTTTTGGTGTTTAGAGGCCAAATCACTGCCTGATAGATTTCGTCAAAGTGAAAAATCCCGACAATAGGTGGCGCTGCTGCTAGTACAATCTCAAAAATATTCAGTATAAAATTCGTGTAGAAAAGGCGTGAATCTAATGTGATTTTAACGTAAAAATCACTTGAAACTAACGTAAAAACATTGCTGTTTTAATTTTATAATAGCGTTATTACAACGCAGTTTTTAGCAACATTATTTTTTATAACGTTAATTAATGACCTATTAAGCTTGTTTTCATATATGAAATAAACGTTTTTTTCTAGCAGCTTTTAAAGTCAATGTTTTTTTTTCTCACGCCTTTTTTACGTGTTAAACAGGTGCGCTATGCGGGTAACTATCTATCAAATAATCTTGGGAAGCGATTTTGACACACTTCCCATTATCCGATTTGGATGAAATTTGGAACACACATAGTGGTCCAATGACAATACAACATTAAGAAAAAAATGTCCTCCCACCCCTACCCCACCTCTTCTATAGAAAAATATGTTTTTGACACACTTCCCGTTATCCGATTTGGATAAAATTTGGAAGACACATAGCGGTCCGATGATAATACAACAATAAGAAAAAAATATCCTCCCACCCCTACCCCCTCCCCCTTCCATAGAAAAATTTGTTTTTGACACACATCCCGTTATCCGATTTGGATGAAATTTGGTATACATATAGTGATCCGATGACAATACAATATTAATAAAAAAATATCCTCCCACCCCTACCCCACCCGCTTTCATAGAAAAATGAGTTTTTGACACACTTCCCATTATCCGATTTGGATGAAATTTGTTATTCCCATAGTGGTCCGAAGACAATACAACATTAAAAAAAAAATATCCTCCCACCCCTACTCCCACCCCCTTCCATAGAAAATGCGTTTTTGACACCCTTTCCATTATCCGATTTGGATGAAATTTGGTATACATATAGTGGTCCGATGACAATACAGCATTGAAAAAAAAATCCTACCACTCCTACCCCCACCACCATCTATAGAAAAATGCGTTTTTGACACACTTCCCATTATCCGATTTGGATGAAATTTGGTATACGTATAGTGGTCCGATGACAATACAACAATAATGAAAAAATGTCCTCCCAAAACATATTTCTACCTCTAAACCCATTCTCTCCTTCTCCCAATAGAAAAATGAGTTTCCAAACAACTCACGATCAGCGATTTCATTATAATCTAGAATAAACTCTTCTGTTATTGAACAAATATTTTCATTTAATAGAGTAGATAGCTGAGACTAAAAAGTAGAAAATAAATTGGTAAAAAAATTTTTTTAAGTCACAAGCTTTTATAAAATGCACTAAAAATTAAAAAATAATTTTCCAACATTCTAATATTATCATAATAATAAAAGCGATTATTGTTTGGGATTATTTTTTCTTTTAGTATTTTATTCAGGAGAATATGAAGGGAATTAACTACAGCTGTACCACCGTACTTGAGCATTTCTGCCGTTACTCCGTTTCGTGTACCCTGTATAGAGAGTTAAAGCAAACTGATCCTTCTATTATTATTTTATCACCTTTGATTAAATTTTGTCTAAAATTACGCGCTATTGATTCCAAAGACGCTTCTTTGCTATTCGTTGCTACGTCAGCTATCGATCTTCATTATAAGTTGAAATTGCCATCGTTAATGTAATTACAGCCAAAGCAAAGAACCTCTTTCTCACTCTCTCTCTTTCTGTCTTTTTCTTTCGCTTCTTTTGTTGGGGATGATAATAATTTATAGACGTAGATGAGCGTCATTTTTCGGCCTTCAGAATATCTTTGAGAAAATTAAAATCAAGACCAAATTTAGTTGGGATATTTCAGAAAGGAATTAATAAATAGACACTTATTGCAATAAAACTTGACCTTATTTTAAAATCGACCCTATTGTGACAGATTTACATATAAAAAGCAGCTGCTTTCTTTCAAAATTCGGCCTTTGTGTATTTAAGATCCGGTTTTATTAGTGTCTGTATTTATTAAATGAAAGTTAGCGATTTTATTATTAAATTTAACTTTGGTATGTCAATTTTGAGAGGTCAGCTGTCAGTTTTCTTTGTGAATCTCTCAGAATAAAGTCGACTCTAAAATAAAGTCAGGTTTTATTCCAGTAAGTTCCTAATAACAATAGGGACTTATTGGCATAAAACCTGACTTTATTCTAGAGTCGGCTTTATTCTGACAGATTTAGAAAGAAAACTGACATCTGACCTCTCAAAAATGACATACCAAAGTCAAATTTAAAAATAAAGTAGTTAACTTTCATTTAATTAAAACAGACACTAAGAAATCCGGTTCTTATATACACAAAAGCCGAATTTTGAAAGAAAGCAGCTGTTTTCTATATGTAAATCTGTCACAATACGGCCTATTTTAAAATAAGGTCAGCTTTTATTCCAATAAGTGTCTAATAATAATAGGGACTTATTGTTAACTGGAAATTGCCATCGTTAATGTAATTAAAGCCAAAGCAAATAACCTCTTTCTCACTCTCTTTCTTTCTGTCTTTTTTTTTCGCTTCTTTTGTTGGGGATGATAATAATTTATAGACGTAGATGAGCGTCATTTTTCTGCCTTCAGAATATCTTTGATAAAATTAAAATTAAGACCAAATTTAGTTGGGCTATCTGAGAAAGGAATTAATAAATATCAGATACTTATTGGAATAAAACCTGACCTTATTTTAAAATCGGCGATATTGTGACAGATTTACATATAAAAAGCAGCTGCTTTCATTCAAAATTTGGCCTTTGTGTATTTCAGAACCGGATTTATTAGTGTCTGTATTTATTAAACGAAAGTTAGCGATTTTATCATTAAATTTAACTTTGGTATGTAAATTTTGAGAGGTCAGTTGTCAGTTTTCTTGGTGAATCTGTCAGAATAAAGTCGACTCTAAAATAAAGTCAGGTTTAATTCCAATAAGTCCCTAATAACAATAGAGACTTATTGGCATAAAACCTAACTTTATTCTAGAGTCGGCTTTATTCTGACAGATTTAGAAAGAAAACTGACAGCTGGCCTCTCAAAAGTGACATACCAAAGTCAAATTTAAAAATAAAGTAGCTAACTTTCATTTAATTAAAACAGATACTAAGAAATCCGGTTCTTATATACACAAAAGCCGAATTTTGAAAGAAAGCAGCTGTTTTCTATATGTAAATCTGTCACAATACGGCCTATTTTAAAATAAGGTCAGGTTTTATTCCAATAAGTGTCTAATAATAATAGGGACTTATTGATAACTGGAAATTGCCATCGTTAATGTAATTAAAGCCAAAGCAAATAACCTCTTTCTCACTCTCTCTCTTTCTGTCTTTTTCTTTCGCTTCCTTTGTTGGGGATGATAATAATTTATAGACGTAGATGAGCGTCATTTTTCTGCCTTCAGAATATCTTTGATAAAATTAAAATTAAGACCAAATTTAGTTGGGCTATTTCAGAAAGGAATTAATAAATAATAGACACTTATTGCAATAAAACCCGACCTTATTTTAAAATCGACCCTATTGTGACAGATTTACATATAGAAAGCAGCTGTTTTCTTTCAAAATTTGGCCTTTGTGTATTTCAGAACCGGATTTATTAGTGTCTGTATTTATTAAACGAAAGTTAGCGATTTTATTATTAAATTTAACTTTGGTATGTCAATTTTGAGAGGTCAGCTGTCAGTTTTCTTTGTGAATCTGTCAGAATAAAGCCGACTCTAAAATAAAGTCAGGTTTTATTCCAATAAGTCCCTTATAACAATGGAGACAGCTGCTTTTTATATGTAAATCTGTCACAATACAGCCGATTTTAAAATAAGGTCAGGTTTCGTTCCAATAAGTCCCTATTAACAATAATTCTTCCTCCTGATTTATATTAAGGTGCGCTCAGAAGCCTTTTGGCTTGTCCGAGGAAGAGTTGGAAATCATTATTAATGTCAACTGCCCTGGGCAATTGAAGTAAATTGATGTAATTGCAGTGAGAAATGTGCGGACTAATATAGACATTATAAAACGCTAAAAATTATTACAACTTTGACAGCCGTTATGGTTATTCTTCGTTGTATTAATTAACGATTTGTCAGTTTTCAAATTCTATCGCAGTTTACTTTATTGAATTTATTTCAATACTATGTTTTTTTATTAAAATAAAAGCATGGATGACATTATTAAGTTATTAGGTATTAAAAGTTATTGTTACGTAACTCTCAAATAAATTTTAAACATAACGTAGAGCGCTAAATCGGTTGTTAACGTGCAGTTTTACGTACAAAATACGTAGCGCAAGTTCAACTCTCTAAAATCTGCTTCCGTTATTTTTATTAATACAATCCGAGAAACTAGGCTGGTGACGATATAAATTGGGGGGGGGGGGGGGCAGAAATTTATATTGCATGGAAAAGGACATAAAAAAAACTTACCTAAACAATTTTATTTTAGCATTTTACAAACAAGTAGCTACTTGTTGTAGTTTTTCGTTTATTTCTTTATAGATAAAGTCTATTCGCCCTTCTTTTACATGCGCAAAGTGCTCGGATTAGCACCAGTTTCAGACTCATCATGGCCCCGTAGAGCAACCTCAAAAATCCCACACAATTTTGAACAGTCTATTAACCTACATAACTTGTCTATTTTTTGCCACATTTCCATTATGTTCGGTAATGTTTTACCTATAGGCACTATTCAATTGGCACCTAATATCAGTCTTGGCTAGCATAAAAAATTCTGTGGTTATTTAAATAAGTAGCACTTACTTTGTGTCTTTAACTTTTCACTAAAGTGCTTGATATCACGCATTTTCTTTGCCACCCACGCATGATCACTTCGTAAATTGTTCATAATAAGACAAATAAAGCAAAAAAGAAGCATTTCGTTTTTCACAACCGCTCAACCAGTTTTCAGCATCGTATAATTTTTTATTTCTTGCACTAAAATTTTAGTTAATTTGTAGGATTTTTAGGTCCGGTCTATGTGGCCCTAAAGATTTTATTTGTAATCGAAGTTCATATGTCAACGTATTTAAATTTGCACAGTTAATTATATAATCGACGGTATTTATTTTCATTTTGAAAAAAAAACAAAAACAAACGATGGACACGTGACCGGCAAGGCTTTTAACTACTGACTTACCCCAAATCAAAACAAATTCATACGTCTTCACTAAGGATAGAACCGACAACACGTTGGAAGGGCAACGAACGTTTACGCACGACGAATAGAGCCGACGTCAACTAAAACAAACATTCCTCCCGCCCCCGCGCGAGAAGAGCCACCCATAAACCGCTGAAAAACGGGTGAAATTGAAATCTTGTCCCGCGCGGTGCTGCCGCCTTGTAATTGTTTACGCTAAAAAAGTTTTCCCTCATTAATCGCCTTTTGTTAACCACAGACTAAAAAAAAGAACCAGACATGTCGTACGGGAAGATTTAACTTGTTTTAAATAAATTAATTAAAAATACTGTTTGTTGTCTAGTTTTGGGAGGGCACCCGCACGCGTATTTACGTTTCCGTGCTGATTTCACGGCGGCGCTGTTTTGAAATAGACACGGAAATGTTGCAACATATTTGGTTACAAATGCGTGTTGATTTTAAGGCGCCGAGCCTCGAACAAGGCACGGATTTGTGTTGAATTACGCAGCGCAGGGGTTTACTTATTAATGCACATTTGAAACTTAAATTGGATTCACGTTGTTTATTAGTTTGATTCTGAGGTTATATGCTTATTAATATGAAAATTATGGAGCAGTTTAAAAGTATTTGTACTAATATTACTCAAGATTTTGAAATTCTTTGAAGTTTGAAGAACACTCTTCCATTAACTATACCTGCAAAGTTCAGTGTTCATTGTCTTACACCGGCAACTACGACGACAGATGTTGTTCTGTTATTAATAAATTTTAATGATTTAAATGATTTTCACTTGATTTCTAACCACATGAAAATAGAAAATTTCAAAATCCTAACCTAACGAAAGCTAATCACTCAAATTTAACCGAACCGAACCAAAGCAAACTGAACCAATAATTTTTTTCAAAAAAAAACTCTCCTGAGTCCCTACCCGGGATCCTAGACGATGTGAATCCGAACCGAATCGATCCTAACTAAACCGAACCAAACCTAACCTAACCAAACTAAACTATAACACTATTCACACCCTCTAGGATCCCGGGAAAGAAGTCAGGACAGTTTTTTTTAATTGTTGGTTCAGTTTGCTTTGGTTCGGTTCGGTTTGGTTCAATTCGATTCGTTTCGGTTCGGATTTACATCCTCTAGGATCCCGGGTAGGAAGTCAGGAAAGTTTTTTTTTGAAAAAAATTATTGGTTCAGTTTGCTTTGGTTCGGTTCGGTTAGATTTGATTGATTACCTTTCGTTATATTAGCGTTTTAACCTGACAGTTGAATACGCTTTTGTAATAGTTTAATGAGCGATGTTCTCTTACAGATCCGTGCTCATTTCGAGATCAAAACTCTTAAAATCAACACGTATTTGAACCCAAATATTTTATTCTATTTCTAAACCGCGCCGACGTGAAATGAGCACGGAAACGTAAATATGCCACCCGCCCGTTGCCCTCCCTGTAGCAGCCACCACTGGTGGTTAGATTTATACAGGAATGTATGTCCACCAAATATGCGTTTGTCGTATCCAACAACTCTTGGGGTTAGCTGACCACCGAGTCCCTTGACAATAGAACATAGAGCTACAAAGTTTTGTTTTGTTTTGTCTCATGTTTATGGAGAACGAAAAGTTTTGGGGTTTACCTATGTGTCCTTCCGGTTTTGCTAAAGTAAATATGACAAACTAGAAATAGTATATTACATAACAAAAGAAGAAAGTGACAAATTTTACACAAGCGTGCATGTTGTGAACGAGGCGTTAGCCGAGTGAAACAACACGTAAGTGTAAGAAAGTTACTTTTTATAGAGTTGTGGACACTGTTGAACTATACAAATTTTTGTAAAAATTGGTCTTTAATTTTTCACAAATCAAACGAAACTGCTTTTGCGGAGAAGTGTGGAAAAGTACTTTTCCAAACTTGCACACGGGTGAAATTTAACGTTTTCTGAAGTTGAAAATCATGTAAAATCCATCATTTTCATATACAGTCGAACCTCTATAACTCGAACCTGAAGGGACAACCAAAACAGTTCGAGTTATGGAGAGTTCGAGTTATGGAAACTCGAGTTACATAGGTTAAAATACATGTAAAAAGTGCAGGGACATCTTAAAAGGTTCGAGTTATAGAGGGGTTCGAGTTATAGAGGTTTGACTGTATTTTGTTTTTTATATCATGACTTCATGTCTCAAATGTTTTGTTTAAAGCAAGAAAAGCAAAGCAACATTATTTTATTTTGGTTGGGATTGATCCGACTCCTTGCTCTGTAATCTCCATATCATAATTTTTGAGATAACTTTTTGACAGTTATCAGCTGGGTACCATAACAAATAGCATAGGCCAACGAAAAAAAGTTATAAAAAGTTGACTCAAAAATAATGATATGAACTGTAGAATGTCACGGAGCAACCCAGAGTGATCTCCAATCCATACTGGTGCAATCAGTTAGACAAAAACTACTACTTCTATGTCGGTTTAGAACGTTTTTCTATGTTGTCCGACGCATATTCTCTACCTCCTTCGATCCAGACAATCATCTTCTGTCAGGTCTCTTTGACTCATTGATCTTTGGATTGACTTTGCCATTCTAGTTTAGGACGCCCTCTTTCTCTGCGCCCTATTGGTTGCCCTTGTAGGACCTACTTTGGTAATCTTTCGCTGTTCATCCATTGTACATGACCGTACCATATCAGTTGTCTTTTAGTGATGTCATCCGTTATGCTTCCCTCGATTCCCATATTTATTCTTTTATGATCTCATTTCTTATATGATCTGTTCTAGATATTCTGATTGCTCTTCTTAGGGCCGGTTTCTCAATAGAGGGTGAGCCCTGAGCCGTGGGTTAAAAAATGAGATGACTGACATATTTACCACATTCTAAAAAAAGACAACTGTGAAAGGAAACCCACGGGTCAGGGCTAACCCTCTATTGAGAAACCGGCCCTTATTGCATCCATTTCGACACTTTTCACCATTGTTTTATATACCTATGTTAAATTTCACCTTATTTAACATCAAATAACCTTTTTTGCTTTTTGTTTTCCAGTTCTTTACAGTCTGTTCCGGTCTTATCAAATGCGACACCCAGTATAAATAATGCATGAAGATATTTTTGTCCATTGTCTAGTTCTAGCTCACTTGATACGTTTGCAATACATAAGTACTGTGTTTTGTCCACGTTGACTGTTAACCCCCACTTTTAGTATTCTTCCGTTAACTTTTTCATCGTATACTCCATGTCTTCTTTATCATTAGCTACAATTACTTGGTCGTCAGCAAACTGTAGTGTGTATATACTTTACGTTTTCAGTTTTTTAGAGCTACTGCCATATATATTTTAAAAGAGTGCAATAATCTAATTTCTGAATGTAGAAACTCTAAGAAATTCTATAAAGACAAATACTATTTGCTTTGGATTAGTTATTGGAACGGAAAATCGAAAGAAACAACAAAGTTTTTCCAGAACATCCATGAGTGAGTTTGAATCGGCATGCCATGCCGTTGCAAAGTTTACTACGAAACTTTCGTAAACGTGATTGATGGCCAACACTGGGTTTGAAACGCCTGGAAATGCTTTTAATAATTTATTTAAAGGGAAGTCCATCTTTTATGATTTACAAAATACCGGTAATGAGTTTTTATTAAATTGCCAGTAGGAATGCTACTAATATCTCGCTAGAACGTTTTTCTACGTTGTCCGACGAATATTCTCCACCTCCTTCGATCCTGACAATCATCTTCTGTCAGGTATTTTCGTCTCATTAATAAAGATCAATGCGATAGTTAGAGCTACTGCGACATTTATTTTAAAAAGAGTTAGGATACAACATCCCTGTCTTAAGCCTTTCGTTAACAGGAATTCTTTTGAAAGTCGATTTCCAATTTTAGTTTTAGATTTTGACTCCTTGTATAGTTCTTTTATCTCTTTTATGTATGTATGTATGTATGATTGATATTAGTTTGCTCTGACACTGTCCATAATTTTTCTACTGGAACGGTATTTTATGCTTTTTGTAGGTCCACAAAGGTAACATGAGTCTCTATATTTCTGGCGTTTCTTTTCTCAATTACTTGTTTAAGACAAAAAACAATATCACTACAAGATCTGCCTGCAAGGAGCCCACTTTGCTCTTCTTCTTCTTGTTCATGAAAATAATTCTCTATTAGATCTCTAAGAATCCTACCGTACAATCTACTTAGAGTACTGGTTACTGAAATTACTCTGTAATTGTTACAATCTAGCTTGTTTCCTTTTGATGTATTGAGGATATGAATACAATTTTCCAATCATCGGGTACTGAATGTCCGTTTATGCATTGATTGATAATATTTGTGAGATTTTCTAGTAGTTTCTCTGATCCATATTTGAGCGTTTTCTGCGTATGTTCCCCCAGGTCCACTAGCTTTTCCGTCTTCTTCTTCTTCTATGACTCTTCTCGGAGAGGTTGAAAGATAATCGGGTCTCGTTTCCTGCAGCAGTCCCTTGTAGTGTTCTGTCCATTGTTATGGTTTGATGATCTGAATGTTTACTTTTTCTTTTTTTGGGTTTTTTACCGTAGAAATGAATTTTCATACTTCAGAACTATGCCCAGACGTGTGTATTGTGCCAGTAGAAATATCTGTGATAATCAAAAATATTCCAACTGTTTAAATAATAAATAAGAGTAAGGAATCAAATTAGATCTCCTAAGCCCACAAAAAAAGAATTTTGGCCTGTTTTCTTTAGTATAAGCATCATGTAAAACTCAGCAGGTAAAGGTCATAAATTCGATTTAAATGATGTAATACAATCAGGCCGCCTCGAATTACAACTCAATTTAAATAATAATTCGACTGAAATCGAATATTTCATTTCTCAAGAAAATATACTAGAAGATAAAGTCATTATCCAAATTGGTACCATCAACAAACCGAACGGAGAGCGGTCAAAAGGGGCTGGTATTGCGTGAGCAAAGGTAAACTTCGATATAAGACTCTAACCATACCGGGTCCCAGTTAGCCAATACATGAAGTGAGATCCTTTTTGTTTGAAACTCGTAGACAATGATTGAGTAGAAACAAAATTTCGGACATCCATTGTCTTTATTTATTTTAAACACAATGTTTCGGTTAGTAAGTATCTCTAACCGTTTTTTAAGTGTTAACTAGACAATCTAGTCTATATGCTACTACTTATTCTACTTGGTGTGACGGCCCGCCCCCTTTTAATCTCAAGGCCTATTTTCTTTAAGGAGTGGTTTCCATATTTTTGGTATTCCTTATTATTTAAGGGATTTTTTCGTTTGGTTTTAGTTACAAAACTCCTTATCGTATTTTCCGATGAAAATACTGTTTTTATTATAGTGTTTGGCTATTCGTCTTATGTTTTCTGAAATCTCTTGTACATTTGGAATGTTAATAAAACCCAACGGATTATGATTTTGAGAATTTGCTAGATTTAGTTTGTTTTTAATTTTAGAGATCGTTGAGTTTATTAATTTCTCGGAATAACCATTCTGTTGTAAGTCCTTTTTAATATTGTTAATTTCTGTGGTTAATTCTTCATTATTACTACAAATATTTACGGCTCTGAAATCAAACTTTTTATAACTCCTTGTTTTGTAGAATGATTAGACTTAAAATTTAGGTACTGTCCCGTGTCTGTAGGTTTTCTATATACAGTGGTTTAAATGTTTCTGTCTAATCGTTTGACAAGAGCATTCAAAAAAGGTAAGACTTAATCTTTTTCAATTTTCATGGTGCATTTGATTGTTGTTCGAATACCGTTCAGATGGTGTAGAAAATTCTGTAGTTCTTCATCATTTTCCGGCCATATAATAAATATGTCATCCATGTATCGTAGCCATAGTTTTGGTTTGACTCTTGCTGTGTTGATCGCATAGTCCTCGAACCACTCCATGTAGATGTTTGCTACCACTGGCGAAAGAGACGATCCCATTGGGAGTCCATCATTTTGCGCGTAAAACTTATCTTTCACTTGAAAGTAAGAGTTACGGAGACAGAGCTCCAACAGATCCATCACTCGCTCGTCAAGTGTATCATTAGTTTGTAAGTTGTTCTTGATGATACTGCGTGACTCATTTATTGGCACGTTGGTGTAAAACTTTCTACATCCAAACTTACAAATCTATCGTCGGGATTTAATTCGATCCCTCGACAAAATTTTCCGAGTTTCTGACAAAAGATTCGGATTTACCCTGTAGTGGTTGAATTATGTCTTTTCAAACAGAGTCTTTAAAAGTTATTATGCAAAGCTTAAAAGACAACCCTCATATACGATTGGTAAGGTCTATTTAAAGAACTGTTTTGCTATAAACAATAAAGTTGGTTTATCTATTCTCTGAATTAAAATCGATGACGGTAATCAATGTTGCCCACGAACCGAGTGAAGCAAAGGATTGAACCAAAGACGTGCTGTGAGCGGCACTGATCATCAAACTCCTCTTCGTTTAGTTTCTTCTTATTTTGTTCGGAATTTTGTTGGATTCTCATGTAGGCTTTGTCATCAAATCATCCACTTTTAGTATTTCTAAGCTACTTGTTTAATTTTTATCTTCAGTTTTATCTGGTAGCCTCCTTTCTTCTTCAGGTATTTGGATTTGTCAATCACTGGATTCTTCTACTAATTTGTTCTCTATATCACTAACTTACTATGTATGATTTATTTGTATGCCTTTAGTTTTGTTTGTGGCAAAATTTTGTAGGTAGTTTTCATTTGTTTCTTTGCTATTCTTTTCCTTCAGTATTCCTTTATTTTGAGACTGAGATTAGTGCGCATGATCAAAACCGAATAGCCACAAATATAGTTAAGTAGAGGCGATTTTACTAATCGAAATATCCTTTTTGCTTATTTCTTTAATCTGTATTTTTTTTAGAACAGAATCCACATCCTCCGTTGCCGTTTTTAACTATAAAGACGTTAATATCATTTTTTACCTACGTTATCCTCCCAAAGAATTAGTTTCCAAGCAACGTCATTATCTCAACTCGACCTCTGGTTAATTATATATTTTTCGAACCCAAGATCATTAGGCGGTACTTTTTCAAGTCCAGTCCAGATTTTTTTTGGGTTTTATAACATAATATTAATAATGAAGTGGTCTAGGTTAAATTTAGTGTCGAACAATCGATGTCTTCTGGCAAATTGTCTACAAAAGAAGAGAGCCAATACGGACGGGCCACGATCCTCCACTTTGTTGACGTCACATCGGGAACTGATTTTTTTTTTGATGGTTACGTCATGACACAGCTGATTGTCGTTAAAATATTGAAGTTGGAATGACGGTTCATGAATATTTGATTTTTTTAAAAATAAACCCGGTTTTGAGATTGTTTTTACTATATTCTTGCAGAACAATTTTTTTAAAATAGTAATCCTTAATTTTTCAGAGCCGCCTCATTATCTCACACAAAAATTAAATTTAAATTAGAAGAGAATGTGACAAACACAGATGACTAAGTCAAATACTTGTCAAATATAGCAGTTGGCATGCCGTACATGGCGGGTAATTTGATTTCAAAATAAGGAATGCTAAATCTTGAAGATTTTAACCTTTTAATCATCTTGCATTCTTACAAAAGTTTGGTGGAATATCGGGATGGTGTCTGAGAATATTTCGTTGAAATTTCGCGGAAATCTGTAGTGCCATTTTGAAAATTTCATAAAAAAACTTCTGACCTCCCATAAGACCCAATGTAAAATTCAGCGCCCCGAGAACAGCTGATTTTTTCTATTTTTGTGTTGGCCTTGAGCCAATAAAGAAATGAGAGAGACTGGGAGAGAACTTTAAAGAGAAATTGGCAGGTCTTAGTGAAATATCCGACAGAAGACAAAAATCAACCAATAATTGCCAATGTTTGCAATTATTAAGATTTGGTGAGGCAAATTAAAGATGCACACCTAGTAATTCTCTAAATAACATAACGACTTAATGGATAGGTGTTCAACAAATCGTTAGGTTTAATAAATATACGTCGGAAGTTAATAAAAAATATGAAAGGTGCAACAAGGGCATCTGGTTTGATCAACATAGTCATTAAGATTGGATAATCATTTAAAGTTATTTTGTGTTGTGTTCTGTGTAGGTTTGATAAAGGTGATGACAAATTATTACAATTTGTTTTATGAGTAATAAGATCTATTAAATCAATTACAAGTTTAAATCCAAATTTTTCATTAGAAATTTTGTTTGAGTCTTAAAGGAGCTGCTTTTATAGTCTATTGAAATATCATGCAAAAATTTTATAGTTATCGTAAAATAATGACGAAGGCAGCTATATCAGTAGCTAAACTTGCTTCAGGCGTTCGTTTCGATTTGGTCTTACATAAAACCCTTTTCGAAAAATATTTGCTCCCGTAAATATTGCGAATGCCCTTAAGGGCCTTAACCTAAACCCCGCTTACGGTTGTTGTTTTTTACGACCACTACCATTTTCGACCCCTAAATCAAATCGTAGACTCATTTCTTTTTTGAACCAATTCTCTTCTTTTTTCTAAATCTTCGTTGGTTTGTCCGTTGGTATTGAATAACATACAATGCAAATGCTCTGAAAGCTTCAGCTAAACTAATATCAAGTATGTCGGTTTAGTATGGGACATATTGTACAAAATGATAATAATAAACCTTTTTAGGGGTGAAACGAGGTAAAATAAAACGGTGTATTGGTTAACAGCGTCTTGCTTACGTTAATAAACAAAGACGCGGAACTAGCTGGGAAATTGCCAGGGATATTTACAAATGCTCTGAAAGCTTCAACTAAATCAATACCAAGTATGTCGACGTTTAGTTTGGGACACATTGTAAAAAATAATAATAAAAAACCTTTTTAGGGGTGGAACGAGGTAAAATAAAACGGTGTATCGGTTAACAGCGTCTTGCTTACGTTAATAAACAAAGACGCGGTACTAGCTGGAAAATTGCCAGGGAAATTTACAAATGCTCTGAAAGTTGAGCTAAACTAATATCAAGTGTGTCGAAGTTTAGTTTGGGACACATTGTACAAAATGATAATTAAAAACCTTTTTACAGGTGGAACGAGGTAAAATAAAACGGTGTATCGGTTAACAGCGTCTTGCTTACTAAAACTAGGTGGCAAATTGCCAGGGATATTTACAAATGCTCTAAAAGCTTCAGCTAAACTAGTACCGAGTGTGTCGAGGTTTGGTTTGGGACACATTGTACAAAATGATAATAAAAAACCTTTTTAGGATTGAAACGAGGTAAAATAAAACGGTGTATCGGTTAACAGCGTCTTGCTTACGTTAATAAACAAAGACGCGGTACTAGCTGGAAAATTGCCAGGGAAATTTACAAATGCTCTGAAAGTTGAGCTAAACTAATATCAAGTGTGTCGAAGTTTAGTTTGGGACACATTGTACAAAATGATAATTAAAAACCTTTTTAGAGGTGGAACGAGGTAAAATAAAACGGTGTATCGGTTAACAGCGTCTTGCTTACGTTAATAAACAAAGACGCGAAACTAGCTGGCAAATTTCCAGGGATATTTACAAATGCTCTAAAAGCTTCAGCTAAACTAGTACCGAGTGTGTCGAGGTTTGGTTTCGGACACATTGTACAACATGATAATAAAAAAACCTTTTTAGGATTAACACGAGGTAAAATAAAACGGTGTATCGGTTAACAGCGTCTTGCTTACGTTAATAAACAAAGACGCGAAACTAGCTGGCAAATTGCCAGGGATATTTACAAATGCTCTAAAAGCTTCAGCTAAACTAGTACCGAGTGTGTCGAGGTTTGGTTTGGGACACATTGTACAACATGATAATAAAAAAACCTTTTTAGGATTAACACGAGGTAAAATAAAACGGTGTATCGGTTAACAGCGTCTTGCTTACGTTAATAAACAAAGACGCGGTACTATCTAGGAAATTGTCAGGGGTATTTACGAATGCTCTGAAAGTTTCAGCTAAACTAATACCAAGTGTGTCGGTTTAGTTTGGGACATATTGTACAAAATGATAATAAAAAACCTTTTTAGGGGTGAAACGAGGTAAAATAAAACGGTGTATCGGTTAACAGCGTCTTGCTTACGTTAATAAACAAGGACGCGGAACTAGCTGGGAAATTGCCAGGGGTATTTACGAATGCACTGGAAGCTTTAGTTAAAGACGTGGCAGTAATATTTCTTACTTATCGTCAAGAAAAGATATAGCGAAAGGTAGCTGGTTGCCTCTCGGAGTGACGTCAATATGAAGTGCTTAAAATTTTCATATTGGACATTATTAATTAACAAATTTTTTAAATTTATTTGGCAGTATCTACAGCAAAAAACCAATTACAGATACTTCCTTAGATTAATTCTATAAAATACGTCACTACAAGTTCTATAAATTGTAAATAGGAGACCTTTTAAATAGATTAGTTCGTGGATAAGTCAAAAAGAAGTTGTTTAATCAACGTCCCGTTTAAGAGTTCTATACATGTTGTGAAAAAAATGCTAGTCCTTCTTTGGCTTAGTGACAATCTATTAAATATTTATAATAAGATGTCGTTATCACCGCCTCTTTGTGAATAAAACTCAAACTATCTAAAGTGCATGGCTTTTAAAAAAAAATTTGAACTCCCTCAATCATACTAATCCAAATGTCTCATAGTGTTTTTGTTTTTTTTTTATTTGTCAAACACACTGTTTATTGTATTACAATCTAGTCAGTAAGACTAATTAGCAATTTTGTTTTAACTTAATTTACTAGAAAAGTCAGATTTAAACTTAGGGTTCACTCAACAGTTCTCCCCGCTTTGTTTAGTCTGTATTTCACAATTGTGTTGTGTTTATAGCATTATTTTGTTTTATATAATTCACTTAGTTTACTAGCTCAAACGGCTTCACTTTTTTTAGTCGTCGAACTAGCATAGTATTGTCTAGAAGCTGAATTGCTTCCACATTCACATGCCGATGGAGTCTATCTTCATGGCTTTTTGCGTACTTTTTTATAGTCTCTGCTACAGTTTCGATTTTTAGATCTCGATGAAGGTCACTATTTCGGACGTACCAAGGTGCATTCACAATGTTTCTTAATACTTTATTTTGAAATCTCTGTAAAACTAGAATGTTACTCTCTTTAGCACAATCCCATAGTTGAATACCATATGTCCATACTGGTTTCAGTATTTGTCTATAAAGCAGTAACTTATTATGAATTGTTAAGTTGGACTTCCTTCCAATTAGCCAGTTCATTTTTCTATACCTTATCTCAAGTTCTTCTTTTTTTTTCTTAACATGTGCTTTCCAGCGCAATTTGGCATCAAGTGTCATACCTAGATATTTTGCCTGATTCGAATATGGTACTGGAATGTTGTTAATTGTTATTTGTATGTGATTTATATTTTTGTTTGTAAAATCAACATGAATTGATTTGGTTTCATTTAATTTTATTCGCCACTTTGTGGTCCAACTGTGAACTTCGGTGACTGCATCCTGAAGTTTTTCTATGCATAATTCAATGCCTCATAGTGTGGGGACCAGATAACACTTCCATATTCCAGTATTGGCAATAGTAGACTGTCAAATAAGTAAATGCTTCAATGTTAAAACTATTAGTATTTCTACAAACAAACTCAGCCACTTTTTGGACACTCTCAATTTTGAAAATAATATGTGATGAAAATGAAAGATTAGTTTTTCATCCCAGGCCTTTGTGTTTAAATACACTTTTTAGGTTTGTACAAAGGAAAGCATTTGCACAAATTTAAGTTAAACCATTTTCTTGAAAATATAGTGTCCTGAAATTCTCTTTAAGTGTTTCACAATCCTGCAATGATAAAACTTCAGCAAACAATTTAAAATCTCAGGCAAATTCCAATAATTCCACATCTTTTACCTTAGAAATAATTTTATCAAAGGCAATAATAAATAGAAATGGTTCGAGATTTGACCCTCGGGAACACCTGATATCTTTTACTTGTGTTAGTTGCCAACTAAGATTAAATTAAATTAGTTAAGTATGGAGGAACATCCATTCCAGTTAGTCCATCCAAAATAGTGATGTGACATACTTTATCAAAAGCTTTTCCAAATCCGTGTGAGTGGGTTAATCCCACAAAAGGTCATATTAAACCTGACAAAATTGCCTTTCAAACATTTGACAAAAAAGCGTTTAAATGTTTTAAAGCAGCTTTATTCTGGAATTCCGTGACCATGGAACTGCACTCACTTTACGGACCGTCAAGAATTCAGACTCTGCAAGCTTTATTTTGGAATCCGGTGACTGTGAAACTGCACTAACTTTACGGATAGTGAGCGGTGGCGCCACCAAACCCTTGGCGGGACATAAGAAAACTATAACGCCATTGTAGCTATGAATCATCTGATCAACCATAAACAAAATATCAAGAAACACGTCCTTTTGTTTTCAAGTAATTAAGTAAATAAATTATCATAAAATTGTGCCGTAAAAAATAAAGTTTTTAAATAAAAGTTGTCAACGTGCTCTTTACGCAGCCTCCCTTCAGTGTTCTGTGTCTTTGCGATTCGTGCGATTCAACGCATTCAACGGATCTCTTCGGTCGCTTGATCTTCTCGAGCGGTTTGAACTGCGGTTCAGTCAGAAGTTCTGTGGTCGGAAAAGTTCGTGAATATTCGGACGCTTTCTCAATCGTCAAAAACTCACAGATCGCGGATCCGCGAACCGTCGTCTCTTTGAAAATCCGAGAGTCGGTTCTCACGGCTCAGTATAAAGACCCGGATCTTTGAACCAGTTCATTCGCGAACGACCTATCACTATTTTCGGACCGTCAAGAATTTGGACTCTGGTAATCATTGACCCTTCTGATAAACTAAGAGTTATGCCAGCCTCTTAAGAAATGGAGTCCTGTCTCATTCCTCAGGGACGCTTTAAACACCACACGTAACTGGGGCACTATTTTTTGGTCAAAGTTAACAACAGGGGTTAATGTGGGCCACTTAAGAGAGAAATTGCAAACGTTTCCGTGACTCGTTAGTCGGGTCGAGTTTATAATTCGATAGATAATGGCTATCGAGAAATAAAAAACGTTTGCAATAGAGACACTATGGTACACCGGCGCTTCTACGAGTGGGGGGGTGGGGGTACTGGGGGTAATTGTTTAGTGTGTGGTCTGCAACTGCGGATTTTTCCGTATGTCCGAGTCGACAGTTGGCTTTGTGTTCTTTGATTCTTGTGTTTACGGACCGTTTGGTTGTTCCGATGTAGACACTTCCACAGGTACAGGGAATGCGGTATACCCCCGAAGAACTTAGTGGGTTCCTTATATCCTTCGCAGATCTGAGGTGGTTCTCGATCTTCTTAGATGGCTTGAAGATCGTTTTTATGTTGTGTTTTCCCAGAATACGTCCGATCCTATCTGTCACTCTAGGGATGTAGGGCAGAAAGGCTCTTGAAGTAACTTCGCGGCTGCTCAGTCCACCGCTACTGTTACTTCTAGTGCTCGGCTTTGGTCGTATATATTTATCTATGTCGCTTTGAGTGTATCCATGTGCTACGAGGGCGTTTTTAAGATGGTTTAATTCTTTGTCTAGATGTTCTGGTTCGCAGATTCTTTTCGCCCTCTCTACCAATGTTCTTATTACCCCTTTTCGTTGGCACGGGTGGTGGTTAGATGTGTTGTTTAGGTAGCGGTCTGTGTGAGTAGGTTTTCTGTATACGGTATGTCCTAGTCGTCCCTCTTTCCTCGTTACTAGTACGTCAAGGAATGCTAATTCTCTGTTGTTCTCTGTTTCCATTGTAAATTCTATACAGTGGTGTATGCTGTTAATGTGGTTGAGAAACTCATGAAGGCTGTCTCTACCATAAGGCCAAACGACAAAAGTGTCATCTACATATCGAAACCAGACTTTGGGTTTATGAGGGGCATTATTCAACGCCTTCTCTTCTAGTTTCTCCATGAAAAAGTTTGCAATCACTGGCGATAAAGGGCTACCCATTGATACTCCATCGATCTGTTCATAAATTTGTTCATTAAAGGTGAAATATGATGTCGTTAGGCAGATTTTAAAGAGCTCGGTGATGTCTTTCGGAAAAATGTGTTCCACTTCCCTCATTGCCTCGGCCAAAGGTACCTTCGTGAACAAAGACACAACATCAAAGCTAACTAAGATGTCTTTCTCGTCCATGACGATGTTTTTGATCTTCTCAATAAAGTGGGTGGAGTCTCTTACATACGAATCCGTTAGTCCGATGTGGGGTTGCAAGAGGGAAGCAAGATGTTTCGCAAGTTTGTATGTTGGCGAGCCTATAGTACTGACAATGGGACGAAGAGGCACATCGTTTTTGTGGATTTTTGGTAGTCCATACAATCTCGGAGTCAGGGCTTCACTTTGGCATAGCATCTTCTTGACTGGGTCCTCCAATGAAGAAATCTTAATTAAGTGATTCACTTTTTTAATTGCGCGTTGTGTAGGATCTCTTTTTAGCTTCTTGTATGTTGAGGGTTCTAAAAGATCGACCATCTTTCTGTTGTAGTCATCCCTGTTCAATACTACAGTGGCGTTTCCTTTGTCGGCAGGCAGTATCATAATGTTTTCGTCCTTGTTGAGATCCTTAATGGCTTTATCTTCCATCCTTGTAATGTTGCGTTTTGGTGGTTTGGCTTTTCGCAAAATCTGTGAACACACCGTGCGTATTTCTTCTGCCTGATCTTCGGGCAACTTTCTAATAGCAGATTCTAAGTTGGCAATTATTTCCTCCTTGGGAACCTCCCTAGGTGCAACAGCAAAGTTCCCCCCCTTAGAGAGTACTGAGACTTCATTTTGAGAAAGCGGGCGGTCCGATAGGTTGATGACAGTTTTTATAGAATCAAGGATGGGCTGCTGGTTATCCCGTTTATTGTTGTCGTCAGTTAGTCTCTGGTATTTGGTTTTCTGCCTCTCCGTACTTCTGTGGTGTTCGTTTTCCAATCTGTAGGAAATAGCATCAATTTTGTCCCAGTCTGATTTGTGCATGGTGTTGGCTAGGTGATAGAAAATTGAGAGTAGTTTCTTGTCTGTGCGTGCGAGTTGCGATCTAGTTGAATGGATCCGTTCTCTTAAAAGGGCATCTTCAGTTCTTCTATAGATTCTGTAGGCTTGAGGTGTTTTCATGGTATGCTTAAATCTCAGGAATTTCGGCGTGACCTTCTCATCGCGACAGCGTAATAAGAAAGTCAGCGAAGACAGTAGTTGCGCTTTCTTCTTGCGTAGTGCGACCAAGCGTAGATGAAGAGTGGAAACTTCCTCCCCGTAGAGGCGTCGTACAAATTGTGAAAGGCTTTCGCGGCCATCGTCCAATGGTGGGTGTGCTTTCGGGCTGTTCGGCCGTCGTCGTTGGAAATTCGTTCTCGACGTTTCGCCATCTCGAGTGGATGGCATCTTCAGGAGATGTTGTCGGCTTCTCGAAGACTGGTGGTTAGTCTGTCGCGGGCGCTGGTTATATACGCTATGGTGGGCGGGGCGTATATCAGAGCTGGTCAGTGATTGGTCACATTCCCTTTTTTTGTCAATGGTAATCACTGATTTTTAAAAGAGATGGTATATGGCTTGCAGCCTTTTTAGTTCTTTTACCCTGGGGAATTTGTTTTAAAAGTTTTAAGCAGGAAAATGTTAATTAATTTTTAACCCTCCTCTCCATTCCTGGCCATTTTTCACATAAATTAATTTTACTTTCAAAAGGGTCTGCACGCGTTCTGGTCGCAACTTTTCCGAGCAACTTTTAAAAACTTTCCAAGTGAAAATTTTGGGCTTTTCGTGGACATAATTTCCTGCAGTGTCTGGCTGCGAAAAAGTTTAGAAAATATGCAAAAATGTAAAGATATTAAAGTAAATATAAGTATTATAAGTACCTACACATAACTATAACAATCCTCAATGTAATTTATAAGCTTTTCACGAGAATATTAACAGATAGATTAACAACATAACATTTAACGGATTTCAATCAATGGAACAAGCAGGCTTTAGAAAAGGTTTTAGTACAGTTGACCACTTATTAACCATGAAAATCCTAATAGAACGAGCCAACGAATATAACATTCCACTATATAATGCGTTTATAGACTTCGACAAAACTTTCGAAAGCATTGAGCACTGGGCAGTAATGTAAGTAATGAACCAATGTATCCTTCCTGTACTTACCTATGGATCCCAGACCTGGACACTTAAAATCAAACATGGATAAGATAACAAAAGCCCAAAGATCAATGGAAAAACAAATGTTACATGTAAAGCTCACAGATAAAAAAAGGAATGGATGGATAAGGAATAAAACAAAAGTAAGGGATGTCAGGGGAGAAGTGGCAAAATTAAAATGAAAATTTGCCGGTCATAATATCAGACAGAAAGACGATCGATGGAACAAATGTATTGTAAACTGGAGACCTTGGGAAAATAAAAGAAGTAGGGGAAGACCCCCAACGAGATGAGCGGATGATTTGAAGAACACGCGGGAAGTAGATGGATGAACACGGCGACAGACAGAGAAGAGTGGAAGATATTGGGGGAGACCTATGTCCAAAGATGGATTGAAGAAGGCTAAATAGATAGATAGATAGATAGATAGATAGACACATAACAAGTTTACAAGCAAGGAGCTACAATCTAGAAAATTTTCTGTAAATTTAAATTCACCACGGATTATTTTAGATCTCCAGTTGTTCCAGAATTTCTGAACTTTACGTGCAATAATGTTAAGTATTATGGGAGACTTCAGATTATTTTATAATAGACACTTATTGGAACAAAACCTGACTTTATTTTAAAATCGACCCTATGGTGACAGATTTACATATAAAAAGCAGCTACTTTGCTTCAAAATTCGGCCCTTGTGTATTTAAAAACCGGATTTATTATAGTGTCGGTATTTATTAAATGAAAGTTAGCGTCTTCATTATTAAATTTGACTTTGGTCAGTGGCGGCGCGTGAAAAAAAATAAAAAATTGCGGCGCAGACGGATTTTTTTTTTGCAAATAATTAAAAAATGAGTTTAGATACCTATTATTATTGAAATTATAAATAAATAATAAATGTATCATAACTAGTTTACATATTTTCTCTTCTATTGGCAAAGATCAGAATTAGAAACTTCCGCCATTGTCGTAAATACCAAATTGTTGAAATCAAAACAAACCGCCAGCGCCCGACCGATAATGCCAAATTAGTGGTGTGCAAATACTATCTACTCGATACTTTAATATCTGATACATGGGCGGATTCGAAGTAATCGAATATCCTTCGACGCCAAATACTCGTTACTCGAATCCCGAATGGGACCGAAGCCGAAGTGTTACTTTCGTATCAATTGTATCGGCATCGGCCGTATGAGTAACGAGTTTGGAGTACTTGTAATCATTTGGACCGATATTTATATATTGGATTTACCGATAATATAATATAAATAATAATAAAATCTAATACTCGAAGTATCAGTATCTACTCAATACTTGGAAAAGTAATCGTTGCACATCACTATGCCAAATTTTAAGTGCACCAATTAAAAGTGCCCTTGAGCTCCTCTAACATGCAACGCGAACCATGGGTGCGGGGGGCGTCACGGGGGTGCGGGCGGCATCGAGGCTAGTTTTTGCACAGATTTTATCCTAGGCACTGCCGCATGAAGGTTCAGATTCTATGTACTGTAAAATTCTATTGGGACATGTCGTCTTCTCTTTCTATATTTCGTAATTAGAATGCGACACAACATCTACGGAGCAAATAAAAGTTAATAATTAGATTCGAACTAACTATATAGCGCATCCGCCAGCATGCACCGCAGGTGGTTTGAACACGAATACAAACACATACATACCGGGTATTAATTTTAGGTAATATTCCAGTCTTTAGTGAATTCCGTTTGGGGTAATTATTAATTAAATTTTAGTATTTTTTTAAGTAAAATTTGGGAGTGCACGTGCACAAGTGCACTTATGGAGAAACCGCCACTGACTTTGGTATGTCAATTTTGAGAGGTCAGCTGTTAGTTTTCTGTGTAAATGTGTCAAAATAAAGTCGACTCTAAAATAGTCAGGTTTATTTCAATAAGTCCCTAATATCAAAGAAGTCGCTCGCTTCAGAAATGTCGTTAAAAATTCTATAATAACCACTACTAGGTCAAGCACTTAAAAACTTTTAAAAACGTATTTTTCTCAAAACAGTAAATTTTTCTTAACGACTTTTGTCAGAATGGCGAAGATATTATCTGATCGTATTGAAAAACTTTTTTAAAAGATGAAAGTGTTAGTCCACAGTACAGGATGTCTGATTATATTTTTTTCCCACCCTTTTAGACCATTAATAATTAATATAGGAATATACAAGAAATTTTGTTCGAATTCGCGAAATTTTTACTTTTAGATTGCATCTTGACTTTATTCCTGATGCTTACCATATTTGACAGACGCTCAAATTTATATTTTTTGTAAATTGGATGCTCCGTATATTATTTAATTAATAGAATAAGTTTGGAACATATTTGCCAAAAATACCCGATATGCCGTAGTGTAGAGCCATAGTTTCTGAGATATTAGTAATTATAACAGTACCGCTCTTGTGATAATTTTAGTATCCTTATTCCAAATTATGTTAGTCCCCATGTATCAACAGTGACAATGACACAACTTTGTTGTCGTTACCGGTTGTCATTTTGAGCTTCATTAAAAAAAAATAGTTGTCATTGTCACTGTTTATACATGGGGACTAACATAGTTCGAAATAAGGACACTGAAATTAACAGAAAAGTGGTAATGTTATTTTTTATCATTTAAAAATTTATCGCTAATATTTCAGAAACTATTTATCAAAACTGTGAAATATGGGGGATTTTTGGAAAGTTTATTCCAAGCCTAATCTATTAATTAAATAATATAAATTTAAGCGCCTGTCAAATACGGTAAGGAATAAAGTCAAGATGCAATTTAAAAGTAAAAATTTAGGGAATTCGAACATAATTTCATTTATATTCCTATATCAATTATTAATGGTCTAAAATGGTGGGAAAAATATAATGAGACACCCTGTACACCGTAAATTTAGTTTCTTCTGTGTTTGCTGCCGTAAAAATAGTTTTGTGCCCTGCTGCGAACCAAACCACATTACACCCGCTGTTGTAATTTATAAAACATCAAAAAATGACTGTTTTACAAAAACTATTTTCTTAATTTTCTTTCTGTTCTCGGAAAACAACATTTTAGTTATTTATTCATTAATCGAAAACTAGAGTTTGTTTTAAATTCGTTTCCAAATTAAACTGGAGGGGACGATTCACAACTTCATTTAGCTTCCTGCAAATTTTATTCCTGCAACACGCGCAGCAACGTAACGGGTAAACGGCAGTGTTTCGAAAAAGTTTGGGAAAACATTCATTTACCAAAAGTTAGATGCGAGAATTCGTTTTACCCAAAGAATAAGACTTCCTTGAAATATCAAGTGAATACAGAGGTAGGGATGGTACACTGCATATGATTTACTTAAAAACACTCAAATTGGTGAAATCCGCGCATTAGGCTACACGGTAAATAGTTTTTTTCGGCATACTAATTTGTGTGATTTTTCTGATTTTCCTGTCGTATTTTTAGAAATAAAATTTTGGATTTCCATTGTCTTTGTTTCTTTTAAACGCGACGTTTCGGTCAGTAAGTATCTCTAACCGTTTTTAAGTGTAAACCAAAATAATCCATTCTACAGGTTACTACTTATACTACTTGGTGTGCAGTCAGGTCTGACGGCCCGCCCCCTTTTTCAATCCTAAGACGCTTGTTTTCCTTAAGGAGTGGTTTCCATACGTTTGGTATGTCTGTGCTTGGTTGACTGAAAACTTCTTTATTCTGCACAATGAACACAGCTTCAATAAACTTTCGCTTTGGCCAATGAGACTCCTTATGCAAAACTTTAGCTTCCGACCATTGAAGCCTGTGGTCATTTAAACATGCGTGATCCGCGAAACCGGATTTTTCAATATCCCTTAATTGGGTACTTTTTAGATGTTCATTTACTCTAACCTGAGGAAGGCGTTTCGTTTCACCTACATATGATTTACCACAATAACACGGGATTTGGTAAATACATTCCCTAATATTTGAGGGATTTTCTGGTTTTGTTTTAGTTACAAAGCTCCTTATTGTACGCAGTTCCCGATGAAAATACTGGTTTTATATTATAGTGTTTGGCTATTCGTCTTATGTTTTCTGAAATCCCTTGAACATATGGAATGTTAGTAACACATAACGGATAATTATTATTTTGAGAATTTGCTACATTTGGTTTGTTTTTAGTTCGTTAAGTTTATTAATTTCTCGGAATAACCATTCTGTTGTAAGTCCTTTGTATTCTTGTAGATTTCGGTGGTTAATTTTTCATTATTACTGCAAAATTACAGCTCTTAAATACAAACTTCTTATAACTCCTTGTTTCGTAGTAACAGAATGGTTAGACTTAAAATTTAGATGCTGTCCCCTGTTTTTAGGTTTGTTTCTGTCTATTCATTTGACAAGAACATCCAAAAAGGGTAAGGCCGAATCTTTTTCAATTTCCATTGTGCATTTGATTGTTGCTCGGATACCGTTCAGATGGTGCAGAAAATTCTGCAGCTCGTCATCATTTTCCGGCCATATAATAAATGTGTCATCCATGTATCGTAGCCATAGTTTTGGCTTAAATTTTGCTGTGTTGATAGCATGGTCCTCGAACTACTCCATGTAGATGTTTGCTACCACTGGCGAAAGAGACAAACCCATTGGAAATCCATCACTTTGCGTGTAAAACTTATCTTTCACTTGAAAGTAAGAGTTACGGAGACAGAGCTCCAACAGATCCATCACCCCCTCCACCGATAGCGTTGTTCTTTCGTAAAGTGTATCATCAGTTTGTAATTTGTTTTTGATGATACTGAGTGATTCATTTAATGGCACGTTAGTTTACGGATTTTCTACATCAAAACTTACAAATCTATCGTCGGGATCTAATTCGATCACTTTTACAACCTCGACAAAATGTTCTAAGTTTTGACCAAAGAGTCCCTGGAGCTGGTAATCGGTAGTCCATAAAAATGTGGTGCCTTACTGTGGTGTGGAGTGAGGCGAGATTTAAGCGCCTCCGGGATATTTTCAGCATACTTCTTCAACGTCCTGTAGATGCGTCCTTCTATGGTGGTGGTTGAATCTTTTGCCAGTAGTCTCAAACAAGGACTATAAATATTTATTTATAAGTATTAAATTTTTGTGTAAATTATTTTTTCTTTTAGTTCTTTATATTAAGGAATCCAAGTGTCACACAAACCTAATAAAAAATACCTAGAAGTGAAAATTCTATGCTGATTTCGAAGTAAAAAGAGGGTTGTTCTTAAAATTCCAGCTGTCCTTGGTTATTCGAAAAATCCTTGAAAATATTTGTATGATATTCCGTGTTTATTTTATAAATTGGCAAAGTCTTTTTAAGAAAGAGGAGCTCGAGGCTCAATATTTTCTCAAAGCATCCAACCGACTGATTCGCCAAATAAATTACCTCGAGGCTCATTTACTTGATGTTTATATCGCGCGCACTATTACACGCGAAGTATTTAAATTGTTTTTAGTCGAAAACGAAGGTTTTTTAAATATCAAACAAGTTTCGTGGCTAATCGGGCAAAAAGGAGATTTTTTGTTTCCCTTATATTTTTCCGTGGGTAGCTTGAAAGCTTAACCTCACGGGGGTCCAAGATCTAATGGACACCTAATAAGTGTTGACAGTTAACCGTTTCGTCCTTATGGGACTCCTCAGAACACTGCTGGTCAATGTGACAAATCTTGCGAAGTTAATCAGACGGTTTTGTCTCTAATTAAATGTAATTAGTGAGCGAACTATAGCAAGAGGCGCCATCTACCGAGATACGAGAGAAACAAAAAACCAAAAGCAGGGAAAAACACTGCTATACAATATCGATCAATGAAAAGATCGAATGCAAATAAAAGAAAACAACTATAGTCCGTGACCTACGACAGCTCTTTGTCTTTCAGGCCGGATCAACACAGATTGCATTTTTACCCGTCTTCAAGACAGTGAGCGTCAATCAACGGAATTTTTAAGCCAAATTATACTAACAAACGTGGAATTTCGTACCCGTGAATTTAAAAATCAAACAAGTTTCGTGGCTAATCGGGCAAAAAGGAGATTTTTTGTTTCCCTTATATTTTTCCGTGGGTAGCTTGAAAGCTTAACCACACGGGGGTCCAAGATCTAATGGACACCTAAAAAGGTTTTTTATTCATTCAAAGTTTTAATTTTTTTTGTAAATTTTATCATTGGGGGAAAGGCGAGTAAAATGAAATACTTAATCTTATTGGCTTATTTCTCCTATTAAATGGTCACCATTGCGTTCGTCATGTGGAATTAAGTTGGCTAGATATTTTATCTTTATGTTTTAGTTTTCAGTTTAAGCGATTATTTTTGTAAAAAGTTGACTTTGCCCCATTTTGCCCCGCATATGGGATAAAATTTTTAAATCAATACTACAAGACTAGTTTTATTTATTAAAATACTAACCAAGATTAAAATACTTATTTACAAAATAAAAAGTTGTAATATAAAATACATTTATAATAATTAAATTAAGTATTTACAACTCTTTTACACCAATTTTGCATCAATTTTTTGCAAGCCAACATAAAATACAACTCTAAGGTACCAAAAAAAAATTTACATTTTTTTTGGGGCAAAATGGGGTGTAGGTTAATAGGTGTAACAGGCAGTGGCGGTTTCTCCATAAGTGCACATGTGCACGTGCACTCCCAAATTATACTTAAAAAAATATTAAACCTTGATCATTCCTTAATTTACTTAATAATTACCCCAAAAGGAATTTACTAAAGACTGGAAGATTATCTAGAAATTAATACCCGGTATGTATTTGTTTGTATTCGTGTTCAAACCAAGCTCGAATCTAATTGTTTACGGTAATTTACTGGAACCAAATTCTATGCACCGTGGATGTTATGTCGCATGCTAATTACGAAATATAGAAAGAGAGGACGACATGTCCCAATAGAATTTTACAGTACATAGAATCTGAACCTTCCTTCGGCACCGCGCTTATACAAAAACTAGCCTCGATGCCGCCCGCACCCCCGTAATGCCTCTCGCGTCCACGGTTCGCGTTGCATTTTAGAGCAGTTCACGCGCACTTTTCAGTAGTGCGCGCTTAGACAACTTCCTATTATCGGTCGGGCGCTGGCGGTTTGTTTTAATTTCGGCGATTTGGTATTTACGACAATGGCGGAAGTTTCTAATTCTGATAGCATTACCGTGCAATATTTAAAGGCAATTAAATTTTCATCTTTGCCATTAGAAGAGAAAATATATGTTAACTAGGTATGATACATTTATTATTTATTTATAATTACAATAATAATAGGTAGGTAACTAATATCAAACTAAATTTTTTAATTTTTTAATTATTTGCTCTAAATTATACGACGACCCACTCGATGGCCCAAAAAGTTAGCGTAACACTCAAAAAAAATTTATGCCTGCGCCGCAATATTTTTTTTTTGGTGTGCACCCCCAAAGATTTTTACCACGCGCCGCCACTGATAACGGGGTACCCTATTTTGTCCCATGCTAAAATCCCGTTTTGCCCCAAACCACCAGTTAAATTCAAACAAAAATCATGAACATTAAAGGGCTAATTTAACGGGCAACGTGTTTAATTATGAATAATTTATAAACTCACTAATTGTTCAATGTAAACAAAATTTTAAAAATTCTGTAAAAAATGTACTTACCGTCACAAAATGTGAAAGCTATTTTTACAATAAACAACGCACAACATCACATGTTGAGCTAAAACGAACTTAAGCTCAGCTGACCGACACCAATCATATTGCAGAGAGTTGAGCCAGTCATGGGGATAAAACATCTGATATTAAGAGGTTTTAGTCTTGCTCAGTTTACCTAAAAATGCGTAATCCTGTTTTACCCCCATACCCCATTTTACCCCCTTTCCCCTAAAGATAATTTAGTAAATCATATAATGTCGCTGAACATATCAATTTTTACAAGCTTTTATTTAGCTTCAGATGTTCTGTCTAACTATCTAACTATCTATCAAATCTTGTGAAGCGTTTTTGACACACTTCCCATTATCTGATTTGGATGAAATTTGGTACACAAATAGTGGTCCCATGACAATACAAAATTAAGAAAAAAATATCCGTCCCACCCTTACCCCCACCCCTTCTATAGAAAAATGTGTTTTTGACACACTTCCCGTTATCCGATTTGGATAAAATTTGGTATACACATAGTGGTCCGATAATAATACAACAATAAGAAAAAAATATCCTCCCACCCCTACCCACACCCCCTCCATAGAAAAATTTGTTTTTGACACACTTTCCGTTATCCGATTTGGATGAAATTTGGTATACATATAGTGGTCCGATGACAATACAACATTGAAAAAAAAATCCTGCTACTCCTACCCCCACCCCCATCTATAGAAAAATACGTTTTTGACACACTTCTCATTATCCGATTTGGATGAAATTTGGTATACGTATAGTGGTCCGATGACAATACAACAATAATGAAAAAATGTCCTCCCACCCTACCCCCCACCCCCTTCCACAAAAAATGCGTTTTTGACACACTTCACTTCAAATGACTTTTATAAAATTTGGTATATGCATAAAGGTCCGATGGCAATACAGCCCAAACAAAAAATATATTTCTAGGAGAGGTCTACCCCCACCCTCTCCTTCCCCCAATAGAAAAATGAGTTTCCAAACAACTCACGATCAGCGATTTCATTATAATCTAGAATAAACTCTTGTGTTCTGTTATTGAACAAATATTTTCATTTAATAGAGTAGATAGCTGAGACTAAAAAGTAAAAAATAAATTGGTAAATTTTTTTTTTAAATCACAAGCTTTTATAAAATGCACTAAAAATTAAAAATCAATTTTCTGACATTCTAATATTATCATAATAATAAAAGCGATGGCCGCAAATCAAAGCATAAGTTAATCTTAATTTGTGATCTAAACACTTAAAGAATATTCAACATAGCAGGTCATCAAAGATATGTTTGATGTGCCGCAATGTTATGCCATTGCCATACCTATGTCAGAGAAATGCTGGGGTATCTTGGGTCGGGTTGGGTGGGTTTGATACCTCTGCATTTTTCTGCTAGATTTATTCTTGCAAATAGTGATATTTAATTGATATCTTATCGTGCTAACATCGTCAAAATTTCCATCAGTCGGCCATCGCTTTTATTATTATGATAATATTAGAATGTTAGAAAATTATTTTTTAATTTTTAGTGCATTTTATAAAAGCTTGTGACTTAAACATTTTTTTTACCAATTTATTAAATTTTTTTCCCTTTCTAGCCAGCGTAGCAATGGTTAGAGAAGGTATTATTTTCGACGTAAAATTTTTTTTTGAGATAACGCCAAAAATGTGTTATTTGGATGTACTTTGATATATCATAGCAATATCGTCGTGATGTCTGTCTGTGTGTATATTATTTCTGTCCGTAACACGATAGCTCCTAAACCGCTTAACCGATTTTCATAAAATTTTCAGACAAAATAGTGCTCGACACTCTTACGAGCTGATTAGATTTTGGTCAAAATCCATTATTGCTAATGACAGTTTTTTGACAAATTAACTTTAAAAATGCTAAGTTTTTAACGGAGCATGGTATCAGTATGCAATTTTCGGAATATAGTAGGCTACATTCTGATCAATAATTTGTGTTCCAAAAACTTTAAAAGAGCTTTAAGTTTTGAGATATTAACAAAAACTGGTTTCAAGGCTAATATAAAATGGCTTCTTCTTCTATTTTGAAGTGTGCTAACAGGCTAGCTAGGAAGGCATCAGATCAGTCATAGATCCATTTGTTTCTTCATAAATTTAATAAATTTTCCAAAAAAATCATACTTTGCAGTCATCTGATCTGTCCTAAATTATAAATATTAGAAAACGAGATGTCTTACCAAGGCCAACACAAAAATAGAGGCCACGACCCGAAAAAATCAGCTGTTCTCCCGGGGCTGAATTTTACATTGGGTCTTATGGGAGGTCAGAAGTTTTTTTATGATATTTTCAAAATGGCACTACAGATTTCCGCAAAATTTCAGTGAAATATTCTCAGACACCATCCCGATATTCCACCAAAGGTTTGTAGGGAAGCAACATGATTAAAAGATTAAAATCTTCAAGATTTAGCATTCCTTATTTTTAATTCAAATTACCCGCCATGTACCACATGCCAACTGTTATATTTGACATGTATTTGACTTTGTCATATGTGATTGTCACATTCGCTTCTGCTTTAAACTTAATTTTTGTGTGAGCTAATGAAGCGGCTATGAAAAATTAGGGCTTACTATACATTTAAAAAAAAATGTTCTGCCAGAATAAAGTAAAAACAATCTCAAAAACGGCTTTATTTTAAAAAAATCAAATATCAATGAACCGTCATTCCAACTTCAATATTTTAAAGACAATCAGCTGTGTCGTAACGTGACCATCAAAAAAAAAATTAGCCCCGGATGTGACGTCAACAAAGTGGAGGATCGTGGCCCGTCCATTTTGATAGCCCTGGTCTTACTATTCATTATTTTTGAGACAACTTTTTACAACTTTTTTTCGTTGGCCTATGGTATTTGTTATGGTAAACAGCTGATAACTGTCAAAAAGTTATCTCAAAAATTATGATATGGAGCTTACAATGTCGCTAAACATATCAATAAAAATTTTCAATTTTTTTTATAAAACAACGCCTGTCACCATGGACTGGACTAAGTTTTGTTTCAAGTTAAAATAATTTATTTTTCGGAAATTTGTGAAGAATTTTACAAGGCAGCGATGTGTTTCACCAATTAAATATCTAAGCGAAAATTAATTACAGCATGAAAAGTACATTAGACGAGACTAATGAAGCCAAAAATAAGCGCAATACTATACACAAAAACTTTTCTCCCAAACCAATTAATTTACAAGACAGAGCTCAACTCCAATTCGCCAGACGGCTTCTATGTTTGAGTTTAAAGACTTTCAAGTTGCAGACAGACTTCTTGTAAAATATTTAAGCAAATTTACATAATAAAAAACAAGTTAACAAAACACTAACTCTAAAACCCCAATATTTACCAAGACGTTATCATATCAAAACTAAGTTATAGTTGAGTGAATTTCTAGGGTATTTTATGAAAAAGCTACAAGAGGTTAATCTCAATAAGACAGAGTATATGTGTATCGGTGGAATGAAACAGGATCTAATCCTAAATACCGGGCAGCGAATTCAGTCCTGTGATGAGTATAAATACTAGGTCTAAAAATTACAGCTGACGTAGAACGTTGTGGTACAAAAAGGGTATATTTTTTCATATTTGGCATGGTAGTACTAGTACTATGTTAAATTTTTGTTCGAGGATCCCTAATTTTCCGGCTTCAGAATCCAAGATGGCGGCTGTGAGAAATGAATTCCCTGTTTTAGGAGAAATAAAATTAATTTGGATGGATTTACTTTAAGCGGGATCTACTCAACTTAAAACTGTAAAAAAATTGAGACCCGTCACTCAAAATCTCAAAATGGCGGTTATATTTCGAAAAATTAGTTTTTTTTTCAATATTTCCCTTAATATTTTTTTCCTTTTCCTAGTTTTTGTGCAATATTTATTTATAGCACCTTTATATATATAAGGGTCTGCCTACTATTTGAATTTTCCATCCTTGTTCGATTCAGGATTATTCCGCCTTTTTCTAGAACACGGGCCGTTCGCATACCAGTTTGTCACAGATAACGCAACTAAAACCTAGATAAATTCTAACTATAAAATTTAAATAAATTAAATTTGTAACAATATATATTTATCGGTTTCACAACGTTCTACGTCTTCCGATACCCAATCTCCACTCGTTTCTGTTTGCCCATAATTCATCATCTAGGCCTCTTATTCTTATTTCACTGTCTATTCCTTCTCTCCAGCTCCTCCTCAGCCTTCCTCGTTTTCTTCGGCCGGTTTCCATTGTAATATTTGTTTAGGTAGTCTTCCATCATCCATTCTTTGTACATGTCCGTACTCTTATTCTTTGATTTGTAACTCTTTCACTTTTTGATTTCCCTGCTGCTCTTCTCCAATAGTCCATCTCCGTAGCGGAAAGCATTTTTTCTGTTCTATCTTTGATTGGCCATACTTCTGAGCCGTATGTAATAATACTTTTTACAATGATGTTATATATAAGCTTTTTGTTATGTTTTGATATACTTTGGTCCCAAATTATTCCATTTAATAAAGTTATTGCTTTTCTTCCTTGTACGTTTCTATCTTTTATAGCTTTGTCTAGTGTTCCGTCAGGTGTAATTTTTAGACCTAAGTATTTATACTCATCACAGGACTGAATTTTTCGTTCCACCAATACACATATACTCTGTCTTATTGATATTAACCACTAGTTCCCACTTAGTGTACTCTTCTATTAGTTTTCGAGTCATATATTCGAGGTCGTCACAAGCTCATTTAACTTACTGAAAAAAAAAATAAGATCGCCACCCAGCACAAAGATGGCGCTTAATATGTCAAAAATAAAAGAGACCTTTATTATTTATAGACCAACTATAATTTTTACAAAAAAAAATCCTGGATTTTTTCAAAAGTGACCATACTTTTAAAGGTATTTATAAAAAGTTACAATTTGACATTTAACATTTAAGATGGCGGCCGAAGTGTAGATAAAAAAGTTATTTTTTTATTCTTGTTGGACTGAACTAGTGTTGCCGTGTAGGGTCGCTAATTTAAAAAATTTCATAATTAGGGACTGTATACAAAACACAATGAATGAATGACCTTCAAGGTTTCTAAGGTCAAAAATACCATTCACACTATTGGCCTCTGCACAAAAAACACAATGACCTTCCAATTTTTTTCTTCTATTTGTAGGTCCCTGGAAAAGGCTAGCCCCCCCTGCGACCGCAACTGATTTAATACTTGTAGGTAATATGAGTACACATTCGTAATTAATGTCTTAATTCATCTGTTAACAATAAAAGCCTCCTTGATACCCTTTATCTAAAGAACAATAGACAAATCTTTCTTGAGTCTTCGGGGACCACCCTAGCGCTAAATGTCTTAATAAAGTATAAAGTTCAATCTTTCGGTACAATGGAAGTCAATCAGCATGTCTGAGCGTTACCTACGCGACGAAGGCCTGAGGACGTTTTGAGAGGGCTGAGGCGGCTAGCGGTATGATCGGCATCAACGGATTACCACAGTTTTTGTGAATAAATTTAATTTTTGTGTTTTTTTCCAAATGTTTGGATTTTTTTGGGGCTCTTTATTGTTATTTTTTATTGTGGTCGACCAGGATAGTATGGCGTTTAAGTGTTTAGTAAACAAGTGTAAAGGGAGATACGACACAGGTACCAAAGTTTCCGTGTTTTCTTTACCTAAACAATATAAAGCTGGGTTTATAGAATACAATAATCAAGCACTACCAGGAGGTTGGTCAGTTTGATGTTTTTTGGGGGTGATAATTGTAATCGACTAGGCTATAGAATACCATTAAGTGTTGACTTAGTGAAAAACAACAAGAGGAATCACAACACAGCTCGTGTTTTATGTGCCTGAAACCATAGCGTAGAGAAGCACATTGCTGTACTGTAAAGGGGCCTACAGACACGCGAGCATTTCTTGAGATTAGTACGCGCGAACTAATCTCTGCATACATGTACGTTTGGTGGAATTGCGTACATACACGAAGACAAAATTAAACATTCCAAACATAAACACGATATTATCAATGCGTTTTGCCTAGACACCGAGAGATTTGCACGCGTATATCGTGCGCGCGAACAAATCTTCAAGAGATATTTTAGGCGGATATTGTCTACACACGAAGAGATTAGTATGCGCAAACTTGTACGCGCGTACTAATCTCTAGAAATGTTCGCGTGTCTGTAGGCCCCTTAAGACATAAAACAGGATATTTAGATAATGATATCAAAGAACTCAAGCGTAAGTAAGTATCAAGAAGTACTTTCTTTTTGTTTATTGCACCCTATCTTTTTTGCACCTTTTTCAAGGAGTTTTACTTACCCCAATCTAAAGTCAGTTTTATAGGCTACCAGTGGCGTATATAGAAATATGTTTCCGGGGGGGGGGCTGAACCGTTTTGGAAGGGGGGGGCGAGACACCATGAGTCCGTATTTTATGCTGTTTTATGTTTGTATTCATGCAATATGCGGAAAATATCCAAAAAAACCTTAGCTTTGGGGGGGGGCGCCCCCCCTTATACATGCCACTGTAGGCTACACTAATAATCAATCAATATTAGGTTGATAATGCCCCATATTTAATACCACTTTTAATACCCAGCGACTAAGTGGAAATTTAATGTTAATTTTGTATGTGTCTCCTTGTATATAAACAAATATATAAAATTAATACTAAATTCGTAGTTAAAAGATGTGTAAATGAGGCATAATTTTGCTATGTTTTGGGTGGTAATAATGGTGAGGGTAAATTTATTATATTTTGTTAAATGTTATGGTACCAGATATTAGTAGTACTGGAGTACTGCTTCATTACAATAAGGGGAATATTGTCACGACGAGGTCGTACACCGAGATATAGGTAGAGTTTATAAAAAGTTAAAAATGGTTTATGGAAATCTGTTATAAAATATTTGTAAATAAATGAGAGAGTTTCTTTTTTGAACAAATATTACCAAAAATTACTTTTTTTTCCTTAAAATTTTAAATTTACCGCATGTACTACCCAAAGCCATAAGTATGCTATTTTCAGTCTACCTTCCCCCTGTCTCCTCAATGCGTTGGTATGCCTTGTATTCTCGAAGGTAACGGTCTGAGGATCGATTTGATGCGTGGGCCCTGCGGTGTGGTAAATTGCAATTCATCATTGTATAAATTTGTTATTGGTGGCCTGTAACAAATCGTGTTTATGTAAGATTCATTGTAAGCGCTGATTTATGCTGCTATATGCCAATAGGTTATTAGCCAATATTTATTGAGATGATTATTCAAGAAAACCCATTGAGGACTTACCTAGCTCAAATACACGATAGGTATAAGTACCCCCAGACTTATAACAACAAACTTATATATGCTAACTGACCTATTATGGTTTTAATAACCAAAGTGCACGCCTGCTTCATATACATAATATTCCAATACCCACGGTAACTGCCCATTCATGATGCAAACATGAGGGCCTTGGGGTCTTTAAGCAAAAAAAGACCTGATTAGTTGCTTTCAAAGACATATGTATATTATTTCCATATAGTACGTATTATTGCAATACCTACGGTACCTTACGATGCAGAATGCAAACATATTTGAAATAGCAATATCAATGGGTATAAGTCTATCCTTTTTGCGGTCCGTAAGATAAAATGTCCTGATTGGCTATACTTTTACGCATCAATATTATTTTATTCTTGTATTCGTTACTTCAAATCATCGGCGTACAGTTGACAAAAACTCTATCTATGTAAATTTGGTATCTGTGCATTTTTCGTACCTTTATTTCTGAATGTTTGCATCAAACGCCAACCATTGTGTAAATAGGTAACGGGGAGTATTGGAATATTACGCCTGTTTACCGTGGCTCTGCTAATTTTGCGTCTCTAGTGACGAAAATAAAAATCAGTATGCGTGTGAAAACACAACTTTCTAACAGAAAATAATGCAAATTTTGATATTTTCGTATAAGGTCGTAGGAAAAATAATTTTAAATCCCAGGCTTTAAAAAAAGTACACTTCGTGATTATTCAATGTGTTTTTCTGATTATTATTCCATATACTAAAATAAACAAAGAAATAAATTACAAAATAATAATTAATCTGGTTTTAGGCCCTTTCCACCAGTATTTACTAAAGTGTCTACAGTGCTAAGTGCTACAATTCTAGGTTTAAAAGTCTACATTTTGGGTGGTTTAACTTATTTTTCCCGTGAATGCAATAGTTTTCAATATTTATGTAAATTGTTCATAAATACCTTGCGATATGGGTCATCTTTTTTCATTGTAACAAAGACATTATTTCCACACAAAGGTTATAAATAAATAAAGATAATCAAATATTTTGGTTTAAAAATGGTAGCCATATTTAAACCTCCAAACGTCACTACGAAATGTCGAATTAAAACGGTCAGTGTCAGCTGTCCGCTATATTTTACATGTTAATTTTTTAGACAAGATAGCGACGATTAAACCGATGGTCGATTGTTTTGGTGATGTGTAATTGAAAAGGGATTCTAATATATCTTGTCCTTTTTACACTTTTTACAGTATTTAAATACTAATAAGTATTTAATACGGTTTTAAGTTATTTATGTATTATTAAGCTTTAAATATTTTTGTATGTAAGTTTTTTTGTCAATCATGGATTATTTCTATTGCTTTTCGAACATTAAACCACCCCTCAGGGGTGGTACTACAATTTGAGACTATTTTTAACGAGAATCCTACGACTGCATGGACTAAAGTATTGTTCATACTCGTCTTAGTCTTTTGTTTTTGATTAGTCTTTGTCCTTTGATTAGTCTTAGCTGTCTTAAACAAAATCGGCTGTTCATACTCGTCTTTTGTTTTTGATTAGTCTTAGTCATAACCCACTGAAAAAAACATTCAATTTCAATAAAAAGGCCCCTTTTCAAAAGTCATTTTCTACACAAAACAATCTTATTTAACCTAATTTGTGCACGAAACACAGACACGCAAGAACAAAAGCGAAACAAAAAATTAAAACAAATAAAATTTTGAGGTTATGTTAAGATTTTCTGTTAAAAACATGATTAATGGCGGTAAATTCAAAATTTCGGCCGCGCGCTTGCGCTCTTCAGATGCCCTGTAAAAAAAACAACAAATATCAGCTGATGTCTGTCACTCGTCTTAGTCGTTGTCCTAAGGATTGAAAGTTGGCAACTCTTAAGACAAAGACTAATCAAAAACAAAAGCAAAAACATTGTATGAACACTCCCATAAGAAACAGTGGTTTTAACTTTCTTATGACAAGACAAATGACTAAACCAATACAAAAGACGAGTATGAACGATCCATAAGTTTCCGAAAAAATGACATTTCGTTATAATATTTTTATGTTATTATTTCTAAAGTTAATTTTAATTTATATGAGATGAAACCAACCAAATCTTTGCAGTTATTTGACCTGTAAATATCAAAAAAATACACTTAAACCGGTCGGTATCAACTTTATAGACTTGATACTTAAACCCGGTCTACAATGCTAAGTTTTAAGGTCTTAGTAAATACTGGTGTTAATGTCTTTTTTTATTCGCATTTTCTTGAAAGCGCCACTGTCAAAAGAAGTTAAAAAAGCGATACCCCGAATTACTAATAAAGTTTTAGAATATTTTTAGCCAGACAATTTTCATAAAATTAATGTTGCCTCCTCGAGGAGTTATAACCACAAACAACGTTTAAAATATTACTTGTCAACGAAGTAGAGTCCCACGTTGAATACCTTGCATAGAACTCTCAATAAACGCTAGAAGGAATTTAGAGCTAAGGACAATTGAAAGGCTTAGAACCAAATGCAATCCGTTAATGTTGTATATTCCGTGGCTCTAGAAAATTAGATCAAATTTAAGTAATAATATAATCAATTTACCCTTCTTAATATTGTTGGGAGTAACCGACGGGGATGCATTTTTCCTTTTGAATGAAGTCTTGTCTGTTTTTTGCATAGATGAGGTACTTATAAAATCATACGGCCGATTAACAACCATATCTCTCTTACAAACAATAGATAGTTTAAGTTGTGCTACCTATTTTTACGTAAAACTGCACGTTAAGCGCTCTACGTTTTGTTCCAAATTCGAGTTTAAGTTGAATGTTTTTACGTTACCATAACAAGTCTACTAATAGCAGAGAATATGGAATTCGGCACTGTGTTTTTTTGATGATACAATTTTGTTTTTTGTCTTTTCAACTACAGTAGGAATATATTTGCAAAGAATTATCGTCTAGGCCTCATTTTTCGATCGGTCAATCAACCAATTCTATTCTTTGGTAACGTTAAGGTGCCCGCAGACTGCCGTAAGCTAACGTAAATACGTAAGCTCCTAACGTGAAAGTTGACGACGGTGTGACGAAGTGCGCTTGCGTAACTGTCAAATCTCATGCTTACGTAAAAATACGTAGCACAACTTAAACTATCTAATATAACATGAAATTTATTAACCGTTAACTTAGCTTCACAAGAATGCCACATCGGCCAAGCGGTATTCTGATTCGTTCTTTTAAAACGAAACTTTTGATTGTCAACTCATTTGTTGGTTTCCATGAGATTTTGGGAATGTGCCATCAAAATAGAAAATTAAATAGAACGGTATTTAAATCTGTACAGGCACAGACATTGAACTAAACTCGTTGTAAAACCTCACATGGATTCACTGATCTCAAATATATATATTTCACAGACCTTCACTGGTTATTTTCCACGGCGACTCGTATGGGTGGTGGCTTCTACAAGGCCAAGGACAACAAAAAAAAATACAGGCCACGAACCGAATTTTACATTGGGTCTTATGGGCGAATAGACGTTTCCTTGTGATATTTTCAAAATGGCACTACAGATTTTCGCGAAATTTCAGTAAAATATTCTCAGACAATATACCGATATTCCACTAAACTTTTGTAAGCATGAAAGATGATTGGAAGGTTAAAATCTTACAAGACGCTAACCCTACCAAGTCCACTTTGAATCCTTGACTTCGCATGCGCAGATCTACCAATATTATTTACCTCATGTATTAGAATAGATGAACAGGGTGATTTTCACTTGAATGATTCTAACCACATGAAAATAGAAAATTTCAAAAACCTAACCTAACGATACCTAATCAAATCTACCCGAATCGAACCAAAGCAAACTAAACCAATAATTTAAAAAAAAAAAACTTCCCTGACTTCCTACCCGGGATCCTAGAGGATGTAAATCCGAACCGGACCGTACCGAACCGAACCTATCCAAACCTAACCATACCCAACTAATCCTAATTAGCAGTGTTGTTGTGTTTGGTTAGGTTAGGTTTGGTTCGGTTTAGTTAGGTTCGATTCGGTTCGGTTTGATTCGGTTCGGATTCACATCCTTTAGAATCCCGGGTAAGAAGTCAGGAGTTTTTTTTTTTTTAAATTATTGGTTCAGTTTGGTGCGGTTCGGATTCACATCCTCTAGGATCCCGGGTAAGAAGTCAGGAAAGTTTTTTTTTTGAAAAAAGTTATTGGTTCAGTTTGCTTTGGTTCGGTTCGGTTAGATTTAATTAGGTTTCGTAAGGTTAGGTTTTTGAAACTTTCTATTTTCATGTGGTTAGAATCATTCAAGTAAAAATCACCCTGTATTCATCTATTCTAATATATGAGGTAAATAATATTGGTAGATCTGCGCATGCGAAGTCAAGGATTCAAAGTGGACTTGGTAGGGCTAGCGTCTTGTTAAAATCTTCAAGATACTTAGTTATCTGTGTTTGTCATGACATTTGTTTATTTGTTTATTTGGTAAAACTTCTTCGATGTTTTAATGATTTCTTACAATAAACTTTATTTAGAATCCAAAAATACCAGTGTTAATTTTTTTAAATAAAATTACACTTCAAAAAAATCAACTTTTGGTGTTGTAATCTTTATAAACACATCTAAGTAAGAGTGATTTAACGCTTGGGGAAAAAACCGGAAAAATTGGAAAAAAACCTCGGTTTTTACCGTTTTTTTCACATACCTTGGAAAAACTGGAAAAAAAATTTAAAATTGAGAAACCTCAAATTATATTTATAGAAGCAGAAATAGCTCAAATAAACGTAAATTAACCAAATTATACATTCTTGTGGGGTCAATAGTCAAAATCAAATAACATTTATTTTCATATAATATTAAAATAACGTTAGTTTTAAGTTTTTAAACAAAATAAATGTAAAAAAATATTAAAAATTAAACTAAATTATCATTTCAAAGAACAAAAACTTATTTGGCAAAAAAACTAAGAGGAAGATCTTCCTCCGAGTCCGATCCTGAGTCTTGGCTTCTGAGTCTGAGTAAGCATCGACATCTGAATCTGCCTCCACAATACTCTCTTCTTCATCTTGAATTAAATCCACAATGTTTTTCATCAAAATTTTTATTAAAATTACTTAATAATGATTTAAATAAAAATTATAAATTTTTATGAGGCTTATATGGATTAACTTCCTTATCAGAGTACTCTACACTTAGTTTTCAAACAATTTCAATTTTTCCGTTTTTTTTTAGTTTTTTTCCGGAAAAAAACCGGTTTTTTTCCATGACTCAATTTTTCCGGAAATTTTAACAATCAGCTGTGGCGTGACGTGACCATCAAAAAGAATTTCAGCATTCGCTGTGACGTCGACGACGAACGACCTCTAGGAATAACTGCTTGTACTTAAAATTTGTGAAAAAATGGCGGTCAAAGTTCCGGTGTTTTATTATTTATTTTAATTTTGCTTTTGGCCATGATTGTTCCTTCTAACCGTAAGGGGCAAAGGATAGATTAGAGGAACGAGAAAACAGCTACACTTTACACAAATGTGGTGCTTGTTTCTGAAGTTTACCGTTTTGGCGCCGTATTTTCCTGAGTTATTGTCACACATAAACTGCAATTCTGCGCTCTTTTCTGATTTAAGAGTGCTTCGACAAATTATGGCTCTTTCTACAAACAAGAGGTCATACTTTGTCGCACTGGGTCAAAATTTATTTACAGTTCAATTCCAGTGCCTGGCCAAAAAAATTACGATGTCCAACCACACGATGCCTAGAATGGACCGGTGTTTGGATCTTATATATATATATATATATATATATATATATATATATATATATATTTGACTTTTCTTTTTTCTTGAACCCTATATTTTATATTTTTTGTTTTGTTGGTTTCTTGGGGATGTGGTTCTAATAAAACTAGTAACTATGGATTCACATTTATTGACGTTTCGGTCCAAAGACCTTCTTCAGAAACAGTCACTCACATTTTCACACTACATTATGTCAAAATCAGTTTTAAAAAAGACAGTCACACTTTTTACACGAAAAACACTTAAACACAAACAAATAACACGCATACGAAGACTCTTAGCTTGCAAGCTAAACTAAGGTTACCTTGCTTAAAAAAATGTCGGAAAAATAAAATTTGTTAGAAGGAACTTGTACCAACTAAAAAAAAAAAGGTTTTTAATATTACGACTTTAAATTTTGATCCCACAAATTTCCCAGTTTAAGCAGCGTTGCCAGACTTCTCAATTTTCTTGTAGGTAAAAAACAATCTGACTAGACAGGAAGTGATTTTGACTATTTTTGTGACTTTAATTTAACGGAAACCAACCAAACCTGATTAAACATAGTATCCAGAATCATTCACAAAATTTTTCAAAATTAACTTTAAATTTTTAAAATTGTTTGATTCCAGTTTTACCGGGAAAAAGGAAGTTGTTAATGCGATTTGATTTAAAATTAAACCAAACACCATTTTGCTCTTTAGCACAACATGGTATCATTGACAAATACAGAATCGATGCTGTTTTCAGTTCTATTCGAATTCCAACACCTTTCCCTAAAAAACCTTTTTTTGAACTGTCATTTTCAATCTACCGAAAGCCATGTCTGCCTTAATGTTCTTGCTTCTTTAACTCTAACGAATTATTTGAAGGATTCAGGTTTCCATATCTCAAAATGTTCCAACTTGCCATCGGACCATAGAGTAAGATAGCCTATGGCAGCAGAGGCACGGTCCCGGCTTACGGATCTTTTAGTTTACCTAGACAGCGCTAGCTGCGGAATTATATTAAATTTAAAATTTTCTGGTAAATGCTCGCTCTTTGACTGTGCTTTGTTGTCCGATCTCTTGTCGTGGCTCAATCGACCCAAAAAGTACATAGATATGTGGCCTTGAAATAAAAATAAATGTGTGAGTATATAATAGACTATATACCTACTTCGTGCTCGAGCCGCTTCACTTTTTCCCTTTCGCGAATTAAATACGAAGTCCGGTGACGTAGCTTTTAAAAAACTTTTTATTTGAAAAGACTACAAAAAATACTTATAACTAAAATGACCAATACAACTTGTAAAAGTATAATGATACCTAATTAGACCATTTGGGTGCATATATAAACTTCAATGTACGGCGTCAGCAATATATTTGTTATTACAAACAAGATGAGATGTTATTATTCCAGGGATATTACTCCTCCACCCTTAGTTTCGTCAACGTCCTCGTTGATGAGTTTTTGGAGAACCCTTAAGGGAATATTTTTTGTCTTTGAGGTTTTTTGTTTTCGCCAAAAATAGAAAATAAAAATAAATATCAAGATTACTGCCAAACATAAAGTTAAGATAATGTAATTTTGGCTTTCAAAATTAAGTTCCTGTAGGACTAAAGGATCCAAAAGGTCTTCCTGCATTTTTTGCGGGTTTTCTAAATGTCTTATCTGCATTGATAGACAAGTTTGTTTCAGGAAGCTTTATTATATCTGGCAATGAAACAGAAATGTTATTTATTGATAATGAATATTTATTTTGATTAATTATTATGTCACACTGGCTGTTAATAAGATAACAGTTTTGAAGTGTGGTTTTCTGAAACTGGAAGCAATTTTCGTAAATTGTTTCGGAGTTTTTTGTACAGAAAAGTAGACCACTTTTATAAGTTAAAGTGTGAATTTGAAAATTATTTTTTACTGTGGCGAAAGGGCAATTTTTTGGTAAAAGGCAACTATGTGCAATGGGGTTGAAACAAATCCAATTTGAGTTAATTTCAGAGCATTGCTGATACCATAAATTGTTACAATAGTATTTACTGGGGCTAATTAATATTTTTGATTCATTATTAGGTATTGGATAAACTATCTTAAGACTACAAGAATATTTTTCAAAGATTGGTATTTTCACTACAATGATTGACATATCTTTTAACAGAATAAGGCCAGTTTTACATATAAGAGTTAATTCTGACAGGTGTTTTAGTGGCCATAGAGAATTTTTTGGATAATGAGCTGTCAAATATTGCCAAATTTCCCTAATTTCATTGACATTCAAAATTTCTAAATCTAAAGTTTGCAGATGCGCAAAAGATATCATTCTCAGCATTTTTTCCAAAAATTTGTTTAGTTTTGAGATTTGTAAAATTTGGTTTTGCATACTGAGTAATAACGTGATTTCATTATTCAATTTTAAAATTTCGAAGCGAATGCATTTTGCGTTTTTATTTATAATGTTTACATTTTCCTGGAATTTGTTTATAATATTCCCGGCAAATGAACTAAGGTCATTTATCTTGTGCATCGTGTTAATTTGATTTTGTTTCAGTATTTGTAAGTTCTGCGTTATTGTGTCTAGGTCGGTATTATCTAGGTTTCCTGTGACAAATTTAATACCGCTTCCCAGTAGGTTGAATAAACCACGTTTCTTTCTAAGTTCATTGTTTTCTAAAGAATTTAGTTTTTCATAAGTATTGTACGTATCGTTTAAGCATGATTCAAGGAATTGAAATTGTATTTTTAATAAAGTATTATTAACTTGATTGACTAAAGGGGATAAAAATAGGGAATTAGTAGTAAAAAGTTGGCTTAGAGACGTTTTAATTTTTGTCATATTAAAAGGTATGTACATAGTATGATAATGGCTTACAACTAAAGAAGGAGAGATTTCTTCGGTGTAGAATCCATTATTGTCCAATCTATTGACCTGAAGGGCCTGGTTGAGGTTCGTCAATGTCAGGAGGGACAGGATCAGGAACCTGGAATGATTTAGGTTTTTTCCTGAGTCTTTTTATTTTTCTGACATGTGTGTTAATTGGTTTAGTTTTTGAGATACCAGTTATAACATTTTTATTGACGTTAGTTACTTTGGTAGGGATAAATTGGGGGTTCATTTTATTTCGAAGGGTGTTTTTTCTAAAGATAGTTTGATCTTTTTGAATTTGAGGGGGCTCTTCGGTGTTTTTATTTTGTTTTTGTGTGGTGTGTAACTGTTTTTGATATGCTTTTTTGAAAACTTGATCGTGAAAAGGTATTAGTTCTTTCTTTCGTTGTTCATTATATTGTTCAAAAAGAGTGAGGTCGTTATTTATGTTTGGTTCGTTCACATAAGGCTGTATAAAATTGAAAATTAAAAATGATCGGTAATAGAGTGTACTCTCTGATTAAGTATATATTAGTATGGCTGACGTCATAATATTTTGAGAAGTTTCTTCAAGATGTTTAAATTTTTAAATTTCTTAAATATTCAAAATGTGTAGTCTAGAGAAAGTTGTTCGTTGCAGAATATTTGACATAAATATTTTAAAAGGTTGTTATCAATTTTGTTATCTTTTTTTTTTAATTTTATTTTATTGTTTATTTTATTATCTTTTGTTTATTTTTTTTTGTGTTCTTATAAGAAAAGTGGTTTTCAAAAATCGTTATAAAATTTTTTGTGTATTTTGAAACAAATCTATTTAAGTTCAAAATTGACAGTTTATAAATTGAAAGATGTCTAAATGATACAAATGTTTTAAATGGTTTTTCATCTAAAAGGGGTCTTTTATAAGCAATTTTATAAGAATGCTTTTTATATGAGTTTTGAAGACATATTTTAAAGTTGTTTATGAAGATGGTAATCGATTCTCTTAGTTTGGGCCAGTAATATTTTTGTTTTATTTCATTGAAGATCTCTGTTTTGTTTTTATGATTAGGTCCATAGTATTTTAATATTAATTCTTTTTGTTTTTCTGCGTTTATCACGTCAATTAGGTATTTAGTCGAAAATATGAGTTTTGCACATGGGTAAAAAATAGAGTTAACTACTTTCTGAAATTCTAGTTTAAGTTCATTGTTTGGAATGTAAATAGTAAATAGAGAGTCAGGTTTCACTATCTCTTTTAGAATTTTAAGAATGTGCTCTTGTTGTTTTTCATTTATTGTCACAAAATTATGATTTCTATTAAATGGTTTAGAGAAAAAATGTTTATATTGTTGTCCATAATTAATAACCAATCGATTGGTTGTATAATTAAGGGGCAGTTCGGATGTAGATAAATGTTTTCTTTGTGTCTCATTATTTGAGTGAATAGTGACGTCAGAGGCGTTGTCTCGGGCGTCATTTTGGAGGGGCACAAAATACTCTAAATTCATTTTTGGCGGTTTTAATTTTTCATTGAGTACGGTTACATTAGCTTGGGGTTCTTTGTATTGCTCGTTAATTACGTGTTCCGTGAGATTAAAATCGGTTAAGTTGGTAACAGAGTTACGCACGGTGGGTGCATTGGCTTTATTTATTTCATGTATGTTAAAATTTATCTTCAAGAGGGCGTTAGCAACGACATTTACATTTTCTTTTTCGTAATTTGTATCTTTTTGAGTTTCTGGAATTAAGTACCGTTGAATGCAGTCGATTTTTATTAAATTTGGTTCAGTACCTTCCGGTGTTATGATGTAGTCTGATTTTAATTGTGTTTCAGGGTGAAAATATTGAATAGGTTGTTTCTTAAATCTTTCTTGTGGGATTACTTTTATTTGTTGGTGAAAGTTAATGTTAACGTTTGGACTTGGATAGGGGATTTTACAAAATTCTTTAACTGTTACTGGACAGTTAGGAATGTATTGTTCTTTGAAGCTAAAAGAGGGTGTGAGTTCAATATCTTTTTGGTAGTTTACTTGATAATTTTGGATTGGCTGCTTAACAGGGTTATTATAAGCAATAGAAAGAGGAATTTTTACATTTTTATTTAAAGTTAATATACTATTTTTTAAATCAAGCATACCCTTTAACTTTTCAAGGTCTCTTAAGCCTATTAATGCGTCAAAGTCTTTATGCCAGTTTACAACACGCATTTTAATATTTTCGTTTATTCCTAGTTCTTGTAATAAATTTATTTTTAAATTATTATTTTCTTTATATGTGTTTCTGCAGCTGGTTACTTCAAAGGGTTCAAAAAATAGATTATTGGGGTACATTTTGGCTATTTTTGGGGAGATTATAGAGTCTGAGGCTCCTGAATCGATAAGAATTGTTATTTGCGTTTTTGGTAAATAAAAATATGGTAGTTCGATTTGTCGGGCAACGTTATTTAAGTCGACGGGGGATCCAAGGCTGTTTCCTGAAAATTTTCGCTTGCGGCGTTTGTTTGTAAATTATGTTCGTAAGAGCAGTTTTCTTGTTGGCTAGTGGGTTCTTCGTTATAAAAATGAGGATCGTAAAAATAGTCAGGGTTTTCTTCACTATAATTATTGTAAGTTTGATTTTCACAGGTTTGTTCGTAGGTTTGTTCGTAGTTTTGTTCGTAAGTTTGTTCTGGGTATGTTTCTACATTTGTCAAAAATCCTGAGGGTTTAAAAATTCCTGGGGGTCTTTGATAGTGTTGCCTTGACGGACCAATTGTTGATGTCGACATAGGGGTTGGCTTGTCTAAAATGGGTTTATTTTGTGGGGCGAAGGCGTTAGTTGGTCTTCCAAAATTTTGAAAATTTTGAGGTTGATTTTGAAAAGGTCTAGGTTGATTAAAATTAAAGTTAGGTTGTCTAAATTGAGAGTTAAAAGGTGGATTAAAATTAAATTGTCTGGTAAACTGAGGGTTCGAAAAAGGTTGCATAAACGGGTTAAAACGTTGTTGGGGTGGTTTTGGTCTTATTTGATTAGTTTGGGGGTTGCGATTAAAATTTTGGTTTTGTCTAAAGTTATTGTTGGGTTTTAAAAATGAATTATTTCCTTTGTGCAAGTTCGAGTTATTACTTGTAAAATTGACTTGCGCTTCTACTATGTTATTACTCATGACGTCCTTGTAGGCTTCGTCTAAAGTTGCAGGAGTTTTAAGCATAAGAAGCGTTTTTAAAGAGTCTGGGGAGTTTGCGGTCAAAATTAAAACAGATACTTTTTCTACTTGAGATATAAGCAGTAACTTTTGTGCGTTATCTGCTACTTCACATTGAATTTTTCCAAAAATTCTTTGGCAAAAGGCCTTAAGTCTATCGATAAACTGCAAAACGTCTTCGTTTGCGTCAATTTTAATGTACTGAAGTTCTTGCATCAAAATTTCGTGATTAATTGGATCACCAAATTTTTGTCTTAAAGCTAACTTAATTTTTTCAAAAGTATTTAAATCTGGCCTTTCTAATAGAAAATTTTGAGCTTTGCCTACCAGTTTCGATTTTATGGCAGACAGGACCAATTTTTGTTGCTCAATAGAATTACCAAAATAAAGTTCATAAAATTCTTGTACAGAAATCAAAAAACTTTCTAAATGGGATTGACTGCCATCAAATGTGGGCAACAATGACGTGTAAAATTTAAGATTTTCCATTGTGTTAGAAAGTTCTTCGTTTTGTAAAGTGTTATCTAATTGGTTACTACTAACGCTACTTAAACTACTGTTAAAACTAGTGTTTAAATTTGCAAAATTTAAAGAATCAAAATTTTCTAAAAATCTATTTTCTAAATTATTTTCAGTATTTTCTTCTAAACTTTCTTCTATACTTTCTAATTGCTGTTGAGTGTCTAGTCTCGATGTCGACTGACCACTTAAATTTCTTAAACTACTTTGCAAACTACTTATTTGCTCAAAATTTAAATTTAAAGACGGTTTCTTCAAACTTGCTAGATAGTTTTCAATTTCAGTTTTAACGTTTTCTTTCTTATTTTCTGCTCCTAATCCTAGTTTTGTTTTGTTCTTTTCTAAAATATTCTTTAATCGCCTAGGCATCAAGAAAGTCAAAAAAACTTACATAACAATCGAGGATAAATCCATAAGGCTTGTTCTGTAGAGGTTACGCCACCAAAAGGAATCCTATAAATGGGGGTTGACTTTAGCTTTTCTGCCTATGACACCGGGCTCAGTAGGGATGTGTCGTTGGTTAGGCTTTTGGCTTCGGCGGGACTCATACAACACGGTAGACGTCACTAGCTTCAACTCCAGGCTTTATTCCACAACACTTCTTTACGTTCGACGTCGTAAAAGGTATTTTCTTTTAAGAAAAAGTTCACAATTCGTACGGGACGTAAAGTTCGGTTTGAATAGCGCACTAAGACTTAAAAGTCACTTTCGTACAACGGAAAACCGATAAAGGACGAAATCGCACTATCCTGTTCGCAGCGCCAATTAAATACGAAGTCCGGTGACGTAGCTTTTAAAAAACTTTTTATTTGAAAAGACTACAAAAAATACTTATAACTAAAATGACCAATACAACTTGTAAAAGTATAATGATACCTAATTAGACCATTTGGGTGCATATATAAACTTCAATGTACGGCGTCAGCAATATATTTGTTATTACAAACAAGATGAGATGTTATTATTCCAGGGATATTACTCGCGAAGTCAAGAGGTCATTCTATCAATCTCAAGCAAGCGGTACACATCAATATCAGATCAATTCAGTATTTTGTTGTTGGCGTGATGCAAAATATTGCACACGTAAAACTAAAAAGACATAACTCAAAAATTTAAAAATGTGTCCCTGCAATAAAAATACTTACAACGTGTCTTTTTCGGTCCAGGACAACTGGGCGCCGCCAACTGGGATAAAATATGTAGATAAAAAATAAAATATATTATTTATATAAAAACATCTTTAAAAAATCCTTTACGCAATATTTTTTACAAGCTTTTATTTAGCTTCAGATGTTCTGTCTAACTAACTATCTATCAAATCTTGTGAAGCGTTTTTGACACACGTAGTGGTCCCATGACAATACAACATTAAGAAAAAAATATCCTCCCACCCTACCCCCACCCCTTCTATAGAAAAATGTGTTTTTGACACACTTCCCGTTATCCGATTTGGATAAAATTTGGTATACACATAGTGATCCGATGAGAATACAATAATAAGAAAAAATATCCTCGCACCTCTACCCCCACCCCCTTTCATAGAAAAATGAGTTTTTGACACACTTCCCATTATCCGGTTTGGATGAAATTTGGTATTCACATAGTGGTCGGATGACAATACAACATTAAAAAAAATATCCTCCCACCCTACCCCCACCCCTTCCATAGAAAATGCGTTTTTGATACCCTTCCCATTATCCGATTTGGATGAAATTTGGTATACATATAGTGGTCCGATGACAAAACAACATTGATAAAAAAATCCTACCACCCTACCCCCACCCCTTCTATAGAAAAATGTGTTTTTGACACACTTCCCGTTATCCGATTTGGATAAAATTTGGTATACACATAGTGGTCCGATGATAATACAACAATAAGAAAAAATATCCTCCCACCCCTACCCCCACCCCCTTCTATAGAAAAATTTGTTTTTGACAGACACACATCCCGTAATCCGATTTGGATGAAATTTGGTATACATATAGTGATCCGATGACAATACAATATTAAGAAAAAAATATCCTCCCACCTCTACCCCCACCCCCTTTCATAGAAAAATGAGTTTTTGACACACTTCCCATTATCCGGTTTGGATGAAATTTGGTATTCACATAGTGGTCCGATGACAAGACAACATTAAAAAAAAATATCCTCCCACCCTACCCCCACCCCTTCCATAGAAAATGCGTTTTTGACACCCTTCCCATTATCCGATTTGGATGAAATTTGGTATACATATAGTGGTCCGATAACAATACAACAATAATGAAAAAATGTCCTCCCACCCCTACCCCCACCCCCTTCCATAAAAAATGCGTTTTTGACACACTTCACTTCAAATGACTTTTATAAAATTTGGTATATGCATAAAGGTCCGATGGCAATACAGCCCAAACAAAAAATATATTTCTAACTCTACCCTCACCCTCTCCTTCCCCCAATAGAAAAATGAGTTTCCAAATAACTCACGATCAGCGATTTCATTATAATCTAGAATAAACTCTATTTATTTACTTCTGCATTTTTCTGCTAGATTGATTCTTGCAAATAGTGATATTTAATTGATACGGATATCTTATCGTAATAAGATCATCAAAATTTCAATTTCTTTTACTAATTTATTTGAAATTTGCTTTTGTTAAGTAAAGTTAAATCCATTAAGTCGACTGTTGAATCTTGGTAGTTGTCGTGTTTGGTGACCTGGTAATACTACAATTTACGTTTTTTATTACAACAATGGCGGATCCAAAAATCAAAATGGCGGATCCAAAATGGCGGATTTTCTTATTTACCAACCGATTTGTCTCAAACTTGAAATATTACATTGCTTGAGGACATTTAACACAATTTTTAACTCAAACTTTAAAAAAACAAAATGGCGGATCCAAAATGGCGGACTTTTTTATTTATTAATCATTGTTTTTGAAATTATACGAAAATGTTTTATGAGACAGAATATTGCATTTTTTTGAGAACAATAAGTTGGTAATTTAAAAAAAAAATTATACAAAGCTTTTAAAAAAATAGTAGGTAGATACCATGTTTTTTAAAAATTATTAAGATTCAAAAGTATTTCGTTAGTTCAGAAATGACAAAAATTAAATTTTTTATAAACGTAAAGTTTAGTACTCGTGAATGAAGAAAACAAAAATTGTTCGTGGCTAAGCGGGTGTAGAAATGTTTTGTTTCTCTTGTCTTTTTCCGTAGGCAGCTCGAAAGCTGTCCACTTACGGAGGTCCAAGATCACATCATTAGGTCGTGGACCCCTGTCGGTTTACAGCTTTCGAGTTGCCCACGGAAAATACAAGAGAAACAAAATCTTTCTATACCCGCTTAGCCACGAATTTATTTTAAAAAAATTTTACCTACTCTGTAGATCTTTTTAAATCTAAATCACCATATGTATACCAAATTTCATCCAAATCGGAAAACGCGATGTGTGTCAAAAACACATTTTTCTATGGAAGGGGGTGGGGGTAGGGGTGGGAGGATATTTTTTTCTTATTGTATTATCATCGGACCACTATGTGTATACCAAAGTTTATCCAAATCGGATAACGGGAAGTGTGTCAAAAACACATTTTTCTATAGAAGGGGTGGGGGTAGGGGTGGTAGGATATTTTTTTCTTAATGTTGTATTGTCATGGGACCACTACGTGTGTACCAAATTTCATCCAAATCGGATAATGGGAAGTGTATCAAAAACTCATTTTTCTATGAAAGGGGGTGGGGATAGAGGTGGGAGGATATTTTTTTCTTAATATTGTATTGTCATCGGATCACTATATGTATACCAAATTTCATCCAAATCGGATAATGGGAAGTGTGTCAAAAACTCATTTTTCTATGAAAGGGGGTGGGGGTAGAGGTGGGAGGATATATTTTTTTTAATATTGTATTGTCATCGGATCACTATATGTATACCAAATTTCATCCAAATCGGATAATGGGAAGGGTGTCAAAAACGCATTTTCTATGGAAGGGGTGGTGGTAGAGGTGGGAGGATATTTTTTTAATGTATTGTCATCGGACCACTATGTGAATACCAAATTTCATCCAAATCGGATAATGGGAAGTGTCAAAAACATTTTTGTATGAAAGGGGGTGGGGGTAGGGGTGGAAGGATATTTTTTCTTAATATTATATTGTCATCGGATCACTCACTATATATATACCAAATTTCATCTAAATCGGATAACGGGATGTGTATCAAAAACAAATTTTTTTTATGGAAGGGGGTGGGGGTAGGGGTGGTAGGATATTTTTTTCTTATTATTGTATTCTCATCGGATCACTATATGTATACCAAATTTTATCCAAATCGGATAACGGGAAGTGTATCAAAAACACATTTTTCTATAGAAAGGGTAGGGCTAGGGGTGGGAGGATATTTTTTTCTTAGTGTTGTATTGTTATGGGACCACTACGTGTGTACCAAATTTCATCCAAATCGGATAATGGGAAGTGTGTCAAAAACGCTTCACAAAATTTGATAGATAGTTAGTTAGACAGAACATCTGAAGCTAAATATAAAAGCTTGTAAAAAATTGCGTAAGGGATTTTTTAAAGATGTTATTATATAAATAATATATTTTATTTCTCATCCACACATTTTATCCAAAAAAAAAATTTTAGTCCGGCGCCGAGTTGGCCGGCGCCCAGTTGGCGGCGCCGAGTTGGCCCGGCGCCGAGTTGGCCCGGCGCCGAGTTGGCCCGGCGCCCTGTTGGCGGCGCCGAGTTGGCGGCGCCCAGTTGGCGGCGCCCAGTTGTCCCATTCCGTGTCTTTTTAGCTCATATTTTAACTTTGTGCTTATAAACAAAAGTTTTCCATAATTTCCCGAAAAATTGTAAACAAAGTAAATTTTGGTGATCTTTAGTTAAAAAGCACATTTGAATGCATTTTTGTTACATAAACTCATTTTCAAAACTTTTGAGTTGCGTCTCTTTAGATTTAAGGGTGCGATATGGATAATATTAAATATTCCGGAAACAAATGTATGTATTTTAATTGTGGAAAGTCTAAATATGGTTGTTCTGCTGGTGTGAGACAATTTACATTTCCCAGAAATGTGGAGCTGTGCAAGAAGTGGATAAGAAATTGTGGTAAATAAGAGAGTCCTTAATACCTTAAGTATTTTGACCTTACTAGCCCGCACAGCAATGGCTAATAAAGGTATTGTTTTCGACGAAAAAAATTTTTTTGTGATAACGCCGAAAATGTGTTATTTGGGTGTATTTTGACCTATCCTATTAATATCGTCGTGATGTCTGTCTATGTGTGTGTCTGTCCGTAACACAATAGCTCCTAAACCGCTGAACCGGTTTTCATAAAATTTTAAGGTAAAATCGTATTCGACACTCTAACGAGCTGATTAGTTTTTCAAAATCCAATAACGCTAATGACAGTTTTTTGACAATTAAAATTTTTAAAGGAGCATCGCATCAATATGCGGTTTTCAGAATATAGTAGACTAGATTTTGCTCAATAAAAAAAACTATGTAGGAGCATTACAAAAAAGTGCATTCAAAGCTGATTATCATAGCTTCACTTGTGCTAATAGGCTAGCTAGGAAGGTATCAGATCCGTCATGGATCGATTTATTTATTTTAATCAAACAAAAATAAAACTAAATAACTACTCTTTTGCAAATGTCAGGCATTTGTAAAAAATCGAGTGGTGGGTCGGTATTTCCTTTTGGTGTACAGGTTAGGGTAAATACCAAGAAATACTTGGGGAGTTCTGGGAAATATACTAGGAAATACCGGGAAGTGCTTGGCAAATACTAGAAAATACCCTTGAAATTGGAGGAAATACTGTAAGTATTATACCGTAGGTTTTTCCCTTTGGTGTACAAAAATCGGCGATCGACCCACCCCTTGCAAAAAACCTAAATTTGAGAAATACATTAAGCATTGAAAAAATATATTGTGGGAGGTTGTTAGTCCTTACAACTTTATACAGGATGTCTCATAACTTAGGGGCCATAGTGCAGCAGGTGATAGAGGAGGTTATTTCCAAGAAAAAAGTTTATATAACATAAGGGTCACACATCTGTTTTTAAGATATAGGATTTTTAAAATTTGTCACAGCCATTGGGATTCAAAAATGTGGTATTTCTTTTTTTGATACAAAAACAAGTTGAGATTGAGATACAGGCTGTCAAAATAACCACATAAAAAAATAATAATTTTTTGAAAAAATTAATTTTTCTTACTTATTCTTTTAAAAAATATTAATAATATTCTATTATTATGTCTCGCTAGAGACTTGTAGTTATTAACAAAAAATATTTTAAAAAAATTGCGTTTAATATTTTATTCATAAAAGTTTATACCAAAAAATAGTTTTTTCTAAAAAAAATTTACCGACTAATTTTGTTAAAAATAATTTGTATTTCAACTTATTGCTCTTGTTCTAATACACGACTTTACCCAATTTCATATTTTTACAGCGTTTTTTAAAAAGTTATTATCAAAAAAGTTTAAAAAATCGCCATCTTTGATGCTCTGTATCTCGACAAAGAAAGTGTTTTGACCCATGCATCATAGTAACTTTTTTATCAGGCATGATCTCCTCTATCACCTGTTGGCCTATGGCCCCTAAGTTATGGGACACCCTGTATAGTTCAGGCCCTACGGGGTGCGATACTGCGTTTAATGATAGAAGCAACACATTTGGTATGGATAGACTCGCCCGAACATTTTACGAAAGGGAACCCCCCCAACCCTGGCAGGGGGGTGGTTCCCCCCTTAAAAGTGCTTTTTGACGGTTTTTGCTAATAACTCGAAAACGGTCAACTTTTCTAAAATTATTCTAAATATTATTTTGCAAGCGGATAAAATTTCCTTTTTGACCATGTAGGTACCTTAGTACCCTCTAAAGGCAGTAGTGCACGTTCTATAGACCTACGAAAAAAAGGAAAAATGTTTATGTTTTTTTAAATTTTTCTTGTCGCATTTTGTATCCTTAACACATTGTTTTTTTCAAAAAAATATTTTTGTTCAAAAACCCATTGTATACAAATATTTAATAAGTTAGATATAACTCTTAAAAGTAGCCGCTTTAAAACAAAAAATGTTGAACATTAATTTGTGTAATTAAGTAAACAATACTCAAGGTGAGTAAAGAAATATTTTTGATTAGTATTAACTTAAAACTTAATTTTTCAAGTTGAATTCATTTAAATTGGGGCGAGGGGGCATTCCTCCTAGTTCAGGCAAGATTCGGGCAAATCCACTTTCTAGAAGCATTTTATATTACTTTTTAGCAAATGGGCAATTCCCCCAATTTTGACCCCGCTGAATCCGAATATCCCTGTTGCCAACTCGAAATATTGACCGGGGCTGAGATATTCAAGATGGCGGCGAAAATGGCGGTGGAATTTTAAATTGCCGCTGGAAAGCCCAAATTGTCACAAGTGTACATTCAAAACATATATTTGTATAATTAAAAAATAATAACATATTATTATTTTTTTAAATGGCTGCAAAAACCTTTAAAAACCCCCCAGACCCCCCAAAATCTGAAAGTTTGAGGTTTTTTCAAATTTTCTTAAAAACTAAGCTTCTAAGAGAAAAATGTAAAATATACTTTATTGTGGACAATAAAATTCCCGTGTCAACATGGTATAACTTAATAAAGTTAGACTAATAACAAGCTCTCCAGCGGCGTCCGTTAATTGAAGTAATTAAAAAAAGTTGAAAAAATATCTGTTTTTTTCCAAGATTTATTTAATTTTTTAAAAAAACTTATATCTACAGAAAACCGTGTAATACATTTTGGTATACTCAATAAAATTTCCTTCAAAATGACGTATAACATGATTAAATCGGTTTTATAAATAAAACTTCAGGGGCATCCGTAAATTAAATTAATTTTGAAAAAACAGAAAATAAACCATTTTTGTTACAAGTTTTATCTAATTTTCTCAAAAACTAAGATTAACATGAAAAAACTTGTTCTACACTTTTTTGTAGACAGGGAAATTCCCTTTTTAAAAATGTGAAACTTGGTGGGGTTTGACTTATAGCAAACTCTCCAGCGACGTCCGTCAATGGGGATGATTTCAACAAATCATTAAAAAAACATGTTTTTCATACGTTTTATTCAGTTTTCTTAAAAACCAAGGTCTTTATCAAAAAATGTGTTTTATACTTCGTCATAGCCAATAAATTTCTTTCAAACGATGTATAACAAAGTGGAAGTTATTTTATATTTACCGCTCCAGTGGTGTTCTTAATTTAAAGAAATTATTTAAGATCAATCCAAACTAATCAATTTTGTGTCTTATTAGGTTTTCGGTGGATAATAAAGAGCCGCGGATAAAAGGTCGAAAGTACAAAAGGTCGAAAATACAAAAGGTTGAAAGTACAAAAGGTCGAAAGTACAAAAGATCGAAAGTACAAAAGATCGAAAGTACGGCCGCGGGTCCACATCGACTGGACAGGTCAATTCGACTTGATACGGTAAACTTGTATTTTTAATATTTTGTTTTGTCGATTTTTTTTCGACCTTTTGTACTTTCGACCTTTTACGGCTTCGGCGGCGGGCCCGATAATAAAATGTCCTTTTAAACAGTGTGTCACAAAATGTAAACCCATAGTATAGAAAACTCTCCAGGGGCGTCCGTAAATTGCAAAAATGACTAAAAAATATTATTTTTGTTACGGGTTTCATTCAATTTCCATCAAAATCTCAATTTCAATTTCAATGAGTACCTAATTATGATTATGAACCCCCCCCCCCCAAACCGTTGCATAAGATTCACCACTTTATTTTTAGTTCCATATGCTTAAAAAAATATCCAAAAACACCTGTGTCAAAGTTACTACTGTTACTTTCTGCACAAAAATATTGCTTAGGGGGGGGGGTGGCATGGCCCCTATGCCCCCTCCCCTTATAACCACCGCTGTTTTTTGCTTTAAAGAACTTTTTTAGATAAATCAAAATATCTAATCTAATCAAAAAACAGTTTATTTTAATTTGGAAACATTTTATTTTAGTAGGTATAAATTACGAACCTTTTTGAAGTATTTATCATAACATTAACCTCACTGTAATACATCATTTCAAAAGAAATTGTCTTATCCTCAATAAAGAATAAAGGCACATTCTTTTCTAAAAATCTTAGTTAGAAAAGATATTTAAATATGCAAGAGAAACTGATTATTTCAGTTATTTTTGAAACTAAGTTTATATTAGTACGCCCCTAAAGCCTTAAATATGGCAACAACCCGACATTTTAATAAAGTTTTTAAAAGAAAATGTTATGTTCTACAATAAAGTATACTACATATTTCTTCCTAAAAAGTGTAGTTTTTGAGAAAATTTTGAAAAACCTATAATAAACATGTTTTTTCTAAATAATCTCAATTTACGTACGCCACTGAAGAGCTAGTTGCTTTTCCTAACCTTATTGACCAATACATCGTAGGAAAGGGAATTTTATTCTCCACAAAAAACTGTTCTTTGCAATTTTTGATAAAAAAAAAAGTTTTCGAGAAAATTGCATAAAACTGAAAAAAAAAACAGGTTTTTGGGGGTTTGGGGGGGATTTTCTCCGTCTCTGTCGATTTTTCGAGTTGGCAACAGAGATATTCGGATTCAGCGGGGTCAAATTAGGGGGAAATGGTCTGTTGCCAAAAAGTAATATGATTTGCTTCTAGACAGAAAACGGAAAGCCTTTTAAAATAATATGCTGTGACTATCCTCTCGCCCACCTCAAAAGTGATCTTTTACACAATATTTCTAATTATTTGAAAACTTTTAACTTGGTCAAAAACAACTAAGTAATAGTTATTGAGGCTGACAAAAAGTCCTCTAACGATGTATAACACGACCCCCTTACCTCAGTGGCGCACCTTTTATAGGCATTTAAATAAATAAGAGGTGTGGAAAAAACAATATTTTTTTAATTTTCTTAAATTTTATTGTCGTACATACTGGTTGTAAAACTTATTTTGAAAGCTGAAGAAATTTTCTTCCGACGATGTATATCACTCCCCCCTTAAGGCAGCGGTAGATCTAGCATAAACGCACCAAAAATGATCAAATTTGGTATACACTTTAATCTTTATTTAAGACAACCATGGTGGAACAGTACTAATACACACTGCGTTCAATGAGAAAAACAACACACTTGCTGGGGAAACCATCCGCCCACTGTTGGTGGGGGGTGGATCCCCCCCTAAATGTTTTTTTCGATATTTTTTAAGATCTACAGCTGCGTTGAAGGGAAAGTGATGTACATCGTTGGAAAGGAAATTTCTTTGGCTTTAAAAATGTTTTAAAACCAAATATGTAGGACAGTAAAATTTAAGTAAATTAAAAAAAAAAGTTTTTTCCACACTTCTTATTTATTTAAATGCCTATAAAAGCGCCACTGATGTAAGGGCGGCGTGTTATACATCGTTAGAGAGTACTTTTTATCAGCCTTAATAATTGTTACTTAGTTGTTTTTTGCTAAGTTAAAAGTTGGGAAAATACTGTAAGAGAGCACTTTTCAGAGGGGTGAAAGGAGGGATGCCCCCCATACCTACTTTAAGAAAGGTCAGCTAGAAAAAGTCAGTTTAAAGTTATTACTAACCAAAAATAATTTTTTACTTAATCTCATATTTATTTACTGAGTTACAAAGATGACTGTTCAACATTTTTGTTTGATATAAGGATTTCTATAAACATATTTATTTTTATTTCAAGGCGGCTATTTAAAAAAAACATATGTCTAGCTTAATAAGTATTTAACTGTATATAATGGGCTTTTAACCAAAAATATTTATTTGAAAAAAAAATAGTGTTAATGATAAAAAATGCCACAAAAAACAAGTTTTTTCTTCTTTTTTAATTTTCCCCTTTTTTTGTACGCTAATGGAACGTGCACCACTGCCGTACATTATTAAAAAGGAAATTGTATCTCCCAAAGATTTTTGAAAAAGTTGGCAAAAATCTATCAAAAAGTACGTTTGAGGTGGGGAACCACCCCCCTGCTAGGGTTGGGGGGGTGATTTCCTATCGTAAAATGTTCGGGCGAGTCTTATGTCTATCCATACCAAGTGTGTTGCTTCTATCATTAAAAGCAGCATATCGCTTGAATCTGGGATGTAGTGCCTGAACTAATACGTCATATGGGACGGTAAAACAGAATTTAATAGATTTTTTTTTGTTACACCAAGTTGATTTGCCTTTTCGACATTCCTGCATTTGCCCTTTTGATTTACATTAATGTTAGTTGGCAGAGTACGTGCATAGGCCGGTAAAAGAGGATCTAATAGAAAAATTAAAAAATCCATTTTTTTTTTAAACTTTAAATTGTTACACCAAATCGATTCCCTTTATCGACACTCCCTTATTTGCTCTTCTGATTGACATAAAGGTTATTTGTCAGTATACCTGTATGGGCCGGTAAAACCGGATCTAACAAAAAAAATTAATAATCGATTTTTTTTTAACTTAAATTTGTTACCCAAATTGATGCGCTTTTTTGATACTCTCATGTTTGCTTTTTAAACTGACACTAAGGTTATTTGTCAGTACACCTGCATAGGCCGGTAAAACAGGATCTAATAAAAAAATCAAAAAATCGATTTTTTTTTAAACTTTAATTTGTTACAACAAATTGATGCGCTTTTTGACACCTCCATGTTTGCTCTCTTCACCGACGCTGACGCACGGGGGAATGGCTCTGTGTTACATGTTGGACATTGGGTACAAAATTATAATCATTTTCCTGTGATAAGAATTATAGTGTTGCATTTGTAAATAGTTGCTTTATTTCGTTTTAAGAAAGTTTTTTGAAAATTTTTGTCCAGGCAATTATTATACAGGGTGAAAATAAAGAGTTCCTAAAAAACAGAAAAACAGAAAAGGAAAATTTATACTATATTATAACTTATGTAACACAAAACTTTATAGGCCTTTTATTATTTTTTTAAATACGTTATTGGGGTCAATGGTGCTTGGAAGATCCATTGCCTTCTATTTCACGATTATTTTTAAATTTATCTGATCGTCGTGAAAAGAAGAAATACCGAGTACCTCACAGAATACCCGCAGGACCATATCAAATTTGTTGCAAAATAACCTTACATTAAAATTTGTCCATCATCTTGAATATTTATGAAATGTCAGTTGTAAAATTAAATTATTTGTTAAGTATTGTGGCTTCTCAAAATGACCACAATTATAAAAATTGGACAATATTTTTTTAAGAAATGATAAATTTTCAAAGACTCATTTTAATTTATAAAAAAATATTTTTTTCTAATAAAACTTAAAGCTCCTCCTTTCCAAAAAAACTAATAAGAAAAAATTAGGTGATAGTTAAGTAAAGTTATGGGCATTTTAAAAAAATATATTTTTGTAAAACACAATATATTTTTGAGCCGCCCTATATATGGTTTAAGTTATACAAAGCAACTAATTTTTTCAAATATAAGGCGTCACTTTTTGATTATCTTCTAGACCGAAAACGGAGAGCCTTTTTAAATTTTTTGCTCTAACTAATGTATTAACACCACATCCTTAAAATAAAAACAAGCTTGGTTGGTTCTCACAAAATCTGATTTTGTTTTAACCATTGTTTTACAAATTATACGATTGCATGGCTAATCCTGTCTGCATTCAGTTCTTTATAAATTCATTATTACTAAGCCGATTTTAGTGAAATAAATAACATCATGGCGCAAACTGATTGATCTTTAAAATTTGCAGCATGATGTTTTTTATTTCACTAAAATCGGTTCAGTAATAATGAATTTATAAAATGCAAACAAGTATAATTTGTAAAACAATGGTTAAAAAAAATCCGATTTTGTAAGAACCGCTACACCGATTTTATTAATTTGTACCTCTTTATGCGGGATGAAAATAGTGTTTTTCTATAAATAAAAAAAAACTAAAACATTTTCGCAAAATAAGAATAAACACGCCATTTTGAAGAATCAAGTATGATTCTGGTCGACATCTTAATTTCCAAGATGGCGGAAAATTTCGATAAGAATCTTTAAAGAGCAATCAATTCTCACCACGATTTTTTTTATTTCGCTAAAATTGGTTTAGTAATAACGAATTTATAAGGAAATGAATGCAGAAGGATTGGCAATGCAATCGTAGAATCTGTAAAACAATGGTTGAAGCAAAAATAGATTTTTTGAGAACCACCACACAGATATTTTACTAATTTGTACGTCGTTGTGTGAGGGAAAAGTAGTGGTTTTCTACAAATTAAAAAAAAACTAAAATATTTTCGGAAAATAAGAATCAACACGCCATTTTGAAGAATCAAGTATGATTCTGTCCGCAGTGTCCGCCATCTTAAATTTTAAGATGGCGATAAATTTTGATCATGATCTTTAAAAAGCAATCAATTCTCAACAGGATGTTTTTTACTTCATCAAAATCGGTTTAGTAGTAATGAACTCATAAGGAAATAAATGCAGACATGATTGGCAAGGATATCGCATAATATGCAAAACAATGGTTGAAACAAAAATATATTTTTTTAGAACCACCGAACCGATTTTGCTAGTTCATACCTTGCTGTGCGTGGCAAGAATGCAGCCTTTTAACTAATTTAAAAAAGTGATTAAAACATGTTCGCAACACAAAAATAAACGAGCATCTTTGAAGGGTACATTTTAATTAAGTCCGCCCTTGGATTTTGAGACATCGGACAAAAAAATATATTTGGTTAAAACTCTGATTAATTCTCTATCAAGTGCAGTTTTATTCCGGAAAATAAATTTGTGTTTTATTTGCATCCAAAACTTTACCCTTCATTTTCTGAAAATAGCGATTTTGTTGAATACGTGGTTTTTTCTTTTGACGGCAGTATAGCGATGGCCTAACTGCAATATCCCGTATCTGAAAAAATGAAACTTTACAGGGGAAGCGAAAAACAGTTTAGGTAACACATATAGGTTCGGTTAGGGTTATTGGGTATAAAAAAAATTATTTGCTATATAACGAAAAACAGTTTAGGTAACACATATAGGTTCAGTTAGGGTTATTGGGTATAAAAAATGATATATTTGCTATATTTGTCATTTCCCACGCATATAATGTCTTATAGTAATATACACTATGAAAGTAGCCAGCTCATTTGGCCTAAATCACAAATAATCTAAAAATGATCAAAATGTTAGATACGGGGTATTGCAGTTAGACCATCGATAGGCTATTTACTTCGTGAGAGGAGAAAACTTTCATTGCCGCGCAAAGTCTTTTATAACAGATGTAATACCGCTGAAAGCCAGACGTCGACTGAATCAAGGCGACGCGCGAAGGCTCGAGGCACAAAGTACATAGCGTTATATACTTTCTGTTCAAGGTCACCAATCGATCGATGGACAGCATATTTTTACAGAGAAATACATCCTTCTTGGTAACACCGGCAACTTCCCGAGGGGAAACCCAATTTGATTTCAGAGTTTTGCGTGAAGACAAAAGCCTGTGATCAAACCGGTTCGCCTCGCGCTCCGTAAGCTTCGGACCTCTGTATGTATTACTTACTCTATGATCGGACTGGTGATAAAACAGTACAAACAAGATGAAGAATCGTAATGCGCGCGCAATATAAGAGTACGTATACCTACATCAAACGGGTCTGCAAATTATTTCTAAATAAAGCAGGTTTTGAGATTGTTTTTACTACATTCTTGCAGAACATTTTTTTTAAATGTATAGTAATCCTTAATTTATCAAGGCTGCTTCATTAGCTCAAACAAAAATTAAATTTAAAGCAGAAGCGAATGTGTTCGTTTCTGCGTGGAAAGTAATCAGATTACCTACATCTATTTGTTTATATTCGACACTCGGCATACAACTTAATATAGTTATTTACATGTGTTTACAAAAATTACAACATCAAAAAATTATTTTTTTGTACTGTAATTAAAGATTAACGCTGGTATTTTTGGATTCTAAGTGAACTTTTTTGTAGAAAATCATTAAAAAGTCAAAAAAGTTTTATAATACAAACAAATAAACAAATGACATGACAAACACATATGTCAATAACAAATACATGTCAAATATAACAGTTGGCATGCGGTACATGGCGGGTAATTTGAATTCAAAATAAGGAATGCTAAATCTTGAAGATTTTAACCTTTTAATCATCTTGCATCCTTACAAAAGTTTGGTGGACTATCGAGATGGTATATTAGAATATTTCACTGAAATTTCGCGGAAATCTAAAGTATCATGTTGAAAATATAATAAAAACACGTTTGACCTTCCATATAAGACCCAATGTAAAAACGATTAAACCGATGGTCGATGGTTTTAGTTAATGTGTAATTGAAAAGAGATTCTAATATATCTTGTGGTAATGCATCTACCAGTGGCGTATATAGAAAGTTTAGGTAGCCGTGGTGGCTCAGTGCGTTCGCGCATTGAACACAAGTGAGTTAAGGAATCTCGCTTGCTACAGTGGCGGGTTCGATCCCCGTCGGTTGCCGAGGTCGGGTGCGGCAGACATTTATAGGATTCCTGGGGAGTGTAAAATGTAATATTGTCCTACCCCTTCATTCACGCCGGTAACCAGGCCGGATGAGGTCGGATATCTCGTGAAGGCGGACTTTGTTACACACTCCTTCAGTCGGTAGGCCATTCTAAGGGACAAAAGGACCGGATAAAAAAAATACCCGGTCTGCGGTTCCAAAGGTGGCCGATGATCCGTGCAATTAGGAGTTCCGAAATGGCGGCCTTATTGTCGGCGAAAGAGTCACGGTTATCAAATGAGAAAAAAAGAAAAAAAAAAAGAAGAAGTTTCGGGGTGGGCCCGAGGCAGTTTTGGGGGGGGGGGCGAGACCCCATGAGGGCGTATTTTATGCTATTTTATGTTTGTCTTCATGAGATATGTCGAAAATATCTAAAAAAATCTTAGCTTCGGGGGGGGGGGCGGTCTCCCCAGGCCCCCCCATATATACGCCAGTGGCATCTACAGATATAGTTTTAAGTTATTTATGTATTATTTAGCTTTGAATATGTTTGTATGTAAGTTTTTTTCTCAATCATGGATTATTTCTATTGTTTTTCGAACTTTAAACCACCCCTCAGGGGCGGTACTACAATTTGAGACTATTTTTAACGGGAATCCTACGACTGCACGGTTTAAATTTCCAAAAAATGACATTTTGCTACAAAATTTTTATGTGGTTTTTCTTTATTTCTAAAGTTAATTTGAATTTATATGAGATGAAACTCACTTAGAAATGCTTACTATCATATTGCACATTAGGGAAAACCGAATCTTTGCAGTTATTTGACCTGTGAGTATTAAAAAAATATACTTAAACCGGTCGGTATCAAGTCTAGCGTTGTAACGATTCGGATTAAAATATTCGTTGAATCCGAGTACTAAAATCCTCGGATGCATCCGAGTATTAAAATGATTCGGAATCGGAAAACGGATACGGATTAATTTTTACCTCTTGGGATATTGCTAACATTTATACGAACACAGAGGTAGAATTTATTGAATGCGGATTTGAATTAATTTTTACCTAGTATTCCTGGAGAGTTTTTTATTGATTATTATGATTAAAGATAACTTTATACGAATACAGAGCTGAAATTTATTGACCATCGAATTCATTTTAAAATTAGCGTTATAAAAAATGATTCAAATTCGGACGTATCTACATTAAATTAAAAAATATTAAATTTATATTTATTTTATTATTACCACAAAACTCATTGGAAAAAAGGGATTATTTTAATAAAAAATAAAAAACAGTACCTAGGTAGTTTAACTCTTAAAACAGCGCATTAGAAAACAAAAATATTTAGAAAAATAAACCGTCATGGGAAAGACATATAATAATATTTATAAATTCTTTATAATCTTATCATATTAAAATGAACAACTACAAAAAAATAAAATCATGTGACTATGTTTTTTTGACAATATATTTCCGTCTTAAATTTGTAACTGACCTGGCCTTAGAGAATAGCCTTTCACTGCAAAGGTAATTTTGCTACATTTCAATTTTTACATAGGATTTTTACTGGCAACATAAAGAATAAACACCATTGGCGTAGCTAGCCTTGCTTTTCAGGGGGGGCCGTGGCCCCGGTCTATCTTGAACAAAAAGCAAACATAGGTTTTAAAGAGTCGTGCAAATTGTGCAATGAATAAAAAAAAATACGCGCATTAAATGTTCTAATATTTTAATATAACAAATTTAATAATACATTTACCAACTTATTTATATGTATACACAGGAAGTATATAATTCAGCAATTCTACAAAGAAAGTTTTCTACGTCGCTGACTGAAAGCGTCTACCACACTGTCTAAGTCGACCTCAACATCTTTTTCTATGAATAACAATGACAAACCTGAGTGTCTCTCTTGATTCATAGTTGTTCTAAGCCAATTAAAAACTCTTCTCATGGCAGAGAAAGACCTCTCGCAAGTTGGAAGAATACTCGCCACTTTAAAAAGTTGGTAGAGGTTTGGATAGGTGTTTTCTGCTATATGTTGTTTGATAGAATCATGACCAACAGTTTGATTTAACCGAAAAATACAATTCTTTAAAACGGTCATTTCTGCTCTTAGAGCAGAAGTATTAATATTAAAAATTTCCCGGTATTGCTCGACGAATTTATTCCATTTAACGACGTGGGAAAACTTAATATGAAAATGGTTATGAAATTGTCACCAAAATCGGAAAATTTCCATGAGACACTAAACGCTAACCTCAAAAAAACTAAAAAGATTATTATATTTATTTTAGAAAAACAGTTTAAAAAGGTCTTTTATAACCTTACGACATCTACAACCCGATTTCGGAAACAGAGGGGCAAAGGTCGCTGTCTTTATTAAATGCGAAATTCAACTTACACTTCTATAATATTTTACAAGATGTCGCCAATATGTATGAAATATTCAATATGCATAATTATGTTTAAATTTAAAAAATATTTTCGGGAAATTGCATAAGTGCAGAAAAGTTACCGATAATTTAAAGAGAAAAAGCCTAATTCCGCAAGACAAGGGCTTTTTCCTGAAATGTAAACATTATCTGAATGATTTTAAATTTTAATGCACCTAAGTATTTTATTTGAATATGTCCCGAATAATAATAGAAAAGTATGTATTTTCAGCGTCATGTTCTTTTACTAGTAGTCGGTAGGGGAGGCCTAAAATATCTTAGGGGGGCCTAAGGGACTTCAGGGGGGGGCCAGGCCCCCCCTGCCCCCCCCCTAGCTACGCCAATGATAAACACCATCGCAGGCGGATTCTTACAAGCTAAAAGATGAATTCGAATTTCTTCTTCCGAGTTCGAGATCGTTTTTTTAGCAACAAACAAAGCATCTAAAAAATCGGATTAATCGGAATCGGACACGGCTGCACTACGTTTCATACAAATTTAAATAATTAATTCGAATTAATTTGGATATGGATGATTAATCTGAGTATCACTTTAATCCGATTCAAGATATTCGAATATTAAAATCATCCGAGTATTTACAACACTAATCAAGTCTATAGACTTGATACTTAAACTCGGTCTAAAATGCTAAGTTTTAAGGTCTTAGTAAATACTGGTGTAATTGTTTATTGTTTATTGTTGAAAGGCAAAAAACGAGTGCATGTATTAGATCGCTCTCGGGGTAAACAAATTAAAAACATGCTAGTCTCTGTGCCATTGGGAAAACCCCATTTTCACGGTTTACTTGATGAATTTTACCGGTTTATGTTCAACGTTCACTATTTGCGTTCGGGGGGTTGCACACAAACAACGAGGGTGCCGCCATTAAAAATGCAAACCCAATTAGTTACGTTTAAACTAACGCACCGAACTTCGGTCACGGTGACGCATTTTTATCAACAAACAAATCTCCCGAACTTCTATCTATCTATTTAGCCTTCTTCGATCTATCTTTGGACATATGCCTTCCTCAATATCTTCCACTCTTCCCTGTCTGACGCCGTGTTCATCCATTTAGTTCCCGCATGTTGCTTCAAATCGTCCGCGCATCTCATTTGGGGTCTTCCCCTCGTTCTTTTATTTTCCCAAGGTCTCCAATTTACAATAAATTTGTTCCATCGATCGTCTTTCTGTTTGATATTATGACCGACAAATTTCCATTTTAATTTTGCTACTTCTCCTCTGACATCCCTTACTTTTGTTTTATTTCTTATCCATTCATTCCTTTTTCTATATGTTAGCTTTACATGTAACATTTGTCTTTTCATTAATCTGTGGGGTTTCGTTACCTTATTCATGTGTGATTTTGTAGGTGTCCACGTCTGGGATCCATATGCGAGTACAGGAAGGATACATTGGTTATACACTTTCGTTTTGAGGTACTGAGGATATTTATTTTTTAATATGTAGCTTAATTTACCGAATGCGGCCCTGGCCAATCTTACTCGTCTCTTGATTTCAGCTGTTTGGTTTTCCTTTTTTGTTTATTGATTTGTCCCAGGTGTAACAGGGGCCTGTGTGTGACAGTGGTACTGTCACACTTTGTAACAGGGGCCTGTGTGTGACAGTGGTACTGTCACCTCAAGTGGCCAAGGCTTAAATGTTGTAAGCTACCAACTTAGGCTACAACTTATATAAATTATAAAAAGATTAAATGTTACTATATGTTATTAAATTTACACGATCTCGAAAGGGAATTTGGCGGTTCTTGGAGGAAAAGTATGCTATAAACGTTTTTCTCAAATGTATAACTACTGTAGGATAATCATACATACCTTTTCAATTTTCTTCTTGCAGCTTCACACTTTCACTTCTTATATTAAGTTGAATATCGACTTATTACTACTATTAAACTTTTGTATTCAAATATTTACACTTCTTAAACTTTTAGGTTTTATAAACCTTTTATATATTTGTTATAAATATATATATTTATCAACATCTTAAACGTTGATTGAATGAGTGAAACTATTCAATCAACTGTTTAATTTACCTAATATTACTGTTTAGGTTTGGGATATGTTATTAATTAAAAATGCCGATTTTAGGGCAACGAATGGTTTGTATTTTGTTGTTAGAAAAAACCATAAAACAGTTACACACATTATTTCAAAACACTGGAAACAGTAATAATTAATGACTTTAAAATCAATAAACTCCAAAAGGAAAGACTAAAATAATTATGAATAATAAAGATAATAGCTTATACAAAGTTAAAATAATTGATAAATTTCCCCAGTTGAAATAAAACCCCCCCTTAAGAAGTGTGAATGAAAGCGTACCGTACTAGGCAAAGGCAAACTAAAGAGTAAACTCCCTGACGACTTTCGAAAGTTTCTCGTCTCAGTTAAAGCGACCCTGCGCTTGAAGGGACAAATATCTTGGCGTTGATTGGCTAGAATTCTACTCCCTTTCGCCTTGGCGAGAAAGAGATAGACTGCGCTTTAAGCGCTCCACTAAGAGACAAAATAGCAATGCAAGCCAGACTTAAAAACCCGTTAGAAAGTAAAATTATACAGTGTGTTTTTTTTAAATTAAAAATAGTTTAAAATTTGTTTCCAGTTACAAAATAAGAATTATTTTGATGTTAGTGGCTCAAAGGACATATTAGCCGAATACAACTTTTATTAAAATACGGCAAACCTGAAAATATGCCTAAAAACAAGTCGCCGGAGTTGCCATAAATTTTACTTAATCTTAACCTAGTCTTGCATATAATTAATGCTTGTTGATGTCAAAACAATATTTAATTAAAAATCTTTAAAAACTTATAAATGGCAAAAATACCATTTATGCTCAAATCCCGTTTTGTTACACAGGTCTATATATTCCTCTACTTGTTCTATATATTCTTGGTTTATTCCGATCGTGATATTTTCATCTGTGTGTATTATGATTTTAGTTTTAGCGTAGTTCATACTCAAGCCTATATTTTTAGCTGCTGTATCTAGTTCTTCCAGCATTTTTATCAGTTCTTCTTTCTTATCTGTTATTAAGGCGATATCATCAGCATATCTTAGGTGGTTCAAGTATTGTCCGCTTACTTTGATGCTTATTTCTTCCCAATCTATTGTGTCACCCTGTCTTACGCCTTTTTTATGCCGATTAGCTTGTTCCTTCGTGGATTTTGATTGATGTTGTTTCGCTATATATAGGATATTATCAAGTATTGTCCGCTTACTTTGATGTTTATTTCTTCCCAATCTAGGTTTTTAAAAACATCTTCTAGGGCCTGGTTAAATAGTTTAGGAGATATTGTATCACCCTGTCTTATGCCTTTTCTTATGCGGATTAGCTTGTTCCTGCGTGGATTTTGACTGATGTTGTTGCTTCGCTATATATAGGATATTAACTCTATATTATATCTGTGATCTATTCGGCTATTAATAATTCAAGATGCTTTTACTACCCAGTGCTCAATGCTGCAAAGCTTTTTCAAAGTCTATAAACGCAATATATATTATAGATGCTTTTACTACCAAGTGCTCAATGCTGCAAAGCTTTTTCAAAGTCTATAAACGCAATATATATTATAAGCATTGCAATTAGATGTCTATGAATAATCAAAAAAATTATGCGTGTTTTACAAGATATGTCAGCTTCAAAAAGGTCACGTTTAATGTAAAACGTGTAGTTTAATCGATTTTTGCTTTTGGCGCTAATTTATTATTATTTTACTAGTTTTTCCCCTTGAATAATTCAATTTAATTAGGTTTACACACTTTATTGATCTCTCTAATTATGTATTATTTTGTGAGTTGCCTTTTGTTTACATTAATGTGGATAATGAAGTCTATTTTCAAACATAAATCAAATTACCCTTACCAATAATCCCAGTGTGTAAAACCTTGTAACATTAACAATGCGTTAACTTCTTTTTGTTACGTAACCAACGTAGTAATCATTAACTTCAAAAATCAATGGTAGTAAACAATACAGTGAAACCTCCTATAAGCGGACACTCACGGTTTGGTAGATTTTGTCCGCTTATTAGCTCACACATATACTATACTATACTATAGTAGTGTGAGCTATGGTGATCCTAATTTTTTCGAGAAAAAAAAAGTTGCTCCGATTTCAAAAATTTTTATATATCTTTGCGTTTCAGATGATTTTGAAACTTTTTTGTTGCGCCGTCTGTCTGTCTGTCTGTATGTCTGTCTGTCTGTAACGACCAACGCGCATAACTCAAAAACCGCTTTGCCGATTTTAATGAAATTTGGTACCTAGGCTGGGTCTTGGGTCGAGATGGTCCCATTTAAAAATGAACAAAATCCACCGAACACAAACCAAATAAACGGGTGGGGGTAGATTTCAAAAATTAGAGTTTACGTGAAAATATGGCGTGTGTGATATCAAACGAAAGGTAATTGAGTCTGCAGTTAAACAAAATACATTTTAATTTATTTAAAAAAAAATGGTAGGGGTATATTTTAAAAATTAGAGTTCAAGTGAAAATATGGCGTGTGTGATATCAAATGAAAGGTAATTGAGTCCGGAGTTTAACAAAATACATTTTAGTTTTTTGTTTTTTTAAGGGTGGGGGTAGATTTCAAAAATTTGAGTTTAAGTCAAAACATGGCTTGTGTGGTATCAAACAAAAGGTAATTTAGTCTGGAGTTGAATAAAATATATTTCAGTTTTTAGTTATATTAGCCTCACACGTAAACTATAACTATAGTACCTAGTGTGAGCTTAGGGGCCCATATATTGGCAGAGTATTTTATTTTACCTCGCTCGTCAAAACGCATAGTGCATAACGATTTTTTAGTATGAAAATGATTCTTTGAACTATTTTTAGTCGATTTAGATACGGGAAATTAAAAAAAGAACGTTACATAGGGATTTTCTTTGACTTGTTTTGGTTGAAAAAAATCAACTTCTATATTGCATCGTCAAATTTTCGACATAAATTTGTAAATTAGCTTAGGATTAATTATTTTACAATTTTAAATTAATTACATACCTAGTTTTTCGTGTTTTTTATCGCTTTTTTCATATAATTTTAAAAATTTGTACAGTTGACCGCCCCACAGATATTTTGACACATTGGGCCTGGGCCAACTCTTGTTACGATGCATCTGAGGGTTAAATGCGCGGTTATTTATTTAGAACTATTCAGCAAGAATCGGCCCAGCCGATTCTTGCTGATTGCTTGTGCGGTTCGGTTCGGTTCCGTTCGGTTTGGTTTAGTTCGATTCGGTTTAGTTCAGTTCGGTTTGGGTCAGTTAAGTTCGGTTCGGTTTGCTTTTAGGTTAGGTTTGTTGGGTCTTAAAGTAATTCAGCAGGAGTCGGCGCAGCAACTTATCATTAAAAAAAGAAACACCCATTTTCAAGTATCGAAGTAAAACGTGAGTTGTTCCGATATTAAATTTTTCAGTGATCTTTCGTGCTGATAGATTTTCCTTCTCCAAAATGTTAACAACTTCCATTTTTTTCCGTAAACTAAGAATTCTTTTACTGGGCGCAATTTCGAAGAGATCTATTACTACCCAACTGAACAATAAAAATAAAACAGCAGTTTCACCGAATAAATATTTTGTAAATACGACAGAAGTAATTCCCCGGTTCCAGAGTGCGTTGTTGCCAACATACTACATAATATTAATGCCCATGTCGTGCAGAGCACCGTCCCGTTTTTAGAGGTTTCCTTCCGGTTAAGGGAGGTTTCAGAATTTTTTAACCAAAAAAAAATTGTCCGCGTCCGGTTATTAGAGTGTCCGGTAATAGGAGTGAATTTTACATGTAAAGAAATAGGGAAAAGCTTGGTTCTAACAAATTTGTCCGACTAAAGGGAGTGTCCGCTTAATAGAGGTGTCCGCAAGGAGAGGTTTCACTGTATTCCCTGCAATATGCAGTTTGTTTTATTAAAATTGATGCTATAGTTCAAAAGTTATCACAAAAAAATTGTGCGTGCTTAAGACCACACGGCAGAAGTGTAAACTTCAACAAGGCGAAATTAATAATACTGGCCTTCATCTGCATCATCATATCGCTCGCTAAATGTTTCTCTCACGACTTGAGCCGACTTCACCCGAATGAGCGTGACATAGCCGAGCCTGACGGCTCAGTTCAATTCGCTACCCACAAAAACTGCTAAACGCGCCTAAAGAAGTTTACATTTCAAAAATAATTTTGTCAGTTTTTTTTGTCCAATCGGTATAATATCGGCGGTTTTTTTTGTTAATAAACTGCTACTAAACTAAAGTTTAAGGATAACTTATTTTTAAAAGTAGAAGAGGGGGCGGTCAATCCCACATAGAACAATCACGTGTTTAACATGTAAAAAAGGCGTGAGAAAAAAAAACGTTGATTTTAAAAGCTGCTAGAAAAAATCGTTTATTTCATATATGAAAACAAGCTTAATAGGTCATTCATTAACGTTATAAAAAATAACGTAGCTAAAAACTGCGTTTTAATAACGCCTTTATCAATTTAAAACAGCAATGTTTTTACGTTAGTTTAAAGTGATTTTTATAAACGTTAACATTACACTTGATTCACGCCTTTTCTACACAAATTTTAAAACGCGACTTGCATGGCATTTCTACCGAATATTTTTGAGATTTTACTAACAGCATCGCCACCTATAGTCGGGATTTTTCACTTTGACGAAATCTATCAGGCAGCGCTTTGGCCTTTAAACTCCAAAAACCTGTTAAAGGACTGATCCCTGATCCACGATCACGACGCATCTGTTATTAACCTGATAAAGACATTAATATTCTGTGAAAGTGTTTACTGTTCATAAATCTTGTTTAGCTTTTCAAAAAAACATAATGTATATAAATAGATACATAAATATTTTGTCTTGCCTTGAGCGCCATCTTTAAAATTGTCTTGAAGAGTTGTAGTCTTAAACTAGTGAACTTTTATAACTTCCTTTCGCGCCTCTTTTAAGTTACAAAAATGTTATTAAAAAAATCTGACCAAAAAAGACGCAGAAAGTCAGTAGGTTTGAGAAGTCTTAATCTAGTGGCGTTTTAGAACATGTTGTGGAGGACTTTTCAAGTGTGAATTTGGTACATGAAAATAACGAGGGTAAAAAACACGTTATATAATAATAATAATAATAATAATAATAAATGTCTTTATTCCACAATTAGAAACAGAAAATTACAAATTACAGTATAATGCTTAAAATATAATTGTGAAATAGGCGAATTTCAGTATTGTCACTACCTGTAATAGGTTCTGACAGTTCTGTTCAATTAACCTTTGGTAATTAATGTAACTAAAAAAAAATTCTAACTTTAATCACTTAACATAATATCTACGAGAAAGAGAAGTATTGTGTATATTAATATCATTCAAAAAAGAAACCAAAAAACATAAAAGATTAAAAAAAAAAAATGTTAAAACTGCAACTTTTTGAAGTGAGCGAAGTTTTTAAGTTTACTTATATGTCATTTTGCTGAATCATAAGATAGTTTTTGAAAGCCTTTTTAAATCCAACATGGTTCTTACTTTTAATTTTTTCGGGAATAGAGTTGTACAGGTTTGCCACGTCATAAGAAAAGCTTTTTTCGAAGAATGCGGTTCTGTGTTTAGGAGGAGTAATTTTATTTTTTTGCCGTGTATTTAAATTATGTGTTTCTGAGTGAAACTTTATTTTTCTATATAGGTATGAAGGCTGTGAGGAGCTTATATATTTTGTGATAAAAACATGTTTATGTAATTTTCTTAGATAGATTAGACGCAAGCATGAATTTTGCATTTTTTGAATTCGTTTTTTACCTAATGAAGAAATGCACTGATCGTAAACAACATCTGCATGATTAAAAACTGATAGTACCAAAGAGTCACACAGAAGAGTTTTTAGTTTTTTTGATAGAATATGTCTATTGCTGTATATAGCCTTTAATCGAAAAAAAGCTTTTTGCGTGCATATGGAAAGATGTTTTTTAAATCTTAATATACACAGCACCAGAAACTTCAGCAAAAAGTACATTTTTATAGCTTCATTTCTCCTTGTTTTTAAGTTATCTTTAAGCATGTAGATTTAACAAAATAAATATTACATGGTATGAGGTTGTTTTCAAGTAAATAAAAACTTTGTTATTTTTGTTCACGTGAATTTAACGTTGATGTGATTTTTGTGCTATGTGGGATGATTTAATTTTTTTAATTTAATGCCAACTATCGTAACTTTGAGTACTTTTTAAAAATGGAAAGGTGAGTTTGGGGTTTAAATGGACCAACAACGATGTCATCTTCACGCTAGTCGCTCAAAATTTCTTCAAAAATATATTTCGGAAGCTACCTTTTACATTGTAACTCTAAATGAAGCCTATACATCTCAAAATGTGTCCACCTATCTGTGAAAAGCTTTTGTTTGAGGGGTGCTAAATCCCATAATATGGCCATCAGACCATAACTAATAGTTTTAGTTCTGCTGGAACACTTGGCCACTTTTTTGTTGCCTGATTTGATATGCATGCCTTGCTAGGGGTTGATTTAGGTGCCGGTTTTGATTTTTATGTTTTCGAAAGGAATTGCTTATTTTTGTTTGATTTTAGGTGCAAAATACCAATGGACAATAACAAAGGTGTCAAGCGCGGTCTAGGACAACTGGGTGCGGCAAACTAGGCGCCGCCAACTTGGCGCGGCAAACTCGGCGCCGCCAACTGGGCGCCGGATTAAAAAAAAAATTTTTTATAAAGTTTGTAGATGAAAAACAAAATATATTATTTATATAAAAACATCTTTAAAAAATCCAATTTTTTTGAAATTTGTTTTTGTTAAGTAAAGCCACATCCATTAAGTCGACTGTTAAATCTTGGTAGTTGTAGTGTTTGGTAACCTGGTAACAAGTAAGAAAATCCGCCATTTTGGATCCGCCATTTTGATTTTTTTAAGTTTGAGTTAAAAATTGTGTTAAATGACCTCAAGCAATGAAATATTTCAAATTTGAGACAAATCGGTTAGTAAATAAGGAAATCCGCCATTTTGGATCCGCTATTTTGGATCCGCCATTTTGATCTTTTTAAGTTTGAGTAAAAATTTTTGTTAAATGACCTCATGCAATGTAATATTTCAAGTTCGAGACAAATCGGTTCGTAAATAAAAAAATCCGCCATTTTGGATTCGCCATTTTGATTTTTTTAAGTTTGAGTAAAAAATTTTGTTAAATGACCTCAAGCAATGTAATATTTCAAGTTTCAGACAAATCGGTTAGTAAATAAGAAAATCCGCCATTTTGGATCCGCCATTTTGATTTTTTAAGTTTGAGTTAAAAATTGTGTTCAATGACTTCAAGCAATCTAATATTTTAAGTTTGAGATAAATCGGTTAGTAAATAAGAAAATCCGCCATTTTGGATCCGCCATTTTGATTTTTTTAAGTTTGAAGCTAAAACTGTATTTAGTGATCTCAGGCACTAACTTTCAAGTTTCAGACAAATCGGTTTAAAAATAAAGAAATCCGCCGTTTTGGATCCGCCATTGTTGTAATAAAAAACGTAAATTGTAGTGTTACCAGTTTACCAAACACTACAGCTACCAAGATTCAACAGTCGACTTAATGGATTTAACTTTACTTAACAAAAACAAATTTCAAAAAAATTGCGTAAAGGATTTTTTAAAGGTGTTTTTATATAATATTATATTTTGTTTTTCATCTACACCTTTTATCAAAAAAAAATTTTTTGTCCGGCGCCGAGTTGGCCCGTCGCCCAGTTGGCCCGGCGCCGAGTTGGCCCGGCGCCCAGTTGGCCCGGCGCCCAGTTGGCCCGGTGCCCAGTTGCCCCGGCGCCCAGTTGGCGGCGCCGAGTTGGCCCGGCGCTCAGTTGGCGGCGCTCAGTTGGCGGCGCCCAGTTGTCGCATTCCGGTCAAGCGGGCCTATTGAACAAGTAGAAAAGTACAATTATTTCGAAACAAAGATTTTAAAACAACTTGATATTGGATTTCATAATTATCAAAATAAAAAGTTTGGTTTAATATTAAATTTTAATTTTAATATAATTTTAAAAAATAATTTGTTTGCCGAAAGTCATCGCTGAGTTTCGAAAAACGAACCACGAACGACGAATCATCCTCCACCAAGACAATGCAATTTCGTAAAAAGCACAAAAAACCATTAAATTTTTAACCCAACATAACGTCGAATTGTTGGACCATCCTCCATATGGTTCCGACCTTGATTTTTATACTTTTCAAGAATGGACTGCGTGGACAAAGATTTCAGTCGCCATACAGTACCAACAAAATAGTGTAATTACAGCTTTGACAACTGCAAAAGTGCATTAATTTTCGTGGAGCATACTTCGAGGAATAATACAATCTTTAAAGGTTTCCTACTGTTTTAATAGGGTGTTTGACAGTAGTAAAAAATAAATATATATTTATTTTTAGATATCTCTTTAGGTCTTGGTAATGCTAAAAACAAACTTTTTTGTTTAATTTTTTCTCAAATTCATAGTTCTTTTAATTAAATAAATTCATTGAATTAAAACAATTAGCCATATGATTCAAAACAGGCGGTCTACCAATCAGCTGCGAGTGACGTCACAAAACAGTAAACGCCTCGAACGAACCTATTTTCTGTATTATTTTCTTATGGATGGTACTGTTTGCTTTGGTTTAAAGTGCGAATTATCGTCCTAAATTAGATTTTATTTTGTGTTTTGCATATAAAAAACATTTTCAATGGAAAGCGGATTCTCCAAAGCCGATAGCTCCAACTTGCGAATGCTGAATTCCTTTATGGTAGCAGGCTTCTTTGCCAACAACAGTGATTTTAAAATTTCGGACTTCCATTGTCTTTATTTATTTTAAAACACTCAGTGTTTTAAAATAAATAAAGACAATGGAAGTCCGAAATTTTATTTCTACACAATCATTGTCTACGAGTTTCAAACAAAAACAGTGATTTTGTTCTGCGGAATTTAGAAACGTTAAAATGTTGATGTAAGTATTCGATGAGTTGTTTTGTATATAACTCAAAGTTTTTTTACAATATTCCTCGCCTACTTTTACTCATTTAGATTTTGAGGTTAGGTTATATGGTTTGCTTTTTTGTTTAATATGCCACTTACAATAGATTCAATTAAATACCCAATCATTATTATTTTAAGCATTAAGAAACAATCAAAAATTGCTTTTTTAAAACAAAATTTTCTAAATACATTTTGTTTCAAATCCAAAATTTCAAAACACCAAAATTATTATGAAGTGAGCTTTTTAATGTCTGTTAATTGGTGGTGTATCTTTCTACTTATAGGTCTTTGCGACAATCCTATGGAGATGATGCCATAGGTTATGTGCAGCTAAAATGTGATGGGAACATCTGCATAGTTAAATGCAAGATCTGTCCTGAACACAAAGTCCATGGCAGTTATACTCACATCAAAGTGATCTTCACAAAAGTTCTAGCCACTTTTTCCGTTCTTTTACTGCTGTAGGCACATGAATAAATAGTTTTTCAGGTGTTTTTATGCTAATATTCGAACACTGAGGCACTACACACCACTTATACATTTTTTACATAAAAAACAGTAAAAACACAGACCAAAAACATATAAACACTTGAATGCCATGTATTTGTCCGCGAGTTTACTGCGCTGTAACATCATTGCAACGCCATGCTAGAAATGAGCGTTTTAGCGGCAAATTCAAATCGGAAATTAGAAAACTTGATTTTAAATCTAGTCTTGACAAAATATACTATTTTAAAAATTTTGCGTAGCAAATTAGGGACCTATGTATCATTCTAAACACTTTTCTAAAATTTGTCAAATACCCTATTCCAGCTGTATACGCAAAACTAAATTCGTGTCCTGAAACTATGGTTACCTCTAAGAACAAAAACAATAGGATAATAATAAAAAGAGTTTAAAGCGATAATTGCGATAGATGCATTTATTCAAAACTGGCCTGAATTTTGGAAACGTAGAATGTCTAAGATAGTATGGGTCGACAGAATAATGAGAGAGAGTGAGAAAGGAGAAATGTCATTGTTATCCTGCCTATGTTTCTCCTATTATCGTTGATTTATTTTAAGTGTGTTTGTTGATCCTGCATCTCTACTTAAACTGGCGTACCCTTATTATTATGTCCAGGGGAATTCTGGAGATTTATCTCCTTTAAGCCCCTGTTGCCCCTTATCATTTGTTACAGCAGCCATTAAGCGCCACACAGAGATACAAACGAAAATATCCTCGAGACAGAATTAAGGATACAAATAGAAACAAGAATAACTAATGAACAATATCGATCTGAAATATACTTAATTGCAGATTATAAAAACGAAAATATCTTTGAAACAGATTTAAATATCCAAATAGAAACAAGAATAACCAAAGAACAATACCGTACTGAAGTACAATTAATTGTAGATATACAAACGAGAAGATCATTAAAACAGAATAATCAAAGAACAATATTGAACTGAAATAAAATTAATTGTGATAAGTGTGATAGGTACGGTATCCCAAAATGAGGAAATTCTGATTAGGTAACATTTACTGATGATACTGGTTTGTTACCAGTAGAAAAATCTATTGAAGAAAGAAAGAACCAAGAAAAAAACTACATGGTGGATTCAAATAAGTTCAAAAATGGATTTAAAAAAATGGCAAATGAAATTAAATGAAAACAAATCAATAGTTCTCAACGAAACCATCAATCCATTGGTATAACTACACCATCTAAGGATGACCCATAAGGCCAATACGGAATGTTTGTGGTTTTGAGTGGAACCTTGCATTATTACACTTTGGTATTAAAAAAAAACCGAAGCCGGTTGAAGAATGGCATGGACCACTGCACTTATCAGGGCGTAGTCGAAACAACGATAATAATTTATGTCCTTGTAATCAACGTTAGAGACAGTGAGAAACAAAAAGCTGTAATGAGTTCCCAACGAAAGCGGGTAGAGTATTCTTTCTCGTAGTAGTTGTTTCTGATGGTTTCATATAAAAAAAAAATACTAGCTAATTGGAAATAAATCCATTTCTTCCATTAGTTTCAAGTAACTGCTTTATAGACAAATACTAAAAGCAGTATATTTAACTTTGAAGTATTATTAAAGAGAGTAACATAGGTAATAATGGTAAGTACTATACACATTGTAAATTCACCTTTGCAGATTTGAAACAGTGAACCTCATCGGGATTTAAAAATTAAAAATATAGCAGATATTTAAAAATACGTAATATTGGAAGCAATTGAGCTTCTACACAATACTGAGCAAGTTAAAAGGCTAAAAATCGTAAAGCTGTTGAAGCTGGAAAACTTAGTAACATAAATTAAACAAAATAAAGTCAATAGTGGAAACATAGAAAAAATATACAACATTCGTTTCTGAACGATGGGCGAAGAGAAAGTGTTAAAGGTTTATTTTTCCAAGGGATATTTCTCTGGAGACCCATCAATTCTGGTAGAGTGTCGTATGGGAGATAATAGGAAAAAACAACTCCGTTTGAAATAGGCAACAGATGTCGACATATTCTGCGACTAATAAAGTTTTTTATTCTCGACTGTTCAAAAGGAACTAAATCTGTTTGTTCTGGTCGAATTGTCATTATAGGATTTTGCACCCTCACGTGGCGAAGACGAGGAGGGGTTTAAATGAAGGGATACCCCAGTAAAGGGGTCGAGAGTTTTAAGACTCCATGATGAGCTAACTAATCCTCTTCTTTTTTTAAATTACTTAAAGTCGCCGCAAGGACGCTCGTTTTTCGTGATTTGAAAACAGGAATATTTAAGGACTTTGTCCTGGTATCGCAATTCTTAAATTCTTTTAAAATTAGCATTGTTTGATATGAATGGTCAGTGTTTAATTTGTTATTGCGTCTTTCCAGAGGTAACTCTCCCACACTATGCTCTTTGTTTGAAACTCGTAGGCAATTATTGAATAGAGACGAAATTTTGGACTTTCATTGTCCTTTATTTATTTTAAACGGTTAGTAAGTATCTCTAACCGTTTTCAAACTGCACTTTAAAAGTTATTTAGCAAATTGTAACAAAACGGGATTTGAGCATAAATGATATTTTTGCCATTTATAAGCTTAAAGATTTTTAATTAAATATTGTTTTGACATCAACAAGCATTAATTATATGCAAGACTAGGTTAAGATTAAGTAAAATTTATGGCAACTCCGGCGACTTGTTTTTAGGCATATTTTCAGGTTCGCCGTATTTTAATAAAAGTTGTATTCGGCTAATATGTCCTTTGAGCCACTAATATCAAAATAATTCTTATTTTGTAACTGGAAACAAATTTTAAACTATTTTCAATTAAAAAAAAACACTGTGTAATTTTACTTTCTAACGGGTTTTTAAGTCTGGCTTGCATTGCTATTTTGTCTCTTAGTGGAGCGCTTAAAGCGCAGTCTATCTCTTTCTCGCCAAGGCGAAAGGGAGTAGAATTCTAGCCAATCAACGCCAAGATATTTGTCCCTTCAAGCGCAGGGTCGCTTTAACTGAGACGGGAAACTTTCTAAAGTCGTCAGGGAGTTCACTCTTTAGTTCGCCTTTGCTTGTTTCGTTACGCTTCCATTCACACTTCTTAAGGGGGGTTTTATTTCAACTGGGGAAATTTATCAATTATTTTAACTTTGTATAAGCTATTATCTTTATTATTCATAATTATTTTAGTCTTTTCTTTTGGAGTTTATTGATTTTAAAGTCATTAATTATTACTGTTTCCAGTGTTTTGAAATAATGTGTTTAACTGTTTTATGGTTTTTTAACAACAAAATACAAACCATTCATTGCCCTAAAATCGGCATTTTTAATTAATAACATATCCCAAACCTAAACAGTAATATTAAGTAAAATTAAACAGTTGATTGAATAGTTTCACTCATTCAATCAACGTTTAAAATGTTGATAAATATATATATTTACAACAAATATATAAAAGGTTTTTATAAACCTTTATAGCCTAAAAGTTTAAGAAGTGTAAATATTTGAATATAAAAGTTCAATAGTAGTAAAAAGTCGATATTCAACTAATAAATATAAGAAGTGAAAGTGTGAAGCTACAAGAAGAAAATTGAAAAGGTATGTATGATTATCCTACATTAGTTATACATTTGAGAAAAACGTTTATAGCATACTTTTCCTCCAAGAACCGTCAAATTCCCTTTCGAGATCGTGTAAATTTAATAACATATATTAACATATAATCTTTTTATAAATTATATAAGTTGTAGCCTAAGTTGGTAGCTTACAACATTTAAGCCTTGGCCACTTGAGGTGACAGTACCACTGTCACACACTAGGCCTCTGTTACAAAATAAACAAGAAAGGATGTTCCTGTTTTTGTTGGAGATACGGTCTTAAAGCAACAAAGTTGTCCATTATTCAAATCTAATTACTGTTAGTGCTGTAGCAAGTTATATCTTGCCATCTCGTCATCTGCTACTGCTGGAGAAGTTTGGCAATATAGTTGTGTAAACTTTATGTTATTGAATTACGGTAACACGTCTGACGTGACGTCATGCTAGACTGACGCGTTACTTGTAGGTAGACGCTGGATGCAATATTAAATGTGGTTATGAATAACCTTGTTTAAAGACGAAACAGGTTTCAGAAAATTACGTGGGCTCTCTTTTAAATTTTGCATATACAGCTAAAATAAAGCAGTAGATATTTTTTAACAACTTTATTGTTTTTGGAAATATTCTCCACAAAAATTAATGCACTTTTGCAGCAAAATCAGTGTCGTTTCTGTAGGTGTAGGAATAGAAAGTTTTATTATCAATTTTTATTTCTTTAGTTTACGCCATAATTAAATTAAATAATTTTCCTGAGTATATCTACCGCCGCCCATGTCACTTTCTTTAAAAGATATGCCGATGGTCGGCTTACATCTTTGTTCAACTGACTTTGCAAAAACTATAGTTAACTTACACATTGATGAAATATATATTAAACTTTGTGACAAGACAAAGAAAAATTTAAAAATTTAAAGCTTAGGTTTGTTATGTCCAATTTTAAAAGACTTGTATAGATTTGAAGTAACTAACGATATTATGTACCTAATATATGTAATGAAGATATAAGAGTTCAAATTTTATATAATTTTTTATTTCATAGAATCAGTTCTTTTATCCATAATAAACAAATACATCAGCAAAATATTTTTTTCAATTTTTTTACACTTGCGTGCATAGAAATCGGCCCACCGTAAATTGCACCCCAGATCGTGCAGGAACCACCTCCATAAGCACTCCGCTCTTCAAAGGAGCAATCTGCAAATCGCTCTCTTGGTCTTCGGTACACTTTCCTTCTCCGGTCGCTAACATGGAGGCATATTCTGGACTCATCTTAGAACAGAACAGATCCCCATTATTCCAACGTCCAATTCAGATGACCCCGTGCAAAATGCAGGCGTGCTTGCCGATGAGCTGGAGTAAGTTTTGGACCAATCGTAGGTGTTTTAGGGGTCAGATTATTTTCCTGCACTCTTCGTCTTACTGTCCACTGACTAATAGCCACTACTCGCACCTCACGGAGCTGTCATTGCACTTGAACGGCATTAAGGTGACGATTTCTTAATGTTGTTGACACAATAAAGCGGTCATCACGAGCGGTTGTAAATTGCCTTCTGCCTGTTCCAGGTCGCCTATGAAAGTCTCCAGTCTCCTTGTAATGCTGGTACACTCTTCGAACCGCTGCGCCGGTCATATTAAATTGTCTGGCAACAGCTCGCTGATTAAGTCCATTTTTGATTAAAGCAATAACTTGGGCGGTTTTTTGTGGTGTAGTATGCATTAAACTTACAAACTTGAACACTATTGACATTTTAAAAAACGAATAATATGCAAATTTCAGTTGCAAAGGCGATTTGATAAATTTGTTATTTTCGTTACAATCACCACATAAACACGTTTCATGTGTTTACCGGTTGCTACGCATATAAACGATAAGCCTTCTTAAAAAATTTATACTCACATTAAAGCATATTAAATTGTCATTCAAACAGCATATCTCTTTTTTTGATCTGATCAATAATTCTTTAAAAAAATATAGTTAAAGTCCAAAGATTTACAGTGGGCCGATTTCTATGCACTCAAATTTAAATTGTGTAAAAACAGATAATATATTAAGCAATACAATGCGAATCCTGGAACTCCTAAGATCACGTGACCGCCGACTTGCTTATAACGCGCTATGGCCGGTCTTTATCGTTGGCTGCGGAAAAATATAAAAGACAACCCTCTTAATAAAAACATTAGTCTTTTGAAGATTTATTAAATATTCATTGAGAAAGTTTTAAATTTATTATGGATACTATAAACCAAATGGCGTCTATGCCTTATTACATATCATCTACACCCTATATTTCACTTAAACCTATAATTTTCTATAATTTTAGGTTTTATTCGGTTGTTGTATTTTATTGTTATAGATGTTGTTTGATTGGCATGTTCAAATGTGACGCTTGGTTGCCCATCAAAAACATGGCGATTCATGCTTGGGTTTGTTCCACCATTTTTTAAAACGATTCTTTTGTTAGTAATATAACAGCAGTCTGGGGGTTGATCAACGACAAAAGTGGTAAGATCGGACGGACGGACGGATAAGTGCAATTTGGCTTTGTTTCTGCACTGATATTATACAGGGTGTAATTAAAATGGTGCACTAAACTATAAGGTTTAGTGGGGAAGGCCAATAGTAGACAACAACCTTTTAGTGAAAAGTTTTTAATTTTTAAGTTATATAGCATTTGTCAGGTTTGAAACGTAGTGGAAAACTTCAAAATTTGATAATGAGAAATAATTTTGTGATTCATTATGATTAAAATATGTTAAGTTATGGAGATACAATGTGGCTAAACGACCTTTGCAACAGATATTCATAAAAAAATGACAACCTATTATATTTACAAAAAAAATTGGGCCCTAAATAATTACAGGAAATAGTACGATTGGCATTACATTTTATAACATTTTTTTTATTTGTTGAAAAGTTACTTCTAGCTTTTTAAAAAAATTTTAAATAATTTTAACACGTGATTATTAGAAACTTATTGCAATAGAACCGTCAGTAATAGTGCCAGGCAGTTTTATGACAGTTTTAATAATACACAAAGGCTTAATATTGACAGATCAGCTGTTATCTTGTAATGACGTTCATTTGACATTTTTGTTCGGTGAGTCCGATGATTATCGAAAAATGAAAAAGAACGCGATGAAATCAGATTTCCTAACATCTTTTTCTTCGAATTTTATTTCTTTTCTAAAAGAGTCACTGTATGAGTACAATATTTTCAGGATCTTCAATCGAAGGGCGCGGTGTGGTGATACCAAAATTAACTCCAGACCTTCATCATCTGAGTTTTCAGTCACTATCTTTATTATCCAAGATATCCATCGCAACTTTACTAACTACAGCTTAAAGCATTTTTTTCTATAAGCGTGCGGAAAAGTCCACTTTTCCGCACGCATTTTAGTGTGGAAAGTGCCACTTTTCCGCACTAGTGCAGAAAAATATTTTTTCCGCACTAGTAGAAACGCTACGGAAAAGTAAATTTGTTACGATTTTGAGGTGTTCTATAACATTTAGACCGTTCAAAATACATTTGTATCTTTCCTACCACACGAAATATCCTAAAAATATTCAAATTGACTAAAATTCTGCTATATTTTCAATATTTTCGATAAAATAAAGTTTTCAGTAAAATAGGTTCAAATTATAAGTTTTTAACCTCCCCGGTATAAATATCGTCATTGTCAAACAACAATGAACACTAGTGGTTTTAGATTTGGCATCTTAAATCACCATAGCAACAAAGTACAAACAAACTGTCAAAACAAAACCAATTTTGCAGATACAAGCGTCTTTTGAATTTTTCAAACAAAAAAATCAGATTTTCAATGGATTCTTCGGACGAAGATCTACCCCAGTCAGTTCTAGAAGCCGCTAGAATCGCTAATTTGGACCTGCTTCCTTCAAAATCTCGTCACAGGTATGAGAAGGAATATAGTTTGTTTGAGAGATGGTGCCACGCTAAAGGCATCAAATCCCTTCAAGAAGCTGTTTTTTTGGCATATTTCTCCGAAATTTTCAAAACGTGCAAACCGAATACCCTTTGGTCGAGGTATTCTATGCTCAAAAGTGTAATAAAACTCAGAAAAAACGTTGACTTAAGCAATTTTTTTAAAGTTACGGCCTACTTGAAAAAACAAAACGTTGGATTCAGACCCAAGGCAAAAATCTTCACAAAAGAAGAAATTTTCAAGTTTTTAAGCGAAGCTCCTGACCTAGTTTATTTGCATATGAAAGTTGCCACGATTTTTGGTTTGGCGGGCGCATGTCGCCGTGAAGAACTAGCAAAAATGTGCCTAGATGACATTGAAGAAAAAGGAAATATGATCATTACAAAAATTCCTGACTCAAAAAACCATACATTTAGAAGTTTTGCTATTTCAGAAGAAGCCGAGAATGGAAAACTTCTCCAATTGATCCGAAAATATGTCAACTTAAGGAAACCAGAGACCCCACATAGACGGTTCTTCGTAAACTACAAAAAAGGAGCATGTACGGTACAATGCATTGGAATTAATACATTCGGTAAAATGCCTTCAGATATCGCATGCTATCTGAAGCTTTCAAATCCAGAATTATACACGGGCCACAGCTTCCGACGTTCTGCCGCAACAATGTTGGCAGATTCAGGCGAAGGAATAACCAATATCAAACGACTCGGTGGATGGAAATCTTCAAGTGTCGCAGAAGGGTACCTTGACAGTTCAACTGGATTCCAAAAAAATATTTCGAATAAAATTTTGAAGTTCAGCCACCCTGATCCTTCAACTAGTCAGCAACTTTCTTCTACCATACAACCTTCCAAAGTGCCTCAATCCAGCACCAAATGCATGACCACAGTTGCAACAGATGTTTCCGAAAACTTGGAGAACGCAGTGGAGAACCAAAACCCAAGTTTCAAATCTGCCACTTCATTTGAGAAAACACTTGCCTCTGCTATCAACTTACAGCACGCTACAAACTGCACCTTTAATATTAATGTTAATAATAATAATTGATTTGATTAAAATGTTTTGAATATAAATAATTTTCTGATTAATTTTTGGTTTTTTCCTCACGCTTATAGGAAAAATAATGTACCTAACTCGTGCGTAAAGTGTCTTTTCCGCACTTGATTGCTGGCCAAACTCCGCTATCGCGTCGTTTGGTCATCTGCAATCGCGTGCGGAAAAGAGGCACTTTCCGCACTAGTTAGGTAAACTACTATTAAGACAAACTGGAAAAAATATTTAAAAAATGACCCAGCTGCACAAGAAAACAAAAAAACAGCTGATTTTGACGTTAATGAAATTCATCGAAGATTGCTCACCAACCCCCACAGTCAGCAAACATCGATGTTATCAATTGATGACTTCAATCAAGTTTACGAACCCGGTGGATTTCAATGAACTGCACTGATTAATATGAAGTTGATGCACTTGTCAAAAACTAATGGAAATATAGGGATCAGACGCATGCCGACGTAGGCTGTCGCTTTTGGTATAGTTTTTGCAAAGTCACCTGAAATGCTTCTAATACGGGGTTCTATTATCATGAAATTTTGCTTCAATCTTCCCTTCAAAAGTTATCCAAATTCATATCTTGGCAGATTTTTTTGAGATGCGCTTTTAATTGCTTTCGGGTGTGCTTTTCGGGACCCCTTTAGTCGGCAGTATGCAGAGTTAGAAAATAAATCAATGTCGTTTCTGTAGGTGTAGGAATAGAAAGTTTTATTATCTATTTTTATTTCTTTAGTTTACGCCATAATTAAATGAAATAATTTTCATGAGTATATCTACCGCCGCCCATGTCACTTTCTTTAAAGGATATGCCGATGGTCGGCTTTAACCCAACTAACATTTATAGTAGCGGCTACATGTTCTAAAGGCTTTGCTACTTTCTTATAGTAGAAATGTGGTGATCCCAACCAAAATTTGTTACTTTTTAGTTCTAACAACTATTTAGTATCAGGAAATAGTAGATGTTTCGTAAAAACGACCCTCTAAACTACTTCATAGGATTGTTTCTTGATAGTCGATTCTGATAGTCTTCTCTACCACAATAGGACGTTGCTAAAGTTTTACTTTCTTTTTAGTCGTTATTTCGTAGTCGCCCTGACTTTTATATCCTACTTAATTACCACTAGAAAGTTAAGCTTCATTGGAGTCCCAAACAAGTGTATCCGACAACTACATTATAACTTTAATTTTTACCACAAAAGTTTGTGTCATCATAGTAACATCTGATGTAACAATGTAGACAAAATAACTTTTTGGATCAACTTTAAAGCCGCAACTACTTTCAAGTAACCTTTTCGACTATCAGGGAACATAGTTTGGGACGCCATGTTTTTATGTAAGAAAGAAAATTTAATATTTTTGTTGTCGTTTTATGAGCTCATATTAAAGAGCCATACTATTTTATAAACAAATTAGTTGAAGCTTATCAAAAATGCTCTTCTTAAGCACCATTTGTTGGAGTTAACTGTCGATTATGAAAACATAACCTCCAAAATCACAACACAAAAATTCCATCAGCTACCAGAAAACGGCTCAATTTTACGGGCGCACCGGTTTTTTGCAATATATATAATGCATGTTATACAAAAAACTTTGCGTCGCACTCGAATTTTGATCCTCTGCTCGTAAATTCTCACACTTTTGGATAACATAGTTCATATTATAACCATAACCAAACAAAAAAACTAAGCGAGTCTGTTTACTGTTGTGTCCACCATATTGTGTTACAATTCTACCAAAAAGAAACGATTATATTATTTGCAACTACATCGCAACTTTGATGCCATTACGGAAAAAAACAGCCTCTTCGACGTAGTAGATACCTGGCTACGACGTAGTAGTGTAGTTGTTACTACAGTGACTTTAAACACTTGGCCTAGTAGTTACAACCAGAAATTGGTTCCCCACTTAGGGAATTATAACGTCGCTGTATGGTATACTGAGACGTAGCGGGAGTACGTTGCGGTTACTTTTAAGAAATTCTTTCTAGTTGGCGTTTCGTCGTTACAACTTTAAATGTTTGTTGGGAACCTTTGTTCAACTGACTTTGCAAAAACTATAACTGCAAAATAGGTGCGAGATTCAGCGTTTGGGGTCGACCGCTGGCTCAAAGATCCACCAGCCACTAACCCGCTGGAAAACAGGTGTGCGATTCCGCGTTTGATGTCCGCCGTCGGCTCAAGCAAGTCATATTTTAATTGTGTAAACTTTTCTATTAATGCCTGGCTTTATTGCAATAAATCTGTTGTAACTACTACCTGGGTTATGTTTTTGCTATTTCAGTTAATAGACACTTATTGGAATAAAACCTGACCTTATTTAAAAATCAACCTTATGGTGACAGATTTACATATAAAAAGCAGCTGCTCTGCTCTAAAATTTGGCCTTTGTGTATTTAAAAACCGGATTTATTAGTGTCGGTATTTATTAAATGAAAGTTAGCGTCTTTATTATTAAATTTGGCTTTGGTATGTCAATTTTGAGAGATCAGCTGTTAGTTTTCTGTGTAAATGTGTCAAAATAAAGTCGACTCTAAAATAAAGTCAGGTTTTATTCCAATAAGTCCCTATTAATAAACGTAAACATTTATTATAGGTAAATTTAGTGGGAATAAGGACACTGTTGTTCTGGTAAATATACGTTTTAATCCATCGGTAACGTTTCAACAATGGTTTCTGTCTTCATCAGACCTTCAGACTAGATGAAGACAGAAACCATTGTCGAAACGTTACCGATGGATTAAAACGTATATTTACCAGAACAACAGTGTCCTTATTCCCACTAAATTTACCTATAGTTGCATTGCAAGGTCGTGATAAGTTTAGTAAACATTTATTTAATAAAATTATTAAGAGGCATATTGGCCGGCATTGCTCGTTTTTGGGATGCTTCAACAGTTAAATTAAAACGCTAGGCAAACAACCAAGCAGCAATAACAAATATTGGTTATTAACGAACTCTTTTTGTTGTTTGTTTTCATACGAAATTTGCACGATCGCTAACAAAACAAACTAGAGAGCTCTATAAGGTAAAATCAGTGATTATCGGCTATGCAAAATTAAACTGCTGCAGTCTAAATGAAAACGTGTTTGCAGAATTTATCCAGTTTTTACCTTCCTAGCCCGCGCAGCAATGGCTAGAGAAGGTATTATTTTCGACGAAAAATTTTCTTTTGAGATAACCCCAAAAATGTGTTCTTTTGGTGTATTTTGACCTATTTTAGTAATATCGTCCTGATGTCTGTCTGTTTGTGTGTCTGTCCGTAACACGATAGCTCCTAAACCGCTAAACCGATTTTCGAAAAATGTTCAGGTAAAATAGTGTCCGATACTCTAACGTGCTGATTAGATTTCCATGATCCATTGATGCTAATGACAGTTTTTTGACAATTAAAATTTTTAAAAAATATTGCCGTCGCTATACTAGCGCCCAGATATTCTAGAACAGCTAAAGGTTGAATTTCAGAACCAACCGAAAAACTGTTTTCAAGACTAATATAGCGTCTAGTTCATTTCGAAGCAGTAGCGTGACGTGGATAAAAGGGCGGGGGGGGGGGTGGCACCATTTGTTTTTGCGTTAAATTTAGTTTTTATATTTTTTTCTCAAAGGACGCCAGGGGCGCCAAGCGCAGAGGGGGGGGGGTTGCGTTCGCCCCCCCTGGCCCCTTATACGACACGCCACTGTTTGGAAGGTATCAGATCCATCATGCATTCATTCAGTTTTTATGTGTTTTTGTTGGAAAAGAAAGAAAATCTGGCATTTTTTTAGCCTAATGAAAAAAGTAATATTTTGTAACCTTGCATCAATCAAGGCCAACACAAAAATAGAGGCCACGACCCTGAAAAAATCAGCTGTTCTCCCGGGGCTGAATTTTACATTGGGTCTTATGAGAGGTCAGACGTTTTTTTATGATATTTTCAAAATGGCACTACAGATTTCCGCAAAATTTCAGTGAAATATTCTCAGACACCATCCCGATATTCCACCAAAGGTTTGTAAGGAAGCAACATGATTAAAAGGTTAAAATCTTCAAGATTTAGCATTCCTTATTTTGAATTCAAGTTACCCGCCATGTACCACATGCCAAGTGTTATATTTGACATGTATTTGACTTTGTCATCTGTGATTGTCACATTCGCTTCTGCTTTAAACTGAATTTTTGTGTGAGCTTATGAAGCGGCTATAAAAAATTAAGGCTTACTATACATTTAAAAAAAATTGTTCTGCCAGAATAAAGTAAAAACAATCTCAAAAACGGCTCTATTTAAAAAAAAAATCAAATATCCATGAACCGTCATTTCAACTTCAATATTTTAAAGACAATCAGCTGTGTCGTAATGTGACCATCAAAAAAAAATCAGCCCCGGATGTGACGTCAACAAAGTGGAGGATCGTGGCCCGTCCATTTTGATAGCCCTGCATCAATATACAAAAACGGCGTTTGACAATCACTTGGCATTCCTAAACGAGAGAACGAAATGTCAAGATAAAACAAGAACAGGATCGCGCGGTACGGCGGCCATTTTGGCCCAATTCAATCCATTAATTTTCTATAATCCGTGACCACACCGCATTAAATATTTGAGTTTAATTGAAAAAAATAGGGTAATTAGTCCCTCAATGTAATTTGAGGTTTGAGTATATTTTAATATCTACTTAAATTAATTTTTTAAATATGATTAATAAACGGCAAACCGCAATATTGTTTATTTGTATTTGTATAGTTTTATATTAAAATCCCGCGATTATACATGGCTAAATTAAAATGTCTGGTAAATAAATTACAATTGAAAATATATGGTTAAATTAAATCAAACCACACTTACTGTTCGAAAAGCCAAAATGAAATACTAAATCACATGTTTATACCAAAAACTTTTTACATGAGATGAAATTTTCTCACACAATGTAAAATGTGGGTTTATAATCCGTGGGCTACACGGATTATTTGGATTTGACCCAAGGTCTGTAGAGGATAGGTTGCCTGGTAACACTATGGTCAAAGCGGTGTGAGAAGTGACAGCGCGTCATTTGGAGCGCCAAGATGATTAGAGCGCTATGTTTACATGTGTTTTTAAGTATTTTTAATCTTCGATGGTTTCTTTTTTACATTTGTGGTGTTTTTTCGGAATATATTTATTTAAAAACTGTAAAGACTTCGTCTAGTTTACGTATACTTTCTAGTTGTAGTTATTTTAACGGACTTAAGAAGCTAAAAGCTTACTAAGAGATTGTCCATTTAGGATATTTGGTATAAGCTAAGTTTTATATTTGAGTTACAGTTGATGTACAGCGTGTCCCATTTTCGATGGGATTAAATGGGAAACTCGGTTATTATTAAAGATGTCGATTTTCTGATTGCACCTTACCGTGCTCTTTTTTTGAGCCCTTAAAAATGGTATAATCGGATTTTTGCTATACCCCGTGGTTTCGCTAATACAGGGAGTTTTTGAAAAAATTGCATTTTTAATAATTCCTTGTATGTCGCTTATTTTGCAAAATATGTTTATTCTGTAAAAACCTTTCTATGGCAACCTTTTTAGAGCAACATAATGACGTTGTCAATTTTTTAAAAGATTGTTTAGTTTGTGAGATATGGTATTTATCACAAAAAAATTAAATACGAACCTAGACTATTTTGATTGGTTTCATGCTATTATTATCTTAAAATGTGAAACCTTTAATATTTTTTGTTTTAAGATTAAAAAAAATATTTATTATTTAAAAAAAAAATTTAGTCCAATCCTGGAAATTTCCAACGTAAATATAAATTCAAAATTGTAAGATACACTAGTTAGACGATTTTTAGTTTATCTGTTTTGAAACGTTAATTAAAAGATTTATAAATAAAGTAAAAAACCAAATTATTCGATGGTAGCACAGCACAACTCATGAAATTTACTTCAACATGGAAAAACAAAAGCGTGGAAGTGACATTGTCATTTTACGTGTCATTTTAGTGAATAGCTCACTCAAAATTATTCTTAAATGGCTAGAAATAGACCATATCCAGATTTTGAAAAATGTAATATTTTTGACTGCTTTATTCAAACAACAAAATCCCAATATTTAAACGTCAGAAATATTTTTAAGCAAAATGCGTTAAGAAAAATTAATCAAAAATGCCAAAAATGTCACACACATAATGGCAATCAGTTTGAACATTTAAATCATTAAAGAAAAAATTAGTTATTATTTTTTTGTAATTCATTATTTTTTGTGTATTTGTCGTAGACTTTGTTTCAGATAAATCCTTAAATTAACGTAAAACCATTTTAATTTGCCAAGTATCAAAACAGTTAAACTAAAAATCGTTCAACTAGCAATTTTTAATTTTTATTTATGTTGGAAATTTCCAGGTTCGGACTAATTCTTTTTTTAAAAGAGTAAATATTTTTTTATTCTTAAAACAAAAAAAATATTAATTTTTTATTATTTTGTAATAATAATAGCATAAAGCCAATCAAAATAGTAATAAAAAAGCCAGGTCCGTATTTAATTTATTTATGATAAATACCATATCTCAAAAACTAAACAATATTTTAAAAAACTGACAACGTCATTATTTTCCTCTAAAAAAGTTGCCATAGAAAAGTTTTAAAAGCGAGATATAAGGGATTTAAAAAAAGAGCACGGTAAGGTGCAATCAGAAAGTCAATATCTTTAATAATAACCGAGTTTCCCATTTAATCCCATCGAAAATGGGACACGCTGTACTCTATTAATATTGTTATTAGACAGTTTAAGAAAAATAATAAAACATTTACATTTAAATCAATAACGGAACACAAGAAACTTGAAGATTTCCTACTATATTAAATGCTTTTTATTTAAATGGGCACTCCGGGTGACGTCAATTCCCGCGTTCAACAACTGGCTCTGATTGGTCAAAAAGTTACCAGGTAATCTGTCCTCTACAGACCTTGGATTTGACCAAAGTAAAAGCGGCAAATCGAAACTGCGGTCATTTTAACCACTAACATTTTGTTCTCTGGTTTGAAAGTGTCAGGTGCTTGTCAACCGCTGTTTTTGTTTGTTATGTTTTTGCTAGTTTTAGTTTAGTTTTTTTAATAACGATAGCTTCTGGTATACCGACGGATCCAAAGTGCAATCAGGCGTTGGATCTGGAGTTGTTAGTATTTAAGAAAAAGTCGAGATTAAACATAGTCTTGGCCAATTGGCTACTATAATTCAGGCCGAACTCGTAGCCATGAACCAACAGCACGGTCATTAAATAAACCGGTTGTCTGGTAACTCGGTGTCATGACGGCCGTGACGTCAGAGCGACGTCACAGTTTTCCTAGGAAACAGCAGTCAAACGCTGTTTATAGCGTTGTTTCGTTTTTTGCCAGGAAACTTAGTACATTTTGGGTCTTGTCGTCTTGTAAGTCGTGTTTATACCTGTTCCGTGCTTGCTGTAAATGTTTAAAAGACTAACTAAAAGACATTTTAGGAAAAGATGGTTTAGTTTATATTGCAGGATTTTAGCACGAAAGCATCACAATGAGTTCCCTCAACATGCGTTCATATGCCATGCCATCTTGTGTGCAAAGCCTTTCTTTTGGAGTCTTAACTGAGCCTTTACCATCATGGAAAGAAAATGTTAACAAAATGGAGAAAGAAAGCTTGATGATACAGGGACTTATGAGAGTCGAAAAACAGTAAAAAAGTTAAAGAAAATTATTTTGTAACTATTCTATAATTAGATAGGTATAGTTTTTTGTTACTTGCAATATGATTTAAAAACAAAACTGATGAGGACCATTCTTAAGTTATATACTGGGTGTTTTAAGCTAAAAGTCTACCATTGCTAACTTTGTTATTATTAAAAATAGAAAAAAACTTAAACTGGTAGAATTTTTGAAAATTATAAAATGTATGATGTTTTAATTAAAATTGGTTTTATCTTTTTTGAAAAAAGTCGAAAACTCAATATTCGATTTTTTTATTTGAGCATCTTAAAGAGCATCAAAAATTCTACTAGTTTGCCAATTAAAATTTTTTCTATCTTTAATAATAAAAAAGTTAGCAATGGTGGACACTCAACTTGGAACACCCTGTATAATGCTCAAGCAGGAGGGAAGAAATATTCGCATTACAGCCAACGTATTTTTATTATAATTTTTCTGAAAATGCGTCAAGGGGCGATCAAAAATCCTGAATCTGCGTTATGTAATTGTTGACGTTTTACTTGAACTGATTTAAGACGGAAGACCGCCTAGAGAACTGACCGGATCACGCATGTTTTTCCTATAAAACCATCGTTTTGTATCAAAAACTGATCTAAAAACGTACGTTAAAACTATCAAGTGTCTACGCTAGTCTTTCAACCATCATACTTGACCCTTTTGACTGACAGGCAAGACGTAAGGTAAAACGTTATGTGAAGACCCCGCTTAAGAGCGCTTAGGTCCTATAAGGTCTCATCGAGAACCGTCTATTGCACGTTTGCGCCAGAACACCTTCGGTAAACCTCAGATTGATTTAGAAGATCTGAACAGTGTCTCACCCAAAACTTCCACATATTTCATGAAAATAGCATAAAATATGGCATTATGTGGTGCCGCCCCCCCCCCCAAGACATGTTCCTGGGTGCGCTACTGTTAACTCACTTGTGATCTGCTCACTATACCATTGAGACTACTTAAGAAGTTATCCTTTATTAGCTCACACTACTACTATACTATAGTAGTGTGAGCTATCCTGATCCTAATTTTTTCGAGAAAAAAAAAGTTGCTCCGATTTCAAAAATGTTTATATATCTTTGCGTTTCAGATGATTTTAAAACTTTTTTGTTGCGCCGTCTGTCTGTCTGTCTGTCTGTCTGTCTGTAACGACCAACGCGCATAACTCAAAAACCGCTTGCCCGATTTTAATGAAATTTGGTACCTATGCTGGGTTTTGGGTCGAGATGGTCCCATTTGAAAATGAACAAGATCCACCAAACACAAGCCAAATAAAATACCCCATATTTCAAAAATTAGAGGTTATGTAAAAATATGGCGTGTATGATATCAAACGGAAGGTAATTGCGGCTGGAGTCAAATAAAATACATTTTACTTTTAAAAAAAGGGTGGGGGTAAATTTAAAAAATTAGTGTGTGTGGGGAAATATGGCGTGTGTGATATCAAACGAAAGGTATTTGAGTCTGGAGTTAAACAAAATACATTTTAGTTTAAAAAAAAGTGGGGGTAGATTTGAAAAATTAAAGTTTAAGTCAAAACATGGCTTGTGTGGTATCAAACGAAAGGTAATTGAGTCTGGATTTCAATAAAATATGTTTCAGTTTTTAGTTATATTAGCTCACACGTACACTATAACTATAGTACCTAGTGTGAGCTTAGGTGCCCATAGATTGGCAGAGTATTTTATTCAGTAATACTTTTAAAAAGAAAACTATATTTTTATAAAAGGGTTTTAACCATTTCTTTTAACATATACACGGTGCACCTGCAAAATGTAACTTAATCCATATTAAAACTTGTCCTTAAATTTTTTCGTCTCATTTAAAATAAAGCACACATGTTTCACATTTTCTACCCTCTTTTAGTTTAGAAGCACACTTGTTTTATTCTAGAAAAAGGGTGTTTTATTCTTTTTTTGAGATATAAATAAACTTTTAAAATCCGTTCATTAAAAAGAGTCGACATTTAAAAAATTTCACAAAATATTAACTTTACCTAGGCACGTCATTTCATGTCAATTTTTTAACAAGAAGTCAATGTTTTTACAAGAGCCAAAATTAGACATGAAAATTGCCGATTAAAAAAATAATACATAACAGATTTAAAATAAACTACATTTAAACACCAAATAAACTTAAAATTTACAATCAAACAGACTAATGTCCGTGCATTTAGCTCTATTTTGTAGACTTTTTGACTTTTTAAATGTCAAATAAACTACCATTGTTTAAATAAGTGTGATAAACGATTTTATTTAGCAGTTTTTAAAACCCGATAAATTTCTGGGCTTTCCGTAGTTTTAAGATGACATTAGAGACTTATTGGAATAAAACCTGACTTTATTTTAGAGTCGACTTTATTCTGACACATTTGCACAGAAAACTAACAGCTGACCTCTCAAAATTGACATACCAAAGCCAAATTTAATAATACCGACGCTAACTTTCATTTAATAAATACCGACACTAATAAATCCGCTTTTTATATGTAAATCTGTCACCATAGGGTCGATTTTAAAATAAGGTCAGGTTTTATTCCAATAGGGACATTTTGGGTAGCGTATTTGACACTTTTTTACCGTTATTGTTATTACTGAGTCTGCGCATTAGCAGCTTCTCGCTCCTTTTTTGTTATTTACGGTAACGGCGCCCGGTACTTACGGTGGCCGGCCTTTAATGTTACCGCTATTTTTTAAGGTTAGTTTTGTATTGTTTTCTTTAATGCAGTCGAATTTTTTACTATAATTCGGTAGTTTGGTTTGTAAAAAGCCATAAATCTAATAAAAATAAATTAACAAATATAAATAAACAAAAAGTTGACGGTGTGTGAAACTACTAAATTAACGTTTGTGTTGTGTTATCTTAAGTGTTCCAAAATCTATCTTTTTTGTCCTGAATGTTGCCATTATTCTTAGTAACAATAACGGTAACACCTGTCAAATTTTCTGTTATTTGACCTGACCCAAAATGTCCCCAATTAGTCTCTATTATAAGCGTAGGTAAGCGTTGTCCAAGGCCAACACAAAAATAGAGGCCACGACCCTGAAAAAATCAGCTGTTCTCCCGGGGCTGAATTTTACATTGGGTCTTATGGGAGGTCAGAGGTTTTTTTATGATATTTTCAAAATGGCACTACAAATTTCCGCAAAATTTCAGTGAAATATTCTCAGACACCATCCCGATATTCCACCAAAGGTTTGTAAGGATGCAACATGATTAAAAGCTTAAAATCTTCAAGATTTAGCATTCCTTATTGTGAATTCAAATTACCCGCCATGTACCACATGCCAAACTGTTATATTTGACATATATTTGACTTTGTCATCTGTGATTGTCACATTCGCTTCTACTTTAAACTTAATTTTTGTATGAGCTAATGAAGCGGCTATGAAAAATTAAGGATTACTATACATTAAAAAAAATTGTTCTGCCAGAATAAAGTAAAAAAAAAGTCAAAAACGGCTTTATTTAAAAAAAAATCAAATATTCATGAACCGTCATTCCAACTTCAATATTTTAAAGACAATCAGCTGTGTCGTAACGTGACCATCAAAAAAAAATCAGCCCCGGATGTGACGTCAACAAAGTGAAGGATCGTGGCCCGTCCGTCTTGATAGCCCTGCGTTGTCATATGAATAAGGCGATGTCGAAGGTCTTTATACTTTTACACAGCTGACTTACAGAATTTGAAAGGTCATTGAACCTGATTGGATAACTGTAATAAGGGTAAAAATTTACGTCACCGGATTGCCTTTTAGGCAAATATATTAGAGCATAAATACTCGTTTAAAAAATCGAAATGTGAAGCAAGCATAGCTTCCTTTGGAAACAATGGCAATTCAAGTGCGCACGCCTGTGTTTTGTCATGTAGACACAAATCTGCTGTAAGGATGGACGCCATATTTGTTGTTTATTGACATTTTGCATTGTGTATTTTGCATTTGTAGTGCAAAATTATGTTTTTTCTGTGAAAAGTGGGAAATAATTCACGTAAAACATGAGCGGTTTATGGAAAAATGTCTGTACTTATATTTTATTTTATAATTTGTTAATAAAGTTAAGAGTGGCTTACAGATGCCATAAAGCAATTCTCATAGTGTCTACAAGAAATCTGCACAATTAACTTTAGAAAAACTACAATTTAAATCCGCAATTTGATCAATTTTCACTTGATCAACTAGGTTTTAAAAAAAAAATAATAGCAATAACCTCAAATTTTTGACAATTGTTAAATAATGTAGTGACGTAACGGAGTATGTATCAAAACCTCAAAAGCTGACGGTCTAACCGAAAAAGGAACATTAAGAATTAAATGGGGTCCTGGCTTCAAGGCTATTCTAAAAGAGCAAAACAATGCTTTGTTTGTCATCACAAGGCCAACACAAAAATAGAGGCCACGACCCTGAAAAAATCAGCTGTTCTCTCCGGGGCTGAATTTTACATTGGGTCTTATGGGAGGTCAGAGGTTTTTTTATGGTATTTTCAAAATGGCGCTACAGATTTCCGCAAAATTTCAGTGAAATATTCTCAGACACCATCCCGATATTTCACCAAAGGTTTGTAAGGAAGCAACATGATTAAAAGGTTAAAATCTTCAAGATTTAGCATTCCTTATTTTGAATTCAAATTACCCGCCATGTACCACATGCCAACTGTTATATTTGACATGTATTTGACTTTGTCATATGTGATTGTCACATTCGCTTCTGCTTTAAACTTAATTTTTGTGTGAGCTAATGAAGCGGCTATGAAAAATTAGGGCTTACTGTACATTTAAAAAAAATTGTTCTGCCAGAATAAAGTAAAAACAATCTCAAAAACGGCTTTATTTAAAAAAAAATCAAATATCCATGAACCGTCATTCCAACTTCAATATTTTAAAGACAATCAGCTGTGTCGTAACGTGACCATCAAAAAAAAATCAGCCCCGGATATGACGTCAACAAAGTGGAGGATCGTGGCCCGTCCATTTTGATAGCCCTGATTTGACATGTATTTGACTTTGTCATATGTGATTGTCACATTCGCTTCTGCTTTAAACTTAATTTTTGTGTGAGCTAATGAAGCGGCAATGAAAAATTAGGACTTACTATACATTTAAAAAAAATTGTTCTGCCAGAATAAAGTAAAAACAATCTCAAAAACGACTTTATTTAACAAAAAATCAAATATCCATGAACCGTCATTCCAACTTCAAAATTTTAAAGACAATCAGCTGTGTCGTAACGTGACCATCAAAAAAAAATCAGCCCCGGATGTGACGTCAACAAAGTGCAGGATCGTGGCCCGTCCATTTTGATAGCCCTGATCTAACTTTTGTTTACAAAAATCAGCTGGACTACCAGTGGCGTGAAATTCTAGGGACATGTTACTGCGACTCCAGCGGCCATATTGAAAACAATCAGCTGTTTCCGTAGAGTGACCTCTTTCGTGGGCCAGTGACCTGGCGAGCATATCTGCCATTGTGTAGAAGAACCTTTAGCGAGAATCTGCATATAAAATTGAATAGTGCACGGCATGCACCCTTGATAAAATTAAATTTAAATGGTTTATTCGAGAGTTTATCGGAAATGCACCACCCGCGTTCAAGAGGTAAACTAATAAAATACGATGCCACATAGTTGGAATTTTACTTCGATCGCTCCGAAAATCTATGCGGCATGCAACGAGTGGTTTTGGAAAAATTTGCGAGGCGGGCATCCTCTTTTGCATATAAATTTTTGTTTTACATAAACTATCTAGCGCACATTCTACAAAATTCTTTGTGACATCTTAATTTTGTAAACGTCAGTGGCGGCTCGTGAGCAGTTGCGGCTGGTGACGTTATAAATTGGGGGGGGGGGGGGGGGTAGAAATTTAAATTGCATAAAAAATAAGATAAAAAACCTACCGAAACAATTTTATTTTAGTATTTTCCAAACAAGCAGCTACTTAGTGTAGTTTTTAGTTTATTTGTTTATAAATCGAAACGAATTTTATACTTCACACAAAGGTATGTGTGCCTAACGAGTGTCAGAAGGAGAAGGAAGAGTTGATTTTGGTTGTTTTCCTACTTACAGAAGGTTGCATCTCTAGACGTACGTTTCTGTGTGTTTCACGTCATCAGTAGAGAACAGCAAACCCAGGTAAGCCAATTTTAACCAAAACCAACTCCTACATATCAGATTCTCGCGTCAGTGCAATGCGAGTAAACTCCAAGGTGTAACGCCATCTAGCGAACTGGCTCGAGCACTCGAAAGTTTAAGCACACTGGCATCGTCTTGTCTGAGACGCAGAAGCGCCATCTATGACAAGTTTCGTCCATTGATGTGGTATTAAAACCACGTAATCACGTAGCAACTAAAAGGCCGTACTGCCCGAAGCATATGCAAAGAAGAAAGATGGAAAACGTGCTGTGTGTGGATCGATAAAAATCGAAACGAATTTTATACTTCATACAAAGGTATGTGTGCCTAACTTGCGAGTGTCAGAAGTTTTTTATGGCCTCGTAGAGCAACCTCAAAAATCCCACAGAATTTTAAACAATCTATTAACCTACTAAGTATATGTCTAATTTTTGTCACATTTTCATTATGTTCGGTAATGTTTTGTCTGTAGGCACTATTCAATTTGCACCTAATATCAGTCTTGCCTAGCATAGAAAATTCTATATGGTTATTTAAATAAGTAGCACTTACTTTGCCTCTTTTATTTTTCACTAAAGTGCTTGATATCACACATTCCCCTTCCACCTACGCAGGATCACTATGTGGATTGTTCATAATAAGACAAATAATGCAAAAAAAAGCATTTCGTTTTTCACAACCGCACAACCAGTTTTCAGCATCATATAATTTTTTATTACTTGCACTAAAATTTTGGTTAATTTTTAGGATTTTTAGGTTCGGTCTATGTTTGTGGCCCTAAAGATTTTATTTGTAATCGAAGTTCATATATCAACGTATTTAAGTTTGCACGGTTAATTATATAATCGACGTTATTTATTTTTATTTTGAAAACAAACAGAAACAAAAACAAACAATCAACCCGCTACCGGCAAGGCTTTTAACTACTGACCTTCCCCAAATCAAAACAAATTCATACGTCCTCACTAAGGATAGAACCGGCAACACGTAGGAAGGGCAACAAACGTTTTCGCACAATGAATATGGCCGACGTTAACTAAAACAAACATTCCTCGCGCCCCCGCACGGGAACAGCCACCCATACACCGCTGAAAAACGGGTGAAGTTGAACTCTTGTCCGCGTGGTGCTGCCGTCTTAATCGCCTTTTGTTAACCACAGACTAAAAAAAAGAACTAGTCATGCCGTAAGGAAAGATTTAACTTTTTTTAAAATAAATCAATTATAAAAATACTCTGCCAATATATGGGCCCCTAAGCTCACACTAGGTACTATAGTTATAGTGTACGTGTGAGCTAATATAACTAAAATATATTTTATTCAACTCCAGACTAAATTATCTTTTGTTTGATACCACACAAGCCACCCAACTAACATTTATAGTAGCGGCTACATGTTCTAAAGGCTTTGCTACTTTCTGATCCCAACCAAAATTTGTTACTTTTTAGTTCTAACAACTATTTAGTATCAGGAAATAGTAGATGTTTCGTAAAAACGACCCTCTAAACTACTTCATAGGATTGTTTCTTGATAGTCGATTCTGATAGTCTTCTCTACCACAATAGGACGTTGCTAAAGTTTTACTTTCTTTTTAGTCGTTATTTCGTAGTCGCCCTGACTTTTATATCCTACTTAATTACCACTAGAAGGTTAAGCTTCATTGGAGTCCCAAACAAGTGTATCCGACAACTACATTATAAGTTTTATTTTTACCACAAAAGTTTGTGTCATCATAGTAACATCTGATGTAACAATGTAGACAAAATAACTTTTTGGATCAACTTTAAAGCCGCAACTACTTTCAAGTAACCTTTTCGACTATCAGGGAATATAGTTTGGGAGAGTAAGAAAGAAAATTTAACATTTTTGTTGTCGTTTTATGAGCTCATATTAAAGAGCCATACTATTTTATAAACAAATTAGTTGAAGCTTACCAAAAATGCTCTTCTTAAGCACCATTTGTTGGAGTTAACTGTCGATTATGAAAACATAACCTCCAAAATCACAACACAAAAATTCCATCAGCTACCAGAAAACGGCTCAATTTTACGGGCGCACCGGTTTTTTGCAATATATATAATGCATGTTATACAAAAAACTTTGCGTCGCACTCGAATTTTGATCCTCTGCTCGTAAATTCTCACACTTTTGGATAACATAGTTCATATTATAACCATAACCAAACAAAAAAACTAAGCGAGTCTGTTTACTGTTGTGTCCACCATATTGTGTAACAATTCTACCAAAAAGAAACGATTATATTATTTGCAACTACATCGCAACTTTTATGCCATTACGGAAAAAAAACAGCCTCTACGACGTAGTTGATGAGAATGAACCCACTTAGGGACTTATAACGTCGCTGTATGGTATACTGAGACGTAGCGGGAGTACGTTGCGGTTACTTTTAAGAAATTCTTTCTAGTTGGGGTTTCGTCGTTACAACTTTAATTGTTTGTTGGGCATGTTTTGACTTAAACTCAAATTTTTGAAATTTACCCCCACCCTTAAAAAAAACAAAAACTAAAATATATTTTGTTAAACTCCGGACTCAATTACCTTTCGTTTGATATCACACACGCCATATTTTCACTTTAACTCTAATTTTTAAAATATACCCCCACCCTTTTTTTTTAAATAAATTAAAATGTATTTTGTTTAACTGCAGACTCAATTACCTTTCGTTTGATATCACATACGCCATATTTTTAGATAAACTCTAATTTTTGAAATCTACCCCCACCCTTTTATTTGGTTTGTGTTCGGTGGATTTTGTTCATTTTTAAATGGGACCATCTCGACCCAAGACCCAGCCTAGGTACCAAATTTCATTAAAATCGGCCAAGCGGTTTTTGAGTTATGCGCGTTGGTCGTTACAGACAGACAGACAGACAGACAGACATACATACAGACAGACAGACAGACAGACGGCGCAACAAAAAAGTTTCAAAATCATCTGAAACGCAAAGATATATAAAAAATTTTGAAATCGGAGCAACTTTTTGTTTCTCGAAAAAATTAGGACACCATAGCTCACACTACTATAGTATAGTATATGTGTGAGCTAATACTGGTTGTTGTCTAGTGTTTTGAGAGGGCATTGCCCCGTTGTCCTCCCTGTAGTAGCCGCCACTGGAGTTGCCTTTGAAGTTTCCTGCTTAAATTGGAAACCGGAAACAAGAAGCAACAATCGACATTCGTCTTCGAAACATAAAGCCAACTTTCAGCAACTTTGAGGAACATTTTTGGAAACAATTTGCCAAGTTGCTAAATGCTGCTTGAGTGGAAACATAGCTTTAAGACGCACAAAAATATCTGCTTTATCAGAATGGTATGCCTATTTTAAATATTAGGCTAAATAACAATGGAAATTATTTTAATATAATATAAATAATGGTGCCGGAGTAAATGGATAAAATATTTTATGACAGATAGTCACATTTAATATTTGGAATATTAAACGGAGTTGATGGGCTGCGATAAAAGCAACTTCGAAAAGGCATAAATCAGAGATAATTCAATTCATGATTCAACCAAAAATGTTATTTTTAAAAAATACACCGCTGCAGCCTACGTTATCCCTTGTAGCTGTGGCTAGAATCCCTGTATGTGACAGATATTGGGTTACATACATGGACTCTAGCTGTGGCAAGGAATACATTCAAAAAAACAAGCCAAAAAAATATAAACTCTTCTGAAAGGACATGAAAGATTCTGTCAGATTTCGACACATAAATGTTACTGTTACCTTTATTTTGCGCAGGCGCATCAGCGCTCTGCCATGCTGTTAGTAGAAATTTGGTAATTTGCAAATAGATGGCGAGATGTTTCTTTTATAGCAATGGAGATTAAGGCCACTAAATTTTCAGCGCCATCTATTCGTGAACAATCTCACTTTTAGGATGCTATGTACATTTCTATCGTATGCAGTCTTAATTTAACAAAAAAAAATTGTATGTATTCTCAACCAAGGCCAACACAAAAATAGAGGCCACGTCCCTAAAAAAATCAGCTGTTTTCCGGGGGCTGAATTTTACATCGGGTCTTATGAGAGGTCAGAAGTTTTTTTATGATATTTTCAAAATGGCACTACAGTTTTTCGCGAAATTTCAGTGAAATATTCTCAGACACCAGACTCCCGATATTCCACCAAAGCTTTGTAAGGAAGCAACATGATTAAAAGGTTAAATCTTCAAGATTTTGCATTCCTTACTTTGAATTCAAATTACCCGCCATGTACCACATGCCAACTGTTATATTTGACATGTATTTGACTTTGTCATCTGTGATGTCACATTCGCTTTGTGTGAGCCAGGGCTATCAAAATGGACGAGCCACGATCCTCCACTTTGTTGACGTCACATCCGGGGCTGATTTTTTTTTCATGGTCACGTTACGACACAGCTGATTGTCTTTAAAATATTGAAGTTGGAATGACGGTTCATGAATCTTTGATTTTGTTTAATAAAGCCGTTTTTGAGATTGTTTTTACTTTATTCTGGCAGAACAATTTTTTTTTAATGTATAGTAAGCCCTAATTTTTCATAGCCGCTTCATTAGCTCACATAAAAATTAAGTTTAAAGCAGAAGCGAATGTGACAATCACATATGACAAAGTCAAATACATGTCAAATATAACAGTTGGCATGTGGTACATGGCGGATAATTTGAATTCAAAATAAGGAATGCTAAATCTTGAAGATTTTAACCTTTTAATCATGTTGCTTCCTTACAAACCTTTGGTGGTATATCGGGATGGTGTCTGAGAATATTGCACTGAAATTTTGCGGAAATCTGTAGTGCCATTTTGAAAATATCATAAAAAAACGTCTGACCTCCCATAAGACCCAATGTAAAATTCAGCCCCGGGAGAACAGCTGATTTTTTCAGGGTCGTGGCCTCTATTTTTGTGTTGGCCTTGTGTGAGCTAATGAAAATTAAGGGTTACTATAGATTTAAAAAAAATTGTTCTTAAAGAATATAGTAAAAACAATCTTAAAACCGGCTTTATTTTAAGAAAAATCAAATATTCATGAACCGTCATTCCAATTTCAATATTTTAATGACAATCAGCTGTAATGTAACGTGGCCATCAAAAAAAACAAAGTGGAGGATCGTGGCCCGTCCGTTTTGATCAACTTAGGATTTAAAAAAATTTAATTACAATGCTTTTGGTTAGGTTTTTTGCCGATTTGTCATCTTTACCTTTATAGTGCGCAGGCGCTGGTTGGTTTGATACGCGATACAGTAGCAGATTGGCAAAAAGCTGAACCAAAAGCACCCTGATGTCTAGTTTATTCCGTTATCTCTGGACAAAATTATAATGGATAGGGGTTGTGACGTTTTGAGTGATACGCTATAGTGGATTCTGGATGGACTTATTTACGGATGATTTCAGTACAAAATGAATAATTGCAGGAAAAGCAATATTAATTTTGAATCACTATTTCGGACTGATTTGGCATTCTTGTGTGTTGAGTTATTTTGGCATTAAATTTTGAAGTTATTTTGCTCTAAAGCTGAATTTGAAATAGGCATCAATCAACGGGTTCAATTTAATTATCGCTCTTTATTTATTTACCAAAAGTGGAGTTAGTGGTAATGTTTATAATTACATTTGGATTTAGAGTTTTGAGAAGTGAATGAATAAGTCAATGAGGAGTTCTCAAAATTCCGGTTGTAGGTTAAAGGCGGGTATAGTTTTTGCAAAGTCACTTGAATATCGATTTCATGAAATTTTGCTTCATTCTGCCATTCAAAAGTTATCCAAATTCATATAAAATCTTCCTGGTATAATTTCAACCCTACCGACATAAAAGAGGCCCGATCGACCGAGCCCAGGTGGATGAACGGCACCTGATTGGCAGATTTTTTTTAGATGCGCTTTTAATTGTTTTCGGGTGTGCTTTTCGGGACCCCTTTAGTCGGCAGTATGCAGAGTTAGAAAATAAATCACTGTCGTTTCTGTAGGTATAGGAATAGAAAGTTTTATTATCTATTTTTATTTCTTTAGTTTACGCCATAATTAAATGAAATAATTTTCATGAATATATCTACCGCCGCCCATGTCACTTTCTGTAAAGGATATTCCGATGGTCGGCTTTTATCTTTGTTCAACTGACTTTGCAAAAACTATACGAGTTCACATCCTCTAAGAGTATATAGTCCGATTTTTACGTTCCTACCCGGCGTCGTAATGGCTAGAGAATGTATAGTTTTTGAAAAAAAATCAAATAACGTCTGTCCGTGTGTGTGTGTGTGTGTGGCTCGGGTCCCGCCCCCCAGTCTATTAGCTCACACATATACTATACTATAGTACTGTGAGCTATGGTGATCCTAATTTTTTCGAGAAAAAAAAAGTTGCTCCGATTTCAAAAATTTTTATATATCTTTGCGTTTCAGATGATTTTGAAACTTTTTTGTTGCGCCGTCTGTCTGTCTGTCTGTCTGTCTGTCTGTCTGTCTGTATGTCTGTCTGTCTGTCTGTCTGTGTGTCTGTATGTCTGTCTGTAACGACCAACGCGCATAACTCAAAAACCGCTTGGCCGATTTTAATGAAATTTGGTACCTAGGCTGGGTCTTGGGTCGAGATAGTCCCATTTAAAAATGAACAAAATCCACCGAACACAAACCAAATAAAAGGGTGGGGGTAGATTTCAAAAATTAGAGTTTATGTGAAAATATGGCGTGTGTGATATTAAACGAACGGTAATTGAGTCTGCAGTTAAACAAAATACATTTTAATTTACTTTAAAAAAAGGGTGGGGGTATATTTTAAAAATTAGAGTTTAAGTGAAAATATGGCGTGTGTGATATCAAACGAAAGGTAATTGAGTCCGGACTTTAACAAAATACATTTTAGTTTTTATTTTTTTTGTAAGGGTGGGGGTAGACTTCAAAAATTTGAGTTTAAGTCAAAACTTGGCTTGTGTGGTATCAAACAAAAGGTAATATAGTCTGGAGTTGAATAAAATATATTTCAGTTTTTAGTTATATTAGCTCACACGGTCACTATAACTATAGTACCTAGTGTGAGCTTAGGGGCCCATATATTGGCAGAGTATTTTTTTAAGCATTTTTGATATATTTTATGAATAAATAAATAAAATAGCATAAAATACGGCATTATGGCGTCTCGGGTATTCCCCTAAGACTCTCAGCCTCCCCCCCAAGATATATTACTGGGTGCGCCACTGGCTGTAGTATTCAAATGGAGGAAAAGGGACTGAAATACAGTGACACCTCTATTAAGCGGACACTCCCTTTAGGCGGACAAATTTGTTAAAACCAAGCTTTTACCTATTTCTTTACATGTAAAATTTACTCCTAAAACTGGACACTAATAACCGGACAATTTTTTTGGTAAAAAAATTCCTGAAGCCTTCCTTAACTGGACGCGAACCTCTGACAATGGGACAGAGCGCTGCACGACATGAGCATTAATATTCTGTAGTATGTTGGCAACAACGTACTCTGCAGCCAGGAATTCCCTCTTTCCGTTTTAATGCGGAGACTAAATACTTCTGTCGTATTTACAACATATTTTATTCGGCGAAACTGATGTGTTTATTTTTATTGTTCAGTTGGGTAGTAATAGATCTCTTTGAAATGGCGCCTAGTAAAAAACTTCTTAGTTTATGTGAAAAAATGGAAGTTGTTAACATTTCGTAGAAGGAACATCTATTAGCACAAAAGATCGCTGAAAAATTTAATATCGGAAAAACTCAAGCAGCGGAAATTATTAATTATTATATGTCAAAATTTTGCAGTTCTCTCTCTTAAGCGGACACCTCGGCGGACACCTCCAAAAAGCGGACAAAATCGACAAAACCGTGTGTGTCTGCTTATAGGAGGTTTCAGTTTTTCCCTAATTTGAAGAATAACTCTCGATATTGTAGTCACATTTGCATTAACAGTCAAAATCCATACAAGTTTTCTAAGCAGCGAAAGTAAGGTCTGTGAACTACAAAAACACGGAAAGTTAAAGATTTGAAGTTATGAGTAGGTATACAAAATACGCAAAGTTTTTTTGTAACTTTTGGGGTTGTTGCTCCCTCAAATTATAAAATTGCACGTATTTTTCCGGTGACCTAAAATCTGGTCAAAAACCACGACAGAGGGGGCGATTACTTTTGAAAACGCGAATATATTTAAATTTAAACCTCAATTCAGCTTTCATGTTAACTGTTATGACTAATAATAAACCACAATCAGTCCGATTTCCAGTTGAGATACATATCGTCCAGTGGGGTTGTTTCACAAAAAATAAATAATAGAAAGTTTCTTTAAAATATAAGTTTATATTGAGCTACGTAGTACAGAGAATATGATACCATAGTCGACCGGAATTCTGTCATCTTAAGCCTCCTAGTAATCATGGACTGACTTTTGAGATGATTTTATACAATGTTCTATGTTTTGATATATTGAATTATTTTTACTTGTGCTGAACCTATGGACATTTGATTAAACATTGTATTTTATTTTGAGAATTTGAATCTAACTATATTTTTTTAGAAGTAAATAAAAAAATTTAGAGATTGGAAATTTCTAATTCCGACATAGTGCTTACCTGAACTCCGACATAGTTTTGACCTGAATTCCGTCGTATGATGAATGGATGCTAAAATAATCTATAACAAATACAACTAACTTTTATTGCACAAATTTACTTTGCTTACATAAATGCATCAAATATTTTTAGGACGACCTCAGTACGCACACGAAAAAATATAGAATTTTTAGTTGTGAAAGCCTAAAAACCCAAAAAATCTTAATTACCAAATTTTGTGGTAGTATATGTCTGTCTGTCGGTATAACTGTTCTAGGATGATCTATCGGTCTATCTGTCCGACTGTAACATTACTAAAAATTCGCTTAACCTATAACTGTGGTATTCGAAATGATAATTAATAGTTTTTAGTGGGTGGAGCCTTGTAAGGTATTTATTTCTTACAGCAAAAATTTCTGGATAGGTGGGTATTCTTCGTTAGATAAGAAAAGGGGACAGCCTCCTTCATAATACAGCAAACGTGAAAAATCACAACCTGAAAGCCGTCAATGTCGTAACCTGAATTCCGACATCCAAATTCATCACAGATGTTAAATGAGTGGAGTAGAAAGAACATATTACGGAATTCAAAATTTAAAAAGCTTGATTTATTGTAGGTTTTATCATCTTACATTTTTTCTCTTTAGATAGTTGTTAATACTAGACTAGAACACTAGAACTCCGTCATTTATTTTTTACGAAAATAAAACAACCGACACCTTGAATTTAAAACACATTTTCAGAGAAAATAAGGAATTTGGGATTTAGATAAATGTAGGTATGAAAAAAACTATTTAGAATAGACATTGTTTTTGTTGGAAATTCCGTCACTCCTTTTGGATTTCCGGCTCAATGCTTTTTTGTAACCTAAACCCCGCCACCCCCTTTTTATTGAAAATAATCGAAAAAAAGAACAAAATTTTGGTTAAAAACTTATCTACGGACATTGGTTTAGTAAAAAATACAAATATATTAGGTAATAATATAATTAAATAATAATAATGCGACGTTCGGTTTCGACAATAGAAGCACGACTAAAAGAATTTTTCGCGCGCAGCTTCTTTGTAACCAATACAGCTGAAGTTTGCGCACACTGTTGCCAGATATATAGGTGAACTGATAAAGTATTTTTTTTAATTCCATTGTAGGATTAGCTTAATAATTCAAAACATCTCTAAAAAGTAACGGAATTCAGGTGAGTGTCAGAATTCGGGATAAGTACGGAATTGGCACAGTGTTCTTTATTTCAAGTTAACTTTAGAAATAAAGAAAAGCAATTAAAAGGTTTGTAACAATATGTAATTTTTTTAAAATTTAGTCGGTGTAGTCATAGGTTTTTCGTTAAAAATGGTCGCAAATTGTAGTAGGTGAGGGGTGATTTAAAGGTCAAAAAAATATAGAAATAATCCTCGATCGATATTGATAAAAAAAATTATATACAAAAATTTACCCCATATTTTATGTTATTTTATTTTATAATATCTAAAAAAATCTTATCCTTGTGGGGGGGCTTCCCCCACTGGGTGCGCCCATGGAAGATGACTTTACACCCTTTAGTAAATACTGGTATTGTTGTCGGCCAAAAAGTTACGGTTATCAAAAAGAATCAAAATATTTTGACTGCTTTTTACGCATAAAGACTAAAAAAAGCCCTGCGGAGACCCGCCACGGTTTTAGCATATCCTGAATAGAACAGCTCTACAATATAAAAGCTTAGTATTACGACTCTGTGTGGCATGAAAACTATGAATTGTTAACTGCTCTCTGGCACGCCATAACTGCGGCAAATTGTACACTATCGCATGCCGCATGAAACGACGATTCAATTGCATTTGGATAATTCTGTTTTTTTTCTCAGTGTCGTACTTCCTTAATTTTATTTTATAGTTTTTTTGTACATGAGCAACCAACCAATTTTACCCAACCAATTCTTTATAAATGTAATTTAATAATTAAAAATAAGCATGATTTAGCTTAATCCCAATTCTGCCGTGCAAAGCAAAAACCTAGTAACTCGACTTACTCGAAAATGAGGTTTTGATATCATTGAAATCGCCGTTAAAAACGGCGCCAGCCAGTTTTTTTTAGAATGTAGTTAGTAAAAAGTTAGTATGTAGTTAAATAAACTATAGTTAGTATGTAGTCAAACAAACTTCAAACTCTATTTCCCAAAACACTAGTTTTTGACTTACTAGGTTTCTGCTTTGCACGGCAGAATTGAACCAGAGCTGCCACAAGTACATTATGAAAGTACTTCAAGTACAAGTTGAAAGTACATTAAGATTTGTTAAAGTTCTGAATTGAACACGCCCCCTCCTCCCTTATCCACCTGCTCATCAACATTATCACATTATTATCCATTCGCCATCCCCCCCATTTAATCTTAATCCGATAAATTTCTCTGAACCCAGGAATATACATCTCATCGAACCCTACAACCTCAGGAAGCCACACCCTAAACCGTAATTAATAGGGACATTTTGGGTCAGTTAAAATAACAGAAAATTTGACAGTTGTTACCGTTATTTTTCCTAAGATTAACGGTAGCATTCAGAGCAAAAAAAAGAGATTTTGGATCATATAAAAATAACATAACAGAAATCAGGTGTTCCTGTGTCAAGTTAGTCGTTTTACATAACCTCAACTTGTTTGTTTATTTTTTTTTAGGAATTTCCTAAATTTTTAATTTGGTGTTCTGTGATTTTCATTAAAAAATGGATGAAAACATTAGGGCAGTATTAAATAGAAATAAACCAGTGAATCATGATTTAATAGGAAACAGACCAACCAGAGCTCAAAAAACGCGGACGCCACCCTTCTATTTCATTGGACGCGGACCGTCAAACCATAGGAAAAAAAATGGTTGGTTAGAAATATAGCAAGAACGGTGCAATAACGGCGCAATAACATTAAAGGTCGTCCACCGTAAGTACCGGGCACCGTTACCGTACATAACAAAAAATGAGCGAGAAGATGCTAATGCGCAGACTCAGTAATAACAATAACGGTAACAAAGTGTAAAATACGCGACCCAAAATGTCCCTAATAATAATAAACCGTAACCGAAAGCCACAACGGAAGAACCCTCTCTCATTGAAAGCCCATTTATTGCCATATTTTGCTTTGGTTGATGAAAGTCATTTCTAACTAAACAGAAAGCATTAACATTGACAAAAACACCACGATTAAAAATTTTCTCTACAATAAAAACACGTTCTTTTCTTGAATAAATTCTTTTACCTTAAAACAATTTGTTTTGAATTAAAATATTTCTTTTTAGTTCAACGCAGCGTTTAATCTTGAAGTGAGACTTTATTTTTCTTCTTTAATTATTTTGTTTCAGTATACTCCATTTTGTAACAAAACAAATTGTCTTCATATAAGTAATATTTTGCTTCCAGAGGAAACGGTGCCTTAGATTAATTCAGTTCTAATTTATAATAAAACAATTTCTGTTTCACATTAAAATAAAGAGGCAAGCCATTTTTTGTACTAAATCAAGAAAATATTCTCTTGGTGAATAGGAAAGCACAAATTATTTTACTTCAAAACAATTTGCTTTGATCTAAGACATATTTTTTTACCGTGTGGTAAAAAAAACAACATTTTTAAACAAAAGAAAATCTACTGTCCCAAATGTCAAATTCACGGTGTTCTATTTAAATGAAAAATATTTTAGATTTTGCTGCCTCCCTCGTCCATTATAACCGTTGATCGATGCGATTGATAAAATACGAGTAGCAGATTTGTTCTTCAGAGATGATATATTAGATAGTTTAAGTTGTGCTACGTATTTTTACGTAAAACTGCACGTTAAGCACTCTACGTTTTGTTCCAAATTTGAGTTTAAGTTGAATGTTTTTACGTTACCATAATAAGCTAATAGCAGAGAATATGGAATTCGGCACTGTGTTTTTTTAATGTTACAATTTTGTTTTTTGTCTTTTCAACTACAGTAGGAATATATTTGCAAAGAATCGTTTGTACTGGAAGCGGAAATTATCGTCTAGGCCTCATTTTTCGATCGGTCAATCAACCAATTCTATTCTATTGGTAACGTTAAGGTGCCCGCAGACTGCCGTAAGCTAACGTAAATACGTAAGCTCCTAACGTGACCTTGACGACGGTGTGACGAAGTGCGCTTGCGTAACTCTCAAATCTCATGCTTACGTACAAATACGTAGCACAACTTAAACTATCTATTATGTATCCGCAATATGCCTAATATAAAACTATTTTTTTTCTCTGCACGCCACTGAAATTTGTTTCTTTGAAACGACATAAAACAATAACTAAAAACTTCATCTAGGTTGTTTTTCAAACAGAAATTTTAGTGTTTTAGACATGATTATTTTACAGCATGAAATTCGTCCAATTTCGTTATAAAACTTATCTACGAACGCAACGCAGTAGTTAGTTACTTTTTAATAGGCAAACTTTATAGGTAAATTTAAATTTAATCTGTTACTAAAAGTACAAATTTGCAATTATACCTAGGTAATAGTTCTAGTTATTGCACTCTTTAATATTTTTGACAACCATTTTTACTTTTAGCGAATTCTTTTGAAAAAGTTAGTGGGCCACTCGTGGTCCACTGAGACTGTTTTGGTGCTGTCAAAAAATTGCCCCCAAAAAATGTGCACTGACTGCAACACTGGGCTTGTCAGTGGGTCAAAATAATACAAAAAATTGCACTAGTTTTCCCAAAAGAATACTAAAACTACACTAGTGGCGCAGCAGTGCTTTTTTTTTCCCCAAAAGAATTCGCCATTTGTTTTTTGTTTCTAAAGTTGACAGTTTATTTAAAGAAGGTTATGTGTGGGGGGGCTAAGATCAGTAATGCCAATACGTTGAGGCTACCATAGGCCATATAATTATAACGGCTCTGATTTTAAATTCCAGGCTTATAGCCGAAATAAATCGAAAATTTCGCCAACGTCGCCCTTCTTCTATCTGCATGATATCTGTATGTTTTATAAACAGAGAGGGATAATCATAATCCGTAATGGGCGTTGGTCAGCTCTGACCGGGAAGACAGCATAAGAAATGCGCGTCTGTGTCATGGGGATTCTATGATCTAATGGCATTTGTATGATAGGCCAGGGCTATCAAAACGGACGGGCCACGATTCTCCACTTTGTTGACGTCACATCGGGGGCTGATTTTTTTTTGATGGTCACCTCACGACACAGCTGATTGTCTTTAAAATATTGAAGGTGGGATGACGGTTTATGAATATTTGATTTTTTTTAAAATATAGCCTGTTTTGAGATTGTTTTTACTATATTCTTGCAGAACAATATTTTTTAAATGTTTCCATTTCCTTAATTTTTCAGAGCCCATTCATTAACTCACACAAAAATTAAATTTAAAGCAGAAGCAAATGTGACAAACACAAATGACCAAGTGAAATACATGTCAAATATTGGTTCATTGCGGGTAATTTGAATTTAAAATAAGAATGCTAAATCTTGTAGATTTTAACCTCTTAATCATCTTGTATCCTTACAAAACTTTGGTAAAATATCAGGATTGTGTTTGAAAATATTTCACTAAAATTTCGCGGAAATCTGTAGTGCCATTTTGAAAATATCCTAAAAAAACGTCTGACCTCCCATAAGACCCAATGTAAAAGTCAGCCCCCAGAGAACAGCTGATTTTTTCAGGGTCGTGGCCTTTTTTTGTTGGCCTTGGATAGGCATGAACCTCGGAGCTCGCACGTGCAACTAAATTGTACTAGTAGCCCCTGAATATTACGTACCAGACGAATGTACTTCAGCGCCATCTGCCCCTCAATATTGCAAGGCTCGCTGGTTGCCACTCTGTATGTGTCATATACTCATTGGTGAAATTAAGTACATTACTCAATACAATACTGCCTTGCAAAGCAGAAACCTACTAAGTCAAAAACTAGTGTTTTGGGAAATAGAGTTTGAAGTTTATTTAACTACATACTAAGTATAGTTTATTTAACTACATACTAACATAACATAACTTCCTTGTTTTTCAAGAAAGCCACATTCTAGAAAAACTGGCTGGTGCCGTTTTTTACGGCGATTTCAATGATATAAAAACCTCATTTTCGAGTAAGTCGAGTTACTAGGTTTTTGCTTTGCACGGCAGAATACAATGAGGTAATTGATGTAAGCCAAATTTCTTAATTCTTCAACTTTTTCTGATGTTGGTTAAGAGAGGCATATATAATAATAAATATGAAAGTTTTTTTTTATATAAATCAGTAATTAGAATCAATTAACTTTGAGCTATTATGGTAAAGTGTCTTCTATCTATTAGGTAATACCTAAATATTTAATGGACTAGTAAACGAGATATTTCCAGTCTCTATACTGAAGCTTGCCTCACGTTAAAACCCATTAACCTGGAAACCTTAAAGTCTATTTAACGCCTTGAGTGTTGCACTGCACCCTCTTCTTACGAAATCGCATTGAAACTAGGTGTGCACTATTTATATGAAAGCTGGCGAATTTCAGTGCATCCATTGTGAAAAAATTTATTTGTGAAGGAGGATCATTCTCGGTCATTACTTATCACAAAATATGTACAAATTAAGACAGCGGCAGCGTCGTTTAAGCTTAGGTCAAAATTAGACGTAAAACACGAGAAAAATAAAATTGGAAATGCACTTTTAAAAGAATTCCTGGTAACGAACGGCTTAAGACAGGGATGTTGTACCTCCTCAACTTTTTTTAAAAATATGTATCGCAGTAACTTTAAAAAACTGGAAACGTAAAGTACACGGCATGGGAATACAACTTAACGACCAATTTATCATATACTCAATAGAGTTTGCTGACGACCAAGTAATTCTAGCTAATTATAAAAAAGACATGGAGTATATGATAAGAAAGTTAACGGAAGAATACCAAAAGTGGGGGTAAACAGTGAACCTGGAGAAGACACAGTACTTATGTATCGGAAACGAATCAAGTGAGCTAGAATCAGACAATGGAAAAACAATATCTCCATGCAATGACTATGTATACTTGGCTGTTACATTTGATAAGACAGGACTAAAGAACTGGAAAAAAGAAAAGTAAAAGCAGAAAAGGTTACTGGATGTCTTAACAGTCTTTATGAAGCAGAGAGATAAAAAAGAGAAGAAAAAAATGTAAAGTTTAACATATAAGAAACAATAGTGAAAAGCACGCTATTGTATGGAATAGATAAAACAAAGAAGGAAAGTGTCGAAATGGATGTAATAAGAAGATCAATGAGAACATCTAGAACAGATCATATAACAAATAAGATCATAAAAGGAAAAATAGAAATCGAGGGAAACATAACGGGTGACAGCAATAAATGACAACTGATATGGTACGGCCATGTACAACGGATGAACGACGAAAGCTTACCAAAGCAGAATGGCAAGCAATAGGGCTCAGAAAAAGAGAACGTCCTAATCTACAATGGCAACAGTCAATCCAAAGATCAATGAGTCAAAAAAACCTGACAGAAGGTCATTGTCAGGATCGAAGGAGGTGGAGAATATGCGTCGGACAACGTAGAAAAACGTTCTAAACAATCATAGTATTAGTATTAGTAGAAACTATGTCGTAGAAAAACGTTCTAAACCGATATAATATTAGTAGTAACTACGTACATCCTTACTTTTAAGATGTATCTTTCCACCATCTGGACCAAACTACATTATATTACTATAAAAGAGGTATTGTCCTATTGTCACTTGTGTTTAAATAGTTTAAGGTCTTTGATTTTTTGCACCACACAATCACGGATGTCTTGTTTAATTTATTTCATCTATGATTCGCTTCCAAGTTGAACCATTTCCATATAGATAATTTAGAAAAGCAACGAAAATGCATCAGCTCACTGTAAAATGACAGGGAGGCAAGGTTGCAAGTCAATTTTCCAAAGTAACTTTTCGTGTCAAGCAACGACCACCTCTGGAAGAAGCGTACTCAAACGGATTCGTGAATATTCATTATTTAATTATTGGAGCCAAGGAAAATCGATTTTAAGGTGTGTCACCAATCCGAAAAAAACTTGTTATAATTTGGTTTAAAACAATAACACCAGTATTTAACCCTTTCACCAGTGTTTACTAAAGGGTCTACAGTGCTAAGTGCTACAATCCTAGGTTTAAAAGTCTACATTTTGGTTGAAGGTTTAACTTATTTTTCCGTGAATGCAATAGTTTTTAATATTTATATAAATTGTGAATAAATACCTTGGGATATGGGTCATCTTTTTTCGTTGTAACAAAGACATTATTTCCACACAAGGGTTATAAATAAATAAAAATAATAAAATATTTTGGTTTAACAATGGTAGCCATATTTAAACCTCCAAATGTCACTAGGAAATGTCGAATAAAAACGATGTAAATCAGTGTCAGCTGTCCGCTATATTTTACATGATAATTTTTTAGACAAGTTGGCGACGATTAAACCGATGGTCGATTGTTTTGGTGAATGTGTAATTGAAAAGGGATTCTAATATATCTTGTGCTTTTTACAGTATTTAACTATTGATACGTATTTAATACGGTAATGCATCTACAGATATAGTTTTAAGTTATTTATGTATTATTTAGCTTTGAAAATTAGCTCACACATATACTATACTATAGTAGTGTGAGCTATGGTGATCCTAATTTTTTCGAGAAAAAAAAAGTTGCTCCGATTTTAAAAATTTTTATATATCTTTGCGTTTCAGCTGATTTTGAAACTTTTTTGTTGCGCCGTCTGTCTGTCTGTCTGTCTGTATGTCTGTCTGTCTGTCTGTATGTCTGTCTGTCTGTCTGTCTGTCTGTCTGTCTGTCTGTCTGTCTGTCTGTCTGTCTGTCTGTCTGTCTGTCTGTCTGTCTGTCTGTCTGTCTGTCTGTCTGTCTGTCTGTCTGTCTGTCTGTCTGTCTGTCTGTCTGTCTGTCTGTCTGTCTGTCTGTCTGTCTGTCTGTCTGTCTGTCTGTCTGTCTGTCTGTCTGTCTGTCTGTATGTCTGTAACGACCAACGCGCATAACTCAAAAACCGCTTGGCCGATTTTAATGAAATTTGGTACCTAGGCTGGGTCTTGGGTCGAGATGGTCCCATTTAAAAAGGAACAAAATCCACCGAACAGAAACCAAATAAAAGGGTGGGGGTAGATTTCAAAAATTAGAGTTTATGTGAAAATATGGCGTGTGTGATATCAAACGAAAGGTAATTGAGTCTGCAGTTAAACAAAATACATTTTAGTTTTTTGTTTTTTTTAAGGGTGGGGGTAGATTTCAGAAATTTGAGTTTAAGTCAAAACATGGCTTGTGTGGTATCAAACAAAAGGTAATTTAGTCTGGAGTTAAATAAAATATATTTCAGTTTTTAGTTATATTAGCTCACACGTACACTATAACTATAGTACCTAGTGTGAGCTTAGGGGCCCATATATTGGCAGAGTATTTTTGTATGTAAGTTAGCTCACACTACTATACGATAGTGTGAGCTTTGGTGATCCTAATTTTATGGAGAAAAAAAAAGTTGCTCCGATTTTAAAAATTTTTATATATCTTTGCGTTTCAGATGATTTTGAAACTTTTTTGTTGCGTCGTCTGTCTGTCTGTCTGTCTGTATGTCTGTCTGTCTGTAACGACCAACGCGCATAACTCAAAAACCGCTTGCTCGATTTTAATGAAATTTGGTAGCTACGCTGGGTTTTGCGTCGAGATGGTCCCATTTAAAAATGAACAAAATCCACCAAACACAAGCCAAATAAAAGGGTGGGGGAATATTTCAAAAATTGGAGTTTATGTAAAAATATGGCGTGTGTGATATCAAACGAAAGGTAATTGAGTCTGGACTTGAACAAAATACATTTTAGTTTATTTAAAAAAAGGGTGGGGGTAAATTTCAAAAATTAGAGTTTAAGTGGAAATATGGCGTGTGTGATATCCAACGAAAGGTAATGGAGTCTGGAGTTAAACAAAATACATTTTAGTTTAAAAAAAGGGTGGGGGTAAATTTCATAAATTTGAGTTTTAGTCAAAACGTGGCTTGTGTGGTATCAAACGAAAGGTACTTGAGTCTGGAATTGAATAAAATATATTTTAGTTTTTAGTAATATTAGCTCACACGTTTACTATAACTATAGTACCTAGTGTGAGCTTAAGTGCCCATAAATTGGCAGAGTATTTTGTTAATCATGGATTATTTCTATTGTTTTTTAAACTTTAAACCACCCCTCAGGGGTGGTACTACAAATTTGATACTACTTTTAACGGGAATCCTACGACTGCACGGACTAAGTTTCCAAAAAATGACATTTGGTTACAAAATTTTTATGTGGTTTTTGTTTATTTCTAAAGTTAATTTGAATTTATATGAGATGAAACTCACTGAGAAATGCTTACTATCATATTGCACATTAGGGTGAACCAAATCTTTGCAGTTATTTGACCTGTGAGTTTTAAAAAAATACACTTAAACCGGTCGTTGATTGTCCATAGACTTGATACTTAAACCTGGTCTACAATGCTAAGTCTTAAGGTCTTAGTAAATACTGGTGTTTGTGTCCTGGGCCTTAATTTACATGTTGGTCCCTCAGTCCCAGAGGTTTTTTCATGCTTATAGTCCCATTGCCTTATATATACGTCGCATATAAATAAACCGATAATTGAACAAACAATGTTTATTTTTTGTATTTTTTGTTATGTTAATGAGAAATATATATTTTTTAACAAATTTAAAAGTTTTCTTTTCAGAAGTACTTCTCAGAGAGCAAAAGCAACTTAAAAAAATGTAACTAAAAAAAATACTCTGCCAATATATGGGCCCCTAAGCTCACACTAGGTACTATAGTTATAGTTTACGTGTGAGCTAATATAACTAAAAACTGAAATATATTTTATTCAACTCCAGACTAAATTACCTTTTGTTTGATACCACACAAGCCATGTTTTGACTTAAACTCAAATTTTTAAAATCTACCCCCACTCTTAAAAAAGCAAAAACTAAAATGTATTTTGTTAAACTCCGGACTCAATTACCTTTCGTTTGATATCACACACGCCATATATTTACCCCCACCCTTTTTTTAAAATAAATTAAAATGTATTTTGTTTAACTCCAGACTCAATTACCTTTCGTTTGATATCACACACGCCATATTTTCACATAAACTCTAATTTTTGAAATCTACCCACACCCTTTTATTTGGTTTGTGTTCGGTGGATTTTGTTCATTTTTAAATGGGATCATCTCGACCCAAGACCCAGCCTAGGTACCAAATTTCATTAAAATGGGCCGAGCGGTTTTTGAGTTATGCGCGTTGGTCGTTACAGACATACAGACAGACAGACAGACAGACAGACAGACAGACAGATAGACAGACAGACAGACAGACAGACAGACAGACAGACAGACAGACAGACAGACAGACAGACAGACAGACAGACAGACAGACAGACAGACGGCGCAACAAAAAAGTTTCAAAATCATCTGAAACGCAAAGATATATAAAAAATTTTGAAATCGGAGCAACTTTTTTTTTTCTCGAAAAAATTAGGATCACCATAGCTCACACTACTATAGTATAGTATATGTGTGAGCTAATAATCTAAATTTTTTTTGGACATATCTCTACGGCATTAGGACCCCAATGGGTCTAAAGTAGCGCATATGTTCGGCTTTGGTGAATTGAGACCATTCCTCCTTGAACGGATATATACGGCAGCTGGGACTACAGACCCACTTTTTAAAAAACATATATATGCGGCGTTGGGTCAGAAAGGGTTAAGGGTCTAGTCCTAGGTTCTAAAGTTCTAGATCTAAAAGTTCAGTGGCGGTCCATGAGTTGTAAAACTGGGTGGGCACAAATAGCTTAAGGGTGGTGATAATGAATTTTTTAGGCGGCACTTAACTGAGTTTGTATTATTAGTTTTACCTAACAATGGAAATTCAGTGCTAGAATTTATATGTTCTCTGGAAGATTCATGTTTTCTTATTTTCTCAGGAAGATGGTGCAAATCTTTCATGAATGAACTTCTGTTTTTGTCCTTCGTTGACTAACTTGAGTAAGGTTTAGATCCGTTAAGGGCCTACCCAGTTCTTTAATTTTGATTGTATCTTCCAAAGAAAGACTCGAAAAATTGCTTTTAACAATATTACTGACGCAATTTATTATCAAGATCGATATTAAAAATGCGCGGTAAATTATAAACTTTGAAAAACTGTACAGCGTGTCCCATTTTCGATGGGATTAAATGGGAAACTCGGTTATTACTAAAGATATTCTGATTGCACCTTACCGTGCTCTTTTTTTAAACACTTAAAAATGGTGTAATCAGATGTTTGCTATACCTTGTAGTTTCGCTAATACAGGAAGTTTTTGAAAAAATTGCATTTTTAATAATCCCTTATATCTCGCTTATTTTATGAGACATTTTTATTCTGTAAAAACTTTTCTATGGCAACTTTTTTAAAGGAAAATAATGACGTCACTTTTTAAAAATATTGTTTAGTTTTTGAGATACGGTATTTATCATAAAAAAATTTAATATGGACCAGTATTTTTTTTATCATTATTTTGATTGGCTTCATGCTATTGTTATCACAAAATAATAACAATTTAATATTTTCTTTGTTTTAAGATTTAAAAAAATATTTACTATTTTTAAAATAAATTTAGTCCGACCCTGGAAATTTCCAACATAAATATAAACTAAAACTTGCTAGTTGAAGAATTTTGAACTATTTTGATACTTAGCAAATTAAAATGGTTTTACGTTAATTTAAGGATTTATTTGAAACAGTCTACGACAAAAAAAATAATGAATTACAAAAAATAATAACTAATTTTGCTTTAATGGTCTAATGGTTCAAACTGATTGCCATTATGTGTGAGACATTGTTGGCATTTTTGAGTAATTTTTCTTAACGCATTTTGCTTAATAATATTTCTGCCGTTTAAATCTTGGAATTTTGTTGTTTGAATAAAGCAGTCAAAAATATTACATTTTTCAAAATCTGGATATAGTCGATTTCTAGCCATTTTAGAATAATTTTGAGTGAGCTATTATTTTTCCATGTTGAAGGAACTTTCATGAGTTGCTGTGCTACCATCAAATAATTTGGTTTTTAATTTATTTATAAATCTTTTAATTAACGTTTCAAAAAAGATAAACTAAAAATCACACAACTAGTGTGTCTTGCAATTTTTAATTTATATATACGTTGGAAATTTCCAGGAATGGACTAAAATTTTTTAAAGAATGTATTAAATATTTTTTTCAATCTTGTGTGTGTGTGAGTTGAGTTTTATGGCTTGGAACTCGCAAACTGGCCAGCATCTTTTTCAATCCTAAAACAAAAAAATATTAAAGTTTTATCATTTTAAGATAATAATAGCATGAAACCAATCAAAATAGTAATAAAAAAAAATCCAGGTCCGTATTTAATTTTTTTATGATAAATACCATATTTCACAAACTAAACAATATTTTAAAAAATTGACAACGTCATTATTTTGCTCTAAAAAAGTTGCCATAGAGAGGTTTCTACAGAAAAAAAATATCTTGCAAAATAAGCGAGATACAAGGAATTATTAAAAATGTAATTTTTTCAAAAACTCCCTGTATTAGCGAAACCACGGGGTATAGTAAAAATCTGATTACACCATTTTTAAGGGCTCAAAAAAAGAGCACGGTAAGGTGCAATCAGAAAATCGATATCTTTAATAATAACCGAGATTCCCATTTAACCCATCTTGTTGCTATATTGGTCAGGAATTTTATGATTTAAACGATTTCTTTTGACACTTGCTTACAAACCCGGGCAGAATTTTCAACCTCATTGAGTTTCTTCGACACGCATGAGCCTCGAATAAAAAAAATAAAAGTTTATATTTCGGGTTGTCTTATCAACATCGTGTCTGGCTCCTAAAGTAGCTTTTTTTATTTAGTTACTGTCACGAGCATGTCTCTCTGCATTTCGCCGTATGAGCCATAGACGCTCTTTGATAAAAACAGGTATACGGATGATTCTACAAAAATGGTGCTGTGGAGTGGGAATGCATATTTTTCAAACACAGACTGCAAATGAAGCATAGTTTTAGTTATAGGATTAAAACGAAATGTTTTCTTTATGGAGCATTTGAGTTTATTGTATAAAAAAAATTGCAAGTTTATAATTTTTTTTATTACAAAGCAAATACCTCATTCCTCTGGTGTAGTCCCAAACCAAATATTAAAAACTCAGATTGAAAAAAATATCCTAATAAATAATATTTAACCAAGTCTTAACTATTTATCAAAAAATTGATAAAACTTAAGTTTGTAGTCATGTTTTTGAAAATCCGAATTTATATTTTCCCGGAAAATTTTACAATTTTAAACGTCCTCCATTTTTAATAACACAATATTTGTGAATTTCTAGAGAAAGAGACGGCCCTAGATATCTAATTTACTTGTGAGAATGACAAGTTTTGACAGATAATATCAACTTTAGTTTGGTTTAAGTTATAGATCTTTTTATTTTCGGCAGAAAATTAGTTTTTTCGGAGAAATCAAAAAGGAACGCTTCAATTATCATTCCTCTGGTAAGTTAATATTCGACTGATATCAATAGTATAATTTTTTTGTTGATTGCTTTAAAATTATAAGTATAGGAACTTTGTTTATATAAAACTTAAGTTAAGTAGTCTAAATAGATTTTGATTTAAATTGGAAAACCATTAAAAAACTCATTCCTCTGGTAATTATCCCTCTGGAATTTTTATGCAATAATTCCTAAAATTCGGGAAAATAAATGTTTCTTACACCTAATTAGTTACATAAATTTAACAAAACAAAATTATTTACTGTGCTGTACTGTTATTTAAAGGCAATGACCAAAAATGATATCCATATAGTCCACTTTTGGTAGAATCATCCATACATACATATTTCCTTCATACAAAATTTTTTTTTATTAAAACTAGAAAACGTATTTTCTCGAAAATATTATCTTCACCGCTCAAAGCAAGTTAACTTAAAACTTCGGCGACGTCTGCTTTCAAACAATATTTATTTTTTTTGGTATCTTGTTTTGACTCACTATTCTAAAAGTTTTTGAGTTTTCTTGAAGAGTTGAAGAAAAAGTATTCTTAAAATTAAACAGAGAATTACTAAAACTAAAAAAAATAAGAAACTATATTGAAGAAATACAAATTTTCTTAACCGAGCAACATAAAATGTTTCAAATCAACATATCCTTCACATGAATAGAAACCATTATTTTCTCAGATAGAGAGCTATATTTTCTTGATTCAAGAAAAAAGAACAATTTTTACAAACCAGACAATCATTTTTCCAAAACAAATATTTTTCTCACGCACCCTCTCTTCCTGTTATTATACTTTCGATTATTTTGTCATTGGTAATCAATATAATGTTACATGTAAAGCTAACAGATAGTAAAAGGAATAAATGGATAAGAAATAAAACAAAAGTAAAGGATGTCAGAGGAGAAATAGCAAAATTAAATTGAAAGGATTATGAAACAGGATCTAATTTTAAATACCGGGCAGCGAATTCAGTCCTGTGATGAGTATAAATACTTAGGTCTAGAAATTACAGCTGACGGAACACTAGACAAAGTTATAAAAGATAGAAACCTATAAGGAAGAAAAGCAATAACTTTATTAAATGGAATAATTTGGGACCAAAGTATATCAAAACATAATAAAAAGCTTATATATAACACCATTGTAAAAAGTATCATTACATACGGCTCAGAAGTATGGCCAATTCAAGATAGAACAGAAAAAATGCTTTCCGCTACGGAGATGGACTATTGGAGAAGAGCAGCAGGGAAATCAAAAAGAGAAAGAGTTACAAATCAAAGAATAAGAGAAGTTATGACAGTGGGTGAACGTACTTTAGTGGATGATATAAGAACAAAACAACTGATGTGGTACGGACATGTACAAAGAATGGATGATGGAAGACTACCTAAATAAATATTACAATGGAAACCAACTGGCCGAAGAAAACGAGGAAGGCCGGAGAGAAGGAATAGACAGTGAAATAAGAATAAGAGGCCTAGATGATGAATTATGGGCAAACAGAAACGAGTGGAGATTGGGTATCGGAAGACGTAGAACGTTGTGCATCCGATAAATATATATAAAATGGAAATTTGCCGGTCATAATATCATTCAGAAAGACCATCGATAGAACAAATGTATTGTAAACTGAAGATCTTGTAAAAATAAAAAAAGTAGGGGAAACCCCAAATGAGATGGGCGGAGGATTTGAAGAAACATGCGGGACCTAGATGGATGAACACGGCGCCATACAGAGAAGAGTGGAAGGTATTGGGTTAGGCCTATGTTCAAAGATGTATCGAAGAAGGCTAAATAGATAGAATCAATATGAGTAGTACATAATCGAAATCTTACTAAAAACTAAACGTAAAGTACAGAGATCATTATTATGCCCACACGTTTCGACTGAAAATAAGTTTTAAACTGATTCAATTTGACTTGATTTCATATAAAAAATTATATGCTATTATTTTACATAGTAATTTTAATTATTTTTTTTGTAATTTTCTCTTGAGCGTTGACTATAAAGCCGAATAAGAGAGACAATCCTATGAACAAAGAACAAGCCTCGGCTATAACATCAGCCGATAGATGGATCTGTCGTGTATTCCCGCTAGTACACAACAACAGCGGTGAGAGGGCGCTCTCGAAACACTTCAGAGGCGTGCAGCTATGTAAGGATTTTACCGGAAAGTGATGTTCGGTAGTTTGTCATCTTTAAAAGTAACCTATTTAATCAACAGCTTAAGTTATTGTTTTTTAAGTTATGAAATTAATATTGTAAGCATTTAATCATTTATTCAGGATTTACTTTTAGAAGAAAAAAAAGATAAATATAGTTATGCAAAATATACCTATATTAGTAGTCTGGTCCTACAGTATGAACATGACCGATATTGTTTTCCTTTGAAATTTAGATACTTATATTACTTGAGAATTGTCTTCAGTATATGGTTCAACTCCGGATATAAGTCCGTTTTTGTTTGGCAGCTTATTATCCGTTTTTCATTTCTTATCTTTCTACTCTACTTTCTCCCCTGGGTTACGACCACCTAGTTTCGTATGTTGGTTTATGACTACGCCTGTCAGGATATTCTCTGATATTTTTCCTTTTTTTTATCTGTGTGTTTATAAAAAATTATCTTAACGCTGAAAGGAAACTCTAGTTTACTTTTTTATATGGTTCTGTGTATAAATAAAATCCTTGCAGCAACGGGAGGCATTTTGAGTAATTAATTACTGCCTTTAAAAGTCTAGTTTTCAAAAAAAATATGGTGACGAATCACTTGTAAAGGTCAGTCAAACTATTATAAATAGATGTTTTAATTATGAAATTCTATACGGCAGAGCCATCTGTCTGCTGCTGCTCTTATTAAGTTTGTTGGGTTGCATATCTACAGAAGTTGTGTAAAGCCTATCACACACAAAAATGCATGGCGCATAGAAGTTCATTTTTATGGAACTTTCTTATGCAAAACCAGTATGGCCGCTCCTAGTAGATCGCTGATTGGTTAAAAGCCATATGCTATGCGTTATGCAAGTTTGTGTGTGATGGGCTTTAAGCCTATCAAACACAAAAATGCATAGCGCATAGAATGGCGCATAGATGTTCAACCTTATGGACTTTTCTTATAAAAAACGAATATGGCCGCTGCTATTTGATCGCTGATTGGTTGAAAGCCCCATGCTACGCGATATGCGCCATATGCAAGTTTGTGTGTGATGAGCTTAACCATTGATTCTACTACTGATTTTACTGTCAAAGAAAAATGTGGTTTGAAGTTAGCACTTGGAATTATTCTGCCGCTAATCAATACATTAATTACTATTAATTAAGTCCTGTCACTCCTTTTTTTATATAATTGTGTGGCTATGCGATTCGTAGTTAAACTTTGTTTTTTAGCCACCACTGTTATATAATAATATAAATGATATTCGTTCAAAAGTACATAAAAATATGAAATCTGGAAAATAGACTTAAGTTAGGGCATATTCTGCGTCTAGCATTATTTATGACAACGTTACATCTCTTTTCCTTTTGAGAGAATTTCTTGGCAAGTCACCCACGAAGTACAACATGTGAAGATGAAGTTTGCCGCATTCGTATCATCCATATACAAATCAATAAATATAGGTTACTAAAAACGAAGGAAAAAAGAGCTAGGAAGCAATAACAAAGATTTTGGCACAGCTAGGGATTGGAGTTCACAAGCAACTAAAATAAAAAGAGTGGGTATATCACACGGTCATTAAATAAACCGGTTGTCTGGTAACTCTTTGTCACGACGGCCGTGGCGTCAGAGCTACGTCACAGTTTTCCTAGGAAACAGCAGTCAAACGCTTTTTATAGCGTAATTTCGTCTTTTGCCAGGAAATGTTGTACATTTTGGGTCTTGTCGTCTTGTAAGTCGTGTTTATACCTGTTCCGTGCTTGCTATAAATGTTTTAAAGACTAACTAAAAGAGATTTTAGAAAAAGATGGTTTAGTTTATATTGCAGGATTTTAGCACGAAAGCATCACAATTATAACTGAGCCTTTACTCATGGAAAGAAAATGTTAACAAAATGAACAAATTGTTCATAAAACTGCATGGTGCCAATTTTAAATTTAAAACAAATATTTCTATTCCATATAGATTGGTAAATTTATTTGTAAAACAAAGAGTGATAATAAGAATCAAATTTATAAATACCAAAAAGCAAAATGAATCCACAATGACACGAAAGCTTGATGATACAGGGACTGATGAGAGTCGAAAAACAGTAAAAAAAGTTAAAGAAAATCATTTTGTAACTATCCTATAATTAGATAGGTATAGTTTTTTGTTACTTGCAATATAATTTAAAAACAACATTTATGCGGACCATTCTTAAATTATTATATACTGGGTGTAGAAAAATTTTTTTATTGGCAAACTGGTAGAATTTTTGAAAATTATAAAATGATGTTTAAATTAAAATTGGTTTTATGTTTTTTGAAAAAACTCGAAAACTCAATGTTCGATTTTTTTTATTTGAGCGTCTTGCAGCCCTTCCACTGTGACCACCAGTGGGTCTATTGTGGCTCACTCTCTAATAATATTGCCACATTAATAAAGTTAGAATTTACCATTTTGTTGTACTTATATGGTCCATACATAACCTGCTGACTTTATATGGGATTTGGGCCTAGATTTTAATATTCCAAAGTTGGCTCGGTTGCATTTTCTCTTGGAATAAAACTTTCCATAAAGAAAATATAAGATATTTTGTGCCACAGACACACGATACTTTTATGCGTCCAGTAAGATTTTGAATGACTTTTCAATTGATTTAATAGAAGTACAGTAAAACCTCTCCTTGCGGACACCTCTATTAAGCGGACACTCCCTTTAGGCGGACAAATTTGTTGGAACCAAGCTTTTACCTATTTCTTTACATGTAAAATTTACTCGTAACCCGACACTCTAATAACCGGACGCGGACAATTTTTTTTGGTTAAAAAATTCTAAAACCTCCTTTAATCGGACGCGAACCTCTGGCAACGGGGGAGCGCTGCACGACATGGGCATAAATATTATGTAGTATGTTGGCAACAAAGGACTCTGTAGACGGGAAATTACCTCTTTCTGTTTTAAGACGGAGACTAAATACGGGACGCTGTGTTGTATTTTTATTGTTCAGTTGGGTATTAATAGATCTCTTTGAAATGGCGACAAGTAAAAAACTTTTTAGTTTACGTGAAAAAATGGAAGTTGTTAACGTTTCGGAGACGGAACATCTATCAGCACGAAAGATCGCAAAAAAATTTAATATCGGAAAAACTAAAGCAGCTGAAATTGTTAATAAATATATATTAAAATTTCGCAGTTCACTCTCATAAGCGGACACCTCCAATAAGCGGACAAAATCGACGAAACCGTGAGTGTCCGCTTATAGGAGGTTTCACTGTATTTCACAATCATGATTCTAGTAATTAGTCCAGTATTTAGAAGGTTTATGTAGGTAAAAATTACGTTAATGGATGTTTTCACAAAAATTTAACCAATAAGACCAAAATTCCTCAGTTTGACGAAGATATTTAAAATATTTTACATAATATGAATCATAGCAACTAAAATACCTATTACACCAGTTATGGTTTAGTAATGATCATAGAAGTTATACCAATGAATACACAACTCTAACCACTAAACCGATTTTGCTGAGTCGTACCTTGTTGTACCTACGTGGCAAGAATGCAGCTTTCTTACTAATTAAAAAAATAATGAAAACGTGTTCGCAACACAAGAATAAGCGAGCATCTTTGAAGGGTACAATTTCATTTCGTCCTCCATCTTGGATTTTGCGATGGCGGACAAAAAAATATATTTAGTCAAAACTCTGATCCATTCTCTGCCAAGTGCAGTTTGTCTAATTAAAATCGATAGTTCAATAGTTATTATGAAAAAAAAATGTCCGGCTTTTTTGGCCCGCCCGGTATGCGACATTTCTCAAATTTTCATAAAAATCCAAAAAATGTATAAAACTATAAACTTTTAAAAATTTTAAATTTTCAGTTTTTTTTCTGTTAATTTGCAACTGCCTCCGCTCTGAGTTTATATCACGGATCACCCAAATATTATAAAACAGAAAATTAAATTGACTTGGGTGAGTAGGTATTTATTAATCAGTCTACCTACTTTAATACGCGTTTTGCTGGACCTTCGACTGGCCGAATTCGTGTTGACGACAGCCGATGTTAACACCCGATGACACACGATTCAATTTTTGATTTGCACGCGCGCCTATAGGCTTTCGTGGAACACTCGATCCGGCCTACCTACTTCTTTCAAAATTAAATTCGAATAGATATGTACATGATCTTCACATTACATCAAGGGCGCGTGTCTCACCCACAATACCAGAGATATATATATATATATGTATAAATGTATGCCTCTTTGTTTTTAACATAAAAAAAAGTGAGACAAAAGTTTTAAGCTCCGCGCGGGTGAAACGATTTACTTAAAAACCTCTTTTTCTGTTCGACTCTTGTTTCACCCAGCCTTATCCGCCGCGCCGGTGAAATTAATTCCCAAAAACTCACGTTACGCCCGCCGGCTAAATCTAAGGCGCCTTCGCCAATCGAAACCACTAGTTTTGTACCCACAGTCTAGTTTCCTACAATAGTAGTAAATTTCTTCTGTTATGGTCGATTTAATCAACCCAAAATTAAAATTATTTCGTTTCGTAATTTGAGCGACATCTGTGGAGACCGTTATAACTAAAATAATCAATATAGGGAGGGCTCGGGTGGCCTTAATATAGCTGCATTTCTTATAGTTGTGTATTCATTGGTTATACGTTTTACTGGGTGTAGGGGGTACTGGGCAGTGGCGGCTGGTGACGTTATAAATTGGAGGGGCAGAAATTTATATTGCATGGAAAAGAAGATAAAAAAACTAACCTAACCAATTTTGTTTTAGCATTTTACAAACAAGCAGCTACTTGGTGTAGCTTTTAGTTTATTTGTTCATAGATAAAGTCTATTCGCCCTTCTTCTACATGCGCAAAGTGCTTGGATTAGCACCAGTTTCAGACTCAGAGCAACGTCAAAAATCCCACAGAATTTTTAACAATCTATTAACCTACCAACTTTTTGACAGTTATCAGGTGTTTACCATAACAAATAGCATAGGCCAACGAAGAAAAGTTGTTAAAAGTTGTATCAAAAATAATGATATGAAGTATATTTCGATTTTTGCCACATTTGTATTATGTTTGGTAATGTTTTGCCTTAGGCACTATTCAATTGGTCAACGTATTTAAATTTGCATAGTTAATTATGTAATCGACGGTATTTATTTCCATTTTATAAACAAACGATAATGAAGACAAACAATGACACGCGATCGGCAAGGCTTTTTACCACTGATGACAAACCCCAAATCAAAACAAATTCAAACATCTTCACTAAGAATAGAACCGGCAACACTAGAAAGGGCAACGTTCGTTTCTGCACGATGATGATGGCCGACTACAACTAAAACAAACATTCCACCCCCGCGCGAAAATATCCACCCATACCCCGCTGAAAAACGCGTGAACTTGATACCTTGCCCCACGCGGCGCTGCCGGCTTGTAATTATTTACGCTAAAAAAGTTTACCCAATTAATCGCTTGTTGTTAACCACAGATAATAAAAAGAACTAGACAATCAAGTCGTAAGTAAGTAAAAATACTGTTTGTTGTCTAGTTTTGGGAGGACACTGCACGTTGCCCTCCCTGTAGCTGCCGCAACTGCCTATAATACCAGTTATAGTTTAGTCAGTGTTGCCAACCCTACGGATTTATCTGTAGATCTACGGATTTTGGATTTCGATCTCCGATATCCGATTTTGGATCCAAATCTACAGATTTTTGGCAATTTTACTAAAAAACGATAAACATCGAAACACAACGGCTACACTTTTTGCTACAATTGGAAAATTGGCAAGAGTATATTGGCAAAGATGAATGCCACAAACCTTTATCAACGAAAAGAGAATATTGCCCCCGATCATCGCCGTCATCGTCAGATGATGATTAGGCATGATTCAATAATTGAAAATGTACTTACTTATTTGATTTATTTTTAATGTTTATTTATTTTAAAATCACAAATTTTCAGTACCTAAAGGAACAAACTCTGTTATGTTTTAGATGGGCACCTAACTATTTGGGTGCTATTTTAGTTACACAAAGTTTAGCATTATGTAATTAGGTACTTAGTTTCTTAGTTTCAGTTCCTAAATGAATAAACTGTGTTAATATTATGTTTTTCGTCATGTATGTTGCACTAGAAAATATTAGTGTTTGTACATACCTTAACTAAATAAAAAAGGTTAAAAAAGTACGTACTTTTTATTTCTTCTAATTATAACGGTTTATCCGTTTAAAAAATTGGCGGCACTGCAAAAAAGTTTATTTGGATCCGTTGGAACGGAGCAGTAGGTACCGTACCGTTCTCGTGCAATTCCGAACCAAGAAAGTTGTGCACTCCTGTCAATGTCAAAAAAAGAAAAAAATCAAACCAATATATAAACTTTTTCATTGTAAAAAAAGCACCTTTTTTGTTTTTAGTCTTCTTTGAACGGATTTCTACAGATTTTTCGCGTTCACGCTACGGATTTTCGCTTTCCAGTAGTTGGCTACACTGAGTTTAGTATTGATCAGAAGTTGTGGGTTTTAGTGGGGGTGGGGTACTGCGATAATTAACGGTCAAATTACTGAAATTCCATTAAGTGCCACAATAACAATCGGATGCATTATTATTATTATTAAACGTAGACATCCCGACAATATACCATCTCGCTCAATAATTTAACCTATGTAAATGATCTCGGGGTGGAAACCATTAGAGTTCATCATTTTTATTTAGAAAACCCATAAAAATGAATTTTAGATAATTCAACAAAAAAAAATCGCGGCATATTCTCTATTTGTTTTGGAACGTCTGCAAAAAGCAATGTTGAAAACTGTAAACAAAACTTGGAGACCAGCGGCTCGTGATTAGGGGGGGTTCACAATTTTATATAAATGGATCCATGACGGATCTGATACCTTGCTACCTAGGCTATTAGCGCCCTTCAAATGAAGTCATGATAAAGCAGCCTGGAAAACAGTTTTTGTAAATATCTCGGAAACTTTTGGTTATAACATAGTGAGCAAAATGTAGGCTACTACATTCCGAAAACCGCATATTTATACAATGCTCCGTTAAAAAGTATTTTTAAAATTTTTTAGTTGTCGAAAAAGTGTCATTAGCATTAATGGATTTTGACCAAAATCTAAACAGCTCGTTACATTGTCGAAAACTATTTTACCAGAAAATTTTATGAAAATCGCTTTCGCGGTTTAGGAGCTATCGTGCTACGGACTGAAATAATATACACACACACAGACAGACAGATATCACGACGATATTGCTAAGATAACTCAAAATACACCCAAATAACAGATTTTTCGAAAATAAATCTTCTCTAGCCATTGCTACGCGGGCTAGGAAGGTAAAAAGTAACGAGGAATTTTGCTTAAGGTTTGTATGATTAAATATGTTTTAAAGCTTTCGAGACGATAAAAAATATTGGTTGTCATACCGGCGAAAAACTATCGTAATGAATGAGAAACAATCGACATCAGGGAATCGCGAAAACACTAACTGCATTTCTACCTCACTTAAGCTCGCTTTAAAGTCTGCAAATAGTGAAATTGTTTTTTAGTATCTGTGCCAAATCTTAAAATTATACTAAAATTTTAAAAAATATATTCGTTTTCATGTATTTACAATGTAATCACATTGATTTATTATATTTTTAGGAGGGCTACTTTTTAAAACGTGTTTTGGGGTAGGTTGTCAAAGATTGACAGGTGCTGGTTGTCCCATGCAAATAAAATATTTATGAACAACTATGATGGACTCACGAAGACTGCACAGCTTGGAAACCAAATCACATTCGTTAAAAGTTTAATTTGAAATATTTAGAATCACTTTTTAGACCAGTAACTATAAATTTATTTCACACATAAATTTAGTTACATTTTTGTTATTATAGAGTTTTACATAAATTTTGTGTAAAGGATTTTTTATAGGTTTTCTTTGTGAAGTAGATGAAGTTTACATACATACCGCATATCCGAGTGCATTTAGGGGCGGATTATCTCAGAATGCGAACTATCAGACCTATTATGCAGAATTGCTCATCAAGGTGGATACTACTACAGTGAAATTAACTCTAATTCAATTAGATTAAACCGAATTAGATTATACCGCAGCCTTCGTAAACTAACGAGCCACGAACCAGAAGAAACGGCAACACAGCCTGGAGGCCCTTCATTTTCGTTCACGTGCGTCGCCCACCACGCTAGTTACTAGCCGTTTCTGCGCAGATAATGTTTTTTTTTAAACTTTTAGTATATTTAAAATCGCGTTACCAAATAAAAAAACTGTTCTGGTTTTAGTCAGATGTGTGGTGAACTTAAAATTATATTACCTACCTAATAAAAGCTGTGTAAAAAAGACATTTTGTACACCGGTAATAAGTGAGGTTAGATGTTTGTTTTTGTTTGGAATTTTTGTATTGTTTTGTTTTTTCTTTTTAAATTTTAAAATGCCGCGAAAGTGTTGTGTACCCGGTTGCAAAAGTAACTATGCATCTGTGGTTAATGAAGAGGGCCACCAAACAACTAACGCTTCCCAAAAGAAAATGACTTAAAAAATGCTTGGCTTCGGGCCATTCACAGAGAAGATTATGTTGTGACTGCATGTTCAGTGGTTTGTTGGAAACATTTTAACAAAAGTGACGTTGTTAGAACCGAGATAATTAGGGATAAAGAGGGAGTACAAAAGGAGGTGCCACTAACATTCCCTAAGTTAAACAATGGGGCAATACCTCGGCTATTTGAATCTCAACCCGAGTATATGTCAAACCCCAAACCTCCAGTAAGAGAAAATCCTGACGACAGGCGAAAAAAAATTGAAGAAAGGGAGGGTATGGAAATATATATAAATATATATTGTGTTTATAGACTCGAAAAAGCTTTCGATAGCATTGAGCACTGGGCAGTAAAAGATCTTTAATTAATAGCCGAATAGATCACAGATATACAGACTTAATAGCCAATATATTTAGTGAAGCAACAACATTAATCAAAATCCACAGAGGAACCAAGCCAATCCTCATAAGAAGAGGTGTCAGAGTGACACAATATTCCCTAAATTATTTAACCAGGCCCTAGAAGATGTTTTTAAAAGCTTAGATTGGGAAGAAATAGGCATCAAAGTAAACGGACAATTCTGAACCACCAAGATATGCTGATAATATCAATCAATCTAAAAGAAAATAGAACAAGTAGAGGAATATATAGGACCTGGGACAAATTATTAAACTGAAAAAAGAAAAGCAAACAGCTGAAATCAAGAGACGAGTAAGATTGGCCTGGACAGCATTCGGTAAATTAAGCAATATATTAAGAAATAAAAAATATCCTCAGTACCTCAAAACGGAAGTGTATAACCAATGTATCCTTCCTGTACTTACCTATGAATCCCAGACCTGGACACTTACAAAATCAAACATGGATAAGGTAACAAAAGCCCAAAGATCAATGGAAAGACAAATGTTACATGTAAAGCTAACAGGTAGAAAAAGGAATGAATTGATAAGAAATAAAACAAAAGTAAGGGATGTCAGAGCAGAAGTAGCAAAATTAAAATGGAAATTTGCCGGTCATATTATCAGACAGAAAGATGATTGATGGAACAAATGTATTGTAAACTGGAGAACTTGGCCAAAGATGGATTGACGAAGGCTAAATAGAATAGATAGAAAAAAAGGTAAGTTCATTTAAAGTTTAAATTAACATGTTACCACTTAAACTAGATTCATAGTTCTGTAAAGTAAGCAGTCAGACATAAGAAACTATCCCACAAACATCCTGTTGTTCAAACTTGACAGTAATAACTTAGCAGTAAGAAAGGAACCATTTTTATTTCTTACTGCTCACTTCATACTGCTTACTTCACGGTACTATGAATCGAACTTTAGGGTTGTTCTCACAAATTGTTTAAAAGTAATTTCTCTTCTGTTTATTCTAGGTTTTGTTACATATTTTTTATCATGAATAATAGCCACTGATATTGATTTCCAAATGTTTTGTTTGTTTTAAAAATTAAATGTAACACGCCTAAACACAGTTTATTAGTTTGTACAAAAAAAAATACAAAATCGCCAAACTACAATCAAAACAAATAGCAGATGTTTATATCTCCCATGTAAATATCGGCCTCCCAGCCGGCCAATTTGCGATGTTGCCTTTTCTGGTTCGTGGCTCGTTAGTTTACGAAGGCTGCGATTATACGCGAGAACTTTAATATGATAAATCTATATCACATCACTAAATTATGAGGTTATGGTCTCTTAATTGAAATTTGCCGTATAAAAACAGGTTGTTTGGTATGTTCAGTGGCATATATAGTGGGGGGCGGGGGGAGCACACTGGAAAAAAAATTGCGGCGCAGGTTTTTTGGAGTATAACTCGATAACACAAAATATGAACAAAAATATTGCCTTTGATATATAAAATTTTATAAGAATGTATAAAAAAACAGTTCTTGAAAAAAATGTGCCTCAATATTTTTTTCAAAATCATTTTTATCTGATTATTGTAGGTATCTATTACACGAAATCACCAAATTTCATATGTTTAAAAACTTTGACGCTCTGTATCTCTAAAACGAAAAAGTGAGGGTTAAACTTTTTATATTATATGATTTTTTTTATATATACCTTGCGGACTCCTCTATTAAGCGGACACTCCCTTTAGGCGGACAAATTTGTTGGAAACAAGCTCTCGCCTATGCCTTGACATGTAAAATTCCCTCCTATAACCGGACACTCTAGTAACCGGACTCGGACATTTTTTTTTTGGTTACACGACATGTGCATAAATATTATGTAGTATGTTGGCAACAATACACTCTGCGACCGGGGAATTCCCTCTTTCCGTTTTAATGCGGAGACTAAATACTTCTGTCGTAGTTACAAAAATATTTTCTTCGGCGGGACTGCTGTGTTTATTTTTATTGATTATAATATTTCGCAGTTCCCTCTCTTAAGCGGACACCTCCAATAAGCGGAAAAAATCGACGGAACCGTGAGTGTCCGCTTATAGGAGGTTTCACTGTACAGGGTGTCCCAACTAAAAGGTAACAGAGGTGTTTTCTGATATTTTTCGTGCGAATTTGGAGAAACGCTCGGACGCATCGATTTTGTTTGCAAGGGGGACACTTTTTGTCTATCTTGAGGGGTATACTTTACTCCTACATTTTGAGGAAGAGTGGGTCTAGTAATACCTTGTTTTGTAGTTCTTGTGAATATCTTTACAACCGTGTAAAAATTTCGAAATCCATCGTTTAGTTTTTGAGATATTTGCTTATAAATTTTTAAAATTAACATGGAGAGATAAACTAAAAATTAAAACCGAAAACTATAAAATTATAATTAAATTTTTATTTTACAAGTCTATGTTAAATTTAAAAGTTTGAAGAAACTCAAAGATAGATTTTTGAAATTTTTACAGGGTTGTAAAGACATTCACGAGGGCTTCAAAACAAGGTATAACTAGACCACTTTTCCTATTCAAAATATTGGGGTAAGTATACCCCTCGAAGATGGTGCTTATTACAAAAATTTCAAGAGAGCCAAAAAGTGTCTCCCTCGCAAACAAAATCGACGTGTCCGAGCGTTTCTCCAAATTCGCATAAAAAATACCCAAAAACAACTCTGTTACCTTTAGTTGGGACACCCTGTATATTGTGAGTCAAACCATTTACTTTTGTTAAATATACTACTTTTGAGAAGAACCTGATAATGCTTTAAATAAAGTATTATTTCTCTTATCCATTTTACTCCAATTTTGAAAGCAAAGCCTGTACTAACTAAGGTCACTCATCGTCAAGCAAGCTTTACAGGTAGCGAAGCCTAACTCTGATTTTCATTTTTTTGGTTATAATTTTTGACATGTTTTCCTCGGTTTCGCATTGGCGGCTTGTTGTTATTTTAAAAATGTGGTTTTAACACAGTCTAAAGATTTATTTAATAATGTAATATATATATATATATATATATATATATATATATAGCTTAGGTACCTTCATACTGTGTAAAACAACATCTTCAAAATAAAACAGAACCGCCAATGCGAAACAGAGGAAAACGTCAAAAATAATAACCAAAAAATAGAAAGCCTGACGTTAGCTTCAAACTCAAACTCAAAACATTTTTTGCCGACAAAATCAAAACAATGTTTGACAAAGCAACGTCAAAAATTTTTACAAAATAGTTGGGACAATATGTTATTTCATTTTTAAATTAGTAAGTAAAATACTTAAATAAATACGTAGAAACATTTTTGGTAAAGATAGTTTTTTGTAGCGTTTTTAAATTTTATTTCATTCTCAATTGATTTGATCTCTGTTGGTAAACTGTTGTAGGCTTTTATAGCTCTATAAAATGGTCCCTTTTCAAAAAATGTTGATCTATGCATAGGAATAGCGAGCTCAGCTCTGGGTCTGGTTTCAACAGTCTGTCACTATTTGTTGGAAAAAATAACAAGTTGTAGGAAATATATAGATGGCACTGTCAGTATTCTTAGTCTGTTGAAGTGCTGAGCACATGAAGTGCCTGGTTTAAGTTTTAGTAAACACCTCATGATTCTTTTTTGCGTTGGGAAAACATCCATTGCAAAAGAGGAGGACCCCCAAAAAAATAATACCATAGGACAAAACACTATGTATACTTTCATAATAGTATGTTTTAAGACTGTCAAATGAAACCAGATCTCTAAGGCGTCTTATAACAGCACAAGAGCTATTAAGTTTGTTTTTTAATTTATCTATTCCTAAGAAATCTGTAAATTCTAAAACTGGTATAGACTTTCCATTGAACTGAACATATAAAGATTCATCAGATTTGATTTGTTTGCGAAAAGTTAGTAAGCTTCCTTCGCTTCCTATAAAGCTTGCCTTTACAATGAGTGTCCTTAGTACTAACACGGCACAGACCAACTTTTAAAACATTTATTTCATATTTTCAAATGTCATGTCAGGAGTTCGCGTTACCATCACTCACAATCAAAAGAAACACGACCTACTCTGTTTAAAAACGCCACGTTTTTTGAGTGACAGGTTTATATCGCATTCGATTGATTCTCGACACGGTGCGCGGTCGTTTTTGACAACCTCCCCCTTTCTTTTATAATATATTAAACATCTGTCCAAAATATGAAATACATTTTCTGGGGTGAAATTTTGTATTTATAATACATAATAGGTATCGTTTATCGAACGCTATGTCTATATATTATTGATAGTGTTGTAGGTAAAAACATTTAGTAGTATTTTTTATTCTGTATTATGGAGTTTATAGAACGTGTTGGGGAGTTTTGGGACTGCTTAAAATGTTGACAACTTTGATAACCGTTCAGGGCTATCAAAACGAACAGGCCACGCTCCTCCACTTTGTTGACGTCACATCGGGGGCTGATTTTTTTTTGATGGTCACGTCACGACACAGCTGATTTTCTTTAAAATATTGAAGTTGGAATGACGGTTCATGAATATTTGTTTTTTTTTAAATAAAGCCGGTTTTGAGATTGTTTTTCCTATAGTCTTGCAGAACAATTTTTATTTAATGTATAGTAATCCTTAATTTTTTAGAGCCGCTTTATTTGTTCACACTAGCATTAAATTTAAAGCAAAAGCGAATGTGACAAACACAGATGACGAAGTCAAATACATGTCAAATATAACAGTTGGCATGCGGTACATGGCAGATAATTTGAATTCAAAATAAGTAATGCTAAATCTTGAAGATTTTAACCTTTTAATCATCTTGCATCCTTACAAAAGTTTGGTGGAATATCGGGATGGTGTCTGAGAATATTTCACTCAAATTTCGCGGAAATCTGTAGTGCCATTTTGAAAATATCATAAAAAAATGTCTGACCTCCCATAAGACCCAATGTAAAAGTCAGCCCCCCTAGAACAGCTGATTTTTTAGGGTCGTGGCCTGTATTTTTTTGTTGGCCTTGGTTTAACAACTCTCACAGACTGATCATGCGAGGGCCGCTCTAGGTTTAATTAATATTAACGTTGTTCGAGGATCAAACAACGATAATAGCGTCACCAAGATAAAGTTTTTTGCATGAGCCAAGGCCAACAAAAAAATAGAGGCCACGACCCTGAAAAAATCAGCTGTTCTCGGGGGGCTGACTTTTACATTGGGTCTTATGGGAGGTCAGAAGTTTTTTTATGATATTTTCAAAATGGCACTACAGATTTCCACGAAATTAAGTAAAATATTCTCAGACACCATCCCGATATTCCACCAAACATTTGTATGGATACAAGATGATTAAAAGGTTAAAATCTTTAAGATTTAGCATTCCTTATTTTGAGTTCAAATTACCCGCCATATACCGCATGCCAACTGAAATACTTCTGCTTTAAATTTAATTTTTGTGTGAGCTGATGAAGTGGCTCTGAAAAATTAAAGATTACTATGCATTTAAAAAAAATTGTTCTACAAGAATATAGTAAAAACAATCCCAAAACCGGCTTTATCTTTAAAAAAATTCATGAACCGTCATTCGAACTTCAATATTTTAACGACAATCAGCTGTGTCGTGACGTGCCCGTCAAAAAAAATCAGCCCCCGTGTGACGTCAACAAAGTAGAGAATCGTGGCCCATCCGTTTTGACAGCCCAGCATGAGCGTAACGACGACTACAGTTTATCATGGAATGAAAAGTCAATTTTATCATTTAAATGTTAAATGTAAAAAGAAAAAAAAAAGAAAATATAAATTTTTAAAAAGTATTAGGTATTACGTACATACGTAACTGCAGATTACCGACATGTGCGTCACCAGGCAGCTTTTTGTAGACGCAATAAAATAAAATGTCCCCTACGTTTCATTTTTAATCTCTCCTAAAGCAGATGGTGAGTTTTTACAAATGATGTGTTTTAAATTAATCCAATTTCATGTTATCACAAAAACTTAAACCGGGATAGAACAGTAAATTTATATGCCGAGTTTAAATACCGAATTGAAACAAAACATAAAAGAGAACAAAATTACTTAAATATAAATTAAATATAGGATGGAGGCTTTAAATAAAATGGTGCCTCATTCTGGTAATTTTTTATTTTTTTCCAAAAAAGCAAAATCACGTCAACTAAGTTTTTACGGGCTTTCTTTTTCATGCAAAACAATTTTGGTGGGAGCCTCGGCAAGTGCTCTACAGGGTCGGACTGGGTCAACGATTATAAACACAGTCGAATCTTTCAGCGGTAGGCGGCGCCTTGCTTACGTCACTAGTGGACCTCTGCTCAGCGCGGTTTATTTAATACATATTGCAATCGTGAGTTTTTCCCGCTTTTTTCTTGCTTATTTGCAAACAAATTTTTTATTCGTGTTAGTAAATATAATTAATAATTTAATTCATTCAAAACAAATGATTTGATAAATCAAGAGTTTGCTCTGAGAGCTGAATTTTCCTACCAGACGATATGTTGGAGTTTCTTTTTTAAATAGTTGAAAGTTTTAGAATAGAAGTAGGATTTTTTCTAAAAGTTTAATCAATTTAAATCATTAGATGTATAATGTATTGTTTCTGTTGCGGATATAAAAAAATACACTTATATTATGTAGTAACAAAAAGGTATTTGTTTGATATTACAGATCTAAAATTGCAATATTTTTTATATTATTATGTCAAAAACCAGTCAGTTTTTGGAGAAAACAGCCAAATAAGATGTGTTTTTTAACTTCTTATGCTTTAAATCAATAGATTTTCATAATTTTTTTTTTCAAATGATTTACATTGTTTGTGTTATGAGTTGTGCTTATCCCACCCAGCGCCCGTTTTCACTCCTTCTCCTGTAACATGTTTCTGAAAACTTCTATAAATTACAAAATAAACTTTCCAAAAATCAGTTTAATAAAAGAAGTACGTTTACGGCATAATTACCAATTTTCTTCAATGTGATTAATTTAATAAGCAAGGAGTTTCCAAAAATCCAAAAAAAAATTCAAAGTTTATATAAATATAATAATACAAAAGTATATATATTTATATTTCTACACTAAAAGAGGGAACACAAAGCTTTTATTTTAACAATAAATTAATGTGCTTTCTTTTTATCAATTCACTTAATTCACATTTCCAAAGGTTTATTTACCTCCTAAATAATCAACCGCACAGTCAAATTAATGAAAAAATGCAAAAAAACGGAGATAAAAACGTCAAAAACACCTTAAAATCATACGAACACTCATTAGAAACAAAGCAACTGGTCCGCTGGTGACGTAAGCAGGCAGTGTTCGTCTCGCTTGAGCGACGCTAACATAGAGTTAAATAGAAATAAGCAATCCTGTGTGTCGTTGGGACTGGGTACGTAAGAGCCCCCGCGTAAGAGCAGGCCCAAGGGCCCCGTAACCAGAAAAAAACAAGTTGTGTTTTCTCAAGTTATTCTAAACTTCTCAAATACCAAATTGCAAATAATGCAAGGACCTAAAACTATAAACATTAATGGAAATTAAAGAAAGAAAAATAAGAAAAAGTTTTCTGTCTTCAGCAAGGACTCCATACATAAATTTTCGTAAAACTTTCATCTATGCATGTGTGCGGTATCTCAATACAAGAACGAGAAACTGTCAGGGTATTAACTCACCAAGTCATTCAACTGATCTCTATAATTCTTCCTTTCCACTGTCAAAGGTATGAAAACTCAAATTAGACGTAAAGTATCAACGTCTGAAAACATGAGATCACCGTTTCGTGTGTTAAAATTTCTGATCACAATGGGCGATTCCCAATATAATTCTCAAATACTAAATTGCAAATAATGCCAGGCCTTAAAAATATAAACAACAAGTGAAATTAAAGAAAGAAAAAGGTTTTCTGTCTTCGGCCGCGCCAGTCCGGGCCGGGTGATCTACTCACATAAACCCTTTTTTTCAGATGGGCTTTAAAAGGAGAAAAATAATAAATATAATTTGACACATGTCAAAAAAACCCTTTCTATAAATAAATAACTAAAATTAATTACTTACGGGTAAAGCATCACAAGTCTCAAGGTACATCGGATCATCCGTGCAATGTATGGAATTCCCTGCGGGTTGCAGGGAGGGAGGCCGAGGCGGGGGAGGCAAAAGGAATTCCGGCGGTGGGCCGGGGCAGTCCTGGCAGTCCGCCGCCGCGTCCCACATGCTGTCCCACCGGTTGTCCCACATTCTGCTGTCCTGATCGCTCTCCGGAGTCTCTGTGCCTGCACTAAGGTCAGACTCCGGAGTTTCTGTGTCCACCATAGACCCTTTGTTAGCTCTGAAAAAATAAAAAATGCTTATTAAAATACACAGAAAAAAATAAATATTGATTAAACAAATATATCTTTGAGCCCAGTAAATGGATGATTCTACAAAAATGGTGCTGTGGAGTGGGAATGCATATTTTTCAAACACAGACTGCAAATGAAGCATAGTTTTAGTTATAAGATTTAAAACGAAATGTTTTCTTTATGGAGCATTTGAGTTTAATATATAAAAAAAATTGCAAGTTTATAATTTTTTTTTTTTAAAAAGCAAATACCTTATTCCTCTGGTGTAGTCCCAAACCAAATATTAAAAACTCAAATTGAAAAAAATATCCTAATAAATAATATTTAACCAAGTCTTAACTATTTATCAAAAAATTGATAAAACTTAAGTTTGCAGTCATATTTTTGAAAATCCGAATTTAGATCTTCTCCGGAAAATTTTACAATTTTAAACGTGCTCCATTTTTAATAACATAATATTTGTGAATACCACCGGTTAATTTCTAGAGAAAGAGACGGCCCTGGATATCTAATTTACTTGTGAGGGTGACAAGTTGTGACAGATATTGTCAACTTTAGTTTGGTTTAAGTTATAGATTTTTTTATTTTCGGCAGAAAATTAGTTTTTTTCGGAGAAATCGAAAAGGAACGCTTCAATTATCATCCCTCTGGTAAGTAAATATTCGACTGATGTCAATAGTATAATTTTTTTGTTGATTGTTTTAAAATTATAAGTATAGGAACTTTGTTTCTATAAAACTTAAGTTAAGTAGTCTAAATAGATTTTGATTTAAATTGGAAAACCATTAAAAAACTCATTCCTCTGGTACTCATCCCTCTGGAATTTTTATGCAATAATTCCTAAAATTCGGGAAAATAAATGTTTCTTAGCTTACACCTAATTTGTTACATAAATTTAAAAAAAACAAAATTATTTACTGTGCTGTACTGTTATTTAAAGGGGATGACCAAAAATGATATCCATATAGCCCACTTTTGGTAGAATCATCCAAATATGTTGTTCATATAGCACAACAATGTGTCCACTGGAACATTTGATCATTGACTTAATTTTTTTAGTTTTTTTTTCGGTGAATAAAATATATTGTTTACACAGTAACACGTGTATTTTTCCAGGGGAGTATTCCTGAAATTGGAAAATTCTTTAAATTCTTTGTATTTTTTTGATATTGTTACATGTTTAATTATTTAAATTTTATAGTTAGAGTTTATTTAGGTTTAGTGTAGTATTAGGTTAGTTTCTCTTATGGTTGTATTATTAGTCTGGGTTTTAGTTGCGTTATCTGTGACTTACTCTCGCTTGTATACGCGACTGTTTTAGGCACCGAAAACGGATAGATGGTTCGCAAAAGATTGCAGAGGGTATATAAGCGAGTGACATCGCCTAACCAGTCAGTCAGAGATAACGAACTGTAGTAATCACCAGATATTAACACAAAGTTAATAAACCGATTTCAGTAGTGTAGTTATTAGTGACTTTTAGTGACATTTTTGTACATTGAGTTGTCGAAATAAATTGACATATTTTTTTTTTGACATTTGCTCGTTTCTTTGTTGTTGTGACCCCATAACACTCTTGTTTGTTTTTATTTTATATTTTAATTTGTTTATTAGTTTTAAAATATTTATTATATGATTTTAAAATATGATCAAATTAGAAAATTAATTTAAAAAGGTAAATAAAAACAAAAATATAAAAAATATATAAAAAATGTACGACATTTTAAAAGAAAGGTTGATTAAAAAATCGAATGAAAAAGGGCCATTGCATAAGAAAAATACCAACTTTCTGCAATATTTAAAAAATTATAAGTCACAGATAACATTCAATTTGACAATTAGATTCCTTATAAAAAAATATAAAAAGGCAACTTAGACCAAAAATAAATTTTTGTCTTGCTATCTCAAGATCATTGGCGTAGCTAGGGGGGGGGGGCGGGGGGGCCTGGCCCCCCGCTGAAGTCCCTCAGGCCCCCCCTAAGATATTTTAGGCCTCCCCTACCGACTACTAGTAAAAGAACATGACGCTGAAAATACATACTTTTCTATTATTATTCGGGAAATATTCAAATAAAATAGGTGCATTAAAATTTAAAATCATTCAGATAATGTTTACGTTTCAGGAAAAAGCCCTTGTCTTGCGGAATTAGGCTTTTTCTCTTTAAATTATCGGTAACTTTTCTGCACTTATGCAATTTCCCAAAAATGTTTTTTAAATTTAAACATAATTATGCATATTGAATATTTCATACATATTGGCGACATCTTGTAAAATATTATAGAAGTGTAAGTTAAATTTCGCATTTAATAAAGACAGCAACCTTTGCCCCTCTGTTTCCGAAATCGGGTTGTAGATGTCGTAAGGTTATAAAAGACCTTTTTAAACTGTTTTTCTAAAATAAATATAATAATCTTTTTAGTTTTTTTGAGGTTAGCGTTTAGTGTCTTATGGAAATTTTCCGATTTTGGTGACAATTTCATAACCATTTTCATATTAAGTTTTCCCACGTCGTTAAATGGAATAAATTCGTCGAGCAATACCGGGAAATTTTTAATATTAATACTTCTGCTCTAAGAGCAGAAATGACCGTTTTTAAGAATTGTATTTTTCGGTTAAATCAAACTGTTGGTCATGATTCTATCAAACAACATATAGCAGAAAACACCTATCCAAACCTCTACCAACTTTTTAAAGTTGCAGTATTCTTCCAATTTCAAGTGCAACTTGCGAGAGGTCTTTCTCTGCCATGAGGAGAATTTTTAATTGGCTTAGAACAACTATGACTCAAGAGAGACACTCAGGTTTGTCATTGTTATTCATAGAAAAAGATGTTGAGGTCGACTTAGACAGTGTGGTAGACGCTTTCAGTCAGCGACGTAGAAAACTTTCTTTGTAGAATTGCTGAATTACATACTTCCTGTGTATACATATAAATAAGTTGGTAAATGTATTATTAAATTTGTTATATTAAAATATTAGAACATTTAATGCGCGTATTTTTTTTAAATTCATTGCACACTTTGCACGACTCTTTAAAACCTATGTTTGCTTTTTGTTCAAGATAGACCGGGGCCACGGCCCCCCCTGAAAACCAAGGCTAGCTACGCCAATGCTCAAGATGCGGTTTTCAACTTTATTTATCTTTTGAAAAGTCAGTTTTCTTGAAAACCTCCAAAAGCTATAAATTTGACTGTTACTGTTACTTTGACTGTTACATGTTGACTATAGATAACATCTGGTTTTAATAACGACTTTTACCTTAAGCTCTGTTGGTGAAAACAGTCCTATTAATTAATACCTAGAATATCCTGCTTATAGGCTCTATTTCGCTCTATTTAGTATACATGTGCCCGTGGAAATAGCAGAAATTTGTAAATAGTGTAGGCTCTATCGACGCACAGAGAACCAAGAGACAAAATTTAAACTTTTAAGGCAAATAAAAATGCAAATATTATACCAAAAATAGGGAAATAAATGCAACGTTTGCAGACCGGAAGAAATGGGAAGAAATTGAAAGCCGCCATTTTTTCACAGATTGAGTACTTTGACAGGCATGAGAGGCGGCGCATTAAATAATACAAAATAATGTTTTGACCACAAGCAAAATAAATAATATATTTTCATTTGATAAGCAGATATTCCATACCATACAAAAATAAAGCATTTAAAAAAAAATACCTTTGTTTTTTATTTTGCAGTGCCGTAAAGTAGGTCATTTATTGTTAAAATATTGAACTAAAAATATTTTATAAATGGCTAGTTTGAAACCTAAATTACTCTGCTTACTAAAATAAAACTAGAAAGATACAAAATACCAGTAATTGCTTAAGATATCTAGTTTGACATTACATATTTTTTACCCTAAAATTGTAGTTTTATCGTAGATAACTAAATGTAAATGTTTTATCGAATTTTTGAAGTTCAAAAAAAAATTATATTATTTTATATGGAGTATGTTTTTAGTAACTAAAGGTAACTCTAAGGATAATTTATTTTGGTATTACTTGAATCTTCAACTTTAACACCATGTATAAAAGATTACAGGCTCTTACAGACTACGAAGTAAATAAAATATTTTTTAGGTGTTTAAAATACATACATTTTAAAGAAAATAATGGTGTTTTCTAAAATTATTATTGAAATTATTATTCTTTGTTATGGTATGTTGATTTTTTTCTTTTAATGCACGGATTTCGAATAAAAAATATAAAATTTATTTACTAGCATCCCTTACGAGAAAAATAATTTATTATTTTCTTCAAAAATACCAAGGGAAATACCCATACGAACGCCACTGGTCAAAATAAAAAACATGTTATGCATCAAAAAATTCCTTTTGATAAATAGAAACTATATACTAAATTTCACAAAAATATCTAGAGCAGTATCAAAGATATTATTAAAAAAGGAGATTTGTTAAAAACCTGTTCGTAAAAGTTAAGACGTTTTAAGACATATGTTCACAAAAAGTTTTTCTCTCAAAATGGACCCAATAATTACCTTATTAAGTATTAGCAGGTTATTTAAAAACACCCTGCACATCTTGAAATATATGAATAATTTCTACCAAGATTGTGCTTCTGAAACACTGTGCGGCGGCATTGAACTAATAAAGGCCTTCACACACACCTCCGTAGCATGGTGCATAACGCGTGGCATGGGGCTTTCAACCAATCAACGATCGAATAGCAGCGGCCATATTGGTTTTGCATAAGAAAAGTCCATAAGGTTGAACTTCTATGCGCCATGCTATGCGCTATGCATTTTTGTGTGTGATCGGCTTAAAGCCTGTCACACACAAACTTGCATAGGCCGCATAACGCGTATAGCATGGGGCTTTCAACCAATCAGCGATCGAATAGCAGCGGTTATATAGCGTCACTGCTTACTGCTTATTTTCCATGGCGACCTCTAGGGGTGGTGGCTTTTACTACGCTTGTAAGGTCACTAAGGCGTGATGAAGTCTAGTGACGCAGTTTTTGTGATCCAGTGTCCCTATATGCTTGTTCACCATAACGACCTCTAGTGGTACCCTCCTGTACTTAAAATCTGTGAAACGTCCCCGTCCAGTAGTCCAAGCGCTATCCAAATATTTTTCTATATCTATGACATTACCCATATTTTGCTAAACGAACATACTAAATACAAAATTTAAAAAGAATTAACGAAATACGCAATTACAGAGGAATTTCAGTAACCAGTACCTACTCTAAGTCGATTGAACGGTAGGATTCTTAGAGATCTATTAGAGAATGATTTTCATGAACAAGCAGAAGAAGAGCAAACTGGGTTTCGTGCAGGCAGATCTTGTGGTGATAATGTTTTATGTCTTAAACAAGTAATTGAGAAAAAGAGCGCCAGAAATATAGAGACTCATGTTACCTTTGTGGATCTACAAAAAGCATATGATACCGTTCCAGTAGAAAAATTATGGACAGTGTTAAACCAGACTTGTATCAATCATACATACATAAAAGCGATAAAAGAACTATACAAAGGGTCAAAATCTAAAACTAAAATTGGAAATCGACTTTCAAAAGAATTCCTGGTAACAAAAGGCTTAAGACTTGATGCTGTATCTCTCCAACTCTTTTTAAAATATATATCGCAGTAGATCTAAAAAACTGGAAACGTAAAGTGCACGGCATGGGAATACAACTTAACGATTTAAAATACTCTGCCAATATATGGGCCCCTAAGCTCACACTAGGTACTATAGTTATAGTGTACCTGTGAGCTAATATAACTAAAAACTTTAATATATGGTATTCAACTCCAGACTAAATTATCTCTCGTTTGATACCACACAAGCCATGTTTTGACTTAAACTCAAATTTTTGAAACTTCCCCCCTCCTTAAAAAAACAAAAATTAAAATGTATTTTGTTCAACTCCAGACTCAATTACCTTTTGTTTGATATCACACATGCCATATTTTCAAACAAACTCTAATTTTTGAAATTTACCCCCACCCTTTTTTTTAACTAAAATTTATTTTGTTTAACTCCACACTCAATTACCTTTCATTTAATATCACACACGCCATATTTTCACATAAACTCTAATTTTTTTAATCTACCCCCACCCTTTTACATGGCTTGTGTTCGGTGGATTTTGTTGATTTTTAAATGGGACCATCTCGACACAAGACCCAGGCCAGGTACCAAATTTCATTGAAATCGGGCAAGCGGTTTTTGAGTTATGCGCGTTGGTCGTTACAGACATACAGACAGACAGACAGACAGACAGACAGACACCACAACAAAAAAGTTTCAAAATCATCTGAAACGCAAAGATATATAAAAAATTTTGAAATCGGAGCAACTTTTTTTTTCTCGAAAAAATTAGGATCACCATAGCTCACACTACTATAGTATAGTATATGTGTGAGCTAAAATACTGTAAAATTTAACATATATGTATGGAATAGAGACTTGTCGTGTAACGGAAAAATACAAAACAAAAATGGAAATTGTCGAAATGCATGCAATAAGAAGATCATTGAGAATATCTAGAACAGATCACATAAGAAATGAGATCATAAAAGAAAGAATGGGAATCGAGGGAAGCATAACGGATGACATCACTAAAAGGCAACTGATATGGTACGGCCATGTACAACGGATGAACGACGAAAGATTACCAGAGCAGGTCCTAAAATAGCAACCAATAGGGCGCAGAAAAATAGGGAATCCTAAACTAGAATGGCAACAGTAACTCCAAAGATCAATGAGTTAAAGAAATCTGACAGAAGATGATTGTCAGGATCGAAGGAGGTGGAGAATAGATGTCGGACAACGTAGAAAAACGTTCCAAACCGACATAATAATAAAAAAAGAAATACGTAAGATGAAAAAAATACAAAGAAAAAAAACAACAAAAATAAAAAAATTACTATAAACGAATTAAGTAAAAATAAATCAAATTGATATTGTTAATGAAAGGAAACTTCATTAAGAAGAATTGGCCCGCTGTGCGTCGAGGTTGTATAAGCCTTTAAATTTTGCCAAAGGGATTAATTCGCTTCATTTAATCGGCTTACCAGTCTAAGCCTTAGACACTATAGAGAAGCCTCTATTTAGAGGCCGACTACAAGGAGTTATGTTTCGTCTGAACTAGTTCGTCTCCAAGATATAGGCACAATAATATAAACCGAATTATATGTCGAGATGTGACAATGGATAATTTAAAGAAAACAATACTAAAAGACAGTGGCAACCGAGGTGGCGGCTTAATAGGTAGTAAAGTTTTACCTGTTTTTTATAGTGTTTCAGGCAATTTCAAGGCTCCCAAAACTAGATAACAAACCAGCAAAGCCGACAGCTCCGCGCGGGGCAAGGTGTCAATTTCACCCGTTTTCTCGAGCGGGGGCGGGAGGAATGTGTGTTTTAGTTGAAGTCGGCCATCATCATCGTGCGGAAACGTCCGTTGTCTTCTACACGTTGCCGGTACTATCCTTAGTGAAGAAGTATGACTTTGTTTTGATTTGGGGTATGTCAGTAGTCAAAAGCATTGCCGGTCGCGTGTAATTGTTATCGTTTGTTTATAAAATGGAAATAAATACCGTCGATTACATTACATATGAACTTCGATTACAAATAAAAACTTTAAGGCGACATAGACCGGACCTAAACATCCTAAAAATTAACCAGAATTTTAGTGCAAGTAATAAAAAATTATGCGATGCTGAAAACTGGTTGCGCGGTTGTGAAAAACGAAATGCTTTTTTTGCTTTATTTATCTTATTATGAAAAATCCACGAAGTGACCCTGCGTGGGTGGCAAAGGGGATGTGTGGTATCAAGCACTTTAGTGAAAAAAAGTGAGTGAGTGAAAAGTTAAAGACACAAAGTGAGTGCTACTTATTTAAATAACTACATAGAATTTTCTATGCTAGGCAAGACTGATATTAGGTACCAATTGAATAGTGCCTATAGGCAAAACATTACCGAAGATAATGAAAATGTGGCAAAAATAGACATATACTTAGCAGGTTAATAGACTATTTAAAATTCTGTGGGATTTTTGAGGTTGCTGTACAGGGCCATGATTAGTCTGAAACTGGTGCTAATCCGAGCACTTTGCGCATGTAAAAGAAGGACGAATAGACTTTATTTATAAACAATTAAACTAAAAACTACACCAAGTAGCTGCTTGTTTGTAAAATTCTGAAATCAAATTGTTTAGGTAAGTTTTTTTATATTCTTTTTTATGCAATATAAATTTCTGCCCCCAATTTATAACGTCACGAGCCGCCACTGGTGGAACTCGAGGTGGTGGCTCAAAAGGTAATGTAGTTTTGCCTGTCTTTTGCAGTGTTGCAGGCTAGATTTAAGGATATTTCCGTAGTCGAAATGTAAATCAACAATTAAGTAACACTTAAAGTGGATTCAAATAAGGTTGTCTGTGTCTGGTTTAATAAAATCCCGCAATTTTTTGTAGCCAACTTTAAAGAACGTCTTTTTTCCGAAACGTTTCTAGTTTGATTAAAATTTTATTACATTTAATTAAGTAGAAACTCTGTCTGGTTTTTACAATCCCTGCAGGAATGATTTTAATTTGGGATTTAGTGGTCTCGAAAATTCCTGATTAGTTTTTTAACCGAGTTTCAAAAAGTTTGCTTTGTGTAGGCGGATTCGTTTAAATGTATTAAACTGAACAATAAACTTTTAAAAAAATTAGCATTACAGTAAGGTATAATTTCGGTTTTGATTATAGAACTAGATAACTAATAAAACGAGCCAACGAATACAACATTCCATTATATATTGCGTTTAGAGACTTTGAAAAAGCTTTCAAGAGCATTGAGCATTGTGCAGTAAAAGCATCTTTAATTAATAGCCGAATAGATCACTCATGCACAGATTTTATAGCCAATTTCTCTAAAAACTTAGACTGGGAAGAAATAGGCGTCAAAGTAAACTGACAATACTTAAATCACCTAAGATATGCTGATGATATCGCTTGTTAAACAGATAAAAAAGAACAACTGATAACAATGATGGAAGAACTGGATACAGCAGCTAAAAATATAAGCTTGAGTATAAACTACACTAAAACTAAAATCATCACAAACTCAGATGCAGATATCACGATCAGAATAAACCAAGCGAAAATAGAACTACAGGAGTATATATTTACAAAAAACTGTTTTCAAGGCTGATATATTATCATGGCTTCACTTAAAGTGTGCTAATAGGTTAGCTAGGAAGGTATCATATCCGTCATGGATCCATTTATTTTTGTTTGGTTTGGTTTGGTTAGGTAATGCTCTAATCGGCATAAATAACAAAAGGTGCATTAATTATTATTCAGGAGATTGAAACTGGTAGGGTATGATTCCAATGTAAGTGGACAAATCCCCCGCGCCCTTCTCACGCTACGCCACTGGTGTGGCAATAAAATTTAAGACTAGATTTCCAAAAAATGACTTATCGTTGTGTTTTACTATATCTTATTTTAAGGGTGTAGTGTAGTGTCTATTTTACTGGTGCAATTTATAATCATTCTTTTTTTACAGCATTGCTCTTGTATTTTTACTTGTCTCACTCCACCTCAAATCGACTGTATCCAGGGGCGGATCCATTATTTCCAGGGGGGAGGGGCCAAGGAGGAATCAAAACCAAAAATAATTTTTCCTTGCTGTTTGTAATAAGTTGGTAACAGGTGAAGAAAATGCAGAGCAGGCGAAAATTTTGGGAATAACAAGTAATTTTTGTGGAAAAAATAAAAAAAAGTTGTTAAAACTGCAATTTTTTTTCACTAAAACTAAAAAAATATGTTGGGAAAGCCACTCTGGCCCTCCCCTAAATCTGCCACTGACTGCCTTCCTTAAAAAAAAACCTGAAAAGTACCCACTCAAAAGTCTCGCCACATAATATAATTTTAAAATAGTTCTTATAGATAAGGTCACTAGATCACGAAGTTACTGTCGCGATCTAGTGACCTTAGTTATAGAGTCAAATATTTCAAATATATGATTTACTAATGAAATAGCTTTATAACCTTCTATGGCTAAAATAACTTAGCCAATTACATCAAAATTACAAACAAACAAACTTTGAAACTTTGTAAGTAGAAGGCAAAGCCTGCTTCAAACAGTATCTTATATAAACAAGTAGATTTTGCCCCAACAAAACATTTAATAATTTAAGCAATTAGTGCAATAAAATAAGCATTTAAGTCATTGCATTCAGCGGCGTTGCCCGTCTTTAAAAACTGGGTGGGGGGGGGGGGGGGGGCGTATGGTTTTTTATTCAAACTAAATCAAGTAAGAATTTTTTTTTATGTCTACTTTTTGCCACATTTTCGTTATGTTCGGTAATATTTTGCCTATAGGCACTATTTAATTGGCACCTAATATCAGTTTAGCCTAGCACAGACAATTCTATGTGGTTATTTAAAAAAGTAGCACTTTCTTTGTGTCTTTAACTTTTCACTAAAGTGATTGATATCACACATTTCTTTTGCCACCCTCATAGGAACACTTCGTGGATTGTTCATAATAAAACAAATAAAACGAAAAAAAGCATTTTATTTTTCAAAACCGCAGAACTAGTTTTCAGCATTGTATAACTATTTATCACTTGCACTAAAATTTTGGTTAATTTTTAGGATTTTTAGGTCCGGTCTATGTGGCCCTAAAGATTTGTAATCGAAGTTCATATGTCAACGTATTTAAATTTGCACAGTTCGCTATGTAATCGACGGTATTTATTTGCATTTTATAAACAAACGATAACAAAAACAATGACACGCGACCGACAATGCTTTTTACTACTGAATGCCCCAAATCAAAACAAACTCATAACTCTTCACTAAGGATAGAACCGGCAAGGTGTGGAAGGGCAACGGACGTTTCCGCACGATGATGATGGCCGACTTCAACTAAAACACACATTCCTCCCTACCCCGCTTGAGAATATCCACATATACCCCGCTGAAAAACGGGTAAAATTTAAACCTTGCCTCGCGCGGCGCTGCCGGCTTGTAATTATTTACGCTAAAAAAGTTCACCCAATTAATCGCTTGATGTTAACCACAGATAATAAAAAGAACTAGACAATCATGTCGTAAGGAAAGATTTAGCTTTTTTGGCGTATTTACGTTTCCGTGCTCATTTCACGTCGGCGCGGTTTTGAAATAGACACGGAAATGTTACAATATATTTTGGTTCAAATACGTGTAGATTTTAAGAGTTTTGATCTCGAAATGAGCACGGATGTGTAAGAGAACATCGCTCATTAAACTATTACAAAAGCGTATTCAACTGTCAGGTTAAAACGCTAACATAACGAAAGCTAATCAATCAAATCTAACCGAACCGAACCAAAGCAAACTGAACCAATAATTAAAAAAAAAAAACTTTCCTGACTTCCTACCCGGGATCCTAGAGGATGTGAATCCGAACCGAATTGAACAAAACCGAACCGAACCAAAGCAAACTGAAGCAACAATTAAAAAAAACTTTCCTGACTTCTTTCCCGTGATCCTAGAGGGTGTGAATAGTGTTGTAGTTTAGTTTGGTTAGGTTAGGTTTGGTTCGGTTTAGTTAGGATCGGTTCGGTTCGGATTCACATCCTTTAGGATCCCGGGTAGGAACTCAGGAAAGTTTTTTTTTTTAAATTATTGGTTCAGTTTGCTTTGGTTCGGTTCGGTTAGATTTGATTGATTAGCTTTCGTTAGGTTAGGTTTTTGAAACTTTCTATTTTCATGTGGTTAGAAATCAAGTGAAAATCATTTAAATCATTAAAATTTATTAATAACAGAACAACATCTGTCGTCGTAGTTGCCGGTGTAAGACAATGAACACTGAACTTTGCAGGTATAGTTAATGGAAGAGTGTTCTTCAAACTTCAAAGAATTTCAAAATCTTGAGTAATATTAGTACAAATATTTTTAAACTGCTCCATAATTTTCATATTAACAAACATATAACCTCAAAATCAAACTAATAAACAACGTGAATCCAAATTTAAGTTTCAAATGTGCAGTAATAAGTAAATCCCTGCGCTGCGTAATTCAATACAAATCCGTGCCTTGTTCGAGCCTCGGCGCCTTAAAATCAAAAAGCATTTGTAACCAAATATGTTGCAACATTTCCGTGTCTATTTTAAAACAGCGCTGCCGTGAAATCAGCACGGAAACGTAAATACGCGGTCAAACGTACCTGCGAAGTGCCATGTTAGAGGAGACACAAATTATCAAAAATTTCTATCGAAAAGAACTATTAAATGAATTAGTGGTTTCAAGCCATTTAATCGTGACCCTACTACTTACCTGATTTCGCTGATTTTACTAAATTTAGGTAAGTTCTTTATAGAACAGGCATTAAGAATATTAGCACATTTTATATTTAAATTTTTTTTATGTGTGTATTATTGTATTCAATTATTGCTAAAGGAACAAGCCGCCACTGCTCTAAACTGCCCCTTGTTACCCTCCCTTGCGGACGCTTTTCGTTTAAACCGATCTCAAACTTTGTGGCCGTTTTGCTACGTTTTAAAGAGACACTCGAAACAAATTACTTTTCTAATTACATCTAAAACTTGTCTTAATTATGATTGTTTAGTTTGCTCGTGCTAGACGGTTAGGTAAACACTTGAGAGCCTTTTCTTGTTAGTTGCCAAAGGAAAAAACTTATTCTTTAATGAGAAAACAACCTTCGTTTTTTGTTCCACTTGAGAAAACCGTTTCTTGATTGACTGAATATGAAGGAAAATGAAAATAAAGGAATACCGTAAAGTGGGGTTTACACATCGCCGGGTAACTTTACGCCAGCGACGAAAAGTGTTTGTTTTTTGAAATATCTGTCAAACGCAAAGCGCCTTCGCCACGTTATCTGGCGCGATTTGTAGCTCAATGACGGACGACATGATTTGCGCACGTTCTGACATGGTTGGCTCAGTGAGTGTTGCCAGGTCTAGGGATTTATTCCGAATCTAGGGATTTTTGATGTATGGCAGGGATGAAGGGATTTTGTTGCAAAATCTAGGGAAAATTTAACAAAACGATTTTTTTCAATTAAATACAAAATATATTGTATATTACATTAATGAATTTTGAAAAATAATATGAATTAAATAATCTTAATGTTTAGGAAGTTTGTACAAAAATATCCAAAATGAAATAATGCTGATGAATCTTTTATGTTGCACACACTCTGTAATTTTATATTTAATATCGTGAGTTTGCCACATTCAAGTGCCACCGATGAAAGCATTTTTTCAACCATTAACTTAAACAAAACCAAAATAAAAAACAAGCTTTCTAGAAATTTTGTCTGGCATCCTACATACCAAAACAACGATAAAAATCAAAATTGTTTTAGCTTCAATATTAATCAAGTCTTAATTAGCAAAATAACAATAAAATGTATACCCAAAAAAAAACATATCTACCTATAATAATTAAACTAATGTATATTGTTTGCATTTTTAATGGCAAAAATAAAATATTTCTAAATGATGGCTGCAATGCTTGGCGCTTGTCGTCTACGCCCACATAGCACAATCACGTGTTTACCACGTAAAAAAGGCGTGAGAAAAAAAAAACCTTGATTTTAAAAGCTGCTAGAAAAAAACGTTTATTTCATATATGAAAACAAGCTTAATAGGTCATTCATTAACGTTATAAAAAATAACGTTGCTAAAAACTGCGTTGTAATAACGCCATTATAAAATTAAAACAGCAATGTTTTTACGCTAGTTTCAAGTGATTTTTACGTTAAAATCACATTAGATTCACGCCTTTTCTACACGAACTTTAAAACGCCACTTGCATGGCTTTTCTACTGAATATTTTTGAGATTTTACTAGCAGCAGCGCCACCTATTGTCGGGATTTCTCACTTTGACGAAATCTATCAGGCAGTGCTTTGGCCTCTAAATTCCAAAAACCTTTTGAGGAACTGATCCCTGATCCTTCACGATCACGACGCATCTGCTATTAACCTGATAAAGACACATTAATATTCTGTGAAAGTGTTTACTGTTAAAAAATCTTGTTTAGCTTTAAAAAAAAACATAATGTATATAGAAAGATATATAGATATTTTGTCTTGCCTTGAGCGCCATCTTTAAAATTGTCTTGAAGTGTTGTAGTCTTAAACTAGTGCACTTTTATAACTTCCTTTCGCGTTTCCTTTAAGTTAAAAAAATGTTATTAAAAAACGTGACCAAAAAAGACGCAGAAAGTTAGTAGGTTTGAGAAGTCTTAATCTAGTGGCGTTTTAGAACATGTTGTGGAGGACTTTTTAAGTGTGAATTTGGTACATGAAAATAACGAGGGTAAAAAACACGTTATATACACAGCACCAGAAACTTCAGCAAAAAGTATATTTTTATAGCTTGACTTCTCCTTGTTTTTAAGTTATCTTTAAGCATGTAGATTTAACAAAATAAATATTACATGGTATGAGGTTGTTTTCAAGTAAAAAAAAAACTTTTTTATTTTTGTTCACGTTAATTTAACGTTAATGTGATTTTTGTGCTATGTGGGCGAATTAACGTAGATCTAGGGATTTTCCAGGGATTTTTGAAATATAATCTGGGGATGGTGCAAAATTTGACCTGGCAACACTGGGCTCAGTTGCTTTGCGTCAGCGTGTTGAATACAAGAAACATGAAAACCTGCATCCATTTTTGTTTACAAAATTTTATCTGCTCAGCGAAAACTATTGCTTTCTCAGAAATAAGTCTTTTTATGTTGGTAAAGTGCTATCTTGGTACCATTTTTTTAAAAAGTTTTAAATGTATTTAGTTAATGATTGAATTTTCGTGATTTTTTTTTTAAAACGTGGAAATTTTGAGGTTATGTGGGGCAACTTTACCCATGGAGTATCACCATTATCAGCATTCTATTACTAGGTTAGCCAGCGGCTGTAGCGTATATAGAAAAAAGTTTCGGGGGGCCTGAGACAGTTTCGGGGGGAGGGGGGGTCGAAACCTCTTAAGGCCGTATTTTCTGCTAATTTATGTTTGTATTTATGAAATATGTGGAAAATATCTAAAAAAATCTTAGCTTCGGGGGGGGGGGGGGCATGTTTTTTTGTGCTTTGTTCGAACGTGCATTGTCTTGGTGAAGGATGATTCGTTGTTCGGGGTTCGGTTTTCGAAGCTCAGCGATGACCTTCGGCAAACAAATGGTAATGCACCAATCGGCAGTAACAGTTCTATTGTCTTCCAGAGGAATTGAACATGTCCTGCTTTTGAGACAAATGTCGCGACCATCTTTTGGAATACACTACAAGAACGGATGATTTTTCTTTGCTTCGAAACACACGACTGACGTTTATTTTGGAGTTCATATGAGTAAATCCACGATTCATCATTACTGAAAATGCTGGACACGTTTTTTGAGTTTCCTACCTTAAAGCGATTGAGAGTTTTCTGACACCAATAGTTATTGACCCTAGCTTCTTTCTGTTCTTCGGCTAACAGATGCGGTATCCAGCGGAAAACTAATTTTCTTACCTCTTATTCTTCATGCAAATTTTTTTGAATTGAGGTCTTTGAAATCCCTAATGAAGCTTCTATCTCTCGATATGTCACAAGTCGATCTTCCGTGATGAGCATGCGAACAACATCGATGTTTTCCTGGATGACAGCCGTGTTTGGGGCACCTGGTTTTGGATCGTCGCTAAGGCTAATTTGTCCACGCTTGAATTCTCTATACCAAACAGAAACTGTCTACTGATGTGGTGCTTCATTACCGAAAACAGAAATCAACTCCGCAAGGTATTCTTGCTGAGATAATTCCTTTCGAAAGTTGCAAAAAATTATAGCCCGAAAATGTTTTCCGTTTACGTCAATTTTTCGACTAATTTGTTAACTAAATAATTCACTATATCTATAAAACTATATGTGTCGTACTGACGTTGTAAATTTAGGTTAGGTAAAGATTGAGGTTCAGTTTTAGGTTATGAACCACATTCGATCACTATGGCCCTTTGTGTTCCTATATGGAATATACAGTAAAGCTTCGGTAATCCGGATTAATAAAAACCAAGGCAATCCGGATTAGTGAGACATCCGGATTATTGGAATCTTTTTAAAAACTATAAGAATGCACCCAACACACATTTTTGTAGCATTTATTAACTCAAGGCCAACACAAAAATAGAGGCCACGACCCTGAAAAAATCAGCTGTTCTCCCGGGGCTGAATTTTACATTGGGTCTTATGGGAGGTCAGACGTTTTTTTATAATATTTTCAAAATGGCACTACAGATTTCCGCAAAATTTCAGTGAAATATTCTCAGACACCATCCCGATATTCCACCAAAGGTTTGTAAGGAAGCAACATGATTAAAAGGTTAAAATCTTCAAGATTTAGCATTCCTTATTTTGAATTCAAATTACCCGCCGTGTACCACATGCCAACTGTTATATTTGACATGTATTTGACTTTGTCATATGTGATTGTCACATTCGCTTCTCCTTTAAACTTAATTTTTGTGTGAGCTAATGAAGCGGCTATGAAAAATTAGGGCTTACTATACATTTAAAAAAAATTGTTCTGCCAGAATAAAGTAAAAACAATCTCAAAAACGGCTTTATTTAACAAAAAATCAAATATCCATGAACCGTCATTCCAACTTCAAAATTTTAAAGACAATCAGCTGTGTCGTAACGTGACCATCAACAAAAAATCAGCCCCGGATGTGACGTCAACAAAGTGGAGGATCGTGGCCCGTCCATTTTGATAGCCCTGATTAACTAAAAAATTTAAACATTTACTAAAACATAAAAAATAAAAGAAAAAGAACACTCACACGCAGTTCTTGCACCTACCGACATAACAACGACAACGAAAATAATTCAAATATGAGAGATCTTTTGATTTGCCAATAACCATCATCTTTAGCTTATGCGATCCATCGCCATTTACACAAGGAACGAAAGTTATTATTTTATTTAATTTCTGAAGTTGTTATCACCATAACATTTTGCATAAAGTTGTATCGCTTTTTCTCTTAAAATATGGGATGTAAAGGTTGCATGTTTTTCCCGCTGATATAAATATCATATACGTATGATAAATATCATGTTTTTCCGCTAGTGTTAAAGTTTTGTGTGCTCTCTTTGGTGTCATGATGCTTTTTAAGCTCTCAGAAAATCTCGACTTGTCTTTTGCGGCTTTTTAATAATTAGGGGATTCATCAGTTACATGAAATTTTTGAAGAACACATGATCCGGACTATGGAATACATAAGACATCCGGATTATAAAATACATAATGTAAATAAGTAATATTTAAATTTTGTCCGGATTACTGGAAAATCCGGATTAGTGGAGTACGAATTAGCGAAGCTCTATTGTATAACAGACAGCCCTCTATTGCAGACCCGACGACGACGTCCCCAGTGGACCAGGCGTCTGATGTGACTATGTTTATTTTCTAGTTTCACAAACATTAACTTTTAGATAATGTCTTCATCAGTTTCCTTTATTCTTTGACTACAAACAAAGACTTTTATTATGCATTTATATTCAGAAAAACAGGTTCTTTGTTATGAATGTACGACTGTTGTTAATTCAGAGATTTGGGTCTTGAAGTGCAAGGCAATGCTTTTTTTCTTTTGACATGAAGCAGGTACATTTTTTCAACAAGAAATGTTTAGGCTTTACATAAGTATCAATTTCAGAAAATTCTTTTTAAAATCGTTGAGGAATATTTTTTTCGAATACAGGTATGAAGATATTTTTGCTTAGCTCGCAAAGCAATGGTTAGGGAATGTCTTGAAATTGTTTTTTCCTACGACCACATATGAAAATGATGGATTTCACACGATTTGCATCCTCAAAAAGCGCTAGATTTCACACGTGCGCAGAAATTTTTTGTGTTGAAAAGTACTTTTTGGCACATATGTATATGGAAAAGTGTACGATGACGTTAACTGACAGCATACTTTTCTGCACATGTGTTGTAAGGTACCTACTTTTTTACACATGTGCGGAAAATCAGTTTTATTTGATTTGTAGAAAATTAAAGAGCAATTTTTACAAAAATTACACAGTTTTGTGTTGGTAGGAAAAATAGCGTACACGACTCTAGAGAAAGAAACATTCTTACACTCAAGTGTTGTTTCACTCGGCTAGTGTCTCGTTCACAACATTAACGCTCGTCTGAAATTTTTCACTTTCTTCTCTTGTTATGTAATATCCTATTGTCAAAAAAATTACAGAATATCAAGGATAATGTCAAATATTTAGGTGATTTTTTCACCTTAATTTTGTCAACTTTGTGTCTGTCGTTGTGGATTCGAGATTATACCGTTAACTCCTCCCCGCAACAAATCCGTGCTCGTAGCTTAAAAGTAATTTAAAGCTTGTTATTTTATTTAAAAAAACACTTTTTTATACAAAACAATTTTTTAGCATCAATTTATAATTTAATTTATTTTCACTTTTGTCATCTTGTTTCGCCCTTTTTGTTTTTTAACGCGTCCCCTTTTATTGTGGAAACAAAAACAAGAAACTTATTATGCTTTTTGAAGTTTAAGATTTTTATCCCATTTTTGTGTTTTTGTTTACATAATTTTATTTAAAAAAATATATTTGAAGGCATCTATTTGAATTAAAAGGCACAACTCAATGTCTCCATATACAGTAACGCACCCAGGAATATGTCTTGGGGGGGGCCGAGGCCTCATAATGTCGTATTTCATGCTATTTTTTGTGTTTATTTATGAAATATGTGGAAAATATATACAAAAATCATAGGCTTGGGGGGGGGGCGGGCCCCGGGGCCCCCCCCCTGGGTGCGCCCTTGCTATATAGATCAACTGGCTGTCAGTACGGAATTCAAAGACACCACTGCTTTTTAAGATACCAAGGGCGGAAAAAAATTTGTTTGAATTTAGTGGTAAACTTCAGAGTTCAGACATAAAAACCACAAAACATATTTGTTTGGTTTTTGCTGTCTCCCTGGGCCCTCCCTCCGGACATTCTAGATCCGCCACTGGTAAAAACAGGAATTAATTTCCTGCTTTTTGCTAAAATAAACACCATCTAAATGGCCTTTCTTTCAAGACATTGCCTCGTTTTGTAACCTGACACTATAATTACAAAGATTTCGCAAAATAAACAAGACTTCCATTTAGCCAAAGATGTTGTTTGGTGTAAACGCGTAAAAGATTGACTTGTTGTTTATTCTTTCGTTAATGTTTAATCAATATACGGTTACTAGCCACTGACGTTTTACAAAATAAATCAAAGACAGAAGCAGGTTGGTATGTAGGTAGGTAGTAGAGGTGTTGATTTTCGTTACTTTTGAATACTCGTTACTAACCGTTACTCGATTACTAAGTAATCGTTTTATATATTTGTTACTATCGTTACTTTGATTACTGTAAGTGTATTTAATTCAATCATAGAATTAGTAGATAGTAAACTATTGTGCTACATATTTTTACGTAAAACTGCACGTTAAGCGCTCTACGTTTTGTTCCAAATTTGAGTTTAATTTGAATGTTTTTACGTTACCATAACAAGTCTACTAATATCAGAGAAAATGAAATTCGGCACTGTGTTTTTTTGATGTTACAATTTTGTTTTTTGTCTTTTCAACTACAGTAGGAATATATTTGCAAAAAATCGTTTGTACTGGAAGCGGAAATTATCGTCTAGGCCTCATTTGTAGATCGTTTAATCAACCAATTCTATTCTTTGGTAACGTTAAGGTGCCCGCAGACTGCCGTAAGCTAACGTAAATACGTAAGCTCCTAACGTGACTTGACGACGGTGTGACGAAGTGCGCTTGCGTAACTGTCAAATCTCATGCTTACGTAAAAATACGTAGCACAACTTAAACTATCTAGTGCAAAATTCTGGAACTGTCGTTGATTCGAAGATCATTTACTTGTAGGTATATTTTTGTTGTTGATATTATGGAAATATTCAATTGAAATTTTCAAAATGCACAAAAAAATTGACAACTTCGGGTCAGTTAGTTTAGGAAGAAAACCCTAGGAATATTTAAAGTTTATTTTTATTCGATTAATATTAGTTCTCCACTTTTTAACACATAATTTTTGCCCTAAAAAACTCAACTTCTTAAAGATACATTACAATAACTTTTTTGCAAAATTCCATAATTTAGTTAAAAATCTTTCATTCCTATAAACTCATTCACCAATTCCAGGATTTCCAGGTATTATAATCTGGCAACTTTAAAATACCGAACAACTCGCCTAGCTGTTTTTCAAATTGAATATTTTGCAACTTCAATATCCCCAAAACACTTCTCTCTTCTTTACAAGTTAAAATTTGTTCCACGTAAACTCCAAATATTTCAAAATTATCCTTAAAGTTCTTTTAAAACGCAAATTCTCTAAACAAAACTTTGAGTTTTCCACACAAGAACTCTCTTTGAAGGCCTCTAAACTTCTTTTTGTGCTTAAAACTCGGAGTATGTAAGTAACCTCGACGTCTTTAATTTTTTTCGACCATCAACTTTTGCTCCAGGTAATTTAAAAAAATGCCTTTATAAATTATTTATTTTGACGAAACTTTTTAAAAATTTAGGTGATCACGTTTTTTGGTCATCAAGTTTTTTTGAGGTAAAATTCTAAAACATCAAGTGCAAAACTGCTTTTAAAAAGCAGTTTTTTTTTTATAAAAGATGCGATTGGTTTCACTGCTTTTTAATAAAGCAGTTTTGTCTATCACTAAAATAAAGGCATCTAAACAACCTCTCCAGCCAAGTAACACTCGACCCTAGGGTAAAATCCACCCCGTCAAGGAGTTGATGGATCGGGATATCTCAAAATCTCGGGCTTTTTCTAAGTTTTCAGTAAAGTAACAAAATCCTGTAACAACCACACAGAGTTTTAAACGGGATCTTTACCCATTAATTTTAATTATTATCTATTAGGTTTATTTGATGCATGATGCAGAAAAAATAATTTGGTTACTGCCCGCCAAAAAAGTAAATGAAATTTACCTACCTGAGAAATCTTCATGCAATGTAAATCCAAAAAATCTCCTTTTTACTTCGATCTAATTTCATAGTTTACCAAAACAAAGTCACACATTTTTAATTCACAATAACACAATCACTGCAATCCAATCGTTTTTTCACTACAAAACAAAAAAATTGACGATTTAGGGTCAGTTAGTTTTCGTAGAAAAACCTAGGAAATTAGTTCTCCACTTTTTAAAATATAATTTCTGCACTTAATTTTTGCGAAAATCCCATGATTTAGTTAAAAACCTTTCATTCCTATAAACTGATTCACCAATTCCTGGTATTACAATCCCGCAACTTTAAAATACTGCACAACAAATCGCCTAGCTTATCAGTTTTTTAAAATTAAATATTTAGCTCATAAATTTTCTAATATTTTGCAACTTCAATATTCCCAAAACACTTCTTTACAAGTTAAAATTTGTTCCACGTAAACTCCGAATATTTCAAAATTATTCTTAAAGTTCTTTTAAAACGCAAATTCTCTAAACAAAACTTTGGGTTTTCCATACAAAAACTCTCTTTGAAGGCGTCTAAACTTCTTTTTATGCTCAAAACTCCGTGTACATAAGTAATCTAGACGTCTTTTGATTTTTTCGGCCATCAACATTCGCTAGACTCAATTAAACAAAATTGGCTCCATAAATTATTTATTTTGACGAAAATTTTTAAAAATTTTGGTAAGGACTTTTTTTGATCATTAAGTTTTTTTCAGTTAAAATTCTAAAACATCAAGTGCAAGACTGCTTTTAAAAAGCAATTTTTGAAAGTTGCTGCTTTTTGACTAAAGCTGTTTTGCCCGACAATAAAATAAAGGCATTTATAAAACCTTTCCAGCCAAGTATCACTCGATCCTAGGGTAAAATCCACCTCGCCAAAGAGTTGATGGATCAAGATATCTCAAAATCTTGGATTTTTTCTAAATTTTCAGTAAAGTAACAAAACCCTGTAACAATCATAGTTTTAAACGTGAACTTTATCTATTAATTTTAATTATTATCTATTAGGCTTATTTGATGTGAGATGGACAAAAAATAATTTGGTTACTGCCCGGCAAAAAATTAAAAGAAGTTTACCTACCTGAGAAATCTTCATGCAATGTAAATCCAAAAAAACTCCTTTTTACTTCGATCTAGTTTCATAGTTTTCCAAAAAAAAGTCACACATTTTTTATTCACAATAACACAATCACTGCAATCCAATTGTTTTTCACTACAAAACAATAAAATTGACGATTTAGGGTCAGTTAGTTTTCGTAGAAAAACCTAGGAAATTAGTTCTCCACTTTTTAAAATATAATTTTTTCACTTAATCTTTGCGAAAGTCCCATGATTTAGTTAAAAACCTTTCATTCCTATAAACTCATTCACCAATTCCAGGTATTACAATCCGGCAAACTTTAAAATACCGCACAACAACTCGCCTAGCTGATCAGTGTTTTAAAATTAAATATTTAGCTCATAAATTTTCTAATATTTTGCAACTTTAATATTCCCAAAACACTTCTTTCTTCTTTACAAGTTAAAATTTGTTCCACGTAAACTCCGAATATTTCAAAATTATCCTTAAAGTTCTTTTAAAACGCAAATTCTCTAAACAAAACTTTGAGTTTTCCAGACAAAAACTCGCTTTGAAGGCGTCTAACTTCTTTTTATGCTCAAAACTCCGCGTACGTAAGTTATCTCGACTTCGTTCGTACGTAAACTCGCCGCGCGTAGCAACCGTGGCGCTGATATACTCACGCGGCCAGAGCCAGGGCCAGACTTGTTTCAGACAGCTGTAGCCGAGAATTTTACTCATTTCAGGCCCCTCCGAACAATTCGCAGCCAATAGAATGAGCCGCGAACGGACGACGGCTCACCGGTAGGGATAATAATGTCATTATTTTCCATTTTACACAGTTGGTTCTGGTGGTCGTGATGAGGTAACGGCAGGTACGCAACCAGGTTTATTGGGTTTTCAAGTGCTATTGTTCTTTGGTCTAGAAGATGACGTAAACAAAGCTTTTTTGGTCCAAGAAACATCTTTATTTGAGTATGATAAAATTCAAAGACGTCAAAATCAGGAGAAAAAAATTGCTGCTAATAATAATCGCAAAAAAAAAGAAACGATGAATGAAGAGTTGAACTAGATAGTCAAGATAAAAATATTTTGTACATATTGGTGACGAAGATATCAAATATTTGGAGGCTAAAGAAATTAAGTAAAAGGGAAAAAACAATAAAGATAGTTAATGACTTAAATTCAGATTTCTGTGCTTGAGATGCATCTTAAAATCTATACTAATGTAGAAAAAGTTAAAACATGTAAATAAGCTGAACTAGAAAGGGTCTTAGTTGAAACCAAGGATTTAAAGTTGTTTGAAAATCCTAACAGAACGAGCCAACGAATACAATATTTTACTATATATTGCATTTATAAACTTTAAAAAAGCTTTTAGTATTGAGCACTGGGCATCTTCAATTAATAGCCTAATAGATCACAGATACACAGATTAATAGCTTATATACAGTGTGTCCACGTAAGTTGGCGGCATATGGGAAACTTTTTTATTATTAGCTTTTCAAAAAAAAGTTATTCTTCATAAAAAGTTCTGCCTGGTCCAAAACCTAAAATGCAACCATCAGATGTTAAATTTTTTTAGTCATATTACGAGGTTTGTCAAAAAATGTGATTTTTGCTCTAGAGTAAAGTACCTCTCTTTTTGACAATATCGAAAATTGTTATAAAGAAAAGATGTTTAGAATTAAAAATAGCTTTCAAATATTCAACATTGTTTATTTACATTATTATTATTTGCATCCTAGATTAATTATGCATTAATGTGCAAACTTAAATTTCCAACGTAATCGCAGAGAAAATGTAGAAAAAAATATTTTTTTAATGTAAATAAACAATGTTGAATATTTGAAAGCTATTTTTAATTCTAAACATCTTTTCTTTATAACAATTTTCGATATTGTCAAAAAGAAAGGTACTTTACTCTAGAGCAAAAATCACATTTTTTGACAAACCTCGTAATATGACTAAAAAAATTTAACATCTGATGGTTGCATTTTAGGTTTTGGACCAGGCAGAACTTTTTATGAAGAATAACTTTTTTTTGTAAAGCTAATAATAAAAAAGTTTCCCATATGCCGCCAACTTACGTGGACACACTGTATATAGCGACGCAACAACATCAATCAAAATCCACAAAGGAACCAAGGCAATCCAAAGAAGAGGTGTCAAACAGGGTGACACAATATCACCTAAAAGATTTAACCAGACCCTAGAAGATGTTTTTAATAATTTACATTGGAAAAACGACGTAAGCGGACAATACTTGAACCACCTAAGATATGTTGACGATATCGCCTTATACCAAATGCACTTGCAGAACACCAAAAACCACGATATCTAAGAAAGTAAGAAAACATAGAGAGATAACATACATAAAGCTCCAAAAGAGAAGTGACGTGGAAAATAAAAAAATATATATTAAAAAGTAAAAAAAATTGAGTAATAATTTACCTTTAACAGATAACTAGTTGAACCCTCGTGGCTGACCACAAAAGGCTAATATCACGGATCACGTAGGTGATCCGTGCTAATATTCTAATAGGAATACTTAAATGATATGACAGAGGACGAATTAAAAATCGTCATCGGAGTAAGAAACTGGAAGGGCAATGCCAGAGCTAGACGGAGATGGATCATGGTCGTTAAACAAGTTAAAACTTAGAGAGGGTTGTATGGCTAAAAGAAACGAAAGTTGGCCTTCAATAGATTTTATTGTAAGGTTTATTCTGCGGTGTTACATCTGGAACGTCACATTTAAGATTCAGAGTAGATTTAGTAGAATCTTCCAATGCATTTTTTAAATGTCTAGATAAACATTTTCCACATTTTATTCGTATTAGAGTAATAACTTGACGTTACTGTTGTAAAATTTGAGTTTACTATTTGAATAATAATACAAAATTGTAAACTACTAGTTATTTTCATAATCTCTTTATACGACTGCCTCGAAAAAGGGGGTTTTGCGCCCGGAGAGCACGATCTGAAAACGGCATTTTGTCTAATTTAGACGATCGAAACCTTAATATCGAACTATTTTCTATCATAACTACTAAGTCTTAAAAAAGTGCCCAATTACCTTGATAGTAGACACCAATGCATCGATCAACTAACTCGTTGTCACTTGTTACGACGACAAGTCATAGCCCGTTTGATAGCCTGCATAATGATCCGCACATATTCCGCGTGGAAAGGTGATTTTCAAAAGTGCTCCAAGTTGGTAAACCAGAGATTATATGGTGATTTCTTCACGTATGTTTAAAATATGGGTTAGTATCTTTAATTTTTACTATTAAACCATTTGCAAAGTTTCAATTTGCTTGTTAAAAAAATTAGATAAAAGTTGTGTATTGATTTATTATAATTTTTCAAATATGTATTATATATATTGGATTGAAAAAGTCTGAATCGGTACGTATCGATTGCGTTTGTGACTTTATTATTTCAATCATATATCAAGGGTTCTATAGGTGCTACATTCAGCTGCCGCTTCTTGCCGCTGTATTAGCTATGATTTATTGTTTCAGCGTTGGCGCATGGGATTGGCCGACGTAATTTATTTAAAATCTGGCACAAAACACCGGTTTCACAGGATAAAAATCAATCCATTTTAAACTATGTATGTGAAAATAGTGAATATAAAGACTACGATAAAGAATATCACTGCACGGTAAAAAAATTGATATATAGTATAGTAAGATTAATAAATTTAGTTAAATTTTTATAAAAAAGCTATGTTAAATAAAATAGCTATAAGCTAGTTGAAGACACTCTCAAAGTATCAATTTTTCAAGTTTTTTGCTTAACAGGAAAAAATCGATATTTAATATTTTTTTGGAGGCGACTGTACCATCTCCAGAATGCACAGTACCTATATTAAAATTACATTTTTTTAAACGCTAGTTGACATTTCCTAACTTTCAGCATCAATTTGTCAAAACTAAAACCATAAAATAATTTCGATCGTTCAGAACCGACAAGCTGACCACCGTGCGCCGCCGCCGTGGGCAAAACGATTTGCACACGCTTATGTCCTTTTTGCGCATGCTTACGTCATTTTTGAACACGGGTCTCCCGTTATTGTGATTTTTGTTGTTGTCGCCCAACAATATAAGTTGGCTGAGTTCCATAGCAACTGTCACGGCTCCTTTGTTTTGTTGATTTGATAGTTCAAAAAATTGTTGAATTTTAAAAGTTTTGGTGTAAAAATGTCGGAATCTGCGGAAATTTTACAGAAAGCAAGCGAAATATGTTCGGGACTCCTACCCACAAAATCTAAAAGCAGGTATGAATCTGAGTATAGCCAATACATGGAATGGAGAGTAGCCAAAAATGTCCAAACTTTCTCTGAGAAATTTAAATATTTAAGGTTGAGGACGATTTTTTGCCAGAGAATCCAGAAAGTTTCAAGGGACATTGTTTTCGGCGTTCATCGGCCACAATTTTAGTCAATTCTGACTCAGATCTGCTTGCCCTTAAACGCCATGGCGGATGGAAGTCTAGTTCAGTTGCCGAAGGCTATGTTGAATACTCTCTGAGAAAAAAAGTTTTAATAAAAATAGAGTCTTCAGTGTCTTCTGCTCATCTGTTGTTCCGGAACCAGAACAAGCATTGTCCATTTGGAACAGAACAAGAAAACCACGATTACACGCTGAAAAACTCCACTGAAACCACGACACCAAAAATATTGTCTATTACCGATAACGAGGTGAAAAATAAAACTGTTTTTCCCGGTGGAACCTTGAAGGAATGTTCGAATGTTACCATAAATATTAAGTATTAATTAGTTTTTTTTTGTTAATGCGTTAATATAATATTATATATTTTATTAATAAAAACGAGTTAAATTGAAGTTTGATTTTTCTGGTCTCTGTTTATTTGCAGTCGTATAAAAAGTATCGTAAAACTCGTTTGAAAACCTCTTTGCACACTCCCTCGTCAAAATGTCCCGATCGTGTGCAAAGAATGTTCAAACCTTGTTGTTTATAAAACTTATTATCTTATTGCTAGTACCCACATTCACTAGACTAAAATTTTAAGAACAGTTGAATGGAGTTTCAAGTGTTGTGCGGTGGCCTCAAGGATTAAAGCCTTTTATCTGATTTCTTGATGCTGCTGAACTGATGCTGCTATCGCCTTTGCTTTTGTCCGATCATGCGGAATATCTTTATCTTGATTAACATCGTATTGGAACGGCCGTCATAGGTTTGCAGAATTTAGCGGAATAGAATCAAGGGTTTTCTTTATTCGATCTTGTGTTATTGGATTATTTTGTCTTGGTGTATTGCATTCACTGTTTAGTTCAGGCCCTACATCCGAGATTCAAGCGATGTGCTGCGTTTAATGATAGAAGCTCAAGCAACACACTTAAGATTTGCCCGAAAATTTTACGAAAGGGAACCCCCCCCCCCTAACCCTGGCAGGGGAATGACTCCCCCCCTTAAACCTGCTTTTTGATAGTTTTTTGCTAATAACTCTAAAACAGTCACCTTCTCCAAAAATCTTCTGGAAATGATTTTACAAGCGTATACAATTTCCTTTTCAATAATGTACCTTGGTACCCTCTGCCCACATGGCACAAAAATCACATCAACATTAAATTAACGTGAACAAAAATAACAAAGTTTTTTTTTACTTGAAAACAACCTCATACCATGTAATATATATTTTGTTAAATCTACATGCTTAAAGATAACTTAAAAACAAGGAGAAATCAAGCTATAAAAATCTACTTTTTGCTGAAGTTTCTGGTGCTGTGTATATAAAGTGTTTTTTACACTCATTATTTTCGTGTACCAAATTCACACTTGAAAAGTCCTCCACAACATGTTCTAAAATGCCGCTAGATTAAGACTTCTAAAATCTACTAACTTTCTGCGTCTTTTTTGGTCACGTTTTTTTAATAACATTTTTTTAACTTAAAAGAGACGCGAAATGAAGTTATAAAAGTTTACTAGTTTAAGACTACAACACTTCAAGACAATTTTAAAGATGGCGCTCAAGGCAAGACAAAATATCTATATATCTATCTATGTACATTATGTTTTTTTTTAAAAGCTAAACAAGATTTTTTAACAGTAAACACTTTCACAGAGTATTAATGTGTCTTTATCAGGTTAAATGACTGATGCGTCGTGATCGTAAAGGATCAGGGATCTTCTTGACAGGCTTTTGGAGTTTAAAGGCCAAAGCACTGCCTGATAGATTTCATCAAAGTGAAAAATGCCGACAATAGATGGCGCTGCTGCTAGTAAAATCTCAAAATTTTTTGATAGAAAGCATGGCCAAGTCACGTTTTAAAATTCGTGTAGAAAAGGCGTGAATCTAATGTGATTTTAACGTTGATAAAAATCACTTGAAACTAACGTAAAAACAGTGCTGTTTTAATTTGATAATGGCGTTATTACAACGCAGTTTTTAGCAACGTTATTTTTTATAACGTTAATGAATGACCTATTAAGCTTGTTTTCATATATGAAATAAACGTTTTTTTCTAGCAGCTTTTAAAATCAATGTTTTTTTTCTCACGCCTTTTTTACGTGTTAAACACGTGATTGTGCTATGTGGGTGACGACAGTGGTGTACGTTCCATTAGCGTACGAAAAAAGAACATTTTTAAAATATTTTTTTAAAATATTTTTTTGTGGTATTTTTTATCCTTAACACTATTTTTTCCTCAAAAAAATATTTTTGGTTAAAAGCCCTTTGTATACAGTTAAATACTTATTAAGCTAGATATATTTTTTAAATAGCCGTCTTGAAATAAAAATAAATGTGTAAATAAAAATGTGAGTGAGAGTGAGTAAAAATTATTTTTGCTTAGTAGTAACTTAAAACTGATTTTTTCTAGTTGACCTTCTTTAAATTGGTGGTGAGGGGGCACCCCCTCTTACTCCCCTCAAAGGTGCTCTCTTACAGTATTTTCCGAATTATTTGCAAACTTTTAACTTACGAAAAACAACTAAGAGTAACAATTATTGAACCTGATGAAAACTACTCTCTAACGGTGGCGCACCTTTTATAGGCATTTGAATAAATGAGAGGTGTGGAAAAAACTATATTTTTTAATTTTCTTAAATTTTACTCTCCCACATGTCTAGTTTTAAAACTTATTTTCAAATCCGAAGAAATTTCCTTTCCAACGATGTACATCACTCCCCCCTCAACGCAGCAGTTTGGTTGACCATTTTTGGTGCGTCTATGCTAGATCTACCGCTGCCTTGAGGAGGGAGTGATATGCATCGTTGGAAAGGAAATTCTCAGCTTTAAAAATAAGTTTTAAAACCAGACATGTAGGACAATAAAATTTAAGAAAATTAAAAAAATATGGTTTTTTCCACACCTCATTTATTTAAATGCCCATAAAAGGTGCGCCACTGATATAAGAGCGGCGTGTTATACATCGTTGGAGAGGACTTTTGGTCTGCCTCAATAACTAGAACTTAGCTGTTTTTGGTCAAGTTTAAAGTTTGCAAATAATTAGAAAAAATACTGTAAAAGATCATTTTTGAGGGGGGCGAGAGGGGGGATGTCCTCTCCCCCCAATTTAAATGAATTCAACTCGAAAAATTTTAAGTTTTAAGTTAATAATAATCAAAAATATTTTTTTGTCACCTTGAGTATTATTTACTGAGTTACAAAAATGAATGCTTAAAATTTTTGTTGAATTTGAGGATTTCTACAAACACATTTCTTTTTATTTCAAGGCGGCTACTTTAAAAAGTTATGTCTAACTTATCAAATATTTAAAGTATTGTTCATACTCGTCTTAGTCTTTTGTTTTTGATTAGTCTTTGTCCTTTGATTAGTCTTAGCTGTCTTAAAGAAAATCGGCTGTTCATACTCGTCTTTTGTTTTTGATTAGTCTTAGTCATAACTCACTGAAAAAAAAATTCAATTTCAATAAAAAGGTCTCTTTTCAAAAGTCATTTTCTACACAAAACAATCTTATTTAACCTAATTTGTGCACGAAACACAGACACGAAAGAACAAAAGCGAAAAACAAATAAAAACAAATAAAATTTTGAGGTTATGTTGAGATTTTCTGTTAAAAACATGATTAATGGCGGTAAACTCAAAATTTAGGCCGCGCGCTTGCGCTCTTCGGACGCCCTGTAAAAAAAAACAACAAATATCAGCTGATGTCTGTCACTCGTCTTAGTCGTTGTCCTAAGGATTGAAAGTTGGCAACTCTTAAGACAAAGACTAATCAAAAACAAAAGCAAAAGCATGGTATGAACACTCCCATAAGAAACAGTGGTTTTAACTTTCGTATGACAAGACATATGACTAAACCAAGACAAAAGACTAGACAAAAGACGAGTATGAACGATCCATTACTCTATGCAATGGGTTTTTGAACAAAAATACTTTTTTGAAGAAAACAGTGTGTTAAGGCTACAAAATGCCACAAGAAAAATTTAAAAAAAACATATTTTGAACATTTTCTCCTTTTTTCGTAGGCCTATGGAACGTCCACCACTGCCTTTAGAGGGAAATAAGGTACACGGTTAAAAATGAAATTTTATCCGCTTGCAAAATGATATTTAGAAAATATTTAGAAAAGTTTTCGAGTTATTAGCAAAAACCCGTCAAAAAGCACGTTTAAAGGGGTGAATTACCCCCCCCCCCCCTGCCAGGGTTAGGGCGGTGGTTCTCTTTGCCAAGTATGTTGCTTTTATCATGAAACGCAGTATCGGACCCTGTAGGGCCTGAACTAGTTATTCTCCTTAAACTCTAGAAATACTAGTCAGTGCTGAAAGGCTTTAAATCGATAATAGGTTGCTAAGCAAGGGATAATAAGCTTTCCTAGCTACCTCAGCTGCTGAAGTACAAGGTAGGATATTTTGAGAACTTTTTGCGAGTTTGAGAAGATCGAAATAATTGGATATCAATTTCTAATGACGTCATTCTGGTCAGTAACATACTATAACATAATATAACACTGGCATTTAAAATACAAAAATTAATATAAATAATAAAAGTTTAATAATAGTCACTGCCAGTTAGCATAAACCTGAGCATAAACTAAAGAAATATAAATAAAATGACGTCCAAATTTGACAATGTCTGAAAGCAAATCGATAGATAGAAACAAACGCCAGTTTTTACTAATAAATGTAAAGGCTCTAAATTCCTAGCTTTGAAATATCTAAAAGTCTAGATTTTGGTTGAAAGTTTAACCTAATTTTTCCCTTGGATATAATCGGTTTTAGTATTTATATAATTTGTTTTTAAATACCTTGCAATCAGAGCATCTTTTTTCGTTATAGCCATGCCATTATATCCACCCAAAACTTAAAAATAAATTAAAAAATATAATATTTTGGTTTAAAAATGGCAGCCATTTTTAAACCTTTGGTCATTAGGAGATGTCCAATTAAAACGAAGTAAGTCAGTGTCAGCTGTTCCTTATGTTCTACATGTTAATTATTTAGACAACTTAGCGATGATTAAACCGATGTTGATGAATCCCGGTTCTAATAAATCTTACAATTTTTTCAATATTTAAATATTGAGACGTAGGGGAAAACCGCTATGAAACGGACGGGTTTTGAAACTGACAGTTGTCGTAGTTCCAGTATGATTGTGTGACCGATAATTTCACATTTACATATGGCAACCCTGTGCCCAGATCACACTTCGACCGAAGTTGTTTAGTATGAACAACTTCACCGCGTGTCGACGGCAAGCCTTTTATTATATTCGTTGAAAAAGTAAGTTATTTACGAAAATATCGAACTATGTCACAGGTAAGCTAATAAAATTTAGTTAATTTCAGATTAGTAAGTTTATAACTAAGTTACTATAGTACGTAAATAAAGCTGTAGATCTTGGAAAATATTTCTCTGTTTATATCTTGCATTGTCATTTTGAGGTTAAGTAGGTGTGGCTTTGAAGTGGAAATGATACCACAAAGTATATAGCTTATGTATTACTTTGTGTTGATACACTGTATTGTCCGTTTCAATACGATGTGCACATGAAACTTGTGATCTTCAGGGTATTCGACATTTTTATTGCAACAACTGTTCTTAAGATAGTTTCTGTTTGAATAAAAGTAATTTTTGAAGCAATTAATGTCTTTTAATGCTACCGCTACTGTCCATTTCAAAACCATCACTGTCCGTTTCAATACATCGATGTTTTGAAATGGACAAATGCTACTTTTTCCAAATTTGAATATTACTCAGACCATAAGCTTGCCTAGTTTCTTTTAATAGTTAATTTTACAAGTGTATTAATTATTCTTTCCCCTTACATACGTTTGAATAATTACAATTTTACTATTTTTGATAAAGTGTCCACTTCATAGCGGTTCTCCCCTATTTAATACGGTAATGCATTTAGGTACAGAGACGGTTTTAGGTTATTTATGTATTATTTAGCTTTAAAAATTTTTGTCGATGGTTGCCTTTAAAATTTTGCATATACAGCTGAAATAAAACAGTAGATAACTTTCAAAGACTTTATTCTTTCTCGAAGTATTCTCCACTAAAATTAAAGCACTTTCGCATCCGCTCAAACCAGTTGTCAAAACTGTAATTCCACTCGTTTGTTGGTTCTGTTAAAATTCCTTTCTTGAAGGCGTCGACTGGTTCCTATGGCGACTGAAATCTTTGGGACGTGTATTCGGACTGTATGGAGAACCTTCTAACAATTCGGCGTTTTTTTGCGTTATTAATTCAATGGTTTTGTGCTTTATCCGAACTTGCATTGAGTTATTGGAGGATGATTCGTAGTTTGGGGTTCGTTTTTCGAAGCTCAGCGATGACTTTCGGCAAACAAATGGTGTTGTACCAATCGGCAGTAACAGTCTCTTGATCTTCCAGAGGAATTATTGAATACACTTCGAAAACGGATGACTTTTGTTGGCTTTTCTTTCTAAGTTATGAATTTAACAACTCGTTCTACAATGATGGGTCTTAAGGTGTACGTCTCTTTTAAGTTAGTTTATATAAAGAATAGTCACTGCCAGTTAATATAAACCTGATCATAAACTAAAGAAATATAAATAAAATGACGTCCAAATTTAACATTATCTGAAAGCAAATCGATACAGAAACAAACGCCAGTATTTACTAATTAATGTAAAGGCTCTAAATTCCTAACTTTCAAATATCTAAGTCTAGATTTTGGTTAAAAGTTTAACCTAATTTTTCCCTTGGATATAATCGGTTTTAATATTTATATAATTTGTTTTTAAATACCTTGCAATCAGAGCATCTTTTTTCGTTATAGCCATGCCATTATATCAACCCAAAACTTAAAAATAAATTAAAAAATATAATATTTTGGTTTAAAAATGGCAGCCATTTTTAAACCTCCAAAACATCATTAGGAGATGTCCAATTAAAACAAAGTAAGTCAGTGTCAGCTGTTCCCTATGTTCTACATGTTAATTATTTAGACAACTTAGCGATGATTAAACCGATGTTGATGAATCCCGGTTCTAATAAATCTTACACTTTTTTCAATATTTAAATATTGATAGGTAGGGGAAAACCGCTATGAAACGGACGGGTTTTGAAACGGACATTTGTCGTAGTTCCAGTATGGTTGTATGACCGAGAATTTCACATTTACATATGGCAACCCTGTGCCCAGATCACACTGCGACCGAAGTTGTTCAGTAAACAACTTCACCGCGTGTCGACGGCAAGCCTTTTATTATTATTCGTTGAAAAAGTAAATTATTTACGAAAATATCGAACTATGTCACAGGTAAGCTAATGAAATTTAGTTAATTTCAGATTAGTAAGGTTATAACTAAGTTACTTTAGTACGTAAATATAGCTGTAGATCTTGGAAAATATTTCTCTGTTTATATCTTGCATTGTCATTTTGAGGTTAAGTAGGTGTGGCTTTGAAGTGGACATGATACCACAAAGTATATAGCTTATGTATTACTTTGTGTTGATACACTGTATTGTCCGTTTTAATACGATGTGCACATGAAACTTGTGATCTTCAGGGAATTCGACATTTTTATTGCAACAACTGTTCTTAAGATAGTTTCTGTTTGAATAAAAGTTATTTTTGAAGCAATTAATGTCTCTTAATGCTACCGCTACTATCCATTTCAAAACCATCACTGTCCGTTTCAATACATCGATGTTTTGAAATGGACAAATGCTACTTTTTCCAAATTTGAATATTACTCAGACCATAAGCTTGCCTAGTTTCATTTAGTAGTTAATTTTACAAGTGTATTAATTATTCTTTCCCCTTACATACTTTTGAATAATTACAATTTTACTATTTTTGATAAAGTGTCCACTTCATAGCGGTTCTCCCCTATTTAATACGGTAATGCATTTAGGTTGAGGGGTCATCGGCACCCTAAAATTTTGTACAGCGTCCAACAGGACTTGGGTCCTGTCGTGTACTGTTGGGTCCTGTTGAGTACTGTTGGGTCCTGTTGGGTACTGTTGGGTCCTGTTGGGTCCTGTCGTGTACTGTCGAGTACTGTTGGGTCCTGTCGAGTACTGTTGGGTCCTGTTGGGTCCTGTTGGGTCCTGTCGAGTACTGTCGTGTACTGTTGGGTCCTGTCGGGTCCTGTTGCGTACTGTCGTGTACTGTTGGGTCCTGTCGTGTACTGTCGAATACTGTTGGGTCCTGTTGGGTCCTGTTGGGTACTGTTGGGTCCTGTCGTGTAGTGGTACTGTTGGGTCCTGTTGAGTACTGTCGAGTCCTGTTGGGTCCTGTCGTGTACTGTCGAGTACTGTTGGGTCCTGTCGAGTACTGTTGGGTCCTGTTGAGTACTGTTGGGTCCTGTTGGGTCCTGTTGGGTCCTGTCGTGTACTGTCGAGTACTGTTGGGTCCTGTCGAGTACTGTTGGGTCCTGTTGGGTCCTGTTGGATCCTGTTGGATCCTGTTGGGTCCTGTTGGGTCCTGTCGAGTACTGTCGTGTACTGTTGGGTCCTGTTGAGTACTGTCGTGTACTGTTGGGTCCTGTCGTGTACTGTCGAATACTGTTGGGTCCTGTTGGGTACTGTTGGGTCCTGTCGAGTACTGTTGGGTCCTGTTGAGTACTGTTGGGTCCTGTTGAGTACTGTCGAGTCCTGTTGGGTCCTGTCGTGTACTGTCGAGTACTGTTGGGTCCTGTCGGGTCCTGTCGAGTACTGTCGCGTACTGTTGGGTCCTGTCGTGGTACTGTCGGGTCCTGTTGTGAAATTTGTACAGTACTGTTGAAAGCTGATGACCCCTCGATTTAGGTACAGAGACGGTTTTAAGTTATTTATGTATTATTTAGCTTTGAAAATTTTTGTCGATGGTTGCCTTTAAGATTTTGCATATACAGCTGAAATAAAACAGTAGATAACTTTCAAAGACTTTCTTGTTTCTCGAAGTATTCTCCACTAAAATTAAAGCACTTTCGCATGCGCTCAAACCAGTTGTCAAAACTGTAATTCCACTCGTTTTTTGGTTCTGTTAAAATTCCTTTCTTGAAGGCGTCGACTGGTTCCTATGGCGACTGAAATCTTTGGGACGTGTATTGGGACTGTATGGAGAACGTTCTAACAATTCGGCGTTTTTTTGCGTTAAAAATTCAATGGTTTTGTGCTTTATGCGAATTTGCATTGAGTTATTGGAGGATGATTCGTCGTTTGGGGCTCGTTTTTCGAAGCTCAGCGATGACTTTCGACAAACAAATGGTGATGTACCAATCAGTAGTAACAGTCTCTTGATCTTCCAGAAGAATTGTTGGATACACTTCGAGAACAGATGACTTTTGTTGGCTTTTCTTTCTAAGTTATGAATTTAACAACTCGTTCTACAATGATGGGTCTTAAGGGGTACGTCTCTTTTAAGATTTACAAAATCTTGTTTATCGTATTTCGAAAATCAGTATTTTCTCGTTAACAGATCCTATCTCACTTGCTCTGCCAAATATTTTACCAAGAATTCCGACAATTAAAAATTCGATCCTGTCACCCACATTTGAATTTCAAGCAACCTATGCTTTCCAGATGCTTATCTTGTCAGGGTGAGTCCATAAAATAAAGTGTTAAACTGAACAAACCCACGAATGTAGTTAAATATTGATCTCTTTCTCAAACACGTTAAAGTAGACAAAGACAGAATGATCTGGGTTGGCTTTGTGATTACTAACTCCATCTGGCTTTTCGCTTAGTGACCATTTATCTGTGTCACTAATGTTTCCTAATGAAGTTGCTGAAATAAATAGATTTTCAACTGTCACTATCGTAATAAATATTGCCGGTAGCGTTGAGTTGTCGGAAAGAATCATAAAAGTTTGGTTTTTATTTATATTTCCGCAAAATTTAGATATGGGAATTGATTGGATTCCAAATTAGACAGAAGTGTGTTTTTGTTTTCAAAATATTTTGAAACCCCTGGGAATTTTGTTAGTTGCCAAATATATTCTGGAATTTGAACGTAGGAGGAATTTAAGCAGTGGCGGGTGCTACAGGGAGGGCAACAGGGCAGTGCCCCCCCAAAACTAGACAACAAACAGTATTTTTAATTGATTTATTTTAAAAAAAGTTAAATCTTTCCTTACGACATGATTGCCTAGTTCTTTTTATTATCTGTGGTTAACTTCAAGCGATTAATTGGGTGAACTTTTTTAGCGTAAATAATTACAAGCTGGCAATGCCGCCCACGGCAAGGTTTCAATTTCACCTGTTTTTCAGCGGGGTATGGTTGGATGTTCTCGAGCGGGGCCGGGAGGAATGTGTGTTTTAGTTAAAGTCGGCCATAATCATCATGCGTAAACGTCCGTTGCCCATCTAAACGATGCCGGTTCTATCCTTAGCGAAGACGTAGAGTTTGTTTTGATTTGGGCTATGTCAGTAGCAAAAAGCATTGCCGGTCGTGTGTTATTATTTTTGTTACCGTTTGTTTATAAAATGGAAATAAATACCGTCGATTACGTAATTAACTGTGCAAATTTAAATACGTTGACATATGAACTTCGATTACAAATAAAATCTTTGGGGCCACATAAACCGGAACTAAAAATTAACCAACATTTTTTATTGTAATGCCGAGGGGTCTTCCATAAAAACTTATAATAGAAAATTTAATAAAAAATTATACGATGCTGAAAACTGGTTGTGCGGTTGTGAAAAAAGAAATGTTTTTTTTTGCTTTATTTGTGTTGTCATGAACAATCCACGAAGTAATCCTGCGTGCAAAGGGAATGTGTGATATCAAGCACTTTAGTGATAAGTTAAAAAGACATAAACTAAGTGGTATTCATTTAAATAACTACATAGAATTTTCTGTACTAGGCAAGACTGATATTAGGTTCCAATTGAATAGTGCCTACAAAATATTACCGAACATAATGAAAAGGTGGCCAAAAATAGACGAATAGACTTTATCTATAGATAAATAAACTAAAAAAAAATAAATATTATAATAATAAGTATGTGCCAAAACTTTCAATGATAAAGAAATGAATCGGCAAAATGATGACCCTCCAAGGGAGAAATAAACAGTCAAAGGTTTCCACGTCCACGTGTGAATCAGTGGCAAGTCGTATAGGGGGCCAGGGGGGGCGAACGCCGCCCCCCCCCCCCCCTCTGCGCTTGGCGCCCCATGCCTCCTTTGAGAAAAAAATAGAAAAACTAAATTTAACGCAAAAAGAAATGATGCCCCCCCCCCCCGCGCTTTTATCCAAGACACGCTACTGGTGTTAACACAGCTTAGAACAAATATTTTTTATCTTGTTACTGAGCTCTCTTGCTAGATATTTTCAGAATTCGAGCAGTTTTTTGTTCGATCCAAAAAAGATTTTCAATTAAAGACAAAATCTTTTCTTTTTTCTTTTGAAGGAGCTCAAGAGCCACCCAATGCTGATTCTTGTTATTATTTATTAAATCTTTTTATTGGGATTTTGAGATTTTTCATCATTTTATTATTTGATTTAGCTTTTTAGAAAATTTATTTTCTTGTGCCTCGAATTGAAGAGGATTCGAAAAGATAAGTGCTTTTATATTTTCCTAAAAAGTATATAAGAAATGTTTTAAAGTTATTAGTCTTATTGGAATAAATCCTGACCTTATTTTAAAATCGTCTGTATTGTGACAGATTTACATATAAAATGCAGCTGCTTTCTTTCAAAATTCGGCCTTTGTGTGTTTAAGAACCGGATTTATTAGTGTCTGTATTTATTAAATGAAAGTTAGCGACTTTATCTTTAAATTTGACTTTGGTATGTCAATTTTAACGTCAGTTGTCAGTTGTTTATGTAAATCTGTCAGAATAAAGTCAACTCTAAAGTAAAGTCAGGTTTTATTCCAATAAGTCCATATTCGAGATGTTGCCTTAATAATGCTAGTAGTATTTTGACATCTGCGCTTATGCAGTGATGCCACAACATAAGTCAAACTTTAATAAGGATTGTGCTAGACTTTATTACTACATGACTACGTATGCATTATTTATGTGATTTACCCTTATTTTAACAGTTTTTTGATATTTGTTAGCTGAGCTGTAAATGTTTTTAACTAACTTTATTGCATTATTGTTTGTTTTAAGATATTTTAATGCCGTATGTCATCACGATCCCTAGAATAAACCGGTCTTCGGATCTTATATATACAGGGTGTCCCATAACTTAGGGGCCATAGTGCAGCAGGTGATAGAGGAGGTTATTTCAGAGAAAAAAGTTTATATAACATGGCAACACATAGGATATAGTGTTAGCTCCCGCTAAATTTCGCGGTTGTTTATATATATTTTTAAAAACACACAACTGTATGAAGGACAAAGCGCATTCCGCGTATTTGGACATGCGCACCAACAACCAGTGAGATCCTTGTCAATCGCCTAGAGAAAAAGGCGTGTTAATTTCGTTCTCCAACTATTTCAATTATCTACACCTGAAAGTGCTCGAATTTTGTGTACTGAAGCATAGAACTAGAAACTTCAACCCTTCAGCTACGTGGTGACATCATTAGATCCATTCGGGGGCCCCTTGGACCGAGGAGAATTTGGCTGCAAAGGAGGTGAGTGCACTTATCTGATTACCGTTGTGTGGTTCCAACAATTTTACCTATGGACGTCTGATTATTTCGTAATTTCATATCAATACATTTATGTTTGCTCACGATATCATTAAAATATTTACAGTCCACTGCATTTAGCGTTTTTTCTATCCGCGGGCTAACATATAGGATTTTTAAAGTTAGAGGAGTAGGGGGAAAAAGGGTTTTAGAAAAAAAAGGAAAATCTGTCGCAGCCAGCTAAATACTCAGCTAATTTTGATTCAAAAATGTAGTATTCTTTTTTTTGATAAAATTGCAAGTTCAGAAGATACAAGCTGTCAAATTAACATCCAAAAATGTAAAAAAATAATATATTTTTAAAAAAACTAATTTTTGCTTACTTATTCTTTTAAAAAATATCAATAATACAGTCGAACCTCTCTAACTCTACCCTCTCTATAACGCAAACCGAATTCCCAGTTTGTCAACGTAAAGATCTCTCTAAGGCGAACCTTTGAAATAGATTACAGCTGAAATTGACCGTCCAATCGCTATAGGTGATCCGTGGTTAGCCGCTATTATGTGAACTTAACCATAGAGAAAAAGTTGGAAATTTTAAAAAAAGTTGAGAATGAAATCCAAAAAAAAAATATTTGCCAGAAATATGATAAGTATACCGAAAAATACATTATCCACTTTAATAAAAACTAAAAAGACAATAATGCAGTTTTTAAGTATGTATACATTTATTTTAAGTTAGTTTTGTACTTTTCAACTGTTTTAATTGAATAAAATTTTTTATTGGAATATGTGATTTTTTTAAATTTTATTCGACCTCTCCAAAACTCGAACTGTTTTGGTTGTCCCTTTAACTTCGAGTTATAGAGGTTCGACTGTATTTAAAAATAAACAAAAAACTAAATTATTATCAAAAGTCTGTTTTTTTTAAATAAATTATAATTTGTTGATTATTAAATGTGGTGCTCATATAACCATTTTCTCCTATTATTAAGGGGCCCTTGGATGTGTACAAAAATCCATCAAGTTTTTTAAAATAAATTTGATAATTTATTTAAAAAATTTATCCTTGAAAAACCGAAAAATTCACTTCCATTTCGAATTATATGGCCACACTTTATTTTCTTAGCTTAGCCTATGATTTTTCGAAAAAAAGTGATAGAAAATTTTTTGATCATAATGAATCCCAAAATTATTTGACGTTGTTAAATTTGTCTTTTTTAACACCACAGGTTTTCACCACTTTTAAAACAAATGCTATAACTTAAAAACAAAAACTTCGCTAAAAGTAATTCAAAATTTTTTTTTACTTTTTGACCTACCCCACCATTCTTAAATTTTGGTGCAGTGTTGACTCAGTTATCGTTTGGGTATGGATGAGGTTGAGTTCACAGAAAATTAAATTCTGTCATAAAATAAAATCTGTATCTGTCGTAAAAAATATCAGATAAACAAATATAGAGAAACTAACCCATCAAGGATAGAAAAGTCAAACAAAACTGCAAAAATATAGTTAAAATATTTAAAAAAAAACCTACAACTTTAATTTTTAACTCAGGATTTTCTCCGGTGGTCCCCGCGAGAGTCTCGTTTTTGAGAGTCTCGCATGGTCTTAGGTTATTGTGCGTTTTTATATGAAAATATGGGACTTTTATTGTCCCTTATAAACCCATGGGCGCACCCAGGGGGAGGGGCCCGGGGCCCGGGCCCCCCCCCAAGCCTTAGATTTTCTAATTAATTTTCTATATATTTGATGAAAAAACACGAAAAATACCTTAAAATTTGACATCAGGAGGCCCCTGATGCCCCCCCCCCCCCCAACCCCAAGCAACGGCGTAGTTGCGAAAAGACATGATGACCTTTTTTTTTTTTTGGTCGCAAGTTTTTTGGGCGCCCTTTGTAGCTGTCGGCATCCCCCACACATGATAAATCTTTTTTTTTTGGTCGCAGGATTTTTGATAAGCGCCCTTTTTAGCTGTCGGCCCCCCCCCCCCCCCCAACTAACATTTATAGTAGCGGCTACATGTTCTAAAGGCTTTGCTACTTTCTTATAGTAGAAATGTGGTGATCCCAACCAAAATTTGTTACTTTTTAGTTCTAACAACTATTTAGTATCAGGAAATAGTAGATGTTTCGTAAAAACGACCCTCTAAACTACTTCATAGGATTGTTTCTTGATAGTCGATTCTGATAGTCTTCTCTACCACAATAGGACGTTGCTAAAGTTTTACTTTCTTTTTAGTCGTTATTTCGTAGTCGCCCTGACTTTTATATCCTACTTAATTACCACTAGAAAGTTAAGCTTCATTGGAGTCCCAAACAAGTGTATCCGAAAACTACATTATAACTTTAATTTTTACCACAAAAGTTTGTGTCATCATAGTAACATCTGATGTAACAATGTAGACAAAATAACTTTTTGGATCAACTTTAAAGCCGCAACTACTTTCAAGTAACCTTTTCGACTATCAGGGAATATAGTTTGGGACGTCATGTTTTTATGTAAGAAAGAAAATTTAATATTTTTGTTGTCGTTTTATGAGCTCATATTAAAGAGCCATACTATTTTATAAACAAATTAGTTGAAGCTTACCAAAAATGCTCTTCTTAAGCACCATTTGTTGGAGTTAACTGTCGATTATGAAAACATAACCTCCAAAATCACAACACAAAAATTCCATCAGCTACCAGAAAACGGCTCAATTTTAGGGGCGCACCGGTTTTTTGCAATATATATAATGCATGTTATACAAAAAACTTTGCGTCGCACTCGAATTTTGATCCTCTGCTCGTAAATTCTCACACTTTTGGATAACATAGTTCATATTATAACCATAACCAAACAAAAAAACTAAGCGCGTCTGTTTACTGTTGTGTCCACCATATTGTGTAACAATTCTTCCAAAAAGAAACGATTATATTATTTGCAACTACATCGCAACTTTTATGCCATTACGGAAAAAAAACAGCCTCTACGACGTAGTAGATACCTGGCTACGACGTAGTAGTGTAGTTGTTACTACAGTGACTTTAAACACTTGGCCAAGTAGTTATAACCAGAAATTGGTTCCCCACTTAGGGAATTATAACGTCGCTGTATGGTATACTGAGACGTAGCGGGAGTACGTTGCGGTTACTTTTAAGAAATTCTTTCTAGTTGGGGTTTCGTCGTTACAACTTTAATTGTTTGTTGGGCCAAGACACATTCCTGGGTGCGCCACTGATAAACCCATGGCGGTACTTAAGGCTTTTGGTTTGAATACGGGACAGTCCCGTAAAAAATGGGATGATTGTCAACCCTAAAGATAAAGCAGAGGAGTCGATGGACCAATTTTTATGATATTTTCGTGAAAAATAGTGTGGTGCGAGTTAATTTGATTTTGGTAAAAATCTATTTAATGTTAGTGACCGTTAAAAACTTTTTAACGGAGTATCGCGGCAATATTTAACGTTCGGAATATAAACAGATTTTTTTCGATAATTTGTATTATTATACATGTGTATATATATATATATATATATATATATATATATATATATATATATTTATATATATATATATATTTTGACCAATTGTAACAATATCGTTGTGACGTCTGTGTGTGTGTATGTCTGTCTGTAACACGATAGCTGTAACGACCTGATTAGATTTTGGTCAAAATCTATTAATTATAGGCGCACCCAGGGGTAGGGGGGCTCGAGGCCCGCCCCCCCAAGCCTAAGATTTTTTTTAGACATTTTCCATTTATTTCACGAATAAAAACATAAAATACGACATCATGAGGTCTCGCCCCCCCCCTCCAGGAGGCCTCGGGCCCCCTTTAAGACATATTCCAGCGTGCGCCACTGTATTAATGCTAATAACAGTTTAAAAATTTAAAATATGTTAACTTTTGCTTAAATATGCCGTTTTCGGAATATAGTAGAACATATTTTTTCTCAATACTTTGTGTCATAACCAAAGACTTTGTAGAAGCTTTTATTTTTGAGATATTTATTAAAAACTGTTTTCAAGGCTGATATATATCGTGGAGGTCACTTGGAGTGTAGCAGGCAGCAACATATTTCTAGGCAAAAAGTTTTATTTATAATGTCGTTTTTCTGTTTTAAATTGTAGCATTTTTATTTCCCAGCCCTTATTTTCTTAAAAATGCTACATTCGACTATTTTTAGTACATTAAATTTTATTTAAAAACATTTTATTATCATAAATAATTTTATAATAATTTGTATATTTTTTTATAGTAGTAAAGATGAGATGTCTTATATAATTCATTAAATTTAATCTGCAACATTTCATCATGATCATTAAATGTGCAAAACCTTTTGACGGTCACTGGCAAAATTTTAGTTTAATTTAAAATAATAAAACTTGTTAGGAGCCACTGGTCACGGTTTTCAAATATCGAGAAAATACATGGTGTATCTACATCGAACAAATGCGAGGACATTTTTTGCTCCTGAGTTTGGAGATCTGGGGGCAAACTTGCTGCACGGAGACAAAGGTTTCAGTGTGGGAAATATCGGCCAACTATATGTGTGATTTTCAAATCGCCACCGGCAGATTTTCTCACAGCTCACATTTAAGTGATTTCAATTGAAAGTTCTGATGAGCTGTATTTAGTTAAAACCATATTCTGTTTTTGTGTTGAGTGAAGCATTATCTGAAATTATGTAAGTACCTACTTATATTCTTTATGAAATTATCAGTTTATTGTTTGTGCTTGTCGAAAGACATCCTCAAGATTTAGCCTTACTAATGTGAGATTTTTTTCCTTGCTCACAGGCTATCTTGGTATCAATGAGCGCAGCGGTGTTGCTGTCTTGGTTGCTGTGTTGCAAAATCAATTTTACCTGTTGCTGCCAGAAAGCGATTTGTTTTCCCAACAACTTCCTCGATATTAAAACTATGTGGAGAGCTTATCTTTAGGAGTTACCCTCAAGGTTGAGGTAAGGAAAAATAAACTCTATATTTCTATCTTTTAACAATTAAATAAAAATACTCTGAAGACTTAAGAAAATAAACTTTTATTCAAAATAAAATTAACATGTATATTCTAAAATTAATAAACTAACAAATTACATGGTGCTAATATAGAGAAACTAAGTAAGATATTTTCTCTATATAGGGTGCCAGGTACGAGTCAAAGCTTAGTCACAAGATACGTGTCAAGAGTCAACATTTGTCTTGCCAGATAGAAGTCAAAGTTTAGAGTAAAACCTCGTAGTCAAAAGTTACGTCATTATGAAACGGGTCATTGCATGACCAGATTACTTCTGTCACCAGTACGCGGCAGAAATACAGCTATTTCCACTACATGGAGCTTAAAGAAGTTATGGTTTTGCAGGTTTTTATAAAGAAATAAGTCACGCACAGATGTGTACATTTTCGCTATTATTTTATAGAATCTCTATTTTTTTTAGAGATGATTTTGATAAAAAGTACAGTTTAAAATCTGCGCTGCGCCTACTTAAAATTCATGAATTTTTACAGGTTGCCTCCGCTTGCGTTACGTAAATTGCGGTGATGATAACACGTCAAAATCATCTTAGATTTAATTTTTTTGGTATTTTCTAGGTTAAAACTTAGGGAAAGACTAGAATAAAATATTGTTACTTTTGTAAAATCTTTTTCAGGTTTTAGACAATAAATTTAGAAACTGTCATATAATCACATTTATTTTAATTTATAAAATATCCATTACCTACCTACACAGTCAGTATTTAATATATTTAGTTCTGGAGATATTTAACTGACTTCAGTTAATTAAATATCACCAGATTACAATAATCTCGAGAACATAATGACCATCCAATCAAATTAAATAATACTGGGTTTCCTAATTTTACCAGATATGATCTTTAGTTCCCGAGATATTTATATACATAAAATTGGGTGGCGCTCAACATTTTTGTTAAGGTAAATAATTCATATTTTCAATTACCTTCTCTGTTAATTTTTGTACCACTTTATTCAAATCCCACAGTGCTCTCCGGCGAACAGCTACCGTAGCTATGTTAGCTGTCTAAAAAACGCTACAAAATGACCATGCTCTAAAAGTTCCAGGACGCTACCAGTTTTAAGAGAGAATAACATCATGAATCCATTTATTTTTCCAAGGATATTGCTTTTTATTTATTATATTTTATAAACATGTCGATTCCTTCAATCTCTACCCCACCTATGGTGTTAACAAATCTTTATCGAACATTTGATTTGCCAACAAAAAACGAAACGTAATCTTATTTGAAAAAACTTATAATAATTCGATTTGTTGACAAAAGGAAAAGTTATCAAAAACTTAAATAAGAATTTTCCAAAAAAAGGCGCTTTTTGAAGACGTCTCCTTTCAAAGTCCCCTTCGGTTATATTGCTTTTTATTGACACTTTAACTTTTTCCTTTTTATTTACAAAAAAAAGTTTAAAGTTATATTTTTATATAATAACTCTATTTTTATAATTGCTAAAGTTTTTTATTTTATACCCAATATTCTCCTCGAGTGCAAATAAAAAATACAGTGTGTTTTTTTAAAAAGTTATTTGAATACCTAGGGTTTTTCGGGTATTTGTCTAGTACGTTTTTGGACCTTGGGTACGCCGGTTTTCTTTGCGAGGGGATACTTTTTGGGAATCTTGAAGTTTCTGTAGTACACATTCCCTTCGAGGAGTAAACCTTACCCCTATTTTTTTAATAGGAAAATGGGTTTTCAATATGTTATTTGGTTGTATTTGGACCTATCTTAGCAATCTCGTGAATCCTCTGTCCGTGCGTGTGTTTGTATGTCTGTCTGGTCCACGATAGCTCTGGAACCGCTGAACCAATTTGCATGAAGATTAGTAAATAGTGTTCGGCACTGTAACGACCTGATTAGATTTTGGTCAAAGTTCGTTAATGCTAATGAGTCTTTTTACAGATAAAAATTGAAAAATGCCAAGTTTTTAACGGAGCATCTCATCAATATGCGGATCTCGGAATTTAGTAAAGCCCATTTTTCTTAATAATTTGTGTTATAACCAAAAACTTTCTAGGAGCTTTCGTTTCTGAGATATTTACAAAAAACTATTTTCTCGGCTGATATAGGATATAGGAAGTTATCAGATCCGTAATAGGTTAATTTAAAATGCGCCTTTTTACCTTCCTAGCCCGCGCAGCAATGGCTAGAGAAGGTATTATTTTCGACAATTTTTTTTTAAATAACGTCGATAATGTCTTATTTGGAGTGTACTTTGACCTATCTTAGCAATATCGTCGTGATGTGTGTCTGTGTGTGCGGGTGTGTGTGTGTATGTGTATTTCTGTCCGTAACAGGATAGCTTCTAAATCGCTGAACCGATCTTTATAAAATTTTGAGGTTAAATAGTGCTCGACACTCTATCGAGCTAATAAGCATCGCATCAATATGCGGTTTTCGTAGCAGCTTTAGTTTCTGAGGTATTTACAAAACACTGTTTTCAATGCTGATATACAGTCGAACCTCTATAACTCAAACTTAAAGGGACAACCAAAACAGTTCGAGTTATGGAGAGTTCGACTTATAGAACTTCGAGTTAAAGAGGTTAAAATACATTTAACAAGTGCAAGGACCACTTGAAAGGTTCGAGTTATAGAGAGGTTCGAGTTATAGAGGTTCGAGTTATAGAGGTTCGACTCTATCATCAATTTTAATACACTATGTTTTATCGGATTTAATTTTGGGCTTGAAATTATGCAACCATAAAGAGCTATTTTGGCATTATAGTGGGTTTACACATGCATGAATTTAGTGGCGCCAGTGTTCGCGCCAGTTCTATTGGCACGCCAGTAAAGGTTTACACTATTGTGTGAAAATTAAAAAGACTGGCACGCCAGTTTCATTTTTAAAGTGTACACGATACGCGATATGTCGGCTGAACTCTCGGAAGCCTGCAAAATAGTCGCTAAACTTTTATTGAAAAAAAAAGAGATTCAGGAAAAGGAACAACGAAAAGGCCGTATCTGCATGGGTTAAAGCATGGATTGCTAGTCGATCTACTTTGGGTGCTTCCGAAAAACTTTTAGGAGAACTTGCAGCAGAAGATCCTGCGAGCTATAAAAACCATCTTCGAATGACAAAGCAACATTTTGATATTCTTCTAGAGTTTCTCTTATTTAAACAACATTCTTTAAAACTCGGTCTGCTACTTTAAACCATGGTACTTTTGGGGTGTATACTTCATTTGCACCGGCTCCGGAACGTTGGCTTTTTAAAATTTTTGTCAATTCCAAAGCATATGTGTTTCTTATGGATCATATTTTTGCTTTTACTTCTGCAACTTCAAAGCCTTCAATAGTCATTATTTTACTAATTTTTTGGGAAGCATTATCTCGACTATCTTTGTTTTTATACGAACTACTGTGTACATCCCATAAACAAGGAAAACATTCATAGCCTTCAAGAAACTGTATGGTCAGTTCTGCTGACCACGTTTTTTAGCCATTTAAGCTATAAAAACAAAAATAAACAAAATTTCTAAGCTCAAACACAATGAAAATAAAAAATAATGTAAAATAATGAACTTAAAACTGGCGAGCCGACGTGCAAGCACTTGTTTACACATGAAAATTTTCCTTTTCTGCGCGCATGCGTCACCACTGGCGCCAGCAAATTCAGTCAGCTGCAGACTTTTTTGATACATGCATGCAAAAAAATAACTTGTGTGCAAGTCGGTGTTTACACTTGCAAATTTAACTTACTGGCGCGCCAGTTTTTATTGGCGCTAGCAAATCCATGCATGTGTAAACTCTCCTTTACTACAAAACTTTCCAGCGACTTGCACGGTTTAGTACCTACTGGTTACTAAAAAATATAGTTTATGTCTAAGCACCTTCTAACTCTGGACTTGGGATAGCACACTAGTAAGCTAGTCATTTTTACCCCTAACTATACCAATGTTCAGGCCCGGACTGGGCCGGGCGGGAGAACGGGGATTTCCGCCGGGGCCTCAGCCACTCAGTCGGGGTCCCGGAGTAGCTCGCGGTAGGTACAGGGGCTACTTTGGTCAAAGAATGTTATTATTTGGTAAGCCGAGGCCTTTCTTTGATCAAAATTAATAAGACAATATTACTGAATACATTACACAGGACGTGTATTCTGTCTGTTAGATCCGCGCCTAAGTGATCACGTGGCGTATCCCAAAATGGCCCAGAGGTTGAATTTCACAACCAACCAAAATAAAGACAGTGGGTACGTACACCATGCGTTTAACGCGAGGTTTGACGTTACCATTGAAAAAGCTGAAAATTTGGCTGAAGTAGAAGTGCACTCCTAGGCAACCCGTTATGCAGCCTAACCAAACTTACTATACTTTGATGTTAGCGCGGCCCTATTAAAATGGTTGAGACTGTCAGTTGTAGTTATTTTTGTTGTGGTTTTGTTGAAAAAGAAAGAAATTCTTGGACTTTACCTACTACAGTTAGATTTCATCCCAAATTTATTTATAAAAAACTAGCAAAAATACTTCTTAAAATATTTCTAAAGCAATAACGAAATGTCAAACTGAAACGTCTGTCGGCGGCCATTTTGGATTTACCACTTTAACTTTGGTCAAATAATCCGTGCCCTCGAGCGTCTAGGTATATATATTATCTAACCCAATCAGAGGCGGGTCCAGGAAGGGTCTGAAGAGCCCGAGCCCTCCCTTCTTAAGATAAACCTAAATAATTATTATTAAAATTTAACCAATACAAAAATTGCAATTTTTGATAAACTCGCAAAAAAAAAATGATTACCTCCTTGCCCCCCCCCCCTCCTCTAGACATCCTGGATCTGCCACTGAGTTCAATCAATTTAAATCAAATTTGAGTAAGAAGTTTTTTCTGGTTACGGGCTCTTGGGCCTGCTCTCCCGCCTGAGCCCTTAAATAGACAGTCCGACCTTGCCAATGTAAACTCAGCTTTATTATTTAATTTTAAGTTCGATAAGATATTTGTTTTTAAAGATTATCATCATTAATCATCCACCCTTGAATAGAGAGTTTAAAATTTTCTTCCTTCAAGCTTTTCCTTAAATATTTGCTGATGTTTTGTGCTTTATTCGCTAATTTTCGCTTACTGATGATGACAAATTATCTGCTAAGAGCAGCTGAAAATTTGCTGAGGCTGCATGTTGTTTAAAATTGCTTTAATTAAATATTTATAAAAATAGTTAAATTAAGTTTTTATAGAGTGCCTTTAGTAGTGGATTTTCTTTTATCTTTATCCTTTGAAATGAAATTCTCTTAAAAACATATAAATTGCAGCTTAGTTTTTTTATTATTATACCTATTGTTTTGCAACACAGCGTCAAAATACATGAGTGAAAAAATAGGTTTTATTTCTTTAACTTTTGGTATTGTAAGTCAAACACGCAAATCCTTGTAAAATAAATTCAAGAGCGCCCATGAGGGATTTTAGTCCACAGTACACCGGTCTATTTTTTCCTGAGTTAGTTGAATAGCTTCATTATACTGAGACAACTAATATTTTCCACTGCGAAAATTCTTAAAAGTGATTCCTTACATGGTGCCCAGGTGCTGAATGTTAATTTCGTTGTTTAAATAAAACATTTTATAATATCAATCGTATAAAAACGCTTTTTCCTACAAATTAGATATAAAGTAATACAAAATACACTTATAGCAATGAGATGAGATTGCAAGTTCAAAAATTCTAAACAAAAACAAAAGAAATAGTTATTCTATACCTAAAAAACAAAAATATAGTAGATGATGACAAGAAAAAGTTGTGAATTATTAAATTTAAATATCACACTAAAAAAGAAATGTTTTTGGCGTTAATTGGAAAAATAAATAAATGTAACAATAAGAAAACCTTGCTATTTTAGAAAATAATATCCGTTCACCGCTCCGCGTCGTTCGGCCAACTGCCGTCGCGTGCGGTAAATAATAATAATAATAATAAATATATTTATTCATTTAAGAGAAAAAAGTACAAACAAATGCCTATGCTACAAGCAGCGGCGTAGCGTGCCCGAAAGGGCGGGGGGGGGGGGGGGCGACAGCTAAAAAGGGCGCCTCTGAAAACTGATGAAAAATCTTGTGGCAAAAAAAACAAAAAGGTCAAAAAAGCGCCTCTCACAAATCATCCGGCCAAAAAAAAAAAGGTAATCATGTGTGAGGGGGCGGCCGATAAGTCACAAGGGCGCCTCTCACGAATCTTGCGACCAAAAAAAAAAAAAAAAAGGTCATCATGTGTGAGGGGGCGGCCGATAAGTCACAAGGGCGCCTCTCACGAATCTTGCGACCAAAAAAAAAAGAAAAGGTCTTCAAGTAAAAACTGCGTTGAGTTGACGTTTTATCTGGTTAAGGTACTTCAAGCTGGTGTTGATTTGATCTTGTCGGATGGATAACTGTCTTATAGATTTTAACTTTTGTATGTTGTTTAATAAGCATAGAGTAACAAAAAAGTTTTCTGAGGTCAAACAGCTGTGACTCCCTAAATAGATCCACCGTAGGGTTACGAGAATTTGTATTATACATTATTTTTATTATACATTTCTGTACAGCGTGTCCCATTTTCGATGGGATTAAATGGGAAACTCGGTTATTATTAAAGATATTGATGTTCTGATTGCACCGTACCGTGCTCTTTTTTTGAGCCCTTAAAAATGCCATAATCAGATTTTTGCTATACCCCGTAGTTTCGCTAATACAGGGAGTTTTTGAAAAAATTGTATTTTTAATAATCCCTTGTATCTCGCTTATTTTGCGAGATATTTTTATTCTGTAAAAACCTTTTTATGGCAACTTTTTTAGAGGAAAATAATGACGTTGTCAACTTTTTAAAATATTGTTTAGTTTTTGAGATATGGTATTTATCATAAAAAAATTAAATACGGACCTGGATTTTTTTTATTACTATTTTGATTGGTTTCATGCTAGTATTATCATAAAATATTAGAAATTTAAAAAAATTTTGTTTAAAGGTAAAAAAAAAATATATTTAATATTTAAAAAAAAATAGTCCGAACCTGGATATTTCCAACATAAATATAAATTAAAAATTGCTAGTTAAACAATTTTTAGTTTATCTGTTTTGACACTTAGCATATTAAAATGGTTATACGTTAATTTACAGATTTATTTGAAACAAAGTCTACGAAAAATACAAAAAAAAACAAATTATAAAAAATAACTTATTTTTCTGATTCCCATTATGTGTAAGATATTGTTGGCATTTTTGAGTAATTTTTCTTAACGCATTGTCCATAAAAATATTTCTACCATTTAAATATTGGGATTTTGTTGCTTGAATGAAGCAGTCAAACATATCACATTTGTCAAAATCTGGATATGGTCGATTTCTAGCCAGTTTAAAATAATTGTAACCAATTCACAAAAATGACAAGTAAAATGACAATGTCAATTCCACGCTTTTGTTTTGTAAATTTCACGACCTGCTGTGCTACCATCAAATAATTAGTAGGATATTATTTTTGTAACTTTTTTAGGTTTTTACTTTATTTATAAATCTTTTAATTATCATTTTAAAATAGATAAACTAAAAATCGTTGAACTAGTGTGTTTTGCAATTCTTAATTTACAATTACGTTGGAAATTTCCAGGTTCGGACTATATTTTTTTTTTCAAATATTAAATAGTTTTTTTAACCTTAAATCAAAAAAATATTAAAGTTTTATCATTTTAAGATAATAATAGCATGGAACCAATGAAAGTAGTAATAAAAAAAATCCAGGTCCGTATTTAATTTTTTTATGATAAATATCATATCTCAAAAACTAAACAATATTTTAAAAAGTTGACAACGTCATTATTTTCTTCTAAAAAAGTTGCCATGAAAAGGTTTTTACAGAATAAAAATATCTTGCAAAATAAGCGAGATACAAGGAATTAATTAAAATGCAATTTTTTCAAAAACTCCCTGTATTAGCGAAAAGTATAGCAAAAATCTGATTACACCATTTTTAAGGGCTCCAAAAAAGAGCACGGTAAGGTGTAATCAGAAAATCGATATCTTTAATAATAACCGAGTTTCCCATTTAATCCCATCGAAAATGGGACACGCTGTACCTTTTCCAGAGGATCCAGATGAGTTCAAGCTGCCGCACCCCATGCGGAAATACCATAGGTTAGATGTGTTTGAATCAATGCAAAATATAACACTCTCATTTGATTTATATTGAAAATTTCATGAAATTTCCTGAATTTACTCAAAAGCCATCTTATTTTACTAACAACTAATGCTTGCTCATCCCAACGCAGATGACAATCAATAATAATTCCCAAATACTTGACCTGATGCTGTGTGTAAAGTATCACTTTCTGCATTTGTTAGGTAAATAACTATTACAGTAGAAGCGAGAAACTGCAGTTAACTGCAATGAGAGCTGATTTTTTTAAAACTCTTACTAAAAAAAGTATTTTCTTTAGTGTTTTTTACAACCTCAAGTGATTCTCAATATATGGCGCAACCTGTCAAGATCATAAGAACGAACCGAAATCGAAAAAGTGTTTACTTACGAATCCACCCTCGAAATGTGTTTAAGAGTAAATGGCAACATTGTCCTACCCCACATAGCCCAATCAGGTGTTTAACACGTTAAAGAGGCGTGAGAAGAAAAAAACGTTGATTTTAAAAGCTGCTAGAAAAAAACGTTTATTTCATATATGAAAACAAGCTTAATAGGTCATTCATTAACGTTATAAAAAATAACGTTGCTAAAAGCTGCGTTTTAATAACGCCTTTATCAAATTAAAACAGCAATGTTTTTACGTTAGTTTCAGGTGATTTTTATCAACGTTAAAATCACATTAGATTCACGCCTTTTCTACACGAATTTTAAAACGCCACTTGCATGGCTTTTCTACCGAATATTTTTGAGATTTTAGTAGCAGCATCGCCACCTATAGTCGGGATTTTTAACTTTGACGAAATCTATCAGAGGCAGTGCTTTGGCCTCTAAACTCCAAAAAACTGTTAAGGGACTGATCCCTGATCCACGATCACGACGCATCTGTTATTAACCTGATAAAGACACATTAATATTCTGTGAAAGTGTTTACAGTTCATAAATCTTGTTTAGCTTTTAAAAAAACATAATGTAGATAGATACATAGATATTTTGTCTTGCCTTGAGCGCCATCTTTAAAATTGTCTTGAAGTGTTGTAGTCTTAAAGTAGTCAACTTTTATAACTTCCTTTCGCGCCTCTTTTAAGTTACAAAAATGTTATTAAAAAAATGTGACCAAAAAAGACGCAGAAAGTCAGTAGGTTTGAGAAGTCTTAATCTAGTGGCGTTTTAGAACATGTTGTGGAGGACTTTTCAAGTGTGAATTTGATACATGAAAATAACGAGGGTAAAAAACACGTTATATACACAGCATCAGAAACTTCAGGAAAAAGTACATTTTTATAGCTTGATTTCTCCTTGTTTTTAAGTTATCTTTAAGCATGTAGATTTAACAAAATAAATATTACATGGTATGAGGTTGTTTTCAAGTTAAAAAAAACTTTGTTATTTTTGTTCACGTGAATTTAACGTTGATGTGATTTTTGTGCTATGTGGAACAACTTGCATGCTTAATTTAGTGAGTTCTACTGTTGAAATATTTCTGCGCCTGCGTACTCTGTTAAGAATCACTTTCAAGAATTTACACACAGGAAAAACTTGGGGGTTTCGACAAAAGCGATTTAAGAAAATTTAGCCTGGTATTCTTCACTTAAAATATGCACCGGTGGAGATACCGTGGACTATTTTCTAGCAATGATTAATGTTTCTTCTATTAGCAATGTCCTGTATATTGTTCCGGCCCTGTAATTTTGGTAAGCAATACCTATTATCAGTGGCGTATATAGAAAAAAGTTTCGGGGGGGGGGGGCCCGAGACCCCATGAGGTCGTATTTTATGCTATTTTATGTTTGTATTCAGGAAATTTGTGGAAAATATCTAAAAAAATCTTAGCTTCGGGGGGGGCCCGGGCCCCATAGGCCCCCCCCTTATATACGCCACTGCCTATTATACTCAGTGGCGGTTCATGTTTGAATTTTAATTTACGAGTACTAGTTACCAGTGGCGGATCCAGGGGGGGGGGCACTAGGGGCACTTGCCCCGCACCCCCAAGAATTTTTTGAATATACAAAAAATGAGTAAAAAGTAAGGTTTTTGCTAATAAAAATTCAAAATTTTTGCTTGCGGCGCATGAAAGTGTCTATTGTTGTTATCATCGAAATTACAACCACTTTTATTAATAAATTATCCTGAATTTATAGCCGTTTTTTACCAACAGAGAATGTCACCTAAAGTGCCTCCCCCCCCTTGCTAGTTACATTTTTTAATAGGCGGCTGATGACGTTATAAATTGCGAGGGCAGAAATTTAAATTGCATGAAAAATAAGATAAAAAAACTTACCGAAATAATTTTATTTTAGTATTTTCCAAACAATCAGCTAGTTGGTGTAGGTTTTAGTTTATTTGTTTATAGATAAAGTCCATTCGCCCTATTTTTTTATGGCCCCAGAGAGCAACCCCAAAAATCCCAGAGAATTTTAAAGAGTCTATTAACCTACTAAGTATATGTCTAATTTTTGTCACATTTTCATTATGTTCAGTAATGTTTTGCCTATAGGCACTATTCAATTGGCACCTAATATCAGTCTTGCCTAGCATAGAAAATTCTATGTGGTTATTTAAATGAATACCACTTACTTTGTGTCTTTTTACCTTTTCACTAAATCAAACATTCCTTTTGCACACAGGATCACTTCGTGAATTGTTCATAAAGAGACAAATAAAGCAAAAAAAAGCATTTTTTTTTCACAACCGCACAACCAGTTTTTAGCATCGTATAACTTTTTATTAAGTTTTCTATTATAAGTTTTTATGGACCACTCCTAGGCATTACTTACACTAAAATTTTGGTTAATTTTTAGGTCCGATCTATGTGGCCCTAAAGATTTTATTTGTAATCAAAGTTCGTATTTCAACGTATTTAAATTTGCATAGTTAATTATGTAATCGACGGTATTTATTCCCATTTTTTAAACAAACCATAACGAAAACAAACAATGACACTCGACCGGCAAGGCTTTTTACTACTGACAAACCCCAAATCAAAACAAATTCATACGTCTTCACTAAGGATAGAACCGGCAACACATGGAAGGCAACGAACGTTTTCGCACGATGATGATGGCCGACGTTAAAACAAACATTATGCCGCCCCCGCGCGAGAAAAGCCACCCATACACGGCTGAAAAACGGGTGAAATTGAAACCTTACCCCGCGCGGCGCTGCCGGCTTGTAATTACTTACGCTAAAAAAGTTCACCCAATTAATGGCTTGTTTTTACCAACAGATAATAAAAAGAACTAGACAATCATGTTGTAAGGGAAGATTTAACTTTTTTTTAAATAAATCAATTAAAAATACTGTTTGTTGTCTAGTTTTGGGAGGGTACTGCCCTGTTACCCTTCCTGTAGCAGACGCCACTGATTATACTGTTGACAAAAATTAATCCTAAGGGGTCGTTGACAGCCAAATACGTATCAAATTGGGCAAACATACGTAGATACGACACAATTCCCAAAAATGTCGTTCTTCAGGCTACCGGAAATGGGTCCAAACACCGAAAAGGAACTATAGATAATTACAATTCCTTTTGGGGATCAACATAAATTGTGGTTAGGCCTACCAGGTATGCTCGGGTATACACCATGTTCACTTGATTGTGAAAAAAGGTCGCCCATACAAGAATGGACGAATGGTAACCTATTGTTGTGACATTGTTCAATAGCTTTCAGCGGATTACGTCAATTTCAATAAACGACGACATTCGGTCACACAAGACTTACACCGGTCAGTGGCGGCATTTGAAATAATATATATATATATATATATATATATATATATATATATATTTATATTTTTTTTTAGTATATATTTATCGGTTTCACAACGTTCTACGTCTTCCGATACCCAATCTCCACTCGTTTCTGTTTGCCCATAATTCATCATCTAGACCTCTTATTCTTATTTCACTGTCTATTCCTTCTCTCCAGCTTCTCCTTGGCCGTCCTCGTTTTCTTCGGCTAGTTGGTTTCCATTGTAGTATTTGTTTAGGTAGTCTTTCATCATTCATTCTTTGTACATGTCCGTACCACACCAGTTGTTTTGTTCTTATGCCATCCACTAAAGTACGTTCACCCACTGTCATAATTTCTCTTATTCTTTGATTTGTAACTCTTTCTCTTTTTGATTTCCCAGCTGCTCTTCTCCAATAGTCCATCTCCATAGCGGAAAGCATTTTTTCTGTTCTATCCTTGATTGGCCATACTTCTGAGCCGTATGTAATAATACTTTTTACAATGGTGTTATATATAAACTTTTTATTATGTTTTGATATACTTTGGTCCCAAATTATTCCATTTAATAAAGTTATTGCTTTTCTTCCTTGTACGTTTCGATCTTTTATAGCTTTGTCTAGTGTTCCGTCAGCTGTAATTTTTAGACCAAAGTATTTATATCACAGGACTGAATTCGCTGCCCGGTATTTAATATTAGATCCTGTTTCGTTCCACCGATACACATATACTCTGTCTTATTGGGATTAACCTCTAGTCCCCACTTATTGTACTGAGCCACTACTATCTGATCATCGGCGAAACATAAAGTATACAAGGTGGTTTCGTCCAACGGAATTCCCATGTTTTGACATTTTCTCTTCCATACTTTACGGACTTGTTCCAAGTATATCTTGAACAGCGTAGGCGAGATACAGCATCCTTGTTTAAGACCTTTATTTACTTGAAAGACCTTGGTTAGTTTTGCTTTTATTTTAACTTTTGCCTTACTATTGCGGTATAACTCTTTGATGGCCTTAACTAGTTGTACGCTTATGTTTGTGTTTTCGCTTTCCAAAGTAGATTTAGTGGTATACTATCATATGCCTTCTACAAATCGACGTATAACGACGAAATAATATTTACAAAATGTTGTATTAGGCGTAAGAGACATGCTGCAAGCGAAACAATATATTTATGCAAGTAGCACCATCTACGAAACAATCTGAGGACTCTGTAGTGCACGGCCAAGTTAGTTCGCAGCGTAAACTACTGTACCATCTTTTCTTGAAACATTTCAGCCCATATTTGACCTAACTAAAACTCTACTTCGGAATGAGCTACGAAACTCAAACTTTGCACAATCGTAGATCTTCATAGAGTTAACAACCACTCCAAGTTTCATGGACTTTCATAAAGTAGTAAAGTAGTTACAAAATTTCAGAAAACGTCGAAATTGTTACTCACTCATGTATAGATCATCAAAATTCTACTGTACTTCCAGACATGCTACAAAGCTGAAATTTGGCAGACTCATAGAAATTTGGTCATAATTTCTTGGAAATAATCAAAAAACCCCAAAATTCTAATTCACTCCCCTCCCTTGTACATGTAAAATTATGTAAAAGTAACATTGCCCACTTTCAGAAGCGCTAGAGAGCTGAGCTTTTGAAGGCCGATAGGAATTTTGATAAAAGGACAGAAATTTAAAAAACCTTAAAATTGTAATTAATTTCCCTCCCCTATAAATGTAAAGTTATATAAAAGTAATATTGTCCACTTCCAGGAACGCTAGAGAGCTGAGCTTTTAAAGGCTGATAGGATGATCAAATCATAGGAAAAAATTAAAGAACCTCAACATTTTTAATGAGGCATTGCAAAAGTTTTGAACAATATTCCGCATATTTTACTACTTTAAAACTTAAATATTATCCACATCCTTTAAAAAAGGAGTGAAATCATAACAAAAACATTTCATTTAAAAAAAATGCCAACTACGCGAAAATGGTATTCCGTCAAAAGAATTCAGATAAAAATAAAGCTAAGTTCTCTATTACAAATTTCAAAATAAAAAGTTCTAACTAGTTTGGAAATGTTTTTCTGAACTTGGCTATTTTTAATAATTTTCACTCAATTGGTATAGGAGTAGCACGATACCTCCTAAACCGCTTAACCGATTTTTATAAAATTTTCAGGTAAAATAGTGTTCGACATTGCAACAAGATGATTAGATTTTGGTCCAAATCCTTTGAGGCTAATGACAGTTTTTTGAAATTTAAAAAATTTTAAATTAATAATTTTTTAACATGATAGTTTGTCTTTAAATCATTAGTATTGAGTTTTCATCGGTTTTGCGTAGTATTTTGGCAACAATATCCGGTTCGAAGGACCAATAAAAGCAATGATCTTGGGTCTGGATTTAATGTCGGAGTTTAAGTTGAGGTTGTAAGTCCGGGTTTTGACGACAAGTTTTATGAGATAAAACTCCACTAATCAAAATCTGATAACACAACAAAACACTAAATAAAGGCTACTATGCTAGAAATAACAAACAAAGAGCTACTATACTAATAATAATACATTTGTAAAGGTCACAATTAACACATCTGTCTGCTCTTTAAAATACCGGGAAACGCCACTGATGTGTACCTAAGATTGCCCACTGCTCACAGTGTAGGTATAAGATATCTACACTGTGCTAGTGCTATAGAAGAAATAACTGTCTCCAATTTCGGCAATTCGTTTGGTCAGTAGTTGAGTGACATTACTTTAGAGTTCAATTTTTCTACGCTAATAAGGTATTTCCTTTCAGCGAAAAACCGCTTTTAACTGAACTAATTTGGCTAGTTACAATAAAAATGTGGTTGTAGGTATTCTACATTTATTTATTTGTTTGTGACCTATAACGATGTGGTATTTCTTTGAAATTCCAAAGAACACGATAATTATATGACATTATACAGGGTTATGAATAAAATACAATATTACCTATTTTAAAATTTTAAATTTTAGTATTTTAAACGCTCTTTTATTTCAGGCCCTACGGGATCCGATACTGCCTTTAATAGAAGATACTCTGCCAATATATGGGCACCTAAGCTCACACTAGGTACTATAGTTATAGTGTACGTGTGAGCTAAGACTAAATTACCTTTTGTTTGATACCACACAAGCCATGTTTTGACTTAAACTCAAATTTTTGGTAAATCTACCCCCACCCTTAAAAAAAACAAACTAAAATGTATTTTGTTAATCTCCGGACTCAATTACATTTCGTTTGATATCACACACGCCATATTTTCACATAAACTCTAATTTTTGAAATCTACCCCCACCCTTTTATTTGGTTTGTGTTCGGTGGATTTTGTTCATTTTTAAATGGGACCATCTCGACCCAAGACCCAGTCTAGGTACCAAGTTTCATTAAAATCGGCCAAGCGGTTTTTGAGTTATGCGCGTTGGTCGTTACAGACAGACATACAGACAGACAGACAGACAGACATACAGACAGACAGACAGACAGACGGCGCAACAAAAAAGTTTCAAAATCATCTGAAACGCAAAGATATATAAAAATTTTTGAAATCGGAGCAACTTTTTTTGTCTCGAAAAAATTAGGATCACCATAGCTCACACTACTATAGTATAGTATATGTGTGAGCTAATAGAAGCAACACACTCGGTATGAATAGACATAAGACTCGCCCGAAAATTTTACGAAAGGGTACCACCCCCCAACCCTGGCACAGGGGTGGTTCCCCCCCTTTAATGTGCTTTTTGGCGGTTTTTTGCTAATAACTCGGGAACGGTCAACTTTTCTAAGAATTTTCTAAAGATCAGTGCCGTCTAAAGGCAGTGGTGCACGTTCCATAAACCTACGAAAAAGGGGAAAAATGCTTAAAATACGTTTTTTTTTATTTTTCTTGTGGCATTTTCGAATTGTTATTATATGTTAAATATTTAATAAGATAGACATAACTTTTTAAAGTAGTCGCCTTAAAATAAAAATAAATGTGTTTGTAGAAAGCTTCAAATCAAACAAAATTTTTGAACATTCATTTTTGTAACTCAGTAAATAATACACAATAAGGTGAGTAAAAAATATTTTTGATTAGTATTAACTTAAAACTTAATTTTTCGAGTTGAGTTAATTTAAATAGGGGGGAGGGGACACCTAATTTAACTGTTAACTTGGCCAAAAACAACTAGTAGTAGTAGTGGGGGGGGGGGTTGACCCGCAGGTCTGACAAGTAGGCCAGAGTAGGCCCTTTTTGCCATGCCCCAAGTCTGTCCCTTAACCCACTCTCTGCACTTCCCATTGATGGTCGGGTAACTCATTGGGCCTTCCTGTTCTCTTTACAAAGTCCAGTAAGTCTGCCCATTTGAGCATGTACAGTTCTTCCTCGCTCAGAGTTGGCGCTCCGAGTGCCTGTTGTCTCATCCTTGCGTAGGCCTCGCATTCTGCCACGAGGTGTCTTGATGTCTCTTCTTCCTGTCCACAGGCTGGGCAGGTAGGGTCATTCTCGACTCCTATACGTGTCATGTGCTTCCTCAACCGGTTATGTCCGGTTAGAGTACCTATCAGCAGTCCGAGGTCTTTTCGTGTCCGTCCCAGCATCCATCTAATTCTGGTCGCTTTTGGACGGTCTACGAATTCTCTGGTCTGTCTGCAACCCGTTCCTGTTCCCCAGGAGTTTAATAGCGCGTCCTGGGCCCATTTGTTGAGTCCGCTTTGCACTTGTCTTTTTGTCACGCCCAAAAGTGGCTAAGTAATAGTTATTGAGGCAGACCAAAAGTCCTCTCTAACGATGTATAACACGCCACCTTACATCAATTTTCTTGAATTTTATTGTCCTACATGTTTAGTTTTAAAACTTATTTTTAGAGCTGAAGAAATTTTCTTTTCCAACGATGTATATCACTATTTATTGGGGCGTCTATGCAAGAACTACTGCTGCGTTGAGGGGAAGTGATGTACTTCGTTGGAAAGGACATTTCTTCCGGTTTAAAAATAAGTTTTAGAACCAGACATGCGGGACAATAAAATTACAGAAAAATAAAAAAAATATAGTTTTTTCCACACCTCTCATTTATTTAAATGCCTATAAAAGGTGCGCCACTGATGTAAGGGAGGCGTGTTATTCATTGTTAGAGAGTACTTTTTCATCGGCTTTAATAATTGTTACTTAGTTGTTTTTTGCCAAGTTAAAAGTTTGAAAATAATTGGGAAAATACTGTGAGAGAGCACTTTTGAGGGGGGCGCTCTCCACCCTTACTTTAAGGAAGGTCAACTACAAAAAGTCAGTTTTAAGTTATTCCTAACCAAAAATAATTTTTTACTAACTCTCATTTTTATTTACTGAATTACAAAAATTAATGTTCAACATTTTTGTTTGATTTAAGGATTTCTACAAACACATTTATTTTTATTTCAAGGCGACTATTTAAAAAAAACAAGTCTAGCTTGATAAGTATTTAACTGTTTACAATGGGCTTTCAACCAAAAATATTTTCTTTAGAAAAAAATATTGTTAAGGATAAAAAATACCACAAAAAAAATATGTTAAAAAATTTTCCCTTTTTTCCTACGCTAATGGAACGTGCACCACTTCTGTCAGAGGGTACTAAGGTACATCGTGGAAAAGGAAATTGTATCCTCTTGAAAAATGGTTTCAAGCAGATTTTTGAAAAAGTTGACTGTTTTCGAGTTATTAGCAAAAATCTATCAAAAAGCACGTTTACGGGGGGGGGGGGGGGGAACAATCCCTCTGCCAGGTGTATTGCTCCTATCATAAAAGGCAGCATATCGCTTGAATCTCGGATGTAGGTAGGGCCTGAACTATTTGGTACAAACATGAAAAACAATTATTGGGCATTGCAATTCCCAGTTAGGTCGAAAAATGGGAATTTTTTAAAGAAAATTGGAGAATATCAAAATTTGTTAATTTTGTAAGAAATAAAACTTTTTGACAATGCAATTTTCATTTAAACAAGCGTAGTCCAGTTGTGGGTAATATTTCAGTGGCGATAGAGATATAAGGATAAAATTTTCGTTATTCATTAAAATTTTTGCGCCAATTCTATGGGGAACAATATAAAACAAAATTCATTTTGTTATCGGGTCTCTTGGAGAATATAAAATTTATTTATTATTTTATGTGGCGTTTCAGCTTTTTAATTAAATTTATCTTTGTTAATTTATTTTATTGTTGGCGGTTCATTTTTGGTTATTTGTTGTCGGCAAGCGAAAATCATTTTACATTTTTTAAAAAAAGTAATACACGAAAATGTTATTTTCTCCTATATACAACAAAATTTTAACAAAGTTAATTTTAAATCAAAAGTTTTGTTGGTTATCGGGTAAAAATCATTTTGTTGTATCAGTGGCGCACCTATGAATATATCTTGGTCGGAGGGGGGGGGGGTGGAACCCCATGATGCCGGATTTTATACTATTTTATTTTTTTATTCTTGAAATATCTGGACAATATCTAAAAAAGTCTTGGGGAAGCATCGGGGATCGCCCCCCCCCCCTAGGGGTGCCCATGGTTTTGCTTGCATTTTTAGACGGGCAATATGTTTTGGAAGGGAAAATATTAGTAACAGTATGAAAATATTGGAAATTAATGGAAATATATCGCAGCCAATGGAAAAATAAGTTTAGACTCGATATGAGTTAGGGTAAATGCAGGAGAGTTGTCGCACTCAGCGGCGTAGCGTGCCCGAACGGGCGGGGGGGGGCGACAGCTAAAAAGGGCGCCTCTGAAAACTGAAAAAAAATCTTGCGACCAAAAAAAAAAACAAAAAACCAAAAAAAAAAAAAAGTCTTCATGTCGTTAGTTTCCTTTGGCGCCGACTCCATTGGCCGTTGCCGGCCCGACTTAATAAAGCTGGGGGCGCTTCGGCCACCAATGGGGCGCCACTACCCTCGGGGCGGGGGGGGCGACGAACCCCCCGCGCCCTCCCCGCGCCCTCCCCGCGCCCTCCCCGCGCCCTCCCCGCGCCTCCCTCACGCTACGCCGCTGGCCGCACTTTTTGAAAAATAGCTGTAGTCTTGAGATTTTTTTCTTTAAAATGAATCAATGCACAGTAACTCAATGAATAGAGGCCAAAATAGGGGGGTTACCCTACAAAAGGTCCGGTATTTCTGAATTTTGGATATGTTGTTAAGCTCAGGAGGGTAGTTAAAAATCTGAGTTTTCGTCACCCCCACCCCTGTGCTCCCTCCGCCATCTTGAAAAAACCATCAAAAATTGGCACTTTTTTTAGTTTTTTGCATTTAATTTCGTTCCAGTACACTAAATCGCAAAAAGAGTTTATTTACGGACGTCGCTGGCGGATTCGTTGTAAGTCAAACCCCATCGAGTTATACACCGTTGAAAAGAGAATTTTACTGTCAATAAAGTGCATCATAGCATTTTTCTAAATTAGGCTTAGTTTTTGCAAAAATTAGATAAAACTTGTAACAAAAATATTTTAATTTGTGATTTTTTAAAATTGGTTAAATTTGCGCCTCTGAATTTACAACCATGAAACCAATCCGACTTTCTTGTACAGCATTTTAAAGGAAATTTTATTTGCTACAATAATGTATAACACATTTTGATCTATAAGCCTCGGTTTAAAAAAAAATCGAATAAATCATGAAAAATACAAGGATATTTTTTGACTTTTTTAAATTACTTCAATTAACGGACGCCGCTGAAGAGTTTATAAATAGTTGACCCCCATCAAGTTGTGCCTTTTTCAAAAGGAAATTTCATTGTCTACAATAAAGTATATTACACATTTTTCTCTTAGAAGCGTATTTTTTGAGAAAATTTGAGAAAACCCAAATATGTTTAGGTTAGTTTAAGGAGGTGTTTGACTTCTAAGCTCTCTTACCTTTTTGTACGTCACTAAATTTACACAAACAAATAAAAATAAATAAAAAACGTGCCGTTTAAAGCACTAAATTTAAAAAAAATTATTATTTTGTAACTTACAAACTTTAAGTTAAAAGTTACTCCCACTCCATTACAATATTTAAAAATACATTTAAAGAATGAATTTTGTAGCTGATAAAGTTCTCTACAAGATATGTTCTTAGAACTTTTATCCTAGAACAAAGTATTTCGGAGCTTATGCCGTCTAAATTAGAAAAAAACTGAAAATTTGCCCAAGCACGTGCTTTTAGTCATTTTTGGAAATTATCTAGCTCCGTTACTACTGCTCACAGAACAACTATGGTACCACCCAATTGTAGATAATTATATTCTCTAAAAAATTTCATATAACTCTTTTTGCGATTTAGTGTACTGGAACGAAGTTACAGGCAAAAAACTACAAAAAGTGTCAATTTTTGATGGTTTTTTCAAGATGGCGGAGGAAGCACAGGGGTGGGGGTGACGAAAACTCAGATTTTTAACTATCCTTTCGACCTTAATAACATATCCAAAATTCAGAACTACCGGACCTTTTGTAGGGTAAAACTTCTCTATTCATTGTACTACAGGTACTGCGTTAAACTATATTAAAATATATGTAAGAAAACATGAACATAGCAAAAAAAAAATTTTTTTAAATTGAAGTCGGCATCATTCCCACACTGCTGGGGGAGATGCCGCATGAAAATATGAGAGACGTCGCTTAATCGTTTCTCTAAAAAACTTCTAATTTTCATTTTTTTTTCCTTAATTCGAGTCTGGCACAGATGTTACAAACTTCACCATACATTTTGCAAGTGAGATGTAGCCAATTTAAGCGTTTATTACATTGTAATCAATTCACTTTTTTAGTTGTAGTTGCGTAAACTGCGAAGCAATTCACGCAGCGTTCCTGGTTTTCATTTTTCTTTTTGGCTAGAGGTTTATCATCGCTGCCACTCCATTGAATTTTTTCTCGGTCTTCTTGAAAATGCGGCAACTGTCCTTTTTGTTGGGGGAGATGCCGCACCTGATTATCAAGGTCACAGATTTAAAACGCAACAAAATACGGCATGGCACCTGTAAACATAACCCCAAAATACTGAATAAAACACACGAATGTGAAAAAAAACTACCACATTGCAAATAACCACACTTATTAGGACTACTTAAAATTTTGCTAAGAAAATTTTACCTTACCGTCGTAAATTCAAGGACTGCAAGCGATATTTTAGAAAACAAACAAGTCCGATGTTATAACCGTTCACTAAATTATGAACTCTGAATGTGGGCATACTTGGTTGCCTATGTTATAGCGTAATCATTGAGATACGTGAAAAGCGGCGTCTCTCCGTCCGCGGCAACTCTCCCGCATTTACCCTACATTCTTTTCACAAAATTTGATTAAATCACATTTATCTTTGTCCTTAACACGTTATAATTTTTTACAATTATTAATATGTTAATTTTTCCAATTTATTTTGATTTAAAGTTATAAAAAAACAGTGATAACTTTTTATGCTAATGTTTATTTTTTTACACTATCTAAAAATAAAGGGAAGGGGACAATTCGCCGCGGGTCGATTTGCCGCAGCCACTTCGCCGGCGGATTTCCCGTGGGGACAATTTGCCGCGAGTATTTTTGTTTAATTTTTATTTTAATCTAACGTAACTTATTTTGTCTTAAATCAACCTGTCTTCTTGTAGGGAGGTCAAAATCTGTGTTAAACCTAACCGTGATCAATTGATCGCATTTTACAAAAAAATGTGTTTTTGAAAAAAAAAGGTTTTCCAAAAAACTATTAAATTAAAAAAAAATTTTTTGCAAAAATTATTTTTGAAAATAATACTTTAAAAAGTAGTTTTTTCAAAACCTAATTTAAAAAGAGAATTTATTTTTTTAATAATATTTTTTCAAAAAGCAGTTTTTTCATAAACCAATATAAAAAAAATATTTTTTGAAAATATTTATTTGAAAAATATGTTTACTACACATTAAATATTAAAATAAAAAAATAAAAAATCTCGCGGCGAATTGTTTTGCGGTGAATTGACTGGCGGCGAATTGTGCCCGCGGCAAATCCGCTCCGGCTAATTGGCGGCGGCGAATTGGCCGCGAATAATTGTTCCATTACCAAAAATAAACGTTTTAACCAAAGATATCAGTTTTTTAAAAAGAAACTGCTTTTAAATCCAAATAAAATGTAAAAATCAATATTTATTTAAAGAAAAATAAAACCTGTTAGGACATAAAAACTTTATAAACGCAAATTTATGAGAAACAAACAAAAACTGCTTTTTCGGCGGCCGAACGACCATGAGTTTGACCACGTGACCAAACTTATTTTCTACTGCTATGGGTGCTTAACAAAGCTCCGCAGTCAAACTGAGCGCACATACAGGGCTATCAAAATGGACGGGCCACGATCCTCCACTTTGTTGACGTCACATCCGGGGCTGATTTTTTTTTTGATGGTCACGTTACGACACAGCTGATTGTCTTTAAAATTTTGAAGTTGAAATGACGGTTCATGGATATTTGATTTTTTGTTAAATAAAGCCGTTTTTGAGATTGTTTTTACTTTATTCTGGCAGAACAATTTTTTTAAAATGTATAGTAAGCCCTAATTTTTCATAGCCGCTTCATTAACTCACAAAAAAATTAAGTTTAAAGCAGAAGCGAATGTGACAATCACATATGACAAAGTCAAATACATGTCAAATATAACAGTTGGCATGTGGTACATGGCGGGTAATTTGAATTCAAAATAAGGAATGCTAAATCTTGAAGATTTTAACCTTTTAATCATGTTGCTTCCTTACAAACCTTTGGTGGAATATCGGGATGGTGTCTGAGAATATTTCACTGAAATTTTGCGGAAATCTGTAGTGCCATTTTGAAAATATCATAAAAAAACGTCTGACCTCCCATAAGACCCAATGTAAAATTCAGCCCCGGGAGAACAGCTGATTTTTTCAGGGTCGTGGCCTCCATTTTTGTGTTGGCCTTGGCACATATTATCACACGTGACAGGAGCCAGCGCCTAGACTAACTAGAAAAAAAGCAAAAAATTGACAAAATTTCGAGAAGCATTTATATGACTATGGCTCTGAAGTCAGGAAAGAGTCCATATTCAAAATGTACAATTAGTTTTTGGAACCATTTTTATGTAATCTATACTTCATTCAGGCACACTGTTCGTTAGTCTCATTCTGTGCATGTACATGAAACAAGATAAATAAGTACCTAAAAGATTATATTTTCCTGTGTTCATGGTCTCCTGCAAAAGAAATGTGTATTTATTAAACTATGATAATCTTTAAACACCCAGACAGCAATTTGGCATTTATAAATTGGCTGAGTATTTTTCTTGCTGCAACTTTTATTCGAAGTGCGAAAATTCAAATCGACTTTAAAAAGTTATGGCATGCTGCTAAGGCTTTTTCCAGATGCAGAAATTTCTTCCACGCCGTTAGTTCAATTATAAGTTTTGTGGAAAGTGGAATTTGCTGCAGTGTTACCTATTGATTTTATACGAACACAAAATACCTATTTTTCGGCCAAAATTATGGAAGTTTCTGCAAAAAACAAAACATATATAACAATTTGTAGTTTTTTTTAAAACTGTGTCTAATAGTGGTCTAAATTGATAGGGTATTTTAAGAAAAATGTGCCATTCTGGATTCTAATTTTTTTCCAGATATTTTTTTTTAATTTCACCCACTTTCCACGTTGAAGCAAAATAAGGGTGCTGCAGGTCAAAAATGTTGTGTTTTTTCACAGGATAAGGTAAGCTGGTCTAACATTGACATGGGTGATACATTGACACTTCTTTTAAAGACGGTATTATTTTACTTCTAGTTTGCTTTTTAAATTGTCTATGCATCCCCATCTTTTGGGGTAACATTGACACTTGGCGATTTTTTTAAAAAGTTTTTTTTTTATCACATTTCATGTTCAAATTGCACAATTTGCACAAAAAAAAATAAACAACACTGCTGCTAAGGCTTTTTCCAGATGCAGAAATTTCTTCCACGCCGTTAGTTCAATTATAAGTTTTGTGGAAAGTGGAATTTGCTGCAGTGTTACCTATTGATTTTATACGAACACAAAATACCTATTTTTCGGCCAAAATTATGGAAGTTTCTGCAAAAAACAAAACATATATAACAATTTGTAGTTTTTTTTAAAACTGTGTCTAATAGTGGTCTAAATTGATAGGGTATTTTAAGAAAAATGTGCCATTCTGGATTCTAATTTTTTTCCAGATATTTTTTTTTAATTTCACCCACTTTCCACGTTGAAGCAAAATAAGGGTGCTGCAGGTCAAAAATGTTGTGTTTTTTCACAGGATAAGGTAAGCTGGTCTAACATTGACATGGGTGATACATTGACACTTCTTTTAAAGACGGTATTATTTTACTTCTAGTTTGCTTTTTAAATTGTCTATGCATCCCCATCTTTTGGGGTAACATTGACACTTGGCGATTTTTTTAAAAAGTTTTTTTTTTATCACATTTCATGTTCAAATTGCACAATTTGCACAAAAAAAAATAAACAACACCCCATGGGTGCTCACAAATGAAATAGGAATGCAATATTGTTTGAAAGAAAATTTGTGCAAATTTTTATTTAAAGTGGTGCCAATGTTTGCCACCTGTACCTTATGTATACAAATTTTCATGCTGACCCCAATATCCCAAGTAGTTGGTGAAATAGGGCTTGTCTTTTTAGTCCGTTACAACCAATATGATCGCTTCTAAGTGGGATACGCCGTTGTACTCCGGCGTTTCATTTTGCTCCGTGTTCCCCTACAACACAAGGGCGGAAATAGAGACAAGCAAATACAGCAATAGTTGTCACAAAGTTGTTTGCAAAGCTATGATTTGTCTGGACCCGACAAAAAACACTAAATCACCGCAAAGCTTTGTTAAACTGTTTTCCATTTTCCGCGAAAAAACAACTACCGAAAACTGCTGAAAAACTACAGCACTGTCCGGCTTGGCAAAAGCGCTGTATGTTATTTTCCGGATTTTTTTAATAAAAAGTTTATTATTCTGGTTGTGTAGGCTGCATCGAATATTCCTTTTTGTAAGTAAAAAAAAGACAAATGATTAAAGAGTTTACTTGGATTTCTTTTAATTGTAGAAAAGGACCCTCTGTACCAAATTCAAGGCTTTTGGAATTTTCTTCCTAGCGGACATCGACTGCAGCTCATTCATGATTCACACTGTTACTGTTCATAATTGGTACCGGTGGCTCAACTCGAATCCGGCCCGTTTACAATTCACACCGCTTTATTGCGTTCATTGTTATCGCGCATTTGATAAAACTGTGTGGAGTTCCAATTTTGAAGATGGTTGTGGATTTTTGCAATTTTTAGCCAAGTTCGCGCGGAAACTGCTGTACCATCTTCTCTTGAAACATTTCAGCCCATATTTGACCTATTTAAAAATCTACTCGAACTTTGCACCGTCGTAGATGTTTATAGAGTTTATTTAATTCTACTGTACTTTTAGATATGCTACAAAGCTGAAATTTGGCACACTGATAGAAATTGTGACCAAACCTTTGGAAGAAAATTAAAAAACCCCAAAATTCTAATTTACTCCTCTCCCCCATACATGTAAAATTAGGTAAAAGTAACATTGCCCACTTCCAGAGGCGCTAGAGAACTGAGCTTCGGCAGACTGATACGAAATATGATAAAACTATAGGAAAAAATTAAAAATCCCCAAAAATTTAATTTGCTTCCTTCTTCTATAAATGTAAAATTATGTAAAAGTAATATTGCCCACTTCTAGGGACGCTAGAGAGCTAAGCTTTTGGAAGGTCGATAGTCGAACTATGATAAAATTGTAAAAGAAAATTAAAAAACACAAAATTTTAATTAACTTCCCTGCGCTATAAATGTAAAGTTATGTAAAAGTAACATTCTCTACTTCCAGAAACGCTAGAGAGCTGAGCTTTGGAAGACTGATAGGAACTATGATAAAACTATAGGAAAAAATTTAAAAACACCAAAATTTTAATTTACTTTCCTATGCTATAAATGGAAAGTTATGTAAAATTAAGATTGTCTACTTCCAGGAACACTAAAGAGCTGAGCTTTAGAAGGCTGATAGAAACTATGATAAAACCATAGGAAAATTTAAACAATACCTCAAAATTCTTAATAAGGCATTGCAAAAGTTTTGAACAATATTCCGTATATTTTACTACTTTAAAAAGATATTTCCAAACTAGTAAGAACCTTTCATTTTGAAATTTGTATTCGAGAATTTGGCTTTAATTTTATCTCAATTCTTTTTACGGAATATAGGGATGGGCGGAACAGCGTTTTTTTAGGAACAGGTACAAATTGTTCCGGTTCCAGAAAAAACCTGTTCCGAAAATTCTGCTCCTGTTCCGAAGTGGGCTGGTCAAAATAGCGTAGCGTGCCTCACGGGGCGGGCTGAAATAAAAATTTGCGGCCAAAAAAAAAAAAGGTCATCATGTTTTTACTTTGCTCGTAGAAAAACCTGTTCCGACCTGTTCCGAGTAAAAACCTGTTCCGAAATGAACAGGTACTGCTCCGAGGGCTCTGGAACGAAATAGCGATGTACAAAATAGCGATGTTCAAAATAGCGAGTAATGAAATAGCGACTATCAAAATAGCGATGTAATGAAAGAGCGACTATCAAAATAGCGATGTATCAAAATAGCGTTTGTAACAAAACAGCGACATATCAAAATAGCGACAACCAAAATAGCGACAATCAAAATAGCGATGTATCAAAATAGCGATGTATCAAAATAGCGATGTATCAAAAAAGCGACGTTCAAAATAGCGAGTAATGAAATAGCGACTATCAAAATAGCGATGTAATGAAAGAGCGACTATCAAAATGGCGATGTATCAAAATAGCGTTTGTAACAAAACAGCGATATATCAAAATAGCGACAACCAAAATCGCGACAATTAAAATAGCGATATATCAAAATAGCGATGTATGAAAATGGCGATGTATCAAAATACCGAATCAAACCAAACCGAATCGAATCAAATCAATCCAAACCGAAAAGAACCGAAATGCGCTATTATATCCTATTTTGACTATACCAGCTTATTTAAAAAAAACTTTCCTGATTCTTTTCCGGGATCCTAGAGGGTGTGAATCCGAACCGAACCGAACCGATCTGAACCGAATTCGGTTCGGTTCGGATTCATACTCTAGGATTCCGGAAAATAACTCTGGAGAGTTTTTTTTTTGAAAAATATGCTGGTTCGGTTCGATTCAGTTTGGGTCGGTTCGGTTCGGATTCACACCCTTTAGGATCCCGGGAAAGAAGTCAGGAAAGTTTTTTTTTGAAAACATTTCTTAGAAAGAAACCCTTTAGTCGAGCTATATGCCAAAACGGAACCGAAATATCGCTATTTTAATAGTCGCTATTTTGTTACATCGCTGTTTTGATAGTCGCTATTTTGCTACATCGCTATTATGATAGTCGCTATTTTGTTACATCGCTATTTTGTTACATCGCTTTTTTGTTACATCGCTATTTCGTTACAATCGTTATTTTGTTACATCGCTATTTTGTTACATCGCTATTTTGATAGTCGCCTTTTCATTACATCGCTATTTTGATTGTCGCTATTTCGATACCGCTATTTTAATAGTCGCTATTTTGTACATCGCTATTTCGTTCCCATCCCTAACGGAATACCACTTTCGCGTACTTGGCTTTTTTTTGCATGAAATGTTTTTGTTATGACTAATTTATTTAGTCATATAAAAAAAGTTACTTAACGCTTTTTCGAGGGAAATTGGGGGAATTGCAGCGGGGATGAATGTGTATATGTAAGCGAGCGTGGCAATCAAAATAAACATGTCAAAATGTCGGAAAGGGCAAGCTAGGTTTAACAATTTTTGAGCTATAAATAGTGTCATTCGCACAGCCGGGCAATTTATATTTTTTTTGAAATGTTGTTCTTTAAATATTTTAAAAATGTGCGCATAAATTTTTAAATATTTAATAAAAACTTTTTCTTTAATAGGGACCTATTGCAATAAAGCCAGGCACAAATTGTGCCGGGCACTATATTGACAGTTTTGCATGAAAAACTGATAGTTGATCTTTCAAAATTGACATACCAAAGTCGAATATAGAAATCCAGTCGTTTATTTTCCATTAATAGTGGCGTCACTATTAATTCCGGCTCTTATAATACACAATGGCCTAATTTTGAAAGAAGACAGCTGTTCTTCTAATGCGAAACTGTCAATATGGTGCCCGGCACAATTAGTGCCTGGCACTATTGCAATAGGTCCCTAATATGTGTAAATTTTATTCAAAGCTATTGTGACGACTAAAAAAATGGTCGTTAATGATTAGTGGAGCGAAAGTAGGGTAACCATAAGTTCGGATAAAGCCGGACAAATCCGGCTTTTTGGGCAAAATGAAAATGTCCGGTCGGCTTAATTTTTCGTCCGATTTTTAACGAACTAAAAGACCTTTTGTTTTTGGTTATCCAGGGGCGCAATTAAGGGGCGAAGAGGGAGTTGGCACCCCTGGGTCTTACCAAAGTTACCAAACTTTCTATTTAATTTAAACATTTTTCCCAAAAATATCAACTAAAAAACTGTGCCATTTTATTCTTTGAATTATTTTTTTTTAATGTTTGCGTTTTTGCCACAAATTTTTTTCTGTAGCGAAATTTTTCTATGTGTATTTTTTTCAAAAAGTACCTAATTTTCTAGTAGTTTTTTAGATGGCAATTGTTTTTTCGTTTTCTTCTACAAATATATTTCTGAGGCGCAATTTTTTTCAAGAAGTCAAAAAAAATGTTATTATTTCTTTAATACTGCAGTAACTGTCTGCACAAAAAGTGCTTAATTTTAGTTTTCGCCTGCTACTCCATTTTTTTCTAAAATATTTGTAATACGGAGCAATTTTGTCCGAATGGTACCTTTTTTGACCTTTTTTCGATTTTGTAATGGTTCATTTAAATTGCAATTTTTTTAATGAGGTTTGTTAAACCATCTTACCGCAAACTACTTTGTATGTTTAGCTTTTTTGCAATGTACCAGCGAGTTTGCGTCCCTGTGGTCATCAAAGATTTTCCTGGAGGATTTTATAATTTTTTTTAATGAAAATTTAGGCTTTCTGGTCCCAAAGTACTTTGTTTTTTAGTCATCAAACATTTTAGGATGATTTTTCAAAATGACCGGTTTTGTCTGGCTTTTTTATCGAAAATTGGGCTTTTCGTCTCTGACGTCCTCCTTTTATGATATATCGCACACCCGCTGAAAAAGAGTCACAACTCAAAAATCGCCCTTATTGAGATAAACCTGCCGCCATCATCGAAATAACTTGTACTTTCTTCCATAATAGCGTCACATTTATGTTTCGACAATTCACCGCGAAATGGCGATGTGACTCTTTTATTTTGTCCAGTTTAGCTGAGGATGCGTTCCTTTACAGTGTCACTTTTGACTTTATAACAGCGTGAACGTGGAGTTTCATCCTGAATAGAGTCACATTTCGAGTTGTGAAGGTTTTCGTGTGAACTATTAGTTAAATCTGACCCATATAACAAGTAAAATGCTGTTCTTTTTTGTCTTGTGACTGTTTTTTCGAATTGTTCGGTGTATTTAGAATTAAGGAGAATAAGAAAAAAATCTTTTGAATTTATTAGAGAATAATCACATTTTATAACTCGTTGTAAAAATAAATACAAAGTTTCTTCTTAATTTGTTTACTTTTTTTATATTATTTACCATCCTGCGTGACATTCTGATTTACAACGTCATGATGCCTTGTTCTCAAAAGTGTCACAATATCGGGTTTTCGTCTTTTTTTTAACTAAAAACGACAAAAATCATTTTTTCTGAGAAACGTACTGCACCAATTACATTAAGTTAATAGATTCCTGTTGATATAAAATAACATGTTAACTCGTAATTTGTCATGTAAGTGAAAAATGAATCTCTCTAATGAACTAAATTCTTTAACAGCGATTTTATCAAAACAATGTTTTTTGAGTTGTAACTATTTTTTAGCGGGGGTGCGATATATAGCAGTTTATTTTCGCGTGAAGTGGTATCAGTGCTCTCGTATCTCGGTAGATGGCGTTTCTTGCGAGAGTTTTCTCAAAATTTACATAGGATTAGAGACAAAACCGTCTAATTAACTTCGCAAGGGAGTCACATTGACCAAGCGGTGTTCTGAGGAGTCCTATAAGGACGAAACAGTTAACTGTCAACACTTATTAGGTGTCCATTAGATCTTGGACCCCCGTGATGTTTCAAGCTACCCACGGCAAAATATGAGAGGAACAAAAACTCCTTTTTTACCCGATTAGCCACGAAACTTGTTTGATTATTATTATTAACCGATCCAATTCCCTCATTTATTTAACTAAGCGTTATCATATTTTTTTTTTGTATAATTTTGAAGATTAGTTTTACCTTGAATCACAATAGAATGTGGTGTCAAAATAGAATTTAATAACTTTTGCCTGCATGGTTTTAATCCTATTTACCATGTGATCGTTAAAAAATACATTTAGCTTCTTTCTACCACCATAAACTATATTATTAGTTTATGCTACTACAAAGCTGATTAAATTCTATTCAGTTATTATTAGCCATTGATCTCTTCTTCCACTATAATTAAAGAAGAAAAATATTTCGCCAACCCAACCGCCTGCAAAGCTTTCACAAAATTACTTTATAAAGTCAGTAAGACCACGATAAACTAAACAACTTTTTCGTTCGTTCGTGATATCATAGCTATCCAACAGCTCCCACCGCTGAGACGTGTTTTTTTGTACTGCGTCATTGCAAAAGAGAAGAAAAATTTTGAGAATTTAACAATTAAAAATTTTTAAGAATTTTGAAAATTTTCATACTGATAAATACATTTTATACTTTTTGTCGTCTTGAACACGTCATTTATTGATCACCACCCATACAGGACATTTGTCCAAGGGACGTTCATTCATACTTACATAGATGGCGCCTCAGCCAATCTTTTACCGGCATTATACGAGACGTAAATATATGAAGGTACGTTGAAAAGTTTAAAAGTTGAAAATAGTTTGTTAAATTTGTTTCCAATTACAAAATATAAATTTTTGTGGATGTTAGTGGCTCAAAGGACCACAAGACGCTAGCGCTACCAAGTCCACTTCCAATCCCTGGCTTCGCATGCGTAGATCTACCAATATTATTTACCTCATGTATTAGAATCGATGTACAGGGTGATTTTCACTTGAATGATTCTAACCACATGAAAATAGAAAGTTTCAAAAACCTAACCTAACGAAACCTAATCAGATCTAACCGAACCGAACCAAAGCAAACTAAACCAATATTTTTTTTCAAAAAAAAAAAAGTTTCCTGACTTCCTACCTGGGATGCTAGAGGATGTGAATCCGAACCGGACCGTACCGAACCGAACCTATCCAAACCTAACCCTACCCAACTAAACCTAATTAGCAGTACGTGTTGTAGTTTAGTTTGGTTAGGTTAGGTTTGGTTCAGTTTAGTTAGGTTCGGTTTGGTTCGGTTCGGATTCACATCCTCTAGGATCCCGGGCAGGAAGTCAGGAAAGTTTTTTTTTTGAAAAAAATTATTGGTTCAGTTTCCTTCGGTTCGGTTAGATTTGATTAGGTTTTGTTAGGTTAGGTTTTTGAAACTTTCTATTTTCATGTGGTTAGAATCATTCAAGTGAAAATCACCCTGTATGCATCTATTCTAAGACATGAGGTAAATAATATTGGTAGATCTGCGCTTGCGAAGCCAGGGATTGAAAGTGGACTTGGTAGCGCTAGCGTCTTGTCAAAGGACCGATTAGCCGAAGACAACTTTTATTAAAATAGCGATCCTGAAAATGAATGCCTAAAAACAAGTCGCTGCCTTGCTATAAATTTTACTACATGTTCTTTACCTAGTTTTCCGTGTAATTAATGCTTGTTGATGTCCAAATTTTTTTAAATAAACAAACTCCGTTTTGTTACAGTTTAAACCACGTCACCTTGCTACCTGGGTAGTGGAAGAGACCCTGTATATATGACATATTTAAAAGAAATAGTCCGGACAAACTTATCAAAATTAAATCTATTTAAGTCAAATCGAAGGAAAGAAATATCGGTCCTCTATACTCTAGCCCTGTTTAGAGAGAGACGCATCTTCCGTCCTTGTTAATTCATAAGCGTCGGAAAATTACAGGTTGTGAGGGACAAGCATGTTTGTTTATATGTTGCATGATGTCACTCACGGATGACAACATACATTATTTTAGTTAAACGCTAATGAATTTGGCAAGACAAGGCTAGCAAAAAAATACGGGCTACGATTCTGAAAAAATCAGCTGTTGTTGTAGGCTGAATTTTTCATTGGGTCTTATGGGCGAATAAATAGAGGTTTATTTGTGATATTTTCAAAATAGCACTACAGATTTTCGCTTTTGTTGGGATGAAAATTTTTTTAATATAAAACATTTCACAATAATTTATTAAAAAGAAACAAGTGATTTTGTGAATAAGTGAGATGGTTTTCACGTTCAATAAACTGAATGTATTGGTCGTCAATAATTTTTTGAAAAATTACCCAGCACAAAGTTTAATATATATTTCATCAATGTGTAAGTTAACTACCAACTCATGTTCTTTTAAAAGCTGTATCTTACTTTTTAAATATTGCACACTAACGGAGAGATTACTATCTGTTAGCCATATTTTACAAAAGATGAAGCCAACATTAAAGTGTATCCACAATATCTTCGATTCTCAGTTGACCTTTCAAGAGACCTAATTGTTCAATAAGAAATGACAATTGAACACATTTTTCACTCTCACTATCGAATATGTCACTAAGGATGTCTATTACTTGATAAATGTTATCTTTTACCACTTCTTTCCCGTTTGCAACTTTCATTTCAGTAAATTACATTAGCTCTTCAAGTGTATCGGTGCTGTCCAAAAATAAAACTCCAACTTTTTTTGGCATTGTTAACATTTATAAAAAATTACAGATTGCCCTCAACAACTAGAGATGCTAACAGTGATGGATTGTTGTTCAAAAATGTCATCAGGCACAGGCAGACTGTGTCACGTTCCTGGGTAAAAATTCAATTTTTGTTTATTTTAGTATTAGAAAAATAAAATTTTGAAATGTTCTCAATATTCGATAAAACTTTTGATTTCTTATGAGCTCAAAGTGTTTCAAGACTTTCTTGTATTACAGTTTCCAGTTGTTGCCTCTTGATCAGCTAATCGAACAGTAGATACAGGTTGTTTACTTAGGTATTTCGGAATATTTTCAACATTCTCCATTTACAACACACTTTAGGAAAATGTTTGATGCAACTTGTGGACGTTTTAAGATACTTAAATCATTAGGAATTTTTCGCAGCCAAATTTTAAGCATTTGTTTATCTACTGACAAATTAAAAGTTGACACATATTCGGTTTCAGTTTTATAGTTGGACCGACAACCAACAACACTACACGTTCGCGGCATTATTGTCTTTTTCGTGTGCTGCGTTATTTTAATAACTTTGATAAAATTCACATAAAATTCATGCCCGAATTAAAAAAAATCGACGTAAACAAACATTCCAAAACTGAAAACACACATGTTTTATAATGACAGCTGGCCGGGAGGCGTTCTTTTGTGACCCTACTACGGTCACGTGATATTTTCAGGCTCGGGCCGGTCTTTCTCGTGGGCTGCGATTGTGGCCCATCCGTTTTGATATCGTTGGGAAAGACAATACCATAACAAAAAAATGTGAGTTTGAGTTGCTTTGATGGGTTTGTTGCGTCTCTATTTGTTTAAAATATATCATACATGGTTCTCTAGGTAGTGGTATCACCTGCAGAAATATGTTTCTTATGCTGTCCCTTTTCTCAAGAAAAACGACGGCAGGGCCGCGGCGTCGGTCGGCAAAAAGCCAAAGAACCCTAAAAGCGTATTAAAGCAGAGGATTTAGGTGGAAAACGCAATGGCTTTCTAACAAAGGACTCTAAATCCTCAATTAATATTGCCAATAAGTAAAGTCCATAAAAGGGAAAGGATATTGTGGTAGATAGAGTAAAAAGTATACTTATTCGACTTTAAAGTCGACAAAAATGAGTTGTACAAATATCTGACAAGATATAATTACAGTTGCGGTCTATCCATTGTTGAAAAGGGGAATTTAGTAGTAGAATAATAGGTATTTACGTTACTAGACCGGAAATAAGGACTTTACAGGTCGACACAGGAAATTTACAGGGCGAGCCGCAGGCGAGACCTGTAAACCTGCGGAGACCTGTAAAGTCAGTTTCCGGTCGTGTATCGTACGTATATTTTTTTTTAACCGACATAATGAAGCACAGCTGTCTGTCTTACTCAAAAGCTAGAGTAAGTATATGTTTGACTACTTATATTTAAACAATATTTATGCTACAATTAGGAACAATTCTTATACGCAACTACCTATATAACTATAGTAACCATTTTATATGTAAGTTACCTATATGTACCTAATATAAAATTCAAACAATTTTAATGCATCATTACTTTTTCTCTTGAGTATAAATATTAAAAATGCAGTTATGCACATTTTGGATATTTATATTTGCAGCCGAAGTATTTTCAATTTTTGGTGAATTTCTCTGCTGTATATTTATTGTTTCTGAAATGTTTGACAACATATTATTTTGAGCATCAGACACATTAGATGTAGTAAAATCTCTGGTTGAACTTCCATTGCTGGCTGCTACTGGGAAGCTCCCGCCTGCACCTGCTCCAATTTTTTTAGCATTATCAACTTTTTGTCTCAGTGAGTGCTCAATATATCCTTCAGCAACAGAGTTTGAATGCCAGCCGCCCAAATTTTTAAGGTTTAATATGTCTCCACCGCCTTCTATTAGGAGTGTGGCAGCGGTGCGCCTGAATGTGTGTCCGGTGAATTCTTGTGGATTTTTAAGCTGTAGAAATTTGGCGATTTTGGCAGGTGCCCCTCCTACGCCATGAAGACCTACTGGCTGCTTTCTACATTTTCCTTGAGAGTAAAATAAAAAGAATCTTTCATGCGGAACATTTGGGGGCCTTAGATTTTTGTATTTTTTAAATAACTTCAAATTTCTTTCACCAAGAATTACGAAAGTTCTTGAAACATTTGTTTTAGTGTTTGGTATATTGACTATTATCATGTCTTCTTTCTCAGTGACGTCTTTTAGGGTTAATTTAGTAATTTCTTCCCTCCTCATTGCTCCCGAAATGGCCATGATCGTTACAACCTAAAATCAAAAAGTAAATTTAAAATTTTTGCTAACTTTACAATTTGTGAACAGTCCCATATGCAACCGATCCGTAATAAAAACTGGTATTTTTCCTCGTCTTGTTCTTTTCACTAGCCGCAGTCGAGCGTTGCCGGATTTTATTATTTTTATCATTAAGAATGCTAAGTTATTAAACAATCGGATACCTAGTACCACAGCCTACCTAGGTAGGCTGTGCTAGTACTAACCTAGATAGTTTTAAAAATACTTTTTCCACTATTATTTAAGTAATTAGTTAAAGTATACATTTTTTATATTATTTTTTGATAAAAATAAAGATGGTAAAACAAAAAAATCTGTGTTGTATGTTTTTTTTTGTAATTTAAATGGCAAAATTTGTATGAATCTTTTGTTTGTAATAAATAATAGTTGTAATTGAATTCCAATTTGAGTTTTTTATTTGGTTCCAAAGAATCTATATAAAACAAATTGGCATCATTGCTTAGCTTGGTAGTCCTTGTGTTATGTTATGATTATTTTAGTTAGGTTATTGAATGAAAATTAATAAATAGAATTGTTTTTTGTTTTTACAGAAAAAATTGTTAATTGAAGCTAATAAAATTTTAAAATTTGGTTAAAAGTTACAGTGCAGTTGTTGGGATTGAAACACACGTTTTTATAACAAAAATAGCAAGGAGAATAATTAGGTTTGTTTGTATTTTACTTACTTTGAGCATTAAAAATTCCTCATCCCTTGCTTCTTCCAAAAATTTATTAATTTCTTCTCCACTGAAAACTCTGGCCTTTTTAGGCTTATATCATGCAGACTTTTTCTTTAAAAATGCAATTAGCTTGTAGTAGCGACTAATATCAATATTTCTCCTTAATGATAAGCAAGTTTTTATTGTTGAAAATAAACTCCATAAACTATTGGACTTCAATGTGGCTGATTTTTCGGCAAAATATGCCACTAGGACATTTTCATCAATTGATTTAACTTTGTTTGTGTGACATCAATTAAGGAATACATCATAATTTCTAGTATATCTCTCTTTGGATTTTTCTGGTAGCAAGTCGAAAGTTACCTTTGATGCTGCTTCAATTATTTCTTCCGGATTTAATTCTTCATTCATGTCCAAGTCCATAATTTACTTATTATTTTTTTAAATATCTCTTTTTAAACACAAGTTTTTTATTTAAAAGGCAGCCATATTGATTTATTTTAAATGTCAAAGCTGTCAAAACAAAACAATTTTTATAAGCTGTCATCACAAAGTCATGGCTAATTTGACTGAAATAGGGACCGGAAAGAGAACAAGAGACCGGAAAATTAAAAATAAAGATCACTTTGGAGACCGGAAAGAATCTGAACTAAACCCGCACTGTAAAATGAAACTTTCTGTATAAAAAAATGTACAGAAAGTGTATGTTTTCTGGTCGGTTGAAAAAAAAGTATATTATGTATTTTTTTATATAAAGCTTAGAAAATTACATAAAATTGGTAAGGAAATGGTTTATTTTTTGATTTTGAACCAAACTGAACCGGCCATTTAAAATTCCGGCGTCATTGTAGCCGCCATCTTCATTATCTCAACTTGTGTCAAGCTTAAGGAGGTGGCAATCGGGATATTTGGATTCAGCAGGGTCGATATTAGGGAAATTGACCGTTTTCCCAAAAATAATAATACTAATTTCTTCTAAAAAGTCGATTTTCAAAACGCTTGCCTAAAGGAACTATACCCAAGTAACATTATTACCACTCAAGGTTTTATTAATTTGGTTCCTAGGTTATTTAGAGGGTGCTGTTATGGGATTTAGGATCAATTTGGCTACATAAAGGTAATTTATATTGGCAATTACCTAAAGGGGTGTTATACAACCAAAAAGTGATTTATAAAGGGTGTATAATAAAACTGATTTTCCTTCTGTTTCTTTTAGATACTTTTGGTTTTATTGATTTCTGATTTATAAAGATGGTCTTATAAAACCATTTTTCCTAAAGTTTTTAAAAAGAAATGAATATAAACTTTGGTCATTTAGTTTTTTTCATTACTTTAGGTCATCACAAAAGTGTTTTATAATAGAGCTAAAAGGCTATCTTATATCCTTTTGTTTTTATAGTTACCAGTAGTTTAAAAGTAAATATGATTAGATAGGCGGCCATATAGAACCTAGTTTCCTAGTTTAGAGTGATAAATATAAACTTTAGACTTTTGGTTTTTGCCATTACTTTTAGGCATTTTCAAAAGGTTTTATAGGAAGGCTTAAAGGTAAACTTAATTATTTTGTATTTATAGTTACCCATAGCTGTATATTAAATATTATTTAAATAGGCGGCCATATAAAACCTTTTTTCCTTAAGGGTTCTAACAGAAGTAAGTAAATACTTTCGTCTTTTATTTTTTTTAGGTATTTCTTGTAAAAATAATAGATATACCTAGGTACAGATTGGTACCTACCTATTGCAAGATTGATTATTTAAAGCCCAATAACTAATAATTGTTGAGTTTCCGTCCTCCTGGGTAGGACACCCAGGCCTAGATAAGGCCTGTTTAGACGGCCAATATAAAAGGTTGCCCTCCAACCTGCAGGCACAACGAATATGATTGCACTGGCCCTCTCGATCGTGTCGAAATTGCACTATAAAAAACATTTAAAAGTGTTGAATTATACGCGTTTAAACACTTTAAACAAATACAAAAAATTTAAGTGAGGTTATGTTGACTATGTTTACTTTGTTCTTTTTTGTTGGTTTCATAAGGGCACTCAAAAATCCTTGAAATCCTCAAAAACCAAGTGACCACTATAAAACCATAATGGCGTATATAAATTTATTTAAAAAATATTGTAAAGAGAAAATATTTATCTAGTCGTTTTAGCAGTGATTTTTAACAATAATTTTACTTTAATTTTAATTTATGTAAACCAAACAGACTTTTTTAATGGTGAATAGTGTAAATGATTTTTTTAAATTTTAAATATTTGTTATTTTGTTATCAAAAACTATTAAAAAGCATTCTTGAGCTGGCGCGCTTGTTTTGAGAGCTTTTCAAATACGATTTTATCAGAAAAATAAATCTGGCAGACAATTTGATCATCAACAAAACTCGGTATATTTTTATGTGATAAAATAATTTTGGGACTCTGACATTTTTGGCAATTTTGTGACCTAAATTATTTTATTTTATAGGAAAACTTCTTTACTCTAAAGGTATTATGGTATTCAACAGAATCGCCAGGATACCAAATTACGAAATCTAGTTTTATAATAGGATAGAGGACGTGTCTGAGTTGCTTTTACAACGTGGCGTAATAGCTTTAGGCTCTAAAAGGTTCTATACTGTTGGAACCGCTAGAGGGCGAAGCTGGAGTTTATTTCTTATGGTTTTATAGTGAGTTTAATACATAGGTTGCCACCACCAATTAGGAAGTCTCATTTAGGAGGTCTAAGGGGTATATAAGGGTAATGGGAACGTGCTAGCGACCAAACATTAAAACTAATGGTTTTAAAGGCGCTTGCAACCTTTTAGCTTCTGCTATAAATAAAGAAATGTTACTTGGGTAAACTAAGACCCTTTCAACTTTGTTCAGAATTCATGTAGCGTTTGTTTGTAGTCTACAGAAATGCCGCTCTTGAACCATTTTTAAATATTAAGAATTCAGCATATTTCTTTTATTTGTGCTCAAACTAAATGTGTTGGTATGTTATGCCTTCGCACTTCGGAAAATAATCCTGGCCGGATTTTCCGGTAAATTTTCACTTTTTCATTTCCTGCGATCAGTATTTCAGGCTATTAGGTATAACTATTAAAGAAGAATCGAATTAATGAAGTATTTCTGGTATTCTTCTTGTTTGACAAATGTCAAAAGCATTACGATAATCGATGAAACATACGGTAATTTTTTTAAAATATTAGGGTCTCATGCTATCCATCATATATTTCTAACCGCTTTTTAATGAAGCGCGAACCAAACAAAAACTACCACGCTTCGAAACAAAATAAATCATTGCCATTGTCTTGTCCCTTGTATGTCCCACAGATGGTTAACATAGATAGAGACCTTTTACAAAAGACTTTGACTTTTAGAAGGGTCTGTCAATGTACCTGCGTCTTTTCTTTTTGATGCTAATAAAGATCTAGACCAACTGTTTTTGTCGATTCTTTTTGGACTACAAGAACTAATGCTAATTATCTAATAAGTGGCCAAACAACTGTTCTTAGGCGTATTTTTGCATGAGCAGCTGTGTTAATTCGAAAAGGAACCTTCTAATTCAGGCAATTAACTTTGGATGAGTTAGAATTAATGTCTAAATCTATAGCAGCTGCTCTCTAATTTTAGAGAATTTAAGACAAAAAGGTGAAGTGAGTTGACTAAGGAACTTGCCAAGAGCGCAAAGAGAACGCCAAAACTTTTATTAGATAGGCAAATCCGGCTTTTTGACAGATCCTTAACTCTGTGGCGCCCACTACTGAGCTTAGTGACGAACTAAAAGTAGAGGCGGGAAATTTGAATCGCCTTTTATAATAAATATTCTTTAATTTTAAAGTTTTTTTTTTAAATTTTTAATCAGTCAACATTTTATAAAGACATACAATATCTTTATAAGATATAAACAGATTGAAAATGACACAAGTGCAATAAATAAAACATTTTTGAAATAAATGAGTTTTTATTATTATAAAAAAAGCTACAAATAAAAACTAAATTAACGACTAACTATAGATGAAATAATACATAGTCTAATTGATTGGTAAAATAAAATATAATGAAAAACCAAACACTATCCAGTATATTTAAATTTGCTTTTAACATTTATGGTGAGTGATGAGTGAATAAATAATGAAACAGTTGTTCCTGAAGAGAATCATTCTTAAATGTCTACTTTTTAACAGTTTGACAAAAATCTGACGTGATTTAAAAGTACCTCCTCATGTTAGTTAGTAAGTTGTGTAGGGTATGTTTCAAAGCAGTATATACATAGCTTATCAGTGGTCGCACATATCATCTAAAAGCTGAAAACAATAAAAAAAATCAACTTATAACCACCTTAATTATAGGTACTAGATTATGGTAAGATAAAGATTTAAAATTAAGGAATACATTTATTTAAAGTATATTACGCTGCTGCGTAATCCCTCGTTTACCCATCAATTAAGCACAAACTTAGTGTTAACTTTGTATGTGTCTCCCTTTTATTTAATATCAAAAGAAAGAGATAAAATTAACACTAAATTTGTGCTTAATTGATTGGCAAATAGGGCACCTAACAGGCATTGGAAACCTGTATTCAGAGTTCCGTAAAGTAAGCGATAAGAAGGTAAAAAGACACTACTACCAATACAAATTTTATCAAATACCATTCTAACCTCAAATGAGAAAATAAAAAAACTTACCTTAAAATTTCTCGGAAAACTATGCATCTTATACTCGTCTGAACTTTAGACACTTACCCAGGAGAGCAACTAGAAATTCTCATTGTTTTAATTTAAAAATTGCATACGTTACAAATTTAACAAAATTTAATTTTAATGCATCACAGCAGCAAAGATTATCTACATAAGCCAAAAAGATTTTTCTACCTGAAGAAAAGGGGGACGGAAAATCCAAACCACAGATAATTCCCAAATAAAATAGAATAAGGAACAAACGCGCGATCACAGCGCCTCTTTTCAGCTTAGTGAGAACTTTAATCTAACGATCTGTCAAATTTCGTTGAGTTTCCTAGGCATGAACTACACTAGCGGTGGCTATACAGACCTGTCAAATATTCTGCATGGTTAAAAGCTGCTTGCTGTGCTTAATGTGTGTAAGAGAGAAGTAAAAGGGAGAACTATATTTTGGGCGGTGTTTTGAAATATTTTTCGCTGTTGGAAAGTAGGGGAATATATTATATCGTGACCTCTCGTCTTCACGAAGTTTTTCGTCATTTCGTCGTGTGCAGGGAAACAAGAGAGAAGTGGGTATTTAACTCACGTAATGCAATACAGATGTACCGGGTGGGTAAAAAAAACCGGACAATTTTTTTTCATTATAACTTTTGAACTATATAATTAATTTTAATGGGACAAACTGCACTTCTTAGAGAATTAATCATAGTTTTCACCAAATATATTTTTTGTCGGCTATCTTAAAATTCAAGATGGCGGACGAAATTAAAATGAACTATTTAAAGATGCTCGTTTATTATTGTGTTGCAAATATGTTTTAATTATTTTTTAAAATTAGTAAAAAAGCTTATTTTAACTACGCACAATAAAGTATGAATCAGGAAAATTGGTTCAGTTGTTCTAAAAAGAACTAGTTTTGTTTCAACCATTGTTTTGCATATTATATGATTGCCTTAATTTGATTAAAGTCTATCGTTATCTTAATATCTAAGATGGCGGACAGAATCTTACTTCATTTCTCGAAATGGCGTGTTTATTCTTATTTTCCGAAAATAATTTAGTTTTTTTTAATGTGTAGAAAAGCATTACTTTTCCATCACACAACGAGGAATAAGTAAGTAACATCGGTGTAGTGGTTCCTAAAAAAATCTATTTTTGTTTCAGCCATTCTTTTACAGATTATACGATTGTGTTGCCAATCCTGTCTGCATTCATTTCCTTATAAATTCGTTATTACTAAACCGATTTTAGTGAACTAAATAAAATCATAGTGAGAATTGGTTGCTCTTTAACATTAACGTATTAAAATAGGATCACTAATAATAAATTTATAAATAAATAAATGCAGACAGGATTGGCATTGGCAAACCACTATACCGACTTTTTTAATTTGTACCTCGTTATGCGGGAGAAAAGTAGTGCTTTTCTATAAATAAAAAAGAAACTAAATCATTTTCGGAAAATAAAGATAAACGTAGCTCTTTCAAGGGTGAAGTATGATTCTGTCCGACATCTTAACTTTTAAGATGGCGGCAAATTTTCTTTATGGTCTTTAAAGAACAATCAATTCTCACCATGATTTTTTTTATTTTACTAAGATCGGTTCAGTAATAATGAGTTTATAAACCTTGTTGTGCGTGGCAAAAATGCTGCTTTTTTACTGAGTTAAAAAAATAATTAAAACATGTTTGCAACACAGGAATAAACGAGCATCTTTGAATTGTAAAATTTAATTTCGTCCGCTATCTTGGATTTTGAGACAACGAACAAATAAATATATTTAGTTAAACTCTGATTAATTCTCTGCCAAGTGCAGTTTTTACTATTAAAATCGATGGTAAAGTGCAATTATAATGAAAACAAAATTTTCCGGTTTTTTTTTTGGCCTACCTATATAAGTTCGTGGTACAGACCTGTTTTTATGTTTTATCCAAATATTTCATCCTTAGGCTCTGGCAAATTATTTCCAGTTAAAGTCTCCACCCTCTTTGTCCTAAAATGTTTCATTTAATAGGTACATGGAAAAATAGCCTTATCATATTTTCTCCTTAAAAATGAGCCTCGTGCAAGCCTTAATGCCTATATAATAAATAAGCAATGAAGCTTGGATTTTTTATTAGGCAGAATCAACGATGCGCGTAATGAAAAAACACCCCGCACAATATTGCACTGCTTTCTGGCTTTTATGATATCCGCTATTTTATGGAGAAATAAGTTTTTCCCCTTTTCGCGGAAAAACCTATTATATCTGCGGTGCCATCTATAGACTACAATATGTTTTTTAATGAAAAAAGTTCCGTAATGGTATAAAATATATGGGCACGGATATCCGGCATTTTTATTGCGTGGCAGTGGCATACCTAGAATTTAAGGAGGGGATGGATCAATCCATCTGGTAAAAGCAAAAATATTATTCCCTGTAAGAAAAACAAATAAGGACGAAAGTATTAGAGAAGTCTAGAAATCGAAAGTACTCAAAGATTGTATCAGAACCGATTAGATGAAAAATTAATAATCACAGATCACTCATTTGAAGAAATATATACAAACATAGTAAAAAGCTTGAAGGAAGCAAGCAAAGAAGCTGTTGGATACCAAGATAATAGAAATAACAATAAGATGTGGTGGACGGAAGAAATACAGGAAACGGTCAAGGAGAAAAAACGCACATACTTGAAATGGCTCAGTACTAAAGAGCAAAGAGACCTAGAAATCTACAGGCATACCAAAAGACAGCTAAGAAATTTGATACGCACAGAAAATAATGAAATGTTCGAGCGCAAATGCCACGATATAAATACACACGTAGGAGGTAGGCGGAGTTCTGAAGTATGGAAATTCATTTCTACAGTAAAAAACCCAACAAAAGAAAAAGTAATCATCCAGATCATCAAACCAGAACAATGGATAGAACACTATAAGGGACTGCTGCAGGAGAGGAGACCCGAATATCTGGCAGCCTCTCCGAGGAGAGACATAGAAGTACCTGGAGAGGAAGTAATCATCAAAAAAGAAATGATAAGGAATAGTATTAAAAAGCTTAAATCCGGAAAAGCTAGCAGACCTGGAGGAATATATGCTGAAATGCTCAAATATGGATCAGAGAAACTACTCGAAAATCTCACATATATTATCAATTAATGCATTAACGGACATCCAGTACCTAATGATTGGAAATTTGCATTCATATCCTCAATACATAAAAAAGGAAACAAGCTGGATTGCAACAATTACAGAGGAATTTCAGTAACCAGTACTCTAAGTAGATTGTACGGTAGGATTCTTAGAGATCTAATAGAAAATGATTTTCATGAACAAGAAGAAGAGCAAAGTGGGTTTCGTGCAGGCAGATCTTGTAGTGGTAATGTTTTTTGTCTTAAACAAGTAATTGAGAAAAGGAGCGCCAGAAATATAGAGACTCATGTTACCTTTGTGGACCTACAAAAAGCATATGATACCGTTCCAGTAGAAACATTATGGACAGTGTTAGAGCAGACTAATATCAATCATACATACATAAAAGCGATAAAAGAACTATACAAAGGGTCAAAATCTAAAATAAAAATTGGAAATCAACTTTCAAAAGAATTCCTGGTAACGAAAGGCTTAAGACAGGGATGTTGTATCTGTCCAACTCTTTTTAAAATATATATCGTAGTAGCTCTAAAAAACTAGAAACGCAAAGTACACGGCATGGGAATACAACTTAACGACCGATTTACCATATACACACTACAGTTTGCTGACGACCAAGTAATTGTAGCTAATGATAAAGAAGACATGGAGTATATGATGAGAAAGTTAACGGAAGAATATCAAAAGTGGGGGTTAACAGTGAACGTGGACAAGACACAGTACTTATGTATTGGAAACGAATAAAGTGAATTAGAACTAGAAAATGGGCAAACAATATCTCCATGTAATGAGTATGTATACTTGGGTCTCACATTTGATAAGACGGGAACAGACTGTAAAGAACTGGAAAAAAGAAGGTTATTGTTTATCTTAACAGTATTTTATGGAGCAGAGAGATAAAAAAGGATGTAAAATTTAACATATATGAAACAATGGGGAAAAGCACGCTGTTGTATGGAATAGAGACTTGTCGCGTAACAGAAAAATACTAAGCAAAAATGGAAAGTGTCGAAATGGATGCAATAAGAAGATCAATGCGAATATCTAGAACAGATCATATAAGAAATGAGATCATAAAAGAAAGAATGGGAATCGAGGGAAGCATAACGGATGACATCACTAAAAGGCAACTGATATGGTACAGCCATGTACAACGGATGAGCGACGAAAGATTATCAAAGCAGGTCCTAGAATGGCAACCAATAGGGCGCAGAAAAAGAGGGCGTCCTAAACTGGAATGGCAACAGTCAATCCAAAAATCATTGAGTCAAAAAAACCTGACGGAAGATGACTGTCAGGATCGAAGGAGGTGGAGAATAGGCGTGGGACAACGTAGAAAAACGTTCTAAACCGACATAGTAGTAGTGGATCAAGAATGCAGCAAAAATGAAAACTACACTCAGATATACATATGTATATAGTAGATGGATTAATTTAAATAATTCATCAAACTTTAAAGGATGGTGGGGAGGGTCAAAACTAGACAAAAACTAATCTCTAGACTAAAATGGATTAATTCATTTCAAACGGAGTCTGGAAAAAATAGTTTGAGTAAGCACCTATTATTTAATAAAAAAAATATTCTTTGTACTAAGTGCCTGGAAAAAAGGAGGACTTTTTAGGGCGATTGATTAAATTAAAAATATTTATTTTTATTTGAACACGTTTTTTCAAAATAAAACAGCTTGATTATCCAAAAGCAGTATCTCCTTGTTCCTTTCAAGACACTCTCACCGGATTAACCTATTGAAATTTTCTGACAAATACATTACAAGATTTTTTTGATTTTCTGTCTTTAGATGTTCGAGGAATTTTGAGTACCACCATCACGATGGTGCATCCGGACACAGAGATCGTCGCTGTACCAGATTTTTTGAATAATTTCAGACCAAATCAGTGGATCGGAAATAACGAAATAATACGTTGGGCCCCCAGTTCACCGGACATTACTCCTCTGGATTTTTCCACATGGGGTCTTATCAAAGATAAGGTTTATAAAACTACTCCGCGAGATTTATAGGACCTACTTCATAGAATAAGGCAAGCCTGTAACCAAATCAATCCTAGGATTCTAAGCAAAGTTCAAAATAAAATAACGAAAAGGGCGCACCTCTGCTTGCAACAAAATGGTGGATATTTTGAGCATTTGGATAAGTAAGCTGTTTTATTTTGAAAAACATGGTAAAATAATAATAAATATTTTTAAATAAGTTTAATTTAGCGAGAAGAAGGTACACAGCAGTGTTGCGCAAAGAATAATCATTAAATTTCTTACACGCGAAAACGTTAGACCTGCTGAAATTCGTTGCAGATTGCGAGCACAGTTCGGAAATAAGACGCTTTCGTGGGTACCTGTAAAAAATTGGTGCAAAGAAATTAACGACGGCCGTGAGTGAGTCACCCACGTCCCGCGTACCATCATTTCTGCAGGCAAAGTTTTAGCGACCGTTTTCTGGGACTGGAGAGGAGTTTTGTTGGTCAATTTTTTGAACGAGCGAATAACAATAAACGCGGCTTACTACTGCAACTTACTCAACCAGGTAAAGCTTGATTATCGCCAAAAGAAGAGAGCACACCCCATCCAAGACGTGTTGCTCCTGCATGACAACGCTAGACCTGATACGGCAGCTTTAACACAGGCCAAAATCAATGAAATGCACTGGACTGTACTGGAATACCCTCCATAGGTACAGTCCAGATTTGTCACCTTGCGATTTTCATATGTTTGGCCCACTCGAAAGATCCACTGCGAGGCGAGCAATTTCAGACCAATGAAGAGGTGGAGGCATTCGTGCGCAACCGGTTAGATACCCGCCCAGCTTCCTTTTATGAAAACGAGATTAAGAGACTGTTAAACCGTTGGGAAAAGTGTATTAACAGAGAAGGGGAATGTTTGTATTTGATCTACCCTCGTACTTTATATTTTCTAACGTTGCACTAGGCCACGTGACTATCGCAAATGAATAAAACTCACTCAAAAAAGTGTTCTCTGAATTAAAACCTTTTTTTGCCATTCATATTTCCTGTAAAAAGAAACGGTTAACGCCAACAAAAGAAGAATGATAAAAAAGACACTTCAAAAATCCTCTTTCATTATGCGCCACTGTAGCTGCTGGACATAACGCGCTCTTTTGTCACTTTATATGACGCCGTTAAAGGCTTTTTCACGATCAAATTACTTTAAAGGCTGTTAAGTAAGTTTCATTTTAAAGGCACATTCACGTATCTACTCAATGAAATAGGAAAAGCATTAGGGGAAAGGCGGGTAAGCGGACGCACAGCCAATACCTGTCCTCTGTGCGCCCCGGTAAAGGTAGAGGGAGGAAGTTTATGACACCGATTGTTTCCTCTAGCGCGGCAATTTTTTTTCCGATAGTTTGTAAATAAAATCGATTGAGGGTAGTTGTACATAAAATATCGGAAATTTAGACGATAACTACGTAACGTATAATCTGAGGTATACAGTGAAACCTCCTATTAGCGGACACTCACGGTCTCGTCGATTTTGTCCGCTTATTGGAGGTGTCCGCTTATGAGAGGGAACTGCGAAATTTTAATATATGCCTGAGTTGTTCCGATATTAAATTGTTCAGCGATCTTTCTTGCTGATAGATGTTCTTTCTCCGAAGCGTTAACAACTTCCATTTTTTCCTGTAAACTAAGGAGTTTTAAAAAATTTAAACTAGGCGTCATTTGAAAGAAATCTATTACTACCCAACTGAACAATAAAAATAAAACACAGAAGTCTCGCAATATAAAATATGTTGTAAATACGAAACAAGTATTTAGTGTCCGCATTAAAACTGAAAGTAGTAATTCCCCGGCTGTAGAGTGCATTGTGCCAACATACTACATAATATTTGTGCTCATGTCGTGCAGCGCTCCGTCCCGTTGTCAGAGGTTCGCGTCCTGTTATTAGAGTGTCCGGTTATAGGCGTGAATTTTACATGTAAAGAAATAGGGAAAAGCTTAGTTCCAACAAGTTTGTCCGCCTAAATGAAGCGACCGCTTAACAGTAAAAGGTTTCACTGTAATTCTTTTTATAATAATTAATGCCATGTCTACCACAAACTAAAGCTTATGGCTTTCCCAGAGAAACAAATAGAAGAGGGGTCTGTTTTAAGGGCAAATTCTTTCATATTGATTTAAGAACTACCTAACGAACTAAATTCTCAAAAATTCAACCGCTCTGTGCTAAAAAGTATCTTAGCTTGTTATAAAAATTCAGTTTTGCTCTGCTTAGTTTTGCTTTTATTTTAACTAACCAAAGGCTTTCAAGTAAATAAAGGTCTTAAACAAGGTTGCTGTATCTCGCCTACGCTCTTCAAGATATACTTGGAACAAGTCCTTAAAGTATGGAAGAGAAAATGCCAAAACATGGGAGTTCCGTTGGACGAAACCACCTTGTATACTTTATGTTTCGTCGATGATCAGATACTAGTGGCTTAGGATTATGACGATCTCGAATATATGACACGAAAACTAATAGAAGAGTACAATAAGTGGGGACTAGAGGTTAATCTTAATAAGACAGAGTATATGTGTATCGGTGGATCTAATCTTAAATACCGGACAGCGAATTCAGTCCTGTGATGAGTATAAATACTTAGGTCTAAAAATTACAGCTGACAGAACACTAGACAAAGCTATAAAAGATCGAAACGTACAAATAAGAAAAGCAATAACTTTATCAAATGGAATAATTTGGGACCAAAGTATATCAAAACATAACAAAAAGCTTATATATAACACCATTGTAAAAAGTATTATTACATACGGCTCAGAAGTATGGCCAATCAAGGATAGAACAGAAAAAATGCTTTCCACTACGGAGATGGACTATTGGAGAAGAGCAGCAGGGAAATCAAAAAGAGAAAGAGTTACAAATCAAAGAATAAGAGAAATTATGACAGTGGGTGAACGTACTTTAGTGGATGATATAAGAACAAAACAACTGGTGTGGTACGGACATGTACAAAGAATGAATGATGATAGACTATCTAAACAAATACTACAATGGAAACCATCTGGCCGAAGAAAACGAGGATGGCCAAGGAGAAGCTGGAGAGAAGGAATAGACAGTGAAATAAGAATAAGAGGCCTAGATGATGAATTATGGGCAAACAGAAACGAGTGGAGATTGGGTAACGGAAGACGTAGAACATTGTGTAACCGATAAATATATATATAAAATTCAGTTCCAACATTACATAGCATTTCAAGTGTCACTGTGGGGTGGTGATTATTTTTGCCCAAAGTTTATCCAAAGTTTAATGGACACTTTAATGGACATGCCAATAAATTTGACTTTTTGCATGGCCCCATAAAATAAAATCATTATATGCCAAATCTGGTGATCTCGGGGGCCAGTACAGTAGACTCGCGCTGGTGTGAACACACGTTTGTGTGAACCTCCCAGTAGTGTGAACAGTGTATTATACTAGTATAAAGAGTAACAAGTCTCGATCGTATATAAAAACGGAAATACTAGTACCATTTGTAAAATGGTAAAAACCAGGAAGTTTTTAATTCTTGTTCCCAGAGGTAAGTTTGGAAGGCGAATCTGAAAACGAAATGAAGACATCTAAAAAAGTTGCAGTAAAGTATGTTTTGGAATCACTTAAAGTGGTTACATTATAGTCAGAAACAAACAACATAGATGTTAGAGCTTAAGAAATATTGAGACCGAGCAGTAGCCACTCATTGGTCAGCTAGATAAGTTCGGACTAAAATAACATCGAATTCTACCTAATGATATGTAAATTTTGAAGTTTCATAAAAATTCATAATTCGCTCACCGGATGCAATAGTGGCACAACTCAAAATTTTGCAGTTTTGAGTTAATCTGCATAAAATACTTATTTTTTAAAGCTGTATCTTTTAAAAATATTGGCACATAGAAAACTCGCTAGCAATCCGACAGATGGCACAAATGTCACTATTGATTTTACCGCGTTTTTGCCACGTGCTACGGCCAACACCGGCACAAAAGTTTAGTACGTCGACAGCCGCCGACCAGTGTACATGTGGGTGCGTGCAATAGTGGCATATTTTATTTAGTCCGGTAAGTTTATATAATTTTAATGTATTTGTTATGACAATAATGGCACATCTTTTGAATGTGTCGTTATTGCATGTAAAAAGATATGAAAAAAAGAGACTGTTGGTGGAACATTTCTAGTTGTGCCAATATTGTTAGCATTTTTTTATAAATTTGTGGTTTAAGAAGTAGGAACATCTTTTTTGTGCCATTATTGTTAAAGTTTGTTCCTTTTTCCTAAAGTATTTTTAAGAAAAAATCAATAGTGGCATATGTATTTTATTTATTTTTTTGTTAATAATTTATGCAAAAATTTTTATTTTTTTTTCAAAAATATATTTCTTGACCAGTACTAAATATATATAAAAAAAATTATGAACCAGGTAAAAAGCTTATTTATAAAAAAAATTAAATTACTATGCATAATTTACAAAATCTTTATTTCCAGAAAACTTAAATTTTTTGAATGTGCCATTATTGCATCCGGTGAGCGAATTGTAGTCGATACTTTAAATTGTCATTTTCCCCAGAAACTTTGCTCAAAATCCTATCTAATGCGAAAGATAAAAAAGAGAAACTCAAAAAAGGTGGTATATACACATTGGAATGTGGCACTTGTCAATCATCATACATTGGAAGAACAAGCAGAAACCTTGAAGAGAGGATTAAAGAGCATATCAAAACTCCAGAAAAGTCAGCCTTTGGCAATCCCACTGCAAGAACCAAACACTCATTCACCCCAAACAGCAAATCTAGGATTCTCCACCACATCACCACCAAAAATTTCACAAGATTAGACTTTACCGAAGACATAGAGATCAACAGCGAACTAAAAAAACTCATTAAAATGTTTAAACAAACAAGCAACTTTAAAAAGAAGCTTCACACCTTTACACCGGAGACTAATTGACCCAGATCCCCCCCCCCCCCTCCTAGCAATTTTATGAACACAAACAACCAGGTGAGGAACACATCGGCTTCCATAGAAAAACATTTACACACAACACACATGCACCACAGATTCGCACCAAATGCCACCGCATGTCACACCACACTAAATTAAACACAAACATAAACCCAGCCTTAAGGTCCATTACTTGAAACGCACCCTTAAAATATCTTCATACAAAGCACCAACATCTTCCTCTATCTATCCACCGATCCTAAAATTGATCAACATAAATACTTCTTTGTCAAAAGCCACCTTTAAAATTACATCTTTACTGAAAGCTATATCAATGAAAACAAACAATAAGTTCCTAACCTAGATTTTAAGAAAAACTTTATAAACTATTTTTCAAAATGGAACACGACTGAGATTGAAACCCATAATACCTTATAGTTTTAGGAAATTTTAACTTTTTATATTATATTTTAACGTGTTTTGTGTTTGTATGACAATTTTAATCTGTTTTATGACTTAAGGAACCACACAAAGATCAAGAACATGTAAGTCTCTTATTTTTTACAGACAATCATCTAAATTTTAAAATAGGCTCTCTTTATTTCAGAGGCACTGATGATGACCACAAAGTGGTCGAAAGAGCTCTGCCTATGACATAGAACAATAAAGATTTTTTGCACGAAATACAAAATTTCCATTTTTGCATTTGAAAAAACGTACACGCAACGCAACTGCTCGAGATTATAAGAATAGTTACATTTAAAAGTAAGATAGGTATGGACATTGGCGTAGCTAGCCTTGCTTTTCAGGGGGGGCCGTGGCCCCGGTCTATCTTGAACAAAAAGCAAACATAGGTTTTAAAAAGTCGTGCAAAGTGTGCAATGATTAAAAAAAAATACGCGCATTAAATGTTCTAATATTTTAATATAACAAATTTTATAATACATTTACCAACTTATTTATATGTATACACAGGAAGTATGTAATTCAGCAATTCTACAAAGAAAGTTTTCTACGTCGCTGACTGAAAGCGTCTACCACACTGTCTAAGTCGACCTCAACATCTTTTTCTATGAATAACAATGACAAACCTGAGTGTCTCTCTTGAGTCATAGTTGTTCTAAGCCAATTCAAAACTCTCCTCATGGCAGAGAAAGACCTCTCGCAAGTTGCACTTAAAATTGGAAGAATAGTCGCAACTTTAAAAAGTTGGTAGAGGTTTGGATAGGTGTTTTCTGCTATATGTTGTTTGATAGAATCATGACCAACAGTTTGATTTAACCGAAAAATACAATTCTTTAAAACGGTCATTTCTGCTCTTAGAGCAGAAGTTTAATCTTAAAAATTTCCCGGTATTGCTCGATGAATTTATTCCATTTAACGACGTGGGAAAACTTAATATGAAAATGGTTATGAAATTGTCACCAAAATCGGAAAATTTCCATAAGACACTAAACGCTAACCTCAAAAAAACTAAAAAGATTATTATATTTATTTTAGAAAAACAGTTTAAAAAGGTCTTTTATAACCTTACGACATCTACAACCCGATTTCGGAAACAGAGGGGCAAAGGTCGCTGTCTTTATTAAATGCGAAATTCAACTTACACTTCTATAATATTTTACAAGATGTCGCCAATATGTATGAAATATTCAATATGCATAATTATGTTTAAATTTAAAAAATATTTTCGGGAAATTGCATAAGTGCAGAAAAGTTACCGATAATTTAAAGAGAAAAAGCCTAATTCCGCAAGACAAGGGCTTTTTCCTGAAATGTAAACATTATCTGAATGATTTTAAATTTTAATGCACCTATTTTATTTGAATATTTCCCGAATAATAATAGAAAAGTATGTATTTTCAGCGTCATGTTCTTTTACTAGTAGTCGGTAGGGGAGGCCTAAAATATCTTAGGGGGGCCTGAGGGACTTCAGGGGGGGCCAGGCCCCCCCTGGCCCCCCCTAGCTACGCCAATGGGTATGGATTTATTATATTATATTATTCGTAGTGTGAACGGTCTCCATAGTATAAAGGTTCAGATTTTTTTCGTCTTCACACTAGCGCGAATCTACTGTATTCCAAGACAATTTTCTTTTCTGTTGAAGCCAATATTGCTTTGATGCATAAAAAACAGTTTTTGTGGTATATTTTTAGCAAAACTAAATCTTTCTAAGTTGAAAAAATAAAACAAATTTTAAAACAATTTTTGCGAAAGAAAATTGCTTTTGATTCATGTTTAAAATACGTGGACGAAACTCCCGATAAATTTACGAAACACTTAATTACGTTTTTAGAATTTGAACAAAATTGCTACATTTTACAAATTAACCATTTGTGAAAGAAATTCTAGTTTTTAGTTAAAAAACTGAAAACGTTGAATTTTACTAAAATAAGTTTAAATAAAGAACCTTTTACTCGTAAAACGTAAAAGAGGTAAAACTGAGCGCGCCTGATGCCAAATTCCACTTATTATAAATGTTACGTGCGCCAAATAGCCAATTGGATATGTAAATGAAAATAGTAAAAAGTTCCTAAGTTAAAAAGTGCACTTTTCGAATACAAATATGTGTGAGTAGACCGGGCGATCACAACGAAATCCAGTTCGGTTCGGTTCGGTTCGGTTCGGTTCGGTTCGGTTCGGTTCGGTTCGGTCGAGTGTCATATAAGTAGGAATTTAGAAACTTCAGGATACCTACAATATAATTTTGTAAATTTTATTCTTATTTTTTAGCTATCCATATTGTAAGGAAGGCTATTAGGATTGTCAAAAAACACTTTTTCGCACTTCATTGACCAAAGTGGTTACTTTAGTCCCTGGTTTCTAGGACTAAAGTAAAAAGAGACATTAAAAAGTGTTTTTTTAATTATTTTTTTTATTAAAAATTAATAAGCAGTAAAATATAACACAATAATAATCCAACTGCCGCACAGTGGAACGGGCTTATGGGAACGGTTGGACATGAGGTTTTTTACTTGGTACTTTTAATCTGGAAAACCTGGGAATTACTTTTATACGCCGTAATATTGTATAAAGGGTGACGCCTCATAGTTAAAAAAATTAGTTGCTTTGCGTAACTTAAGCTATAAGGCGGCCGAAAATTATAGTGTGTTTTACAAAAACATATTCTTTTTAAATGCCCATAACTTTACTTAAATATCACCTAATTTTTTTGTATCAAATTTTTAGGGAACGGAGGACCTTTAAAGATTAGAAAAAATATTTTTTCTATAAGCGTGCGGAAAAGTCCACTTTTCCGCACGCATTTTAGTGTGGAAAGTGCCACTTTTCCGCACTAGTGCGGAAAAATATTTTTTCCGCACTAGTGCGGAAAAGCAAATTTGTTATGATTTTGAGGTGTTCTATAACATTTAGACCGTTCAAAATACATTTGTATCTTTCCTAGCACACGAAATATCCTAAAAATATTCAAATTGACTAAAATTCTGCTATATTTTCAATATTTTCGATAAAATAAAGTTTTCAGTAAAATAGGTTCAAATTATAAGTTTTAAACCTCCCCGGTATAAATATCGTCATAGTCAATGTCAAACAACAATGAACACTAGTGGTTCTAGATTTGGCATCTTAAATCACCATAGCAACAAAGTACAAACAAACTGTCAAAACAAAGCCAATTTTGCAGATACAAGCGTCTTTTGAATTTTTCAAACAAAAAAATCAGATTTTCAATGGATTCTTTGGACGAAGATCTACCCCAGTCAGTTCTAGAAGCCGCTAGAATGTGAATAATAATAATTGATTTGATTAAAACGTTTTGAATATAAATAATTTTCTGATTAACTTTTAGTTTTTTCCTCACGCTTATAGAAAAAATAGTGTACCTAACTCGTGCGTAAAGTGTCTTTTCCGCACTTGATTGCTGGCCAAACTCCGCTATCGCGTCGTTTGGCCATCTGCAATCGCGCGCGGAAAAGAGGCACTTTCCGCACTAGTTAGGTAAACTACTATTTTTATAAATTCATAATTTATTATATAGGATGGTTTTGTATAATTGTAGTCATTTTGGAAAGCCGCAATACTTAATACAAATTTAATGTCACAGTTGACATTTCTTAAATATTCAAGATGGTGGAAAAATTTTAATATTAGTTTATTTTGCAACAAATTTGATATGGTCCTGCGGGTATTCTGTGAGGTACTCTGTTTTCCCTCTTTTCTGATGGTCAGATAAAAATTATCGTGAAATGGAAGGCAATGGATCTTCGAAACATGCAGAATATTGCTCTTTACTTCTTTTATGTCCGGAAAATGGTTGACTTAACCATTAAGCATTTTGTTGAAAACATTTTGACAATGTTGTAGACGAAGCATTCTATGTACAATATAGTTTGTTACAAAACTTTCTTTTTCTGGAATATTTAATTGGCGAAGTAAACATTTTATAGCTTTCTTATGATCACAAAAAATAACATTATTTTCACTCAAAATTTTGTAAATTGAATAATTTGTTAAATTTTCTAAATCCATAATTTTAAACTATTATTTTACGTTCTAATTTAACACACAAGCAAAGAGGAAAACATGGGCGTACCATGGCCTAGTAGGTTTTTTGTTAATATTTATTTAGGGAATGGAGTTTATAGTTAAGCAATGAAAGTTTATTACATTACGTATTATTTTAATACCGTACTTCCCCCCTCTATCTATCTATCATTAAACAAAATTTAAAACACAAAAAATAAAAACAATTGAAGTCAACTTAATTTTTATGAGTTTTTTGGCGTTCCTGAGCGATTTTTTATAAGATCTTTTATAAAAAAAATTCCTAAAAAACACATGGTCTTCTTTATATAAGTGTAAACTCACCAATAATTAAAAAATAATAATAATAAATAAATAATAAAAAATAATAAAAACCTCTAAAGTTTTGTGGGACATAATTTGTAATATAGTATACATTTTTCTTGAATTTCGTCAATTTAGGAACTCTTTAATTTTAGCCTGTATAATAATTGTACGGACAAAAATGTTCAAAAAACTTTCTTAAAACGAAATAAGGCAACTATTTAAAAATGCGACACTATAATTTTTTATCACAGGAAAATGATTGTAATTTTGTACCCAATGTCCAACATGTAACAAAGAGCCGTTCCACTGTGTGCCGCTTCAGAAACATTTGCAATGTGCAGTTTTAGGTTTAGCGACAGGATTTAACGATTTATATATATATATATTTATATATATATATATATATATATATATATATATAAACACTTTATTAGCTATCAATTTAGCTCTTAAGTTAATTACATCATCAAGTAGTAAATACATCTAAACTATCTAACTCTTACTAAATAGCAACATTCTCAAAAACATATTTTCTACATTTTAACTTAAATGTATGTATAGATTGTATGTCCTTAAGTTCACCTGGCAAACTATTAAATAGGATCAAGCCCTTGCTAAAAATTGTCTCAACTCTATTATCCAAAGAACTAATGTAAAAGTCATTTCTGGCATGAGATCTAGTGTTATATGAATGAATATTTTGTGTTAAAGTCAATTCTTCACTTAGGTAAGAAGGTAACATTTTATTTTTTAACTTATAAATAAAAACAATCATATTGTAGGTCAATCTCTGATTTATACTCATTAACAAAAGTTTACCTAACATATCTTTAACAGGCGTTTTTTTTTTTACACATAAGTACAGCCCTCAAAGCTCTATTTTGCATCTTTTGAAGAGATTTTATTTCTTCAGCATTTTGAAAATACATTTATTAGAACTAATTATGGAAAAAATTTTTGTTGTCAACTGAGCTTTGTTCACGCCTTGCATTTGTTACACCACAAATACCTTGACAATCAAATATTTCGAACATTTTTCGAATGGTGTCCAAATTGTCTACTACCCGACATTATTTGCACATTTTTTTTGATAGAGTGCTTTAATTTTCTTGATTTTTTTTTGTAATATGTTTTTCTAAAAAAGTGAGTGAAAGTGCAAAACAGTACTTTCATTCAGAAAAGTTGAAAAATGACTGTGATCTCTTGAACTATGTTGGAGATTTCTGGGATGCAGGATTGCAGGCGAGCGTGCACTTTAGTGTACACGTGCGGGATGAGTTTAATATTCCCGGTGATAAGATTAAAGCACGTTTCCCACTAACCGAAATGCATTCCATCAACTCAAACTCAGTTTAATTAATATCCCAAGGTGCATTAGACGAACATAAAGGTAGCTGCTGGATCTTGCTAATATATTATATAGGGTGGTTGTTCTTAATATCAAAATTAGGAATAATTACCATTAAAAACCAAAAGTTTAAAGATAAAAAATGTTTTTCGAAAAAAATTTCTGTTTCAAAAAAATGTATTTCTAAAACTTGTTTTTCGAGAATATAGCTTTTCAAAAAAATGAGTTTCAAAAAGTTTTTGCTCAAAAAATTTTTCGTTCAAAAAAAGTGTTTTTTGAAAATCAATTTTTAAAAAAATGTTTCTATTTTCTTTTATCAGAATCAGGACTGGGCACTGCTGCAGCATATGATTCAAGTTTTGGTTAGTTGTTAGCTCTCAACCTCCGATGATAACCACTTGGTATTGTAATAAAAAGTGGGCTAACCAGAAACACCCTAGAAGAAAAAAAATAGTTTAAGTTTAAAAAAAAGTTTTGACACATATAGGGTTAATTTAAATTTGATTGTTTGGTTTCCTGGGACTGATATATTGAAAAGTCGGTTTCAGTAAATAGCTTCGGTTTCTGTTTATTTGTGCCTGATATGAAATGCAAATATGCTACAAAAACAGTCTGGCTTGGAATAATATCCATTGTCGATAATTGGTAGTTTATTAGTCAAGGAAAACATTAAATCAAATGTTTGCTAGAACTGGTTTACCGCTACACCGCACTGACAGCGTCTTCTATGCGTGCCGAGGGCAATATACATGCACACTTCTACATCAATCAAAATCCATGACGGAACCAAGTCAATCCGCATAAGAAGAGGTGTCAAAGAGGGTGACATAATATCAGCAGCTAAAAATATAGGCTTGAGTATGAACTACACTAAAACTAAAATCATATAAACGCAGATTAAGATATTACAATCAGAATAAAAGAAGAAAAAATAGAAAATGGAACCAATGTATTGGAAACTAGAAACCTTGGGAAAAGAAAAAAGTAGGGGAAGAACCCAAATGAGACGATTTGAAGAAACATGCGTGGATGCGATGGATGAACACGACGACAGACAGAAAAGAGTGGAAGATTTTGAGAGAGGCCTATGTCAAAATATTGATCGAAGAAGGCCAAATAGATAGATAGATAAACTGGAATAAAGCCATGCTATTATAGTATATATACAGGAAGTATTTTGAGAGTTTAAACATTTATTTACCTAAAGACGGCAGTATTTAGTTTGGCTCTTGTAGGAAACAAATGCCTTATATAGAAAGATTACGGTTGATCTTACAGTTTAACACTGTCAAAATACTGCCTGGCACTATTACAGCTTGGCTTTGTTGCAATAAGTCTCTAATGAAGCATAATGCACACAGATAATGTGGCATCAGGCGACCGAGAATTGTTTTATTTCGGGAACGTTATTTTGGTTAGTTATATTGTCATAAACACTAATGTTTGCCGCTTGACATCTGATTTTCCTCGTTAAACCTTTGTTTTATGGTTAAATTTTGTAATTGAATGTCTCTACCGATGTGTAAACATTTGTGATATGTTCTAGGTTTAGATAAATTAAAAATTATTTTTTATACGACTGTCTTGTAAAAGGGGGTTTTGCGCACGCAGAACACGATCTGAAAATGGCCTTTTGCGCACGCTGTGTGTAAAACGTTTTGCACACGCTTATGTCATTTTTGCGCACGCCTATGTCATTTTTGCATACGGGTCTCCCGTCATTGTGATTTTTGTTGTGTCACCCATCAATATAAGTTGGCATAGTTCCGTAGCAACCGTCACTACTCGTATGTTTTGTTGATTAGATACGTCAAAAAATTGTTGAATTTTTAAAGTTTTGTTGTAGAAATGTCGGAAATAAAAACAAGTTAAATTAAAATTTGATTTTTCTTTCTTTTTTAGCAGTCGTATAAAAAATATTGTAAAAAACTCGTTTGAAAACCTCTTTGCACACTCCCTCGACTTGTAGACCTCGCCTTTGGCTCGGTCTACCAAACTGTCTCGATCGTGTGCAAAGAGTCGTTTTCAAACCTTGTTGTTTAAATAACTATTGTGGGAGTGCGATATAGCTATATAACTCATTGAATGGAGACAAGCGCGGATTTGGGCCAAAATCTAGGGGGGGTAATGGTCGACGGAAATACTATTTATGTAAATTTGTATATTTTTTTTCCACCTTGTTACCCCCCCCCCCCCCTTTCAAATCCGCGCCTGGATGGCGGTGTTGGATCTGGACTTAGTATCGTATCCAAGAAAGTCTCTCTCTTATATGTATGTTTGTATAAGGTAATGTTTGTAAAACAAATTTGGTTTTTAATATATTTTTGTTGTTTACATATTTTTTAATTTTTACCTTCCTAACCCGCGTAGCAATGGCTAGAAAAGGTATTAGTTTCGTCAAAAAAATTTATTTTGAGATAACGCCGAAAATGTGTTGTTTGGGTGTATTTTGACCTATCCTAGCAATATTGTCGTGATGTCTGTCTGTGTGTTTGTGTGTGGATCTTTCCTTAACACGATAGCTCCTAAACCGATTTTCATGAAATTTTCAGGTAAAATATTGCTCGATACTGTGACGAGTTGACTAGATTTTGGTCAAAATGCATTAATGCTAATAACAATTTTTTGACAGTCAAAACATTTAAAAAATGCTAACTTTTTGCCGGAGTGTCGCATCAATATGCGATTTTCAGAATATAATAAAGCACATTTTTATCAAAAATTTGTATTCTATCCAAAAACTTTGTAGGAGGTTTTGTTTCGGAGTTATTTACAAAAAATTGTTTTCAAGGTTGATTTAGCAAGTTTACTTGGAGTGTGCTAATGGGCTAGGAAGGTATCAGATCCTTCATGGATCCATTTTTTTATTTAAGTTAAATTAGAATTTTTTTAATTTACATTTCTTCTATTGCTTTTTTGACTTGGAATAATGTATTTTGAAATGAAAAAACAAAATCAAATAAATTCTATTCTATTCAATTGGCTACTATTTTCAGGCCTCTCCCGTAGCCATTGAACTGTATGCCCGGTGGATTACTGACCATGAATGGACCAACACGACGATATTTTTCTCTGATAGTCAAGCAGCCTTAAGAGCGCTTGATTCCTATTCAAAAATAAAATTTTGTCACGTTACAAAAACGTCCTCGTCATCTTAGAATGTTTACTTTATAGAAAAATGTTTGTGTTTATCTTACTTTTACTTTATCTAAAAAGTACAAATGCATATTTCTTCAAGTATTACTATTTAAAAAACTTTTTTCTTTGTCACCTACTTCCTTTACGCCATGGGAACAATTAAAGTACTTGTATAAGAATTCGTATTGTTACCAAATAATTATGAAAAGGAATAAGGAAAAATATTGGAGAAAATGAAAACTTAGAATGTATCGAAGAAAATCAAAAATATAACTTTAGAAATCTAGAAATCGAAAGTACGCAAAGATTGCATCAGAAATGGTTAGATGAAAAATTAATAAACACAGAACACTCAGTTGAAGAAATATATACAAACATAATATAAAGCTTAAAGGAAGCAAGCAAAGAAGCTGTTGGATACGAAGATAATAGAAATAAGATGTGATGGACGGAGTAAATAAAGGAAATGTTCAAGGAGAAAAAACGCACATACTTGAAATGGCTCAGTACTAAAGAGCAAAAAGACCTAGAACTCTACAAGGAATCCAGAAGAAAGCTAAGAAATTTGATACGCATGGAAAAAAATTAAATGTTCGAGCGCAAATGCCACGATATAAATACACACGTAGGAGGTAGGCAGATTTCTAAAGTATGGCAAGTCATTTCTATGGTAAAAAACCCGACAAAAGAAAAAGTAAACAATTAGATCATCAAACCAGAACAACGGACAGAACACTACAAGAGACTGCTACAGGAAACGAGACCCGAATATCTGTCAGCCTCTCCTACCATTGAAATCAAAATGATAAGGAATAGTATTAAAAAGCTTAAATCCGGAAAAGCTAGCGGACCTGGGGGAATATACACTGAAATGCTCAAATTGGGATGAGAGGAACTACTAAAAAATCTCACATATATTATCAATCAATGCATACATGGACATCCAGTAACTGATGATTGGAAAATTGCATTCGCAGAACGCACAATACATAGATAGATAGAAGAAGGTAGAAAAATTTTATGTCATAATTATATGAAAGACCCACAGACCTTATCTGACTTTTATCGGATTTAAATAAACAATTTGTTTACACATTTTGCCCCACTATTTGCTTTTCAACGTACCATTTGCATTATTAAGTTCGATGTACTTGATTCTTAATGCCTATGACAAGGCATTATCAAAAATCAATATGAAGATAAGTGTGTGTAAATTAAACTTATCATTTTGTATTAAAGCTCAATGGCCTCATCGCATCGTTTTTTACCTTCTTAGGCCGCGCACCAATGGCGCGAGAAGGTATTATTTTGGACAAAAGTGTTTTTTTTAGATAACGCTGAAAATGTGTTATTTGGGTGTATTTTGACCTATCTTAGCAATATCATAATGATGTATGTCTGTGCGTGTATGTATATCTGTCCGTAACACGATATCTTCTCAATCAGTTGACAGTTTTTTGACAGTTTAAAAAAATATGCTAACTTGTCAACGGAACATCGCATCAATATGCGGTTTTGGTGATGTAGTAGTACAGATTTTTCTAAATAATTTGTGTTATAATAAAGAACTTCGTCTAAGCTTTCGTTTCTAAGTTAGAGACATTTATTGATGATTAAAAACAAAACTATGTATTTTTAAGAGTTTTATAAAGATTGACAAAGTGGTATTTTTTTGAACAATTGTTTTCTGCAAAGTAGAAACGTCCTTTAGTAAATTTGCTCTCAATTTCTTGCTGTAAGAAGGTTCTTACAGCGATGTTATAAGACTGGAATAATCCAGAAAACAAATTTTTTATAAAAAAGCCTATTTTATCTTATTTTAAGAATCTCTAGAAGACTGTTGTTACAGAACTTAATTGCTTCGTTGACTGAAAAGGCTTTTTAATTTTTTTTAGAAGGTACTTTTGACTTAATTGACAATACTTACAATAAAAAATAGTCCTTCTGTTTAACTGAGTTGGTGGTAGACACTAACAAATGTCAAATTTTTTTTATAGACATAAACAATAGAGAATAATTGCCATGTCCGACTAAAGTTAAAACCCAAACATTTACTTTATTTTGCTGTATGATTACTGTATAAGACCTCTGTCTGTGTAAAGCCGCGTCCAGATCAATAAATTTGTGTGTTGAATTCGAGAAAAATATTTGCGGCGCAAATATTTTAAATATTTGCGGTGCAAATATTATTAGTATTGTTGATTTGTGGCGCAAATATGTGCGCTGTGTTGGTGTATTTACTGCGATCCATTTTCGTGCGTACTTAGTTTATGGTGGTGTTTGCATTTAGCAATAATTTTTGTCATTGTCAACTCTAAAAAAAAAAGTCGCGTCATTTTTAACATTAATAATAAATAAAACAAAACTATATAATTTATATAGGAGCAATAAAACAGAACTAGTTAAAAATATTGAAAATTTAGGTGATTGTGAACCAGCTTTTAAAAAATAGGAGCAATTTAACTTCAGATTGTCAAAAACAGTAAAATTTTGTTAATTTTATATATTTGAACTCATGTGGCGTCATTCAATATTTTTTATTTTATTATATATTTTATTTTATTTTATTGAAAAACTAGTAAAATTGTCTTTAAATGTTTTACAAGAAGAATTTAAAAAACTTTTTTCTGTAACTAACTGTATTAAGTTACGTACCGCAATAATTCAGGATTTTTGAATCCTTACTCAAGCATGATTAAGAAAAATACATTAAAAAATCATTAAGTGTAACGCAAGGCTAAGCCCCTCATACCCCCTTTAGCGTTACGTGAGTTAAGAATGGTACCTAATAGCCAAGTTTAGAAAAACATTTCCAAACCCATTTCAAGGGTTTGGTCATAATTTTAGTCAGTCTGCCAAATTTCCGCTCTGTAGCGTTTCTGGAAGTACGGTAGAATTTTGATGATCTAATCTATTATTTGGGTGTATTGTGACGTATCTTAGCAATATCGTCGTAATGTCTGTCTGTGTGTGTGTGTGTGTGTGTAATGCTGTCCGTAACACGATAGCTCCTGAACCGCTGAACAGTTGACAGTTTTTTGGCAGTTTAAAAAAAATATGCTAACTCTTTAATGGTGTATCGCATCTATACGCGCTTTTGGTAAAATAGTAGTACAAATTTTTCTAAATAATTTGTGTTATAACAAAAAATTTCTGAGATAGGGACATTCATTGATCGTTAAAAACAAAACTATGTATTTTTAAGAGTTTTATAAAGATTGACAAAGTGGCATTTTTTCGAATAATTGTTTTCTGCAAAGTAGAAACGTCCTTTAGTAAATTTGCTCTCAATTTCTTCTCCGACTAAAGCTAAAACCCAGACATTTACTTTATTTTGCTGTATGATTACTGTATAAGACCCCTGTCTGTGTAAAGCCGCGTCCAGATCAATAAATTTGTGTGTTGAATTTGACAAATATATTTGCGGCGCAAATATTTTAAATATTTGCGGTGCAAATATTTTTATTATTGTTTATTTGTGGCGCAAATATGTGCGTTGGGTTGGTGTATTTACTGCGATCCATTTTCGTGCGTAGTTAGTTTACTGATGCATGGGCGCACCCAGGCCCGGGCCCCCCCAAGCCTTACATATTTTTACATATTTTCGACATATTTCAGAAAAAAACACAAAAAATAGCTTAAAATTTGACATCATGAGGCTTCGGCCCCCCCCCCCCAAGAGCCCCCCCCCTCAAGACATATTCTGGGGTGCGCCACTGACTGATGTGGTGGTGTTTGCATTTAGCAATAATCTTTGTCATTGTCTTTCTTATTATTATTATATCGTAGGTAATTCATTATTATATAAACTGCACACTTTTTTTTAACAATCAGTTGGGAGGACATGATGGCACCCAAACAATAACTATATCACTATGTGACACAAATACTACAAAAAATTCAAGTCCACATTAAAATAAGCACTCGACGGTCGTTCGGCGCAAATCTCTTTGATGTTGGTAGAAAAACCGACAGACCGGTGGATAGCGTGCGTTGTATCTGGCGCACAAATTTGCGTGTTTTTTTGTGCAGCGCACGGTCCACATCTTCGAACACGAACAAATTTGCGTCAAATACAACGCACAACACACAACATTATTAATCTGGACGCGGCTTAAGGCAACTCTGAAAAAAAACATTAATAATAAATAAAACAAAACTAAAACTGTCTGGTTTTCATTATCTCCAACGTCGATCACAGGGATACGAGTGACCCCCGTCTGGAACACGTCCTGATAGTCAGGAACAAGTGATCCATGCCAATCCACGACCGGACCGGTTTCGACCTTTTGGGCCATCTTCAGATGAATGTAGGCGATAGCTCCATGTAGAGCATAAGTTTTTTGAAACCAACAGAAACAACTACTCCTGTTGGTTTCAAAAAACTTATGCTCTACACGGAGCTATCGCCTACATTCACCTGAGGATGGTGCAAAAGGTCGAAACCGGTCCGGTCGTGGATTGGCATGGATCATTTGTTCCTGACTATCAGGACGTGTTCCAGACGGGGGTCACTCGTATTCCTGTGATCGACGTTGTTGGTCATAATTTCAATCAGTCTGCCAAATTTCCGCTCTGTAGCGTTTCTGGAAGTACAGTAGAATTTTGATGATCTATTATAGATCATCAAAATTCTACTGTACTATAGATCATCTATACAAGAGTGAGTGGCAGTTTCGACGTCTTTTGAAATTCAGTAACTACTTTACTACTCTATGGTCCATGAAACTTGAAGGCGTGGTTAACTTTGTGAAGATCTACGACCGTACAATGTTCAAGTTTCGTAGCTCATTCCGAAGTAGAGTTTTAGATAGGTCAATTATGGTCTGAAATGTTTCAAGAAAAGATGGTACAGCAGACAACGCGAACTTGTCAGGGCACTGCCGTGCCCCAGATATAAACGAAAAACTAAATTATGGCATTGAGGTTCGAAGTAGCCTCGGTTGACTATGTCTGAAGGAAACTATACGAATTTTTCGTATACTTTTATATTAACAAGGGGAGAAAGTTCGTTATCTACAGGCGTCATCTTGCACAAAACCACCGGTGCGTTTGATTGCCTTATTATGGTTTTTGTTGATATTTTTCTTAGTAAAAAGAAACCCCAATCAATATAAATAGCACGTGGTTGCGGCCAATCTTGTGGAAATTTAATGAGGAAAAAATTGCCCTTGTTTGCAATAAAAATGCTTTACAAAAGGGACATTTTGGACTAGTAGAATCGTTCCATAAATGGTGTAATTTAAATTATAGTGAGCAAGAAAACATTTTTTCCTATAACATCAAAACTCTTTGTTTTTTTAGATACAGGGTGTCAAACATATTTTTTCTTTGCTTAAACTTTATTAAAAGTTATACCAGACAATAGAGGTGTTGAAAAAGTAACTATTCGTTATTCGAGTACTCGTTACTCGACAAATAACGGAGTAACGAATACCAATCCGAACATTAAATGATTACTTTCGTTACTTTGAATACTTTGATTCCTTCGTTTATTTTAGTATTCAGTAATCACTCGAAAGTCGGTAATCCAAAATCAGGGAGTAACTATGGTAACTTAAGTAACCAAAGCATTTAAATTGTAATCTGGCAATGTTGTTTGTTTGAACGCTTGCTCGGAATGCTCGACCTCGGCTGTCGGTTTGCAATTTAAAATGTTATGTGATTCCCCGAAGTACGTTTTTCTCTTAGCTCACGCATACCTCTAATACACAGAACAGTTTCTAGGTAATTCCTACCTTTATTTTTTTAAATTTTATCCCGCATTTTGAAAATTTCAATTCAATATTTTTATAATGTCAACAAGTAAATCGCACCCTTAAAACTAAAAAGACATAAATAAAAATTTAAAAATGTGTCCCTGCAATAAAAATACTTATGTAACAAACCGGGATTTAAATATAAATGGTATTTTTGCCACTTATAAGTTTTTAAAGATTTTTAATTAAATATTGTTTTGACATCAACAAGCATTAATTATATGCAAGACTAGGTTAAGATTAAGTAAAATTTATGGCAACTCGGCGACTTGTTTTTGGGCATATTTTCAGGTTCGCTGTATTTTAATATAAGTTGTATTCGGCTAATATGTCCTTTGAGCCACTAACATCAAAATAATTCATAGAAATAAAATTTCGGACTTCCATTGTCTTTATTTATTTTAAAACACAGTGTTTTAAAATAAATAAAGACAATGGAAGTCCGAAATTTTATTTCTACACAATCATTGTCTACGAGTTTCAAACAAAAAATAATTCATATTTTGTAACTGGAAACAGATTAGCTAAACTATTTTCGACTTTTAAGAAACACACTGTATGATTCTAACTGTATCGATTTTCTCAGTCCACACATCTTTGAATTGCGGTGGTATTTTGTCTCTTTGTCTTTCTCGCCAATGCGAGAGAGCTTAAGTTTCAGTACCCTGCTCTCTAGACAGTCTCAGCTTGCCGCTAGCTGATTGGTCTAAATCTAAGCTTTCTTTAACGGTTTACCCCCACATACATTCCTGGTTGCCGTGGTCTGAAACTTAAGCTTTCTCGCATTGGCGAGAAAGACAAACAGACAAAATACCACCGCAATTCAAAGATGTGTGGACTGAGAAAATCGATAAAGTTAGAATCATACAGTGTGTTTCTTAAAAGTCGAAAATAGTTTAGCTAATCTGTTTCCAGTTACAAAATATGAATTATTTTGATGTTAGTGGCCCAAAGGACATATTAGCCGAATTCTACTTTTATTAAAATACAGCGAACCTGAAAATATGCCCAAAAACAAGTCGCCGAGTTGTCATAAATTTTACTTAATCTTAACCTAGTCTTGCATATAATTTATGCTTGTTGATGTCAAAACAATATTTAATTAAAAATCTTTAAAAACTTATAAATGGCAAAAATACCATTTATATTTAAATCCCGTTTTGTTACACTTACAACGTGTCTTTTTAGCTCAAATTTAAACTTTGTGCTTACAAACAAAAGTTTTCCCTAATTTCCCAAAAAATTGTAAACAAAGTAAATTTTTGTGATCTTTAGCTAAAAAGCACATTTGAATGCATTTTTGTTGCATAAACTCATTTTTAAAAATTTTGAGTTGCGTCTCTTTAGATTTAAGGGTGCGAAATGATCTTCGAATTAACGACAGTCCGAGAATTTTGCACAAATTGTATGATTGAATTGAATACAGTTAAAGTAATCAAATTAACGATAGTAACAAATATATAAAATGATTACTTAGTAGTCGAGTAACGATTAGTAACGAGTATTCAAAAGTAACGAAAATGAACACCTCTACCAGACAATCAAAGTTTTGTGGCATTATCCATTACAAATTATAAAAAAAATCCTGGGATCAAAATCTCTTTTTCGGTTGTTTGTGACGTTTCGGTTTATTTAACCATCATTTTTATCGGTTTTTTTCGGGTAAAATGCGTTGCTCTTTTAACACACAATGTGGCGTATATGTAGTTCTAAGATACATCAGGGATGTGAGAAATATAACCTCGAGCGTATATTGGTAAGTTGGTTTCAGTAAAATATCAAAGTTGCGCATATGGTAAACTTTATTTTTTCATATACGCCTGTTTGCAAAATTAGGGACGATATACTTCTCGCTGCGTTGCACTTCTCCGTAGAACCATCTATGCCTTGAATCCCTGGCATTTGTAGTAATTTAAATATTATTTCTTACCGTTGAAATTGTAAATTTTATAAAAAATCCTGGGAATCGGTCAATTAAAAATCTCTTTTTCGTTCGTTTGTGACGTTTCCTATAAATGTAAAGTTATGTAAAAGTACCATTGCCCATTTCTAGGAACGCTAGAGAGCTGAGCTTTGTAGGGCTGATAGGAACTGTGATAAAAGCATACGATTTTTTTTTTAATAAGGCAAATTTTTTTAACAATATTCCACATATTTTACTACTTTAAAACTTAAATATTATCCAAATCCTTTAAAAAAGGAGTGAAATAATAACAAAAACATTTCATGTAAAAAAAAGACAAGTACGCGAAAATGGTATTCCGTAAAAAGAATTGAGATAAAGGTAAAGCCAAGTTCTCTAATACAAATTTCAAAATCAAAGGTTCTATGTTTTTCTAAACTTGACAAATGACTCTTAGGCACAGTGCTACATTGAACATAAAGAAGTTTGGCTGTAATGGCAAAGCATTTCCAAATTAGTAAGAACCTTTCAATTTGTATTGGAGAACTTGGCTTTATTTTTATCTCAATTCTAACCATTTTCCCGTCCTTGGGGTTTATTTTTAAATCCCCACGGTTTAAATAAAAATTAAACGTCACACATCTGGTCGCCATCAGTAAAAAAATTACTTAAAACATGAAACACGGTCTAAAATGAAGATGTCAGTTATTATAGTTTAGCGCATAATTGAAACAGGCGTACAAAACGCGACAAGCCGCTTTAAATTAGTTCCGAAAATAGCGCTCGAAATTGTGTAACAAGAACGATATTAATTAAATTAGGCTGTTGTAGTCAATTTTACAAAAAAAGACCAGATGAAATATCTTTCTTTTTTCTTAAATTAATGTTTAAAAAATAAGTAGTTTGTAGAGAAGGTCCAACTTATTTTACGTGAATTATTTCCTATTTTCACAGAAAAAAACACAATTTTACACAACAAACGCAAAATGTCAATAAACAACAAATATGGCGTCCATCCACGCAGCAGCTGTGTATCTACGTGCCAAAACACAGGCATGTGCATTTGAAAATTTGCGTCTGCGAATCTGAATTTGCCATTGTTTCGAAAGCCAGCTATGATTACTTTTTTGAATCAGTATTTATGCTCTAAGGTATTTGGAAAACATCTTCGGTAATTTTACATCCAGTTTTGGTCCCGCGAAGGACCAAAGAAATAAAAAAGGAAAATTGACCTTAAGATAAATATCTTTTTAAGTGCAACCAGAATAAACAAACAACGTAATAAATTAAACAAATATTTATTTATTTTAGATATATTCTATAATATAAACGAATTACTATTATATTTCTTTAATTTTTTGTCCATTATTAACCACGTATATTTATTCTAATAAAATATATTTTGTTAATCCAATAGATTGTTTTCCCTATGATAGCCATTTAACTTACAACAAGGCGCTGACTGTGACGTAGCCCGTTAAAACTGGCACCTCGACACAAAATATGATTCCGGAACGTACCACCTTCCAATCGTTTGATTGACTGAACTTACATATTATTTCCCGATTATTTACTATCTCTTTTTAAACTAATGTATTAGTAAGGGGCCTAATAGTATTAAACACACATGAAATCAATAATTTAATAGTGGTATACTCGTTTTATTTACTAAACTCACACATTATTATCCAGCTACTTACTTTCTTTTTTTAACTCACGACTGGACGGGCGCACACCGATCTAAAATAATCATGGGATTATTTTGCATAGAGAAGTGTTTATAAGATGCCATTTTAACAACTAATGTCAGTCGACTATCTTCCATCAGCGCACAGTGGGCCCGGGGACTTGATTTTTCGCCATAAGGGATTAAATTAAATACAGATTGAAAGTCCCAAACATCTTTACTAAACAAGAGTAGATAGTCAAGTAGGCCTTGAAAAAAACATTGAATTAATTGACGTAAGTTTCACTTAGTTTTTAGAAGTGTCATTTTTCCTTTCTGACGAACGCGTTGAAAGTTCCATATTTGTATGGCGATTTGATCCAAATTTTGTTGTTATGTATAAAATTCGCGTAAAACGAATCTTGTAGAGGGAGGTAAGTAGATTTTATACCTGTACATTTTGATTCCAATTTTAATGTGTAGACAGGTCAGATAATGATTTTTGTTTGGTATATTTAAAATTCGAAAAAAAATATAGATTTCTTATAAATCTTGGACAAAAGTTTTCCTTTCATCATCAACCGTTTTCTTGAAATTTTTATTTTCTTAAAGAGTACCTATCTGACTAAAATAATGCTTTAAAATTTGCTGCCATAAGTCGCCTATAAAAACGAGTGTTATATTAATCATATACAACAAAGACTTGTCAGTTTTAACAAAAGTGCATATCTATTTTTTAGGCACTAGGCTCACTTAAACAAATAAAAATAGAAAAAAATAAATGATATTAAAAAATACAAATAATGTAAAGAATATTCAAAAAATATTCATACAATTTTGAGATTTTAAAGAGAAGTTTAGACCTACTAATTTTAAAAATCAATTAAAAAGAGGGTCCCTCCATAAAAAATACCAACTGTAATATCTCGAACACCAAAAATTACAAATAAAGTTAACTTTGACAGGTGGATTGTCTATAAATAAAAATAGGTAAATAAACTTTTAAGGAGAACAGTTCTATTTTGAATCATCAGCAGTACTAAACCTGACTTTTAACAAACTAATATAAAAACGTGGAGGCTTTAAAACTATTTACTTTTGTGGACTTCAAAACACATTTTTCTCAAATTCAAATCATCTAAATTTGATTACGAAACTTGCATGTTCTTATTCACTATAATGTCAGGTTTACGTTCGCATTATTTTCTAATATTGCGTAAAGCCAAAGAATAATACCGTTTAGCTTTTATTAATATTTTTTAATTTTTCTAAGTTTGGTCAAAAATAAATCAGGTCTGCAAGCCCACTGTGCAGCGATATGAGTTGGACAGCAATAAAAAATTAGCTGTGCATTAAAAAGAGATGCAATTGAGTATTTTTCAAAATTAAAGCTTAAGAAATTCTTATTATGTGGACGAATGGCAACCCTAACCATGATAAATGGAAAAGGTATTTGGACGGAAAACTATTTCCGCCTTTATACAATCATTAGTGAATAAATCAGCGAAATCCTTAACTTTGTGACTCTATATCGGAGACAGCGTTTGACAGCAGTTCCCATTTATCTCAATTACTTACGTCAACTGTGGAATCTCTTTTTTCTTGTGATTGAGTGACGACATCTTGATAAGCGTGCAAAGTTTTAGTTCCTTAAGAATTGTTTTTAGAGCTTTTTAGATATTCTTTAAAGTTCATGATGTATTTTTTTTCAAACAGACCGGAAAACATGCTCTTTCCGTACAATTTTTTGTACGGTCTCATCATGCAGGGACCGGTAAAGACCGAAGAGACTTTTTTAGTCAAGTTGGCATAACTCTTTTGTCTTGGTTTAGTCATATGTCTTGTCATAAGAAAGTTAAAGCCACTGTTTCTTATGGGAGTGTTCATACAATGCTTTTGCTTTTGTTTTTGATTAGTCTTTGTCTTAAGAGTTGCCAACTTTCAATTCTTAGGACAACGACTAAGATGAGTGACAGACATCAGCTGATATTTGTTGTTTTTTTTTACAAGGCGTCCGAAGAGCGCAAGCGCGCGGCCGAAATTTTGGATTTACCGCCATTAATCATGTTTTTAACAGAAAATCTCAACATAACCTCAAAATTTTATTGGTTTTTTTTTCTTTTTCTTTTTCGCTTTTGTTCTTTCGTGTCTGTGTTTCGTGCACAGATCAGGTTAAATAAGATTGTTTTGTGTAGAAAATTACTTTTGAAGACGGCCTTTTTATTGAAATTGAATTTTTTTTTCAGTGCGTTATGACTAAGACTAATCAAAAACAAAAGACGAGTATGAACAGCCGATTTTATTTAAGACAGCTTACACTAATCAAAGGACAAAGACTAATCAAAAACAAAAGACAAAGACGAGTATGAACAATACTTTAGACATTAATTATGTTGGCAGTTTTTAATTTGTGCTACATCCCCCTCAAATTAACATTGCTTATTTTAATAGGTTTGGCATTTTTTTTCAAAATAGTCTAAAATATAAAGAACAAATATTTAAAATTAACTCCAACTTGGACAATAACCAATTATAACGTAAAATATTGGTTTTTTGTAGTTATAAATTCCTACCTTAATATAGACATGTCAAGTCGGTTTAAAAAATTAATATTTACATTATACTCGTATGTAAGTGTTTGGTACGGTAGGAAAGGAAGAAGAAGAGCAAAATAGGTTTAGTGCAGGCAGATCTTGTAGCGATAATGTTTTTTGTCTTAAACAAGTAATTGAGGAAAGGAGTGCTAGAAATATAGAGTTCCTTTGTGGATCTACAAAAAGCATATGATACCTTTCCAGTAGAAAAATTATGGACAGTGTTAGAGCAAACTAATATTAATCATACATATATAAAAGCAATAAAAGAAAGAACAATACAAAGGATCAAAATCTAAAATTAAATTTGGAAATCGACTTTTAAAATAATTCCTGGTAACGGAATGCTGAAAACATGTATGTTGTACCTCTCCAACTATTTAAAAAATATATATCGCAGTAGCTCTATAAAAGTGGAAAAAAACTTAACGACCGATTTACCATATACACACTACAGTTTGCTGAAGACCAAGTAATTGTAGCTAATGATAAAGAAGAAGTGGAGTATATGATGAAAAAAGTTAACGGAAGAATACTAAAAGTGGGGCCTACCAGTGAACGTGGACAAGACTACTTATGTATTGGAAATGAATCAAGTGAGTTGAAACTAGACAATGGACAAACAATATCTACAAACAATGAGTATGTATACTTGGGTGTCACATTTGATAAAAGACGATCATAGTGTAAAGAACTGGAAAAAAGAATAGTAAAAGCAAAAAAGGTTATTGGAAGTCTTAACAGTATTTTATGGAGGAGAGAGATAAAAGATAATGTAAAATTTAACATATATGAAATAATGGTAAAAAGCACGCTGTTGTATGGAATAGAGACTTGTGGCGTTACAGAAAAATACGAAACAAAAATAGAAAGTGTCGAAATGGATGCAATAAGACGATCAATGAGAATATCTAGAACAGATCATATAATAAATGAGACCATAAAATAAAGAATGGGAAACGAGGGAAGTATAAAATACAACTGATATGCTATGGCCATGTACAACGACGAGAGATTACCAAAGCAGATTCTAGAATGGCAAATAATAGGGCGCAGAAAAAAAGGCGTCCTAAACTGGAATGGCAACTCAGTATATATATATATTTATCGGTTTCACAACGTTCTACGTCTTCCGATACCCAATCTCCACTCGTTTCTGTTTGCCCATAATTCATCATCTAGGCCTCTTATTCTTATTTCACTGTCTATTCCTTCTCTCCAGCCTCTCCTTGGCCGTCCTCGTTTTCTTCGGCCAGTTGGTTTCCATTGTAGTATTTGTTTAGGTAGTCTTTCGTCATTCATTCTTTGTACATGTCCGTACCACACCAGTTGTTTTGTTCTTATATCATCCACTAAAGTACGTTCACCTACTGTCATAATTTCTCTTATTCTTTGATTTGTAACTCTTTCTCTTTTTGATTTCCCTGCTGCTCTTCTCCAATAGTCCATCTCCGTAGCGGAAAGCATTTTTTCTGTTCTATCCTTGATTGGCCATACTTCTGAGCCGTATGTAATAATACTTTTTATAATGGTGTTATATATAAGCTTTTTGTTATGTTTTGATATACTTTGGTCCCAAATTATTCCATTTAATAAAGTTATTGCTTTTCTTCCTTGTACGTTTCGATCTTTTATAGCTTTGTCTAGTGTTCCGTCAGCTGTAATTTTTAGACCTAAGTATTTATACTCATCACAGGAGTGAATTCGCTGCCCGGTATTTAAGATTAGATCCTGTTTCATTCCACCGATACACATATACTCTGTCTTATTGAGATTAACCTCTAGTCCCCACTTATTGTACTCTTCTATTAGTTTTCGTGTCATATATTCGAGGTCGTCATAATCCTGAGCCACTACTATCTGATCATCGGCGAAACATAAAGTATACAAGGTGGTTTCGTCCAACGGAATTCCCATGTTTTGGCATTTTCTCTTCCATACTTTAAGGACTTGTTCCAAGTATATCTTGAAGAGCGTAGGCGAGATACAGCAACTTTGTTTAAGACCTTTATTTACTTGAAAGCCTTTGGTTAGTTTTGCTTTTATTTTAACTTTTGCCTTACTATTGCGGTATAACTCTTGGATGGCCTTAATTAGTTGTACGCTTATGTTTGTGTTTTCCAACGCTTTCCAAAGTAGATTTAGTGGTATACTATCATATGCCTTCTGCAAATCCACGTAAAGCAGATGCAGCTCTTGACCGTATGCCATTTTCTTTTCAATAACTTGGGTTATACAAAAGAGATGATCTGAAGTCGATCTACCCGCCCTAAAACCAGCTTGTTCTTCTGCTTCCATGTCTTTATATTCGCTCTCTACTTTATTTCTTATTATTTTACCGTATATTCTGCTTAGCGTACTAGTCACAGATATACCTCTATAATTGTCACATATATCTTTCCTTCCTTTTTTGTGTATTGTGGATATATATGACGTTTTCCACTCAGTTGGGACTACAGTTCCATTTAAATATTTTTGGAAAAGATTCCGTAATCTCCAAAACAGTTCTTCAGTGCCATATTTAATAAGTTCGGCTGGGATATTTCCGGGTCCGGCAGATTTACCGCTTTTTAAGGTTGTGCACACGTTTTTGACCTCAGAGATTGTGAGGGGTACTGGAGATCCCATCGTTCTAATTATATTGTCTCTACTCAAGTCCAAAGATCAAATGGTCAAAAAAACGGAGAATACGTGCCGGACAACGTAGAAAAACTTTCTAAACAGGCATAGTAGTAGTAAGAGTTTTATGTTGGTTTAAAAAAACATAAAATACACGAGCGGAAACTGATTTTACCTCAGGTTAGCAAGGGCTCGCCCTGTAAATTTCCTGAGACGACCTCTAAAATTAAAGTTTTCGTAACCTACATACCCATTGGCGTAGCTAGGGGAGGGCCAGGGGGGGCCTGGCCCCCCCTGAAGTCCCTCAGGCCCCCCCTCAGATATTTTAGGCCTCCTCTACCGACTACTAGTAAAAGAACATGACGCTGAAAATACATACTTTTCTATTATTATTCGGGAAATATTCAAATAAAATAGGTGCATTAAAAATGTTTACACTTCAGGAAAATCCCTTGTCTTGCGGAATTATGCTTTTTCTCTTTAAATTATCGGTAACTTTTCTGCACTTATGCAATTTCCCGAAAATATTTTTTAAATTTAAACATAATTATGCATATTGAATATTTCATACATATTGGCGACATCTTGTAAAATATTATAGAAGTGTAAGTTAAATTTCGCATTTAATAAAGACAGCGACCTTTGCCACTCTGTTTCCGAAATCGGGTTGTAGATGTCGTAAGGTTATAAAAGACCTTTTTAAACTGTTTTTCTAAAATAAATATAATAATCTTTTTAGTTTTTTGGAGGTTAGCGTTTAGTCTCTTATGAAAATTTTCCGATTTTGGTGACAATTTCATAACCATTTTCATATTAAGTTTTCTCACGTCGTTAAATGGAATAAATTCGTCGAGCAATACCGGGAAATTTTTAATATAAATACTTCTACTCTAAGAGCAGAAATTACCGTTTTAAAGAATTGTATTTTTCGGTTAAATCAAACTGTTGGTCATGATTCTATCAAACAACATATAGCAGAAAACACCTATCCAAACCTCTACCAACTTTTTAAAGTTGCGAGTATTCTTCCAATTTTAAGTGCAACTTGCGAGAGGTCTTTCTCTGCCATGAGGAGAGTTTTTAATTGGCTTAGAACAACTATGACTCAAGAGAGACACTCAGGTTTGTCATTGTTATTCATAGAAAAAGATGTTGAGGTCGACTTAGACAGTGTGGTAGACGCTTTCAGTCAGCGACGTAGAAAACTTTCTTTGTAGAATCGCTGAATTACATATTTCCTGTGTATACATATAAATAAGTTGGTAAATGTATTATTAAATTTGTTATATTAAAATATTAGAACATTTAATGCGCGTATTTTTTTTTTATTCATTGCACACTTTGCACGACTCTTTAAAACCTATGTTTGTTTTTTGTTCAAGATAGACCGGGGCCACGGCCCCCCCTGAAAAGCAAGGCTAGCTACGCCAATGTACATACCTAATAATTTTTTTTGTGTTCCAAGATAAAAACGAAAAAACTTTTTGAAACATTGCTTCTGCTCTTGATAGTCAAAGTAATATCATGTTAATCGTGGAAGCCACACCGACACCATTAGTAAAAGTTAAAAGTGTTGTCATGCACGATTATTCTTGACAGGGCGAAGACATTGTTTTGTTTGGTTTAAAAATATCTTCCTGACTTCGCTAACCAAAACAACATCGTTTAAAACGACTTCGGTTATATTTCTTCAAAGGGGAATTCGATTGAGACACATGTTTTTTTATTGCTGCAGCAAATGACAGCTTGAAGAGTATTTAAAATATATAAAAATATTTTTTTTCAAAAAAATTATATTTTTTTTACTAAAACATGAGTTGAGGCTATGCCACCTTTTTAACAGTTATCAGCAGGATACCATAACAATACCAAAAGTAAATGACTCAAAAATAATGAAATAAAGTCTATTTGGGTGTTTTAAGGTTAGTTAAAATAACAACAAATTTGACAGATGTTATACCCTTATTCTCATTAAGGATAAAGGTAACTTCGAATAAAGAGAGAACTAAAAATAAGTATAACACAAATTTGTAGTTAATAGGTTCATCTAACCTGAACTTTATGTTTTTTTTCATAAAAACAAAATGTATGGATTTTCGCAAAACCAGCTACCAAACTTTAGCAAAAAATTCGACTATATTAAAAATATAATACAAAACTAACCTTAACAAATAACTATAACGTAAAGGGAAGCACCGAACGCAGTTATCATAAATAACAATAAAGGTGCCATAAGATGGTAATGCGCAGACTCGGTAATAATAATAATGGTAACGAACTGTTTAATAGCGACCCAAAATGTCGCTATTAGATGTGGATATTTTAACGGTTGACAATTATGACAACTAATTGTGACGTCGTTTTTCCAGCAGCCAAAAATTATTATTTAACCAAATAAACTGATCGCTGAAATGATGGATATTTTGCGGAGCCCACGAGAAAGACCGGCCCGGGCGCATAAATATCACGTGACCGTAGGAGTCCCACAAAAAACGCCTCACGGTCCGCTGTCATTATAAAACATGTGTGTGTTCAGTTTTGGTATGTTTGTTTACGTCGATTTTTTTTTAATTCGGGCACGAATTTTATGTGGATTTTATTAAAATAACGCAGCCCCGGAAAAAGACTGTAGTGGGCTGCGTTAAAATAATTAATGGCTAATGAGTAAATTATAAAGAAAATACCTATAAGATAAACAATGCCGCGAACGTGTAATTAGTGTTGTTCCTTGTCGGTCCAACTATAAAACTGAAACCTAATATGTTGCAAACGGGAAAGAAGTGGTAAAAGATAAGATCTTGGATAAGATTGATCAAGTAATAGTGACATTTTCGATAGTGAGAGTGAAAAATGTGTTCAGTTGTCATTTCTTATTGAACAATTAGGTCTCTTGAAAAGGTAACCTGAGAACCGAAGATATGGTGGATACACTTTAATGTTGGCTTCATCTTTGTTTATCCAGTTATCCAGTGCATACACGTCAATTTACAATTCTAAGGTAATATGTCTTCCGCACCCTCGCAATATTAAAAAACTGATTTGTAAAATATTGTTAACAGATAGTAATCTCTCTGGTAGTGTGAAATATTTAAAAAGTAAGATACAGCTTTTAAAAGAACATGAGTTGGTAGTTAACTTACACTTTATTGAAATAGATATTAAACTTTGTGCTGGGTAATTTTTCAAAAAATTATTGACGACCACTACATTCAGTTCATTGAATGGGAAAACCATCTCACTTATTCACAAAATCACTTGTTTCTTTTTAATAAATTATTGTGAAATGTTTTATATTGATAATTTTTCTTCAGATAACTCTAGCGAGTGTTTTTGTGGAGAAAAACTATTGTCAAAGCTTGAAAAAATTAGTTTAAGGGCCTGTAAAGTTTTTTAAAATAATTTTATTAAAAAGCCCAATGATTTAGTGTCTGCTAATAAATCTTTGAATAAGAACTCAAAGATGATGACAGTCAAAGAAAAATTAAAAAACTAAAAGCTTAGGTTTGATATGTCCAATTTTAAAAGACTATAGTATAGATTTGAAGTTACTAACGATATTATGTACCTAATATATGTACCTGTAGATATTAGAGTGCAAATTTTGTATAATTTTTTATTTTATAGATTCAGTTCTTTTATCCATAATAAACACATATATCAGCAAAATATTTTTTTCAATTTTTGCCTATAAAAGAACAAACATTTTTTGTTAATTTATTTAAATTGTGTAATAAGAATCCTGGGACTCCTAAGATCACGTGACCGCCGACTTGCTTATAACGCGCCATGGCCGGTCTTTATCGTTGGCTGCGGGTATTTTGTAAAAGCCGGAAACAGAACATCCAACAAAATCGAACGCAATTTGATCGTGTGTTGATGCCGATGAAATAAAAGCTGTGGAAAAGTTTTGCATTGCTTTATTTATTTAAAACTGTACCAAAAATCTTAAGTATTTGTTGATAAAAGATTATTTTGTGTATTGCCAATAATATAGATCCTTAAAAATAAAGCAATAAATCATTGTGTTTAGTTAAATTCTTGGGTAAAACCATTAAATAGCTCTTTAATGTTTGTGCTGCCAGAAAAATAAAAATATTAAAATAGTTTTGTACTGCTCTTAAAAATGGGTGCTAAAATAAAATTTAAGTCTCGGTAGCTTAAAAATTATCTGTTGTCCTCTGTAGGGGACTATGAAAATAAAGTGTGTTTTTTTGTTTAAGATTAATGTGATGAAAAACAATCATTAAAATTGATCTGTGTCAACTACAAGACGCTAGCCCTACGAAGTCCACTTCTAATCCCTGACTTCGCATGCGCAGATCTACCAATATTATTTACCTCATGTATTAGAATAGATAAACAGGGTGATTTTTACTTGAATGATTCTACCCACATGAAAATAGAAAGTTTCAAAAACCTAACCTAATGAAACCTAATCAAATCTAACCGAACCGAACCAAAGCAAACTAAACCAATAATTTTTTTCAAAAAAAAAACTTTCCTGGCTTCCTACCCGGGATCCTAGAGGATGTGAATCCGAACCGGACCGTACCGAATCGTTTCAAAAACCTAACCTAACGACACCTAATCAAATCTAACCAAACCGAACCAAAGCAAACTAAACCAATAATTTTTTTCAAAAAAAACCTTTCCTGACTTCCTACCCGGGATCCTAGAGGATGTGAATCCGAACCGGACCGTACCGAACTGTTTCAAAAACCTAACCTAAGGAAACCTAATCAAATCTAACCGAACCGAACCAAAGCAAACTAAACCAATAATTTAAAAAAAAAACTTTCCTGACTTCCTACCCGGGATCCTAGAGGATGTGAATCCGAACCGGGCCGTACCGAACCGAACCTATCCAAACCTAACCATACCCAACTAAACCTAATTAGCAGTGTTGTAGTTTAGTTTGGTTAGGTTAGGTTTGGTTCAGTTAGGTTCGGTTCGGTTTGGTTGGGTTCGGATTCACATCTCTAGGATCCAGGGTAGGAAGTCAGAAAAGTTTTTTTTTTTGAAAAAAATTATTGGTTCAGTTTGCTTTGGTTCGGTTCGGTTAGATTTGATTGGTTTCGTTAGGTTAGGTTTTTGAAAGTTTCTATTTTCATGTGGTTAGAATCATTCAAGTGAAAATCACCCTGTACATCTATTCTAATACATGAGGTAAATATTATTGGTACATCTGCGCATGTGAAGTCAGGGATTGAAAGTGGGCTAGCGTCTTGTGTGTCAACTTAGATAAAATGATAATTTCTTGTATTTTTGAGCAATATGCCAATAATAATCACAAAATACCATTCTGGAGACGTTCAGCTAAATTTTCGTTCGCAACACGCATACATAGTATATTTATTTGCAGGTAGTAAGTTACAATCTCCTTTAACATTATACTTAAATTTATTATTATACAATTATATTTAATTTCGAAGTAAGAGCGAAATCTGTTTTTCCAGTAAATATAATTTTCAATCCTTTAGCAACAATGCCTTTTTATCTGCTCTTAAGTCCTATTAAGTGCTGATATAAGAGTTATATCTACGCAGGGATTTTTCAACCAACCTAAGAGTTTTTTTGAATAGATACTAAAAGATGAATAATTCGTTTTATGTCTTAACTTTCTTGAAAGAATTTGCTGGACAAAATATCTAACCCTTTTGGTAAATGCCAAATTTGGATAGGAGGGATCGCCCTACATTTTTAGATTTTTGTTTCCTTCTTACTATAAAAATATTTACAGCATTTCAGATATAAAGCATTAATAAGGAAAGAATATATGAGAATTTTTGCAGACCTTTTATTTAAAAAAACAGTGGTTAAATATTAGCCTAACTCTGTAATGGGTCAATGCGAACAGATCGCAAATCATGAAAATTTATAAAACCAACCTTTTTTGCTCAAAATAACGAGAGAAAGGAAAATCTCTCGACGACATTGGGTGTGCTTAACAGTTTTTGAAAAAAAAAACAAAAACAGTAATTCAAAACTTTTTTAAAATCTCTTGAAGTTCACTTTTAATTTGATTTCCAATCTTTCAATAAAACAAAAAACCTCCACCATTAAATATGCACCCTTCTCATCGACAATTTCGGCGATTTGATTTCCCCCCCAATCGGAATGTCTGGTTTTAATTAGATGTCGAAAAAAGTTGCGGTTTGGTTTATTTTGCGTAATTCCCCTTTTTTGCTAAATCCGATTGGAGCGTTCCGGTAATTTATTCGTTATTGAAAAAGACAATAGGAAGTTAATTAGAGAAAAGAGTTAATTAATGAAGCTTTTAAAATAAATATTACCAAAAATTTTTAAAAATACTATTATATAGTTTATTTATTAGTTAAAATTGAAAACACTGATATAATCAAACATGATGTGCTTGTAAACCGGTGAACAGCCCATTTTCGATGGGATTAAATGGGAAACTCGGTTATTATTAAAGATATTGATTTTCTGATTGCACCTTACCGCACACAGGCGGATTTTAAGAAAAAGCTGGGTATAACCCCTAAACACTAAAAAGCCCTGTTTAATTGTAAAATTGCTATTAGTGCAATCACTGATGATCATGCTAGGCCATGACCATGTCACGCGTAATTTGAAAAACAACTGCCATAGTAATGACCGATGAAACTTCCATTTATTTTTTTATGTTATTTGCGTTACTTAAATTTACAAAAGTTGATGGTTAAAAAGCCCTTTTATAACTTGCGCCTATTATCAAAAATAATTTTTTTGAACATAGATTTTGAATCTGGAGGTATGTAGCTATTTATTGTACATATTTAACATTGTTTTTTATTTTATTGGTAATATTTTAAACCGGTTTAAAGCAACCGTTGCAGAAAACTTTTTAAATCTTCATTTTCTGAAATAGAATTTGACTAAATGTTTCAACTTCATCGAACTTTATTGACATTTTTGGTCCTTTTAAGTGCATGCATATGTTTTCTAAGTAACAAAGTCAGTCTCAGCTGCGGAGTTATGCGGATCGAGTAAAAAAGTTAAAATTTCTTTTTGTGTATATAGAAAATTGGCGTAAATTAATAAATCAGTTTTCTTAGCTTTAATAACAATGGTTTTTGTAAACCAAAAGTATAATTATTATGTCACATGTATTCTGATTTCATTTTTACTTTCCTAGCTCGCGCAGCAATGGCTAGAAAAGGTATTATTTTCGACAACAAAAAAAAATTGAGATAACACTGAAATATGCACATTTTGGTGTATTGTATCTTACCAATTTTATCGTGACGTCTGTCCGTGTCTGTGTCTGTGTGGTGTATTTAGGTGTGTGTATATCTGTTCGGCGCAAGCCAAATAAAAGGGTGGGGGTAGATTAAAAAAATTAGAGTATATGTGAAAATATGGCATGTGTGATATCAAACGAAAGGTAATTAAGTCTAAAATACATTTTAGTTTATTTAGAAAAAAAGGGTGGGAGTAGATTTGAAAAATTAGATTTTAAGGGAAAATATGGCGTGTGTCATATCAAATAAAAAATAATTGAGTCTGGAGTTAAATAAAATACATTTTATATATTTTTTTAAAAAGGGTGTGGGTATTTGCTGCTAGCTGTAAAGCTAATTGAGTCTGAAGTTGAATAAAATATATTTAATTTTTTAGTTATATTAGCTCACACGTACACTATAACTATAGTACATTGTGTGAGCTTAGGGGCCCATATATTGGCAGAGTATTTTTCTTGCTAGACAATATACTTTATTTATAACGAAAGTCGGAAAAAACAGAAAAAGTTCAATTAACTTGTTTTTGCAAAAATATCACATTGTTTTATGCAATTGCGAATTTTACATACCTACATGCTGGTTAAAACATTTTTTCATGGAGCTATGCAATTATTAAAATCAAATATTGCAATATCTTGTATAAATTTATACAGCCAAAATTCTGGTTTCAACGATTTTTTAGGAAGCATTTTATTTATTGTATACTTTACAAACACCAAGACGGTAATTACATGTAAAGTCTATTTTAATTAATTAGTAAAGTTCCAAATTTTTTGTGCGGGGTCCTTAAAGAATCTTTCTTGTTTATCTTTTTTGAACAATAAACCATATATTTTTTTATTACTATATGCAATTTTAGGGGGCTGTAAATGGATCTTCGGTTTTGACCAGCTTTTTCGTGAAATCCGCCTGTGTGTACCGTGCTCTTTTTTGGAGCCCTTAAAAATGGTGTAATCAGATTTTTGCTATACCTCGTGGTTTCGCTAATAATTTTGAAAATATTGCATTTTTATTAATTCCTTGTATCTCGCTTATTTTGCAAGATATTTTTATTCTGTAAAAACCTTTCTATGACAACTTTTTTAGAGCAAAATAATGACGTTGTCAATTTTTTAAAATATTGTTTAGTTTTTGAGATATGGTATTTATCATAAAAAAATTAAATACGGACCTGGATTTTTTTTATTACTATTTTGATTGCTTTCATGCTATTATTATCTTAAAATGATGAAACTTTAATATTTTTTTGATTTAAGGCTAAAAAAACTATTTAATATTTTTAAAAAAAATTATAGTCCCAACCTGAAAATTTCCTACGTAATTATAAATTAAAAATTGCAAGACACACTAGTTAAACGATTTTTGAAAAGTTAATTAAAAGATTTATAAATAAAGTAAAAAACGTAAAAAAGTTACAAAAATAATATCATACTAATTATTTGATGGTAGCACAGCAGGTTATGAAATTTACAAAACAAAAGCGTGGAATTGACATTGTCATTTTACTTGTCATTTTTGTGAATGGCTTACAATTATTCTAAAATGCCTAGAAATCAACCATATCCAAATTTTGAAAAAATTGATATGTTTGTTCGACTGCTTTATTCAAGCAACAGAAATATTTTTATGCAAAAATTACTCAAAAATGAAGAAAAATTAGTTATTTTTTTGTATTTTTTCTAGACTTTGTTTTAAATAAATCTTTAAATTAACGTAAAACCATTTTAATATGCTAAATATCAAAACAGTTAAACTAAAAACGTTTAACTTGCAATTTTTAATTTATATTTATGTTGGAAATATCCAGGTTCAGACTAAATTTTTTTTTAAATATTAAATATATTTTTTAACCGTAAAACAAATTTTTTTTACATTTTTATTATTTTGTGATAATACCAGCATAAAACCAATCAAAATGATAAAGAAAAAAATCCAGGTCCGTATTTAATTTTTTCATGATAAATAACATATCTCAAAAACTAAACAATATTTAAAAAAAATTGACTTCATTATTTTCTTGTAAAAAAAGTTGCCATAAAAAGGTTTTTAGAGAATAAAAATATCTCGCAAAATAAGCGAGATATAAGGGATTATTAAAAATACAATTTTTTCAAAAACTCCCTGTATTACCGAAACTACGGGGTATAGCAAAAATCTGATTACATCATTTTTAAGGGCTCAAAAAAAGAGCACGGTAAGGTGCAATCAGAAAATCAATATCTTTAATAATAACCGAGTTTCCCATTTAATCCCATCGAAAATGGGACACGCTGTACATACACAAAGTCACTTTCACACCAAAAAAGTCTCCTCCCCTTTGTACTACTACTACGTTAATTTATTGTAGAAAAAGTGTTTGGATCCTTTATTTTCCAAAGATTTTTGTAAAAATTTAAAAAATTCTCATTAAAATTCTTCGTGTATGCCTTTGTCTAATTATTAAAAACACAGAGGCAATTATTTTTTGTTGTTTCAACAAGTCGAGGACACACAGATCAAAACTTGATTAAACGGACGACGGTGTGTACTGCAGCAGACAAACTTATCTGTTTGCGGTCAAGCCGTGCGTTCTCGATAGGGGGATGGAATGATTCGCAGGATTCGCAAGGGGCCGATTCTACGCGGTCCGATTCGCCGCGGAGACAATTTGCTGCCGACAAGATTACAATTTTGTTTATTTCATATAGTAATCATATTTTTAAAAATGAAAAAGAAAATAATTTTTTATAAAAAATGTTTTTTATAATTTTTTTATAAATTGGTTTCTGGAAAAACTGCTTTTTGAAAGAGTATTTTAAGAACATAGGTGTTTTTTTGACCAAATTTTGTCAACACTTGATAACGGTTAGAGATACTTACTAACCGAAGCGTCGTGTTTTAAAATAAATAAAGACAATGGAAGTCCGAATTTTATTTCTATATTTTTTTTGTGTTTGACTGTATTATTATTATTATTATTTCTACGGGTATGCGCACTCGCAAGGAGATCCCTATCACGCTCGAGAAGCGGCAAGTGCGCGGAAATGTTGGTGTATGTTGGTTTTGAAACCGTTCGGGTTGTAATCTGCAGGGAGGTTCTTGGTGCCTCTATTTTGACAGTAAATTGATTGTTACCGTCTGTTTGGCATGTTCGCCTAGTAGGTGCTACTCCCGGGGGGGAGCCTACGTGCCAGCTCTTCAGAGCATTTTCCGTGATAATACCTGTAGAAGAGAGATAGATCACCCACAGTTCTTCGATGTTTGAGACTATCCAAGCTACGGGTAAGTGCGTGGTCATTGATCAGCTTGATAGCTCGTTTTTGCACGGTGTTTAAAAGCATTAAGGTATGTTTGGGTGACGCACTCCATATATGTGAGTAGAAGTCCATAGTTGGTCGAATCTGGGCTTTGTAGAGTGTCAGCAGTTGGCTTGGTGTATACAGATGTCTTGTACGAAATATCACCCCAAGCTTTTGGGACGCCCTTTTAGCTATATCTGCCACGTGACTGTGCCAAGACATGTTGGTCTCTGCAGTGACTCCTAAGATGTTCAATTGGCTCTGCAATGTGACAGCACTTCCAGATAACATGATGTTTGGCTCACCGGTGCTCGTCTTTTGAAAAACAGGACTGCTTGGGTTTTCTGCGCGTTGAACTGTATAAGGTTTTTGTTGCCCCAGTCCTCTATTATCTCCAGGTCGTTATTTATCTGCGATATTTGAGTTAGTCTAAGATGATGGAATTCACGTGCGGAGAGACATGTGGGTGGTATGATTGAGGAGACTACATTGCCATCATCTGCAAAGCAATAAAGTGAATTTACTGTTTTATCTATGAGGTCATTTATGTAAATCAAGAAAAGTGTTTTTTTTTAAATCATTTTTTTTATAAATAAGCCTTTGGAAAGAGTACTAAAGGTCCATCTCACCGATTTATTTTTTTTTCGGTTCCATAGCTTAAAGCGTTTGTTATTAATATAATCATAATATGACGTAATAAGGAACACTTTAGGCTAAGTAACGAAAAAAAAGTCGGTGCCATGGGCTATAAGTACTTTAGTACTTTTAGTAAAAAAAAATTTTTGTTCTTTTTTTATAAATAAGTTTAAAAGAGACCTGCATACAAAAGAACAATAGAACAATAGGATTTCTTGGAAATGACGTCATTCACTCCTCATTTTGGCCTGGAAGGAACATATATCTACTACTGACAGGGGAGCTATGATTTAAGGAAATAAGTTTAGTTGGATTAAAATAAAAAATTTACAAAAATTATTGCGGTAAATTGTCCCCGCGGCAAATTGTCCCAGTGGCAAATCGGCCGCGACAAATTATCCCCTCGCTGAAATGCTGGATAAACGGTCATATTGCGTACTATCCCCATCACACATTTTTTCGACTTACGTTCGGTGGATTTTATTCATTTTCAAACAGGACTATCTAGTGCCAAAGCCCAACCCACGTACGAAATTTCATTGAAATCGAGCAAGTAGATTTTGAGTTATACGCGTTGACACAGACACAAAAAGTTTCAAAATCATCTGAAATTCATAGATATATAGAAAAATTTGAAATCGGAGCAATTTTTATTCTTGTTTTTGAAACGATTACCATAGCTTACAGCATTATAGTTATATAGTATAATAATACATTATACGTGTGAGCTAAAAGTGGTCAAAAACATAGCAAGTTAATTTTAAATTCTGTTCTAAACAGCGCTTTATTCTATCAAAAAGTAAAAAAAAAGATTTAACAAAAAAGTTTCACGGGCAAGACCTCAGAGGTAAAGGCAGCTACGGGGACGCGTTTCTGCCTCATTAGGCTTCATTCAGCCCGAGCATAACCATAAAATGACAGGAGATGAAATGATGATGTGGGTAACTGAAAAAGAAATATGAAACATGGTGTTTACTGAGGAGAGACCAACTGTCAATTTGCAGCTTCGGTCAGGGTTGCCTCGGTTTTGAGGCTAATTTTGACGTCGCGACGGAGACAGATATAATCTGCTCCCAGAAAACAGCCTGAGCCCTGGATTTATTTAAATTTGAAGGAAGTTCACGAGGTATAAAGTCTTAACAAAAAAGTTTCACGGGCAAGACCTCAGAGGTAAAGGTAGCTACGGGGACGCGTTTCTGTCAAGACTTTATACCTCGTGAACTTCCTTCAAATTTAAATAAATCCAGGGCTCAGGCTGTTTTCTGGCAGCAGATTATATCTGTCTCCGTCGCGACGTCAAAATTAGCCTCAAAACCGAGGCAACCCTGACCGAAGCTGCAAATTGACAGTTGGTCTCTCCTCAGTAAACACCATGTTTCATATTTCTTTTTCAGTTACCCACATCATCATTTCATCTCCTTTCATTTTATGGTTATGCTCGGGCTGAATGAAGCCTAATGAGGCAGAAACGCGTCCCCGTAGCTACCTTTACCTCTGAGGTCTTGCCCGTGAAACTTTTTTGTTAAGACTTTATACCTCGTGAACTTCCTTCAAATTTAAATAAATCCAGGGCTCAGGCTGTTTTCTGGGAGCAGATTATATCTGTCTACGTCGCGACGTCAAAATTAGCCTCAAAACCGAGGCAACCCTGACCGAAGCTGCAAATTGACAGTTGGTCTCTCCTCAGTAAACACCATGTTTCATATTTCTTTTTCAGTTACCCACATCATCATTTCATCTCCTTTCATTTTATGGTTATGCTCGGGCTGAATGAAGCCTAATGAGGCAGAAACGCGTCCCCGTAGCTACCTTTACCTCTGAGGTCTTGCCCGTGAAACTTTTTTGTTAAGACTTTATACCTCGTGAACTTCCTTCAAATTTAAAAAAAAGATAAGTATTAACAATAAAAAATAGTTTTTCTAAAGATACTCTTTGTCTAGATACCTATAAACTATCGTGTAACATGAACTTTCCGTATGCAGATAAACTAAGACATATTGACTTTTATTACAGCCACTAGAGAACTAGAGAGATACAATATAGTCATAAAACGACGTAATACAACTATTTTAAAAGAGCGCGTCTTTATCGCGAAAACATTTGTCACAAGCTCGCTTTTTTAAAACAAAGCATGTGTAGAGAATACGGTATAAAAATATATCTGTTTATTTATCTTTCTCAGTATCAAATTGCGCATGTGCAGAATCGATAGGGGACTTCCAATAACCTGTACCAGGAACGTAAGTATACAGCAGGGGTGCGTTTGAAAATTGTCACCCTTGGGCAGTGGCGGTTTCTCCATAAGTGCACATGTGCACGTGCACTCCCAAATTTTACTTAAAAAAATATTAAACTTTGATCATTCCTTAATTTAATTCATAATTACCCCAAAAGAAATTCACTAAAGACTGGAATATTATCTATAAATTAATACCTGGTATGTATGTGTTTGTATTCGTGTTCAAACAAGCCTGTGGGGAATGGCGGATGCGCTATATAGTTCGAATGTTTACTTTTATCGTTGTACTCTCCATCAAACAACACTTTTATTTACTGGAACCAAATTCTATGCACCCTAGATGTTATCTCGCATGCTAATTACGAAATATAGAAAGAGAGGACGACATGTCCCAATAAAATTTTACAGTACATAGAATCTGAACCTTCCTTCGGCACAGCGCGTATACAAAAACTAGCCTCGATGCCGCCCGCACACCCGTGATGACCCCAGCGTCATCGGTTCGCGTTGCATGTTAGAGCAGATCACGGGCAATTTTAATTCGTGCGCTTAGTAGTTATGTGCAACGATTACTTTTCCAAGTATCGAGTAGATACTGATACTTCCTATTCGAATATCAGATATTTTGTATTCGGTACTAAGTAATCATTATATAATCGATAAATCCAATAATTACTGAGTAGAGTTGAAATTTTAAGTACTAAGTATGCAAAAAATAAAAATATTGATGTTTTACATGTTTGTAGTTTTTTTATTACAAAAATGTAGATTTATTAATCTGGGGAATTTTGTTCAAAATCTTTTCAAATACATTCTGGGGAAAATACATTTCTGAGCCTGGCAACACTGCGCCAGATAAGCCGCCCCGCTAGACATAAGAGATCAACAGCTATTGAATCAAATAATCAAATATTTAAGTAAATAAATATCGGTTCAAATGATTACAAGTACTCCAAACTCGTTACTCATACGGCCGTTGCCGATATGATTGATATGAAAGTAACACTTCGGCTTCGGTCCCATTCGGGATTCGAGTAACGGGTATTTGGCGTCGAAGGATTCGATTACTTCGAATCCGTCCATGTATCAGATATTAAAGTATCGAGTAGATAGTATTTGCACACCAGTAGCGCTTAGACAACTTGGCATTATCGGTCGGGCGTGGGCGGTTTGTTTTGATTTCGACGATTTGGTATTTATGATTCTGATAGCATTAGCGTGCAATATTTAAAGACAATTAAATTTTCATCTTTGCCATTAGAAGAGAAAATAAACTAGGTGTGACAATTTATTATTTATTTATAAAAACACTAATATTAGGTAGGTAACTAATATCTAACTAAATGTTTAATCTTTTTAATTTTTTAATTATGTGCCCCAAATTATATGATATGACGGCCCACTCGAAGGCCCAAAAAGTTAGCGTGGCACTCAAAAAAGATTTACGCCTGCGCCAATTTTTTTTTTTTTGGACTGCCCTAGGGTAATGGTTGTACTTGGGTCAGCCCAAAATCGTTCAAAAATTATCTCGGTCAAAACGATGACGTCATACACCCGCGTTCGAAAATCAAAAAGGTGATGACCCAGGCTGCTCCTAATTCACCGCAGTCAGGAGCCCCGGCGAGAATCACCCGCATTTGGCACCTGTCGAATCGCAGGAATGATATGGTCCTGCAAAGCTGAATAATCTCTTTCTCGTAAATTACCATTTATGGAAAAACGACCAATGATAATGTTACCCAAAATTCCTGTCCAGGCATTAAATTTTTAAGGATACTGGGTCCGTTCTGCAGTATGCAAATGTTTATTTTTAAGTGACAAATAACGACTAATGGAAGGATTGTGACGGCTATGAACTAAAAACGAACTATCATCTGTAAAACAAATATTTTTAATAACATTTTCATCCTGATTCGCTTTTTCAATTATGGTTTCACAAAACTTCATTCTTGAGCTTGAGCTAAGATTTGCGTGAGAAACAAATACCCACTTCTCACCTGTATCGCTGCATACGACGAAATAACGAAAAACTTCGTAAAGATAAGAGGCCACATTCTATTCCCCTACTTTCCCACTACCAGCATGAAAACAGCGAAAATTATTTCAAGACTCTTTACTTCTCTCTTACACAGATTAAGCAAAGCACGCAGTCTATGAATCCTATAGTTTTAACCATGGTGCTATATTTATCGGTTTCACAACGTTCTACGTCTTCTGATACCCAATTTCCACTCGTTTCTGTTTGCCCATAATTCATCATCTAGGCCTCTTATTCTTATTTCACTGTCTATTCCTTTTCTCCAGCTTCTCCTCGGCCTTCCTCGTTTTCTTCGGCCAGTTTCCATTGTAATATTTGTTTAGGTAGTCTTCCATCATCCATTCTTTGTACATGTCCGTACCAAACCAGTTGTTTTGTTCTTATATCATCCACTAAAGTACGTTCACCCACTGTCATAATTTCTCTTATTCTTTGATTTGTACCTCTTTCTCTTTTTGATTTCCCTGCTGCTCTTCTCCAATAGTCCATCTCCGTAGCGGAAAGCATTTTTTCTGTTCTATCTTTGATTGGCCATACTTCTGAGCCGTATGTAATAATACTTTTTATAATGGTTATATATAAGCTTTTTGTTATGTTTTGATATACTTTGGTCCTCAATTATTCCATTTAATAAAGTTATTACTTTTCTTCCTTGTACGTTTCTACCTTTTATAGCTTTGTCCAGTGTTCCGTTAGCTGTCCTTTTTAGACCTAAGTATTTATACTCATCACAGGACTGAATTCGTTGGCCGTTATTTAAGATTAGATCCTGTTTCAATCCACCAATACACATAATATACTCTGTCTTATTGATATTAACCTCTAGTCCCCTAGTTCGTAACATAAATAGACCTGCCTTAAGTGAATCTTACTTATATAAATAGATTATGTGCCAAGTTAATAATTTGCTTGACTGGTCCATTTTTTTCTGTGGATGATCATAAAATTGTCCAAACATTCCACTGACAGGTAAGGGATTGTCATGGCCTTTGTATTGCTAAGTTGGTAATTTTTTTATGGTAAAGACCTGGTTTTTCTTTTAAAATACTACCGTGCGCCTGCATATAAGTAAAATTTTCAACGGTTGCATAAACTTAAGGGTGTTTTAGAGTGCTTCAGTCGAAAACAATGCATCCCTTATGCAGGCGACGTAAATTCAACTTTGTATATTACGGGAATATGTCTTTTATTTTATTTACCTTGTACTTATGTTAAAGTTAAGAGCTGCGAAAGTTGAATAAACTAGCAAGTTATTTTTGTTTTGCTTTAAAAAGCATTTGATTAATAATGCGTTGTCGGATTTTCCTTTTTTGACATACAGTCGAACCTCTCTAACTCGAACTTCTATAACTCGAACCCCTCTATAACTCGAACCTTTGAAGCGGTCCCTGCACTTTTTACATGTGTTTTAACCTATGTAACTCGAGTTTCTATTACTCGAACTCTCCATAACTCGAACTGTTTTGGTTGTCCCTTCAGGTTCGAGTTATAGAGGTTCGACTGTAATTTTGACAGAAAAGCATCATCAGTTTAACATACGTCCGCTAATTTTTACCGGTTCAGACGGTCAAGCTTCAGAAGTCCAATCACCACGGCCGGCGCCACCTTGGAATAACTCAGTTCGAGTCTAATTTACTTTTCCTGTTTTCCTTCTCCACCACTGCATTTGTGGCAAAAATTGACATATCTTGTTCGTTGTAAATGGGTCACTATCTTTTAGACCCTACTACGGCTTGGAATATCCTTTCCCTCAAACGCGATAACAATCAGATTTGCCACATTTTGACAGCTATTTCCCCGAAAATACCAATGAACAATCTGTACTTTTTCCTAAACGCTAAATGTTATACGCGACATGGTTTGAGCTAGAATTTGCGTGAAAAACAAATACCCACTTCTTACCTGTTTCACTGCAGGCGACGAAAAGACGAAAAACTTCGTGAACACGAAAGGTCACGATGTATTCCCTACTTCTACTAGCGGTCCCAATATGAGTCTAAAACAGCGAAAAACATTTCAAGACACACATATTTCCAAATGCCTCATTGAAATTTGTCGTATAAAAAATGTCATTATATGTTAAATGGTGCAGGTGGTACCTGTGGATGGCCTCTGTTAAACCTTACAAGAAGGGATTAGGCACGTATCATGAGATTGGGTGCGTTCGATACTTTTACTTAAAGAGATTAGGAATACCTAGTCGTGTTTAGGATACGGAAATGTATCTCAACATTGAAAAAAACATCTATTTTTGCACAAACTCCTGGAAATTCTAAAATTGTTCTTACGATTCCGGTAGCGCGTAATCCTTTTATAACCCTTTTTTATACACCAAATATCAATGGAGCAACTATATCAATATTTATCTAAGTACTGCTTAAATGCGCAGTAATCACCCTTTTAGTACCTTCGTGAGTAGAGCAAATGCTGAAAAACACAAAAAAATTTTCGGTTGCGGAATAAAATAAAGTAGGTATAGTCCTTTCATTTCAAAAAGCCGCCAAAAAAACCATAATAAAATTTGAAGTTTGAAACCCATTAAGAAATCCTAAACAAATAAAAAAGAATATGGGCCGGACTGGGAACTGTTTATAGTATATAGTCAAGTAAAATAAAACGTTTAATAAAAGTTGCTGCTTAATGCGTATAATAATCATTAATAGATAGGTACTATATACTATGTAGCTTGCCCCTGTAATATGTGTAATACGTTCGTATATTCTGGAATAATTTCCGTAATTTTCTACTGAGAGTTGCGCAATACATATCAAAAATAATATCTAAATAAAGTTTTCCTCGTACAATGTGTTTTTAAAAGTTTTGCCTTGCCCTTTGGATATTAGAGAGAAGGTATTATTTTCGACGATTTGAGATAACGCCAAAAATGTGTTATTTGGATGTGTTTTGACCTATCCTAGCAATATCGTCGTGATGTATGTCTGCGTGTGTGTATATTATATATATAGGTAAAATAGTGTTCGATACTCTTAAGAGCTTATTAGATTTTGGTCAAAATCCATTAATGCGAATGACAGTTTTTAACAATTAAAATTTTTTTATTAAAAATGCTAACTTTTTAATGAAGCATCGTCTTAATACACTGTTTTCAAAATGTAGTAGACTATATTTTCTTCAATAATTCGTGTTATTACCAAAAACTTCGTAGGAGCTTTAGTTTCTGAGATATTTAAAAAAAACTGTTTTCAAGGGTGATATCATGGCTTCACTTGAAGTTATATAATAGGTTAGCCAGGAAGGATCCATTTATTTTTTAGGGTTAAAGTTTGGTTTCTGTAAAACCGAAGACTCTAATGGTACCACCTCCTTGGTCCTCAAATGGTCTCCAAAAATTTGTTTGTGGTGTTTCAAATGGCCGCCAAAACGCCATTATTAATATCACTTACTAGGTCCTCACTTATAAAAACAAACTAAAATATACAGGTTTATAATCGTTATTATTCACAATAATAATGAAAATGTCACTATAATAATGACATGAATTCAAATCCGTAATATAAACACGACCGCGAACAATTTTTAAATGAGTTTGACCCTGTAATTAAGAATGCAGGTGGTACCTTTCGAAAGCCTTTGTTATATTTCGAGAAGGAATTAGGTACTTATAGAATGGTATAAGGGATGTTCGAAACTTTAACTTTAAAGAATGATGTATACCTAGCCGTGCTTAAAACACAGAAATTCTTCCCAAAATTAGCGGCATTTTGAAATGACAGAACTATACTTCAGAAAACTGATTTAACTTAAGCTTAGTGTATATAAACTTTAACTTGTGTGCATTCTTTATTAGCTTTTAACTGAATGTAAATAATAAAAGCTGAAAACGCTACCAAGAGTTTGACGGTTGGCTGGATGTTGAGAAGCAAAGCTTTACAATTTCCAGAAGGGTAGTTGCACAAAACTCACTTTTACGACTGAAAAAGTGATTTTGTTCGCTCTTTTCTTGCCAGTTTTTACACTCAGTTTACAACTCTGCAAGCTGCCTGGCTGCATGCTAGATTTAACGTTAAAAGAGTGGGAAAAAAGCGGCGCGTTGCGCTTAAAAAAGTTTACGTAAAACTGACAATGTCTACTGGAGAATTTAAAAAAAATTATAATTGTATTCAAAAAACCTGGAAGAAACACATACACCAGTATTTACTAAAACCTTAAGACTTAGCATTGTGGACCGGGTTTAAGTATCAAGTCTATAGACTTGATACCGACCGGTTTAAGTGTATTTTTTTAATACTCACAGGTCAAATAACTGCAAAGAGAGGGTTCATTCTAATGTGCGATATGATAGTAAACATTTCTCAGTGAGTTTTATCTCATATAAATTCAAATTAACTTTAGAAATAAAGAAAAACCACATGAAAATTTTGTAACGAAATGTCATTTTTTGGAAATTTAGTCCGTGCAGTCGTAGGATTCCCGTTAAAAATAGTCTCAAATTGTAGTACCACCCCTGAGGGGTGGTTTAAAGTTCGAAAAAGAATAGAAATAATCTATGATTGACAAAAAAACTGATATACAAAAATATTCAAAACTAAATAATACATAAATAACTTAAAACTATATCTGTAGTTGCATTACCGTATTAAATACGTATCAATATTTAAATATTGTAAAAAGCACAAGATATATTAGAATCCCTTTTCAATTAAACATTTACCGAAACCATCGACCATCGGTTTAATCGTCGCTAACTTGTCTAAAAAATTAACATGTAAAGTATAGAGGGCAGCTGACACTGACTTACACCGTTTTTATTCGACATTTCCTAGTGATGTTTGGAGGTTTATATATGGCTGCCATTTTTAAACCAAAATATTTTATTCTTTTTATTTATTTATAACCTTTCTGTGAAAATAATGTCGAACAACGAAAAAAGATGACCCATATCGCAAGGTATTTACGAACAATTTATATAAATATTAAAAACTGTTCACGGGAAAAATAAGTTAAACCTTCAACCAAAATGTAGACTTTTAATCCTAGGATTGTAGCACTTAGCACTGTAGACCCTTTAGTAAATACTGGTACTAAGGTTCCCACTCAATAGTCAGTTATTACCTTCCTAGCCCGCTTCTCCTTTGCTACAGAAGGTATTAATTTTTTTTTTGTTTATTTCGACCCATCTTAGCAATATCGTCGTTATGTCTGTGTCTATGTGTGTGTGTTTATGTGTGTCCGTCACACAATAGTTCCTAAACCGCTGAACCGGTTTTCATAAAATTTTCAGGTAAAATAGTGTTCAACACTGTAACGAGCTGATTAGATTTTGGTTAAAATCTATTAATGCTATATGGTAAAAAAAATTGTCTACAATGAAAACACGTACTTTTCTTGAATAAATTGTTTTACCTTAAAACAATGTGTTTTAAATTTAAATATTTATTTTTAATGGTGGGTGTGGTTTCGGGCTGTTTGGCCGTCGTCGTTGAACCGCCGAACAGCCCGAAAGCACACCCACCATTGGACGATGGCCGCGAAAGCCTTTCACAATTTGTATTTCTTTTTAGTTCAACGCAGCGTTTAATCTTGAAATGAGACTTTATTTTTCTTCTTTAATTGTTTTGTTTCAGTATACTTCATTTTGTAACAAAGCAAATTGTCTTCATATAAGTAATATTTTGCTTCCAAAGAAAACGGTGCCTTAGATTAATTTAGTTCCAATTTATAATAAAACAATTTCTGTTTCACATTAACATAAAGAAGTAGGACATTTTTGTGCTATATCAAGAAAATATTCTCTTGGTGAATAGGAAAGCACAAATTATTTTACTTCAAAGTAATTTGCTTTGAACTAAGACAATTTTTTTACCGTGTAGGTTCATTATCGTAAAAGCATTAATGGGCCACAAGACTAGTATTGTTGGATGGTCGTAGGCCTAGAGTAAGATATTTTGTCTCACCCTAAGGTCTTAAGTAATATTTACACCGGCATATTTTAAAAAAAAATTTTTTTTTGTCAAACACATTGTGTTTATTGTATTACAATCTAGTCAGTAAGACTAATTAGCAATTTTATTTTAACTTAATTTACTAGAAAAGTCAGATTTAAACTTAGCGTTCACTCAACAGTTCTCCCCGCTTTGTTTAGTCTGTAACTCACAATTTTGTTGTGTTTATAGCATTATTTTGTTTTATGTAATGTTTTATGTAATTCACTTAGTTTACTAGCTCAAACGGCTTTACTCTTTTTGGTCTTTGAACTAGCATAGTATTGTGTAGAAGCTGAGTTGCTTCCACATTCACATGCCGATGGAGTCTATCTTCATGGCTTCTTGCGTACTTTTTTATAGTCTCTGCTACAGATTCGATTTTTAGATCTCGATGAAGGTCATTTCGAACGTAAAAGGTGCATTCACAATGTTTCTTAATACTTTATTTTGAAATCTCTGTAAAACTAGAATGTAGCACAACCCCATAGTTGAATACCACATGTCCATACTGGTTTCAGTATTTGTCTATAAAGCAGTAACTTATTATAAATTGTTAAATTGGACTTCCTTCCAATTAGCCAGTTCATTTTTCTATACCTTATCTCAAGTTCTTCTTTTTTTTTCTCAACATGTGCTTTCCAACGCAATTTGGCATCAAGTGTTATACCGAGATATTTTGCCTGATTTGAATATGGTACGGGAATGTTGTTAATTGTTATTTGTATGTGATTTATATTTTTGTTTGTAAAATCAACATGAATTGATTTGGTTTCAATTAGTTTTATTCTCCACTTTGTGGTCCAACTGTGAACTTCGGTGACTGCATCTGAAGATTTTCTATGCATTTTTCAATAGATTTTTCTATCGTCAATAAACCAGTATCATCGGCAAATGTTGCTAAGTGACAATTTTCTGGCTTTGGGATATCGCAAGTTACACCGGCACATAAAATAAAAAAGTGATCCGTATATTTGATTAAACCTACTTATCCTGGGGTCTTTATAATATAAAAACGTTGCAATTTTTCGCACCGACATAAAAAAATGTGAAAGACGCTAAAAGAAAATATGGAAAATGTTTCTAATGAAGTCAACGTTAGTTCACAAAGAAGCTTTTCGAAGTAAATAATTTATTTGATGGCTTTGAAAATTTACCATTTTTGCAAATTCTACAGGTTGAATATATTGCAATATTTTGTCCAAGTTTTTTTTATTCCAAATTTTGGGGGTTTCCTCTGTGCGCTTGTTTCTGTGTGCACTTTTTTCCACAGGCGATTTCTTTCTTGAGTGCTTTTCTGATAAAGTCCAGCTAGGAAAATGGCAGTTATAACGTAACTTATCGGTTTCTGAATAGTTATACATATACTACTTTTTTTTATGGTGTTTTATGTCGTTTTTAAAAATCTTATTTACGATACCCAATCAGAAGGCGGCAGGGTAGTGCCGTGGTATGGTCGTCGGCTTCACATGCAGAAGGTACCAGGCTCGCTTCTAGAACGATGCAAAAACAAAAAAAAAATATTTCGCCCTGTCGCCGACTTCCTTTTCAGCATTCAACAGCCGTCATCGAATAAGCATGCGATGCGATGCACGCCAAAAATATAAGTCGACATTGAACATCGAGAATATAGTGTAGTCCAGGAGCCGACACGCAGCCAGCCGAGAAACCAGGGATAATAACCCAGGAGCCTGCTATAAGTGCTATATAGTCGGAACCAGGACGGAGCCAGCATAAATCTCCTACAGTCAACTAACGACGACCACGACTGTTGCGCTGAAAAGGAAAAAAGTCTATTGTCTATAACCAAGTTCTGCTGAGATAATAGCCATGTTAGATAGATGCAAGTCTAACATGTAGCAGGACGACCTTTCGGAAGGGGTGTAACAGCGTGGGTCCACTGTGTATACTTGCTACGCAGCATAAAGATCCCTGCCCTCGACAAAGAGGTGTCAGGCAAAATTAAGTCCTCGTAGAAAAAGAAAACTTGCATCCTAAGGGGCACCCCAACAAACAATTAAAGTTGTAACGACGAAACCCCAACTAGAAAGAATTTCTTAAAAGTAACCGCAACGTACTCCCGCTACGTCTCAGTATACCATACAGCGACGTTATAATTCCCTAAGTGGGGAACCAATTTCTGGTTATAACTACTTGGCCAAGTGTTTAAAGTCACTGTAGTAACAACTACACTACTACGTCGTAGCCAGGTATCTACTACGTCGTAGAGGCTGTTTTTTTTCCGTAATGGCATAAAAGTTGCGATGTAGTTGCAAATAATATAATCGTTTCTTTATGGTAGAATTGTTACACAATATGGTGGACACAACAGTAAACAGACTCGCTTAGTTTTTTTGTTTGGTTATGGTTATAATATGAACTATGTTATCCAAAAGTGTGAGAATTTACGAGCAGAGGATCAAAATTCGAGTGCGACGCAAAGTTTTTTGTATAACATGCATTATATATATTGCAAAAACCGGTGCGCCCGTAAAATTGAGCCGTTTTCTGGTAGCTGATGGAATTTTTGTGTTGTGATTTTGGAGGTTATGTTTTTATAATCGACAGTTAACTCCAACAAATGGTGCTTAAGAAGAGCATTTTTGGTAAGCTTCAACTAATTTGTTTATAAAATAGTATGGCTCTTTAATATGAGCTCATAAATCGACAACAAAAATATTAAATTTTCTATCTTACATAAAAACATGGCGTCCCCAACTATATTCCCTGATAGTCGAAAAGGTTACTTGAAAGTAGTTGCGGCTTTAAAGTTGATCCAAAAAGTTATTTTGTCTACATTGTTACATCAGATGTTACTATGATGACACAAACTTTTGTGGTAAAAATTAAAGTTATAATGTAGCTATATATGTAAGCTTAACTTTCTAGTGGTAATTAAGTAGGATGTAAAAGTCAGGGCGACTACGAAATAACGACTAAAAAGAAAGTAAAACTTTAGCAACGTCCTATTGTGGTAGAGAAGACTATCAGAATCGACTATCAAGAAACAATCCTATGAAGTAGTTTAGAGGGTCGTTTTTACGAAACATCTACTATTTCCTGATACTAAATAGTAGTTAGAACTAAAAAGTAACAAATTTTGGTTGGGATCACCACATTTCTACTATAAGAAAGTAGCAAAGCCTTTAGAACATGTAGCCGCTACTATAAATGTTAGTTGGGACGTGCATCAGTTTGATATATGATGTACGGATAAATCGGGGTTTGCAAAAAGGGCACGCCATGTGCCTAGTCGCTAGACCAAAAATGGTCTCCCACCACTACTACTACTACTACTACTACCCAATCAGAAACTGATTACTAATACCTCTCGCCAGATAAAAGATCACGGTTTCAGTCCAGACACATAAATACCTGTTTCAATGGCCTATACTTTAAGTATGTTTTATGCTGAACATTTCCCGTTTAAAAAAAATCGACAAAATCTCTTGTCAGAGACTGATTTTGTTAGCTTATATCAAGATTTAAAAACCACTCATTCCATTGTTTTCTATGTAAAATTTATTCAGCTATTAGAAAATATAATTAGATTTCAACCTCAGGAATGCATGCTTGCTCTGCAGCAAGCCAAATTTGGAAATATTATTTAAGTCGAGATAAGGGTCTTAAACACAATGGAAGGCAATTTTTAATGTATCGATTGATCAGTTCATTTTATAATACGTAGGTTACTAGGTAGAAAAGAACGGGATAGAATGAGGAAGTTTTTATTTATTTTGAAATATTATTTATTACCCCTTTTCAGTATCTGTTATCTTCACAATACATTTTACCTTACGTCTTGCCTGTTCAGTCAAAACGCATCAAGTAAAACTTTGTGTGCAGACGGAAAAACGGACGTTTTACTTGAACTGATTTAAGACGGAAAAACGCCTAGAGAACTGACCGGATCACGCATTGTTTTCGAATAAAACCATCGTTTTGTATCAAAAACTGATCTAAAAACGTACGTTAAAACTATCAAGTGTCTAAGCTAGTCTTTCAACCGTCATATTTGACCCTTTTGACTGACAGGCAAGACGTAAGGTAAAACGTTATGTGAAGACCCCGCTTTAAGTAAAGCTTAAAGATGACTGCAAAAAGTGTAAGGTGAAGTTTTGATCAACCTACAATATGATTGTGACATCTACAAGATTTTTAAATATTAATAGGAATACTAAACGCATCAGATTTATAAAATATATAATATAAATCGCAAGAAAAGTATATTGTATAAAAGATTATTTGATAGAAAATCTGACAACACACTTAGAGAAATGATTTTACACTATAAATATTGAATAATTATTGTCGAAAAACTAAAATGTGGATTAATCAAGAACTGAAGTTAGGAGAAATGTTTTGCAGAAATTAAAACATCCCTCTCTAGCAGAAGCATTTAAATTTAAATGAAGGATAACAATTATTTAATTTTTTTTTATAAACTTACAGACTTATAAATCTGGAAAAATATTGTTATCTATGAATGGTAAAAATCTTAAGAACTGACAGATTCATAAATTAAGAACTAATGCAGATAATTGAAAAGGCAGCGAATATTATAATGACTCTTAAAAGCAAAAAACTAGAATACTCTCGTAATCAGGAGCTGCAAAAATAGAAGCTACTACAGAATAATAATGGAGAAACAATGGAATGACTGTAAATCAACTATTTAGAGAAGGAGCAAGAGTATTCGAATGCCTATTATTAGGAACTTCTAAATATATTTTGTATTTTTATAAAACATCTTGATGTGTCAAAGATCTTTATTAGTGTTAATAGTGATCTTAATCTCATCGATGAAATTGAAATCTTCTCATGCCATCGAACAAGTTCTTTGAAATCGGATGCAAGTGATTGTTGCCAATATTAATTGCCATTAGCTCAGATGTTGTTGTTTTTTAAATCTTGAGTTAAAATTCTCAAACTTTTTTAAAGAAATTTGTAAATTAGATTTTAATTTATCCAGCAATTTTGTCTTGAGAATTTCATCGACTTGTGGTAAAAAAAATGGCGAAACCTACACTAAAATAATTTTATTTTGCTTTTGTTTAACCCTGATCGGGCTTCCTTAAAATTTGATTCTCGACCTTCAATAGCGGTGGTTTCGATTAGTTGGACCAATGTTGTCCCAATCTCAGCGGGCGAGGATGATGGTGGTTATATTGAGAAAAAGGGAGCTATTGGAAATCTTACAACCCGCTGTTGATGTTACACTTTTACGTTTTCCGGGGAAAATATATCTCAAATTTGTATGCAGTTTTCTAGTCCATCGCATTCTTCTAATTTTTATGACCTTATCGCTTGTGGCTGTCATAATGATATGCTCCATCTATCAATGGCATCGATGCATACGAGCCTAATCAGTGGCGGATCCAGGGGGGGCACTAGGGGCACTTGCCCCCTCCCCCAAGAATTTTTTGAATATACAAAAAATGAGTAAAAAGTAATGTTTTTGCTAATAAAAACTCAAAATTTTTGCCTGCGGCGCATGAAAGTGTCTATTGTTGTTATCATCGAAATTACAACCACTGACTAATTCAATAAAATACTGCTTAAAAAAATATATACCGTTTTTTACCAACAGAGAATGTCACCTAAAGTGCCCTTGAGCCTAATACAACTACATTCAACCAAATATTTTATTAAATCTGATGACCCTGATCCAATTATAATATTGACTCGATTTGCATTCAATTTGATTCTATGGAGCCCCTGTCGAGAAGAACCAACTGGCTCTTCTCAGGCCCCTGTTTCTCGTAAAAGGTTTCGGCTAAGGGAACGTTCACATAAATTCCACACTAAAGACAATTTGATTTGGCTTTGCCATTTGTGTAAATACCAAATTTGAATATCTATTACTTTGCCAATCTAATTAAACGGAGTCCCGACGCGGATAAGGAATGCTTCCCCACCCTCTCCTTTACTTGATTAGCATATAAAACGGAATATAAATATCTGGCAAGTTTCGGCTATCTGGAACAACTTGAGTTGATGGAATATGGATCACAAGTATCAGAATATTGCCAATTATTTTACGACATTTAAATTTGGAAATTTTAATCTTGGATCTGCTTCAAATGGCCTAAAGATTTAATTAGTGTAATTAGTAGTAGTGGAACAAAACGGGCATCTTCGAATCTTATAGGAGTTTGATGTATTGCCGAAGTTGAATATATTCGGTAAAATAATAAGAAATAAAGTGAAATGCGAATATAAAGACATGGGGCAGACGAACAAGCCTGTTTCAGGGCGGGTAGAACGACTTCTGATCATCTCTTTTGTATAACCCAAGTTATTGAAAAGAAAATGGCATACGGACAAGAGCTGCATCTGCTTTACGTCGATTTGCAGAAGGCATATGATAATATACCACGAAATCTACTTTGGAAAACGTTGGAAAGCACAAACATAAGCGTACAACTAATTAAGGCCATCAAAGAGTTATACCGCAATAGTAAGGCAAACGTTAAAATAAAAGCAAAACTAACCAAAGGCTTTCAAGTAAATAAAGGTCTCAAACAATGTTGCTGTATCTCGCCTACGCTCTTCAAGATATACTTGGAACAAGTCCTTAAAGTATGGAAGAGAAAATGCCAAAACATGGGATTTCCGTTGGACGAAACCACCTTGTATACTTTATGTTTCGCCGATAATCAGATAGTAGTGGCTCAGGATTATGACGACCTCGAATATATGACACGAAAACTATTAGAAGAGTACAATAAGTGGGGACTAGAGGTTAATCTCAATAAGACAGATTATATGTGTATCGGTGGAATGAAACAGGATCTAATCTTAAAAACCGGAATTTAGTCCTGTGATGAGTATAAATACTTAGGTGTGAAAATTACAGCTGACGGAACACTAGACAAAGCTATAAAAGATCGAAACGTACAAGGAAGAAAAGCAATAACTTTATTAAATGGAATAATTTAAGACCAAAGTATATCAAAACATAACAAAAAGCTTATATATAACACCATTGTAAAAAGTATTATTACATACGGCTCAGAAGTATGGCCAATCAAGGATAGAACAGAAAAAATGCTTTCCGCTACGGAGATGGACTATTGGAGAAGAGCAGCAGGAAAATCAAAAAGAGAAAGAGTTACAAATCAAAGAATAAGAGAAATTGTGACAGTGGGTAAACGTACTTTAGTGGATGATATAAGAACAAAACAACTGGTGTGGTACGGACATGTACAAAGAATGAATGATGAAAGACTACCTAAACAAATACTACAATGGAAACCAACTGGCCGAAGAAAACCAGGACGGCCAAGGAGAAGCTGCAGAGAAAGAATTGACAGTGAAATAAGAATGAGGCCTAGATGATGAATTATGGGCAAACAGAAACGAGTGGAGATTGGGTGTCGGAAGAAAAAGAATGTTGTGAAACCGATAAATATATATATATATATATATATGAAAATATTCAACTTTCTTTTTTGTTGCTCTAAAGAGTTGATTTGGCATCATTTTGCATCAGTCAATTATTAATCCTGGATGCTCTTTTTCTTGCTTCTGTTCCATGTAATTTTGTTCTTCATTCACTGACTCAATTTTTATTGTTCAGAATTAGAATAATTCCTTTCAATATATAAATTATTTGCATCAGTTCTCGATTCTTCAATCTGTCAGTTTATAATATTCTTAAAAATAAAGACAGAAAAGTTGTAGTGTGTTCGCAATAAAAAAGGGAAATTTTGTACTAATACACAAGGTGAGTTGGACTTTCATGTGCCAGAGAGAGAGGGAGAGAGAGAGACAGAGAGAGATATAGTAAAGGGATTTTTGTATGGTTATTTTTCTATCCTACTAAATGTAGCATCTCCAAAAGTACGTTCCTGTGTGTTTCATACGTAGTGCTGTGGAGAGGGTCGGCTCGTCACAAATGCCTCAAATACAGGAAATGGTCAAAGTGAAAAAACTCACATACTTGAAATAGCTCAGTACTAAAGAACAAAGAGACCTAGAAATCTACAGGGAAACCAGAAGACAGCTAAAAAACTTGATACGCACAGAAAAAATTAAATGTACGAGCGCAAATGCCAACAAAAGAAAAAGTAAACATCCAGATCATCAAAACCACAACAATAAACAGAACACTACAAGGGACTACTGTAGGAAACGAGACCCGAATATTTGTCAGCCTCTCCGAGGAGAGACATAGAAGTACATGGAGAGGAAGTAATCATCGAAAAAGAAATGATCAAGAATAGTATTAAAAAGCTTATATCCGGAAAAGCTAGCGGACCTGGGGGAATATATGCTGAAATGCTCAAATATGGATCAGAGACACTACTAGAAAATCTCGCATATATTATCAATCAATGCGTAAACGGACATCAAGTAATTGAAAAAAAAATGCATTCATATCCTCAATACATAATTAAGAAAGCAAGCTGGATTGCAACAATTACAGAGGAATTCCAGTAACCAGTACTTTAAGTAGATTGTACGGTAGGATTCTTAGAGATCTAATAGAAAATGATTTTGTAACGGTTCACTTCTTTTGAGTCTTATATTTGTTTTTGTAAACAAGAGGTGTTCATTTCTAGTTTTATTGTGAACATCTTAGGCATTTTTCAGCAAACTTATTTGGAGTAAAACATCGAAGGCTAAGGTAGATTTATAGCCCGTCATAGTGGTTTAGGAAAGGCTTACCTTTGTTTTTTAGCTTTCTTGCGAGAATCCAAGAAACGTGTTCTGGTGGTGATATTTCTTAGTACCTTCCGAAAGTTTCACAATCATTTTCGATCAGGAAAATCAGGAAAATATAACCTCTCTGTAACGAAATATTTTTGTTTATTTTTCCAAAGATGTTTGACATTTGTGCTAGCCAATTTCAATTCGAGTTGGAACTCGACGGACCGGCACAGCGAGTGCAGATTCGGTCACAGAGCGGCACGGACACAGTGGACTGTTTGCGCTCACTATATTTAAGAGACTCTTAAACATTGGAAAAACTATTTTTGTGCAGTAATTTTAGTTTTCCAAGACGTTTTACAGGTTGTTCCATGTTTGTCGATAGGGAGAGAGACTGTTTTAAGGATTTCAGCAAGTTGGTGATAGAGATATTAAATTCAATAACAACGGATTACTGGTCACCTCATGTTGGGGTTAACCGGATAAAAGGCCCAAGCATTTTCTCCGTCGAGAGTAGTTTGCTCCGTGCCACAAATAATTTTGGCAACAGTGACAGAAAGTGACAAGCGTCCTTTTCATTTTTTGCCTGAGAAAAACGCGGTAGACGAAAATCAGAAAATTGATTTTCCGCGAGTGTGGTTAGCCAAATAACATCTAGGTAAGCGTAATTTGTTAGTTTTATGCCTTTCTACTAGTAGAGTTATGGGTTTGGCGGGGTCGGTCGTATTTTCCGAATTAGAGTTATTCTTCTGACACCCCTCCCTTTGGTATTCTAGGCTTTCAAGTTTGGGGCTCCTTTTGTTGGACTGTGCGAACACCTACTACATCAAAACCCTCACATCACCTGCATTTTGGGCACTCTGCATTTTTACCAAACTACCAGATGAACTGGTGAACTCAGAAAACCTCACAAGAATCGTGTTCGTCCTTACTGCTGTAACCTGACAAAATCCGCATAAGCACCCTGACCTAACCTTAAGAACTCAATCGGCGAAGCTGGTGGTGGCCTGAGATTTTGTGATATCCTCAGGTATTTAAAACCTGCCTCCAGGTACGTGCAACTACCCTTTATATCAACCTGATTCATTGAAGATTCAAATGTCAGGTTAAAAACCAAAAATTGATACAACTGCGGTGTAGCAAATAAGAGATTTTACATAATTTAGTTATTGATAATTAGCTAGGGACTGGCCAGAAATTTATAAATAGGTAGGAGTTACTTGGAGTATCAACTTTCCTAAAGTTTATTACATGCAAGTTTTTTTAAAGAGCTGTTTTACTTGTTTGCAACCCCCATTTCCTTTGCTAAGAGTGATACTTAGCTGGCGCCCTTTTCTTGCCAGTAAATTTATTAAGTTTTAAGAGCAACCCTCTCCGAACCAACGACCTGCTCACCGACTAAGAGCTGCCGTGCCAGATTTAACAAAACCTGAATCTGAACTTAGTGATACACATTGTATTAGCCCTAAGAGGGTAGGGTTAAGTGTTACAATTTTCATGAACAAGAAGAAGAAGAGCAAAGTGGGTTTCGTGCAGGCAGATCTTGTAGTGATAATGTTTTTTGTCTTAAATAAGTAATTGAGAAAAGGACCTATAAAAAGTATATGATACCGTTCCAGTAGAAAAATTATGTGGAATAGCAAACTCATATTAATCAAACAGACATAAAAGCGATAAAAGAACTATATAATGGACAAACAATACCTCCCTACAATGAGTATGTATACTTGTCACATTTGATAAGACAGGAACAGACTGTAAAAAACTAGAAAAAAGAATAGTAGAAGCAAAAAAGGTTATTGAATGGCTTAGCGGTATTTTATGGAGCAGAGAGATAAAAAAGAATGGAAAATTAAAATATATGAAACAAAGCACGCTCTTGTATGGAATTGAGACTTGTCGCGTAACATAAAAATACAAAACAAAAATTGAAAGTGTCGAAATGGATGCCATAAGAAGATAAATGGGAATATCTAGATCACATAAGAAATGAGATCATAAAAGAAATAATGGGAATCGAGGTAAGCATAACGGATGACATCACTAAATGACAACTGATATGGTACGGCCATGTACAACGGATGAATGATGAATAATTACCAAAGCAGGTCTTAGAATGGCAACCAATAGGGCGCAGAAAAAGAGGGCTTCCTAAACTAGAAAGGCACCAGTCAATCCAAAGATCAATGAGTCAAAAAATACCTGACAGAAGATGATTGTCAGGATCAAAGGAGGTGGAAAATAGACGTCGGACAACGTAGAAAAACGTTCTAAACCGACATATAAGTAGTATAACCCTGCTATTGAGGTACAAAGACAAGGGCGGATCCAGAGGTGCTTCTCGGGGAGGGCACTTTAGGTGAATTCTCTGTTGGTAAAAAACGGTATATATTTTTTTAAGCAGCATTTTATTAAATTAGTCAGAACTAAAAAGTACAATATTTATTTTGAATTTTTATTAGCAAAAAACTTACTTTTTTGTATATTCAAAAAATTTCCGGGGGGGGGCAAGTGCCCCTAGTGCCCCCCCCCCCTGAATCCGCCACTGTATAAAGAAAGAACAATGAAAATGTAAAACCATTGAACTTTTTTTTAACTTCGCCTGAACTGTATATTAGCGTTGCGAACATCTGGTTTCTCGATGCATTTTTCTGTTCCTGTTTCTAAAGTCTCCCCTTTCTGAAAGCGTATAGATATTTTATCAAATATTATATCAGGTGTGTTTTATTGACACATACAGACAAAATTAGAAATTAAATTAACGAAGTTTTGGAACAAACGGCGCCGCGCGCCAACAAAGGAGATAAGTTCAAAAGCATAGGCGTATTAAGAGGGGCCAGGATATTACGTCAGAAAAAATATGTGTTTTTGCAAAGTCAGTTGAAAGTTGAATATCCTTTATAGAAAGTGACATGGGCGGCGGTAGATATACTCATGAAAATTATCTCATTTAAATATGACGTAAACTAAAAAAATAAAAATAGATATAATAATAAAACTTTCTATTCCTACACCTACAGAAACGACACTGATTTATTTTCTAACTCTGCATACTGCCGACTAAAGGGGTCCCGAAAAGCACACCCGAAAGCAAGCGCATCTCAAAAAAATCTGCCAATTAGGTGACGTCTATCCACCTAAGCTCGGTCGGTCGGAAAACAAATACTTTGTGGTCAGACCCCCAAAGAGCTGCGCCTCTTCTCTGTCGGTAGGGTTGAAATTATACCAGGAAGATTTTATATGAATTTGGATAACTTTTGGAGGGCAGAATGAAGCAAAATTTCATGAAATCGATAGAACCCCGTATTTAGGAGTTATTCAGGTGGCTTTGCAAAAACTATACCCAAAACTGTTTTTAATTGGTTTTATTTAACTTGTTTTCGAATTTGTTTATACAGTTGCGGCCCGGAGGTTGTAAAATGGGGGGCACAAATGGCTTAAGAGTGGGGGAATGGATTTTTCAAGCAGCACTTAATTGAGTTTAAATATTTTTTTTACCTTTTCTTATTTTTTCAGGAAGATGGTTCAAATCTTTCACACTCGTTGGTGCCCAATTAGGTTCAATTCTTGTGGCCGCATTATAAAACAACACTTACAGGAAACAGTACAACAGGTTGGTATAATCACACCCCCAGTTATTTTTCTTATAGATGCGTCTAGAAAAATAATCTTTTTTGACTAACTTGAGTCAGGTTTAGATCCGGTAAGGGCCCACCCAGTTCTTTAATTTTGATTTTATCTTCCAAAGAAAGACTGGGAAATATGCTTTTAATAATATTACTGAAACAATTCATTATCAAAATCGATAATTAAAAATCGCGGTAAGTAATAACACGACTAAAAAAGCAAAACAATACAAATAAGGTACAAAACTACCGTAATATTATGTTATATTAATCAGACTGACCCATAACATATTGACAAGCGGACCAAACCGCGATATTCTACGGAATTGCCGCATAATAATTGAGCCTTTCTTTGCATTAAAACGGCGGTATGCACTCAATCCGCTCCCACCCGTTTCCATAGTAACGCGGGCCGCGAGATGGCTTGCGGCCCGAGAAAGCGGAGCGGCTACCGATTCATCGATTCCTGGTTAATCGTGTCGGCAGGTGGTCAGAACCAGTGTCGGAGCTGAACTTTAGGCAAGGCAGTGTTGCCAACTATTGGAAAGCGAAAATCCGTAGCGTGAACGCGAAATATCTGTAGAAATCCGTAGGTTCAGACTAAAAATAAAAAAGGTGCTTTTTTTACAATTAAAAAGTTTATATTGGTTTGATTTTTTTCTTTTTTTGACAGTGACAACTTTTTTGGTTCGGAATTGCACGAGAACGGTACGGTAACTACTGCTCCGTTCCACGGGATCCAAATAAACTTTTTTGCAGTGCCGCCATTATTTTAAACCGTTATAATTAGAAGAAATAAAAAGTACGTACTTTTTTAATCTTTTTTATTTAGTTAAGGTACCTACAAACACTAATATTTTCTAGTGCAACATACATAACGTAAAACATAGTTTAACTTTCGTGGCGCGAAGCGTTGTTTGACTCCACATCAAACAACGCGCTTCTAAATAATGTTACAACGACCGTCCGCTAGATGTCTAGAAAAATAAGGTCACTGATCCTAGCAAAACCTTTTTACAAAATGATTAAAATGTAGGAAAAAAGTAAAGATAATAAGGACCTATTGCAATATTGCCAGACACAAATTGTGCCGGGCACTATATTAATAGTTTCACATTACAAACTGACAGTTGATCTTTCAAAATTGACATATTAAAGTCGAATTTATAAATCCCGTCATTTTTCCATTAATAGTGGCGTCACTATTAAATCCGACTCGTATATTACACAAAGGCCTAATTTTGAAAGGACACAGCTGTTCTTAAAATGAGAAACTGTCAATATAGTGCCCGGCACAATTTGTGCCTGGCACTATTGCAATAGGTCCCTACTGAGGACTGATAAGGAGGAATGAGGCGCGGCCACCGTTGTGTTTCTATGTTTATCGTTTTTTAGTAAAATTGCCAAAAATCTGTAGATTTGGATCCAAAATCGGATATCGGAGATCGAAGTCCAAAATCCGTAGATCTACAGATAAATCCGTAGGGTTGGCAACACTGAGGCAAGGTATGCATCGAGGCCGCCCGCATATTTGTATACAACACCCAGGATCGCCAGTCGGCTTTCGCCCGAACATCTCTGGTAAATAGCAGACGATATGGTAAATCGCTTGGGTAACTAACACCCGTGATCGCAAAAATGTTTGTTAAAAATCAGTCTGGATTTCAGAACCACAATCTTTCTTAAGAAAGAATTCGTAAATTTCTAACATACATATATTTTTTAAAACATACTCTCCTGACCTCTTTCCCGGGATCCTAGAGAATGTGAAACCTAACCGTTGTCAATCGATAGCCAAAGTAACCGAACCGTGTCAATGTAGAATAGGGCTTCTTTGATACGGTTACGGCAGCGTTCGGGCTACAACCGAATCGCAATCATGGACGCCGTTTACAAATATGCAGGCCGCCCTCGCTGTATATATTAAGTTTTATATTGATATTTGGTAAAAAAAACAGCTTTAATTTTACAGTTTTATTTTCAGAAAAAAAAGCCAAAAGTAGAGAATAAGCAAATAATTAAAGAAAAAATAGTTTTTCAGCTAAGATTTATCTGCTGTAGGGGAGACCGGGGCTAGTTGGCGCAGTTTTTGGTTTTTTAATTTGTATGTCTTTGTGGTTTATTATGCAAAATAAAAAGGTAGTGCAGCATCTAGATATTTATCTCAGCTATTTATGCGCCATGTATAATTTTTCTTTAGCTCTTATAGTTTAAAAGAAAATCAAGAAAAATCATGTTTATGCAAAATGCGCGAACTTGTCCCGCTCAGGGGCAAGTTGGCGTATGGCCGGGGTAAGTTGACGCTTTGGTTCTGGGTTGCGGACTAAATTTATTAAATAACAAAAAAAAATCACTTAAATTATGTTAATAAACATAAACTAAGCTTTAATTTAAATGTAGTACTTTTTTTTACTCGCTTAAGCAATTAATGCACAAAAAAATTGCTGAAGTTTCACCAGCACATTCCTCATAAGCCCCGCCATGGCACCAGTTGCATTTAATCCATTTTTCCCTAAGGGCACTATTCTTATATGTATCAGTGCAATACAGACAAAAGCAGTCATCATCATCATCGCTGCTTAAGGGGTCATTATTTTAATTTTTTTTATTTTTTATTTGCCGGTACCTAATTTTTCTATTTTCCTCCTTTTCGCTTATTTCAGAAGCTTTTTTAAGTTCTACCTTCTTTTTTTTTGGAGCTTGCTCTTCGCAAAGAGCTTCTTTAATGGGCGTATCGGTTAATATAGCCGTAGTTCGTCTTTTTCGCCCTTTGGTAATAATTTTTCTTGCTTCCGCTTTAGGTAAGGGCCGTATTTGGGATGGAACTATTTCGTTTTTTTCTGAAGTTATTTCTCCCAAAATTTTACGAGACGACCTTGGACGAATATCCTCGATTTGATTTTCGTCAACTTCTAAAGCTTGTTGTAAAAGATCAGGTTCTTGATACTCCTGTAATGCAGCTTCTGCAGCTTGGGGAACATTTTTCTCAACATTTTCTTTCACTTGATCATCACCCAAGTCAATAATATTAGGGTTAGGTCGGTCCGTAGAATATGAAGGTAAAAACTCCTCTTCGGAAAAGATATCCCGATTAAAAGGATAAATTCCTGAAACTTCAAAACCGGCAGTAATATTTATGTTATTTCTGTACCAAAAATACTGCTTGGGGAAGTTGGCGCACGCGCCAAGTTGCCCCTGAAAAAATGAGCCAACGAACCCCAATCGTATTTTTTTGTTTCTTGAAATTTTTTCTCGTACAACCCTAAGATATAAACAAAAATTTTAGCTTGTTTTTGAAACTAGAAATTCCAATCTTTAAACTACTCTATCTAGTAAGTACCTACAATTATTGTATGAAAAGTTATCGCAAATATATTAAATGAATAAAAATTTACTTCCCACGTGTATGAACACATTAGAGAGCGCTCACACTTAGCGACTGCACTCTGAATACTGGGATTCTTTACAAACAGACACTAGGTCACATACATCAAAATTGTCTATTAGCACAACGTTGCCAGACTGGTGGTTTAGTAGAAAATAGCCGTGCGCCAACTTGCCCTTGCGCCAACTAGCCCCGGTCTCCCCTATCTATTAAGTTTATAGTAATATTTGGTCAAAAAACAGTTTTAATTTTACAGTTTCATTTTCAGAAATAATTTATTATATGTAGATTGTTGCACAACCTCCTCCAGAATAGGTGCACCCCTGTTTAAAGGAAACTAATTTCATTATGTACATGGGATTTTAATATAAAGCATAATAGTGAATTATACCGTTGCCTTTACTTAAATTCAGGAGGGTCTCTGTGTGTTTGACAACGATTTGTGATCGAAAAATGACTTTGCTGTTTATTAGAAATGGCTAATTGTTTCTAGCGAACAATTGGAAACCCATGTTTGATGTTACTGTGTATACAGTGTGGACCTAAATAGAGCACCTCTTCTAACTTTTGAACAAAAAGAGATATCGATTTCTGTTAAAAAGCCTTTTTTAATAGGACATTTTTTGAGGATATTCTAAATAAGTGACAATTATGTCAAGCTCACCTAATGTCAAAAATTTGACATAACATAAAAAAATTTAAATTAGAAGGGGGAGGGGGCATGTAATACCTGCTTCGAAAGGGATTTCGATTCTGTATATAACACATTTTAAAACTTTAAAATCGGTTTAGTTTCCTATGAGATATGTTTAATTTTCTTCGCTGTCGTTAAAAAAGGTCATTTTTTTTATCAAGCAAAAAAAAATCATTTAAATTGATTTATTTTGTCATAAATTGAATTTTCATGCTTCTAAGTTATGTCAGACCCGAAATAGTTATTTACCTAACTAGTGCGGAAAGTGATACTTTTACGCACGCGACGGCAGGGGCCGTCAAGGGCGGAAAAGGCACTTTCCGCAGGAGTTAGATACAAAAGTTTTCCTAGTTGCATAAAAAGCTTGGTTTTACATTTTGATATATTTGGTATTTTTTACATTAAAACAGCAAAAAACAAATTTTGTTTATATTTTTAATTTAATCGACTTTATAAATGGGTCAATAAGTCTGATTAGGCCTAAAACTCAAATTGAAATTTAGCGTGCGTAATAGTTATTTAAACAACAAGGTTTGAAAACGACTCTTTGCACACGATCGAGACATTTTGGTAAATCGAGCCGAAGGCGACGTCTACAAGTCGAGAAAGTGTGCAAAGGGGTTTTCAAACGAGTTTTTTACAATATTTTTATACGACTGCTAATAAAGAAAGAAAAATCAAATTTTAATTCAACTTGTTTTTATTTCCGACATTTTTACAACAAAACTTTAAAAATTCAACAATTTTTTGACGTATCTAATCAACAAAACATACAAGCAGGTGACGGAACTAAGCCAACTTATATTGATGGGTGACAACAAAAATCACAATGACGGGAGACCCGTATGCAGAAATGACATAGGCGTACGCAAAAATGACATAAGCGTGTGCAACACGTTTTGCGCACAGCGTGCGCAAAATGCCATTTTCAGATCGTGTTCTCCGTGCGCAAAACCCCCTTTTACAAGACAGTCGTATAAAAAAGTATTTTTTACGCACGGCGTGCGTAAAAGTAATTACTTTTACGCACGCTAATTTATAATTAAAGTTTTTTATAAATTGCAGTTACTCTATATATTGCTTTTATGTCACTTGATATACTAGATGACACTCACAAGTTTATTTGATATCTACCGTCAGGCGTCAGGTTTTTAGTTTGATTTGTCTTAGCCGCGTCAAAATCGATTTTGGAATTTGTGCTGGAAATGAAGATTTTTAACTGCCAAGGTCAATATTTGTTATTTTTACTAAATAAAATTATAATAATATACTGTTATAAAACTAAAAAATTTGGCTCGAATTTATACCGATTATAAAAATGTAATTTTTTATTGTTATTATAATTTCTATTTGGTCCAAACAGTATAATTTTGTTAAAAAAAAACAGCGTGCTCAAAAAAAATTTTCACGCACGCCAAACCAGTTTTTTACTATACTATGTGAAAAAAAAAATTTTTACGAACGGCATGCGGGATATTGAACTTTCCACATGAAAATTGGTGCGGAAAAACGCGTTTTACGCTTGCAAGTAGGAAAAATAAGTTTACCAGGAGGAAGAAAGATTTGTCATGAATCCATTTATTTATGTTTAAATTTAAAATAAACAAAAAAAGATATAAAAAAATGATTACACAGCACGTTCTTTTATTTAAATTTTTTAACTTATTTTTAGGTTTTTGTCCCATTAAAATCGATGGAATAGCTCAAAATTTATAATGAAAAAAAATTGTCCGGTTTTTTTTGGCCTACCCGGTAACTTAAACTTTTTATTGAAATAACTTATTGGGTCGAGAATATATGTCAATGAATATAATATCAAGCCCTCTACCCACACCTATATGTATAGTTATACATGTGGCTTTGTAATTAGTGGTATAGGTATATAAATTGCTGAAAAGATAAAGCTAGGGATGACACGAGTAATTAATCCCTGTATGGGGCGCATAGAATATTGTTTGTATGCAAAGCATAAAGCATTTGGGCACAATGTATCTTGGATGCAGAACTCTCATTGGTGTACCTGTACAAGGCAAGAAAATGAGGAATTATTTTCCACCCTCAAATCTTGCAAAAAATCTCTCGAAATCTTGTTTTTTTACAAGCTTTTATTTAGCTTCAGATGTTCTGCCTAACTATCTATCAAATCTTGTGAAGCGTTTTTGACACACTTCCCATTATCCGATTTGGATGAAATTTGGTACACACATAGTGGTCTCATGACAATACAAAATATCGCTACCCCCACCCCCTTTCATAGAAAAATGAGTTTTGACACACTTCCCATTATCCGATTTGGATGAAATTTGGTATAAATATAGTGATCCGATGACAATACAATATCAAGAAAAAATATCCTCCCACGCCTACCCCCACCCCCATTCCATAGAAAATGCGTTTTTGACACCCTTCCCATTATCCGATTTGGATGAAATTTGGTATACATATAGTGGTCCGATGACAATTAACAGTGAAAAAAAAATCCTATTACTCCTACCCCCACCCCCATCTATAGAAAAATGCGTTTTTGACACACTTCCCATTATCCGATTTGGATGAAATTTGGTATACATATAGTGGTCTGATGACAATACAACAATAATGAAAAAATATCCTCTCACCCTACCCCCCACCCCCTTCCATAAAAAATGCGTTTTTGACACACTTCACTTCAAATGACTTTTATAAAATTTGGTATATGCATAAAAGTCCGATGGCAATACAGCCCAAACAAAAAATTTATTTCTACCTCTACCCCCACCCTCTCCTTCCCCCAATAGAAAAATGAGTTTCCAATCAACTCACGATCAGCGATTTCATTATAATCTAGAATAAACTCTTCTGTTCTGTTATTGAACAAATATTTTCATTTAATAGAGTAGATAGCTGAGACTAAAAAGTAGAAAATAAATTGGTATAAAATTTTGTTTAACAAGCTTTTATAAAATGCACTAAAAATTAAAAAATAATTTTCTAACTTTCTAATATTATCATATTAATAAAAGCGATGGCCGCAAATCAAAGCATAAATTAATCTAAATTTGTGATCTAAACACTTAAAGAATATTCAACATAACAGGTCATCAAAGATATGTTTGATGTGCCGCAATGTTATGCCATTGCCATAACTATGTCAGAGAAATGCTGGGGTATCTTGGGTCAGGTTGGGTGGGTTTGGTACCTCTTCATTTTTCTGCAAGATTGATTCTTGCAAATAGTGATATTTAATTGATACGAATATCGTATCGTTCTAACATCGTCAAAATTTCCATCAGTCGGCCATCGCTTTTATTATTATGATAATATTAGAAAGTTAGAAAATTATTTTTTAATTTTTATCTCATTTTATAAACGCTTGGGACTTAAAAAATATTTTTTACCAATTTATTGTAAAACACTCATGTCAACCTTAGATTGGAATTCCAGATAAAAATTACGCAAGAAATAATGAACAAAAAGCAGAGCTAGTTGTTAATCATATAGATACTACCTTTATTCCAATAATTTCTCAGATAATTAACGATGGTAATCCAGAACAAGAAGATGAGCATATTGAAATGAAATAAAATAATGACATCAAAAACAATATAAGAAAGATTCAGCTTTTGACTTCACTCTAAAGGAGATGTACTAAAACAACCTCATCAACCTAGCATAATATGTACTCAAGTGTGTTCCTATGCTGCGGAAGATTGCAGAAGTCATCTTGAACTTGAATCTTCCCAACACCAATTCAGATTTAGAGACAAGCATTCCATAATAGATCAAGTCCAAAGGATAATCGTCATGGAAAAAGCATTAGAAAAGGGTTGGCGCATCAATTTAAATGAAGGAAAATTAATTCAAGTTGATTTTACCACGTTAACAAGAAATATTCATAACTATACTCCCATCAGGCTTAAAATCTAGGCGAAGACAATCTTCCAGTGAAAGTAGCCACGATTTTTGGCATAGCCGGCGCATGTAGAAGGGAAGAGTTGACAAATTTAACAGTCGAAAAATATCAGACAATAAAACTCATAGCAGCAGAAGTTTTGCAATCACTGATGAGAAAAACTTAAAAATTATCCGAAAGTAGGTTGCTTTAAGACACTACGCACCAAAGATTTTTTGTTAAATATCAAAATGAACGACACACTGGGCAGTGTGTGGGAATTAATAAATTTGGAAAAATGCCCTCCGACGTCGAAGCTTTCTTGAGACTGCCAAATCCTGAGCAATATAGTGGATATTGCTACAGAAGATCTTCTGCGATTATGCTTGCAGATGCTGGTGTAGACATCAAAATTCTCAAATGTCATGGGGGATGGCTTTCAACCAAAGTTGCTGAGGGGTACGTGGAAGAATCCATTGAAAGCAAAAAATATATAGCCGGCAAGGTTTTAAAATCTTCAAATGGTACATCAGTTAACAAAATCGCTAGAGGCAACGTCCGGCGATTTTGTCCTAACTTTATATATTTGATTAAAAATGGTTTAAAAAAGAAAAAAAACATATACCTACTTCTATTTTGTTTATTCCTTGAGTACGCCAATGATGTGTAAACTATAATTGTCATAGGACACTGGACATGGTGCCTACACACTAGACTAGTTTTGGGTCGTTTAAATGCATCCAAAATAATTGAAATTGTCTCCCTTTATGACTTATTGCTAATGACAGGAATTCAGAAATAGCTAAAACTGGACATGACGTAAATTCGAAAAGGCTCGCAGCATGTTGCCATTGTTTTCCAAAGTTGATCGAGTAAAAGCGTTTTATTAGTTAAATAAACTCTAGATCATAATTTTTGAGATAACTTTTTGACAGTTACCATAACAAATAGCATACTGTAGTATAAAGTATCAACAAAAAATTACAAACAGATTTTCAACTTACCACTTCTCCACTAAAATCTTTATAAGTTTGATTTAAAACACCCACTACGCTAGGTCACTACGTCAGGGGGGGCCATTAGTGGCCAAACATATTTCAGCAAGAGCACACATCTTTACAGAAAAATGTTTTTTTGGAAAAAGTAAGAAAACATATATGCCGCAAGCAAACCTTTCATTTTAAAATGTTTATTGGTGAACTTGGTTTTACTTTTATCTTAATTCTTGTTACGGAATATCATTTTCGCGTAATTGGCTTTTATTACATAAAATGTTTTTTGTTATAGCTTCACTCCTTTTTTACAGGATTTGGATAAAAGCTAGGTTTTAAAGTAGTAAACTATGAGGTTTTTTTAATTTTTTTCTATGGTTTTATCATAGTTCCTATCAGTCTTCTGAAGCTCAGCTCTCTAGCATTCGTGGAACTAGGCAATGGTACAGTCGAACCTCTCTAACTCGAACCTCTATAACTCGAACCTCTCTATAACTCGAACCTTTTGAGCGGTTCAGGTTCGAGTTATAGAGGTTCGACTGTACTTATACATAACATTACATTTATAGGAGGGGTAAGTAATTTAAAATTTTGTTGTTTTTAAATTTTTTCTTATAGTTTTTCATAGCTTCTTATCAGTCTTTCAAAGCTCAGCTCTCTAGCGTTGATTTTGATGATCTATATGAATAAGTGGCAATTTCGACGTTTTTTGAAATTTCGTAACGACTTTACTACTGTATGGAAGTCCAACCTTGAAGGGGTTGTTAACTCAATAAAGATCTACGAATGTGCAAAGTTTGAGTTTCGTAGCTCATTCCGAAGAGTTTTAGATAGTTTTTTACTGTCAAAAACAAAATACAAAAAAACGAAGTTATTTAGTTAGTTATGAACCCACATAGCACAATCACGTGTTTAACACGTAACAAAGGCGTGAGAAAAAAAAACGTTGATTTTAAAAGCTCCTAGAAAAAAACGTTTATTTCATATATGAAAACAAGCTTAATAGGTCATTCATTAACGTTATAAAAAATAACGTTGCTAAAAACTGCGTTTTAATAACGCCATTATCAAATTAAAACAGCAATGTTTTTACGTTAGTTTTAAGTGATTTTTATCAACGTTAAAATCACATTAGATTCACGCCTTTTCTACACGAATTTTCCTAGCAGCAGCGCCACCTATTGTCGGGATTTTTCACTGACGAAATCTATCAGGCACTGCTTTGGCCTCTAAACTCCAAAAGCATGTTAAGGAACTGATCCCTGATCCACGATCAAGACGCATCTGTTATTAACCTGATAACGACACATTAATATTCTGTGAAAGTGTTTACTGGTAAAAAATCTTGTTTAGCTTTTAAAAAACACATAATGTATATAGATAGATATATAGATATTTTATCTTGCCTTGAGCGCCATCTTTAAAATTGTCTTGAAGTGTTGTAGTCTTAAACTAGTGAACTTTTATAACTTCTTTTCGCGTCTCTTTTAAGCGCTTTTAAGTTAAAAAAATGTTATTAAAAAAACGTGACCAAAAAAAGACGCAGAAAGTTAGTAGGTTTGAGAAGTCTTAATCTAGTGGCGTTTTAGAACATGTTGTGGAGGACTTTTCAAGTGTGAATCCGGTACATGAAAATAACAAGGGGAAAAAACACGTTATATACACAGGACCAGAAACTTCAGCAAAAAGTACATTTTTATGATTTCTCCTTTTTTTAAAGTTATCTTTAAGAGTGTAGATTTAACAAAATAAATATTACATGGTATGAGGTTGTTTTCAAGTAAAAAAAACGTTGTTATTTTTGTTAACGTCAATTTAACGTTGATGTGATTTTTGTGCTATGTGGGAAGAGACGTGCCTTAATCCATTTCGAACGGACTCTGGAGACAATAGTTTGAGGCTTGAAAAAGGAAAAATATATTTCGAAACATTGCCAAAAACTTGATAGATTCTTTTTTGGTCCTGTCCCCTAACCCACGAATAGTCAAATACTTATTTACAAGGACACGAAATTTTTAAAATAAAAAGAAAAAGAGGACTCCTTTGAAAAACGCAACTTTGTTCGAATGAATTGGCCGCAGGGGTTAGGTTCTCAAAATCCGCCCACCCTGCAGTAAATTCATTGGAAAATCAGAGTATTTGCACTTCGCGCTCTGTGGAGCAATAATGCACTAAACGACGATTTATACTGCACCTCTTACCAACCTACGTGAAACAAGGCCTTAAATTAATAATAAATTAATTATATGATAACAAAAACATTTCATGTAAAAAGAAGCCATCAGTCATTTTCAATCGTAATAGCCAAGTTTGTATTGAAAAACTTGGCTTTACTTTTTTCTCAATTCTTTTTACGGAATACCATTTTCGCGTACTTGGCTTTTTTTTAAATATTTTTGTTATGAATTCACCCCTTTAAAGGATTTGTTAGTATTATTTGGCTTAAAAATTCCGATGATTGACGCTCGCGTCTGATGGCGGGTAAATCGCTAATCAGCGTTGCTCTGGCCTGAAAGACAGAAGAGTTTTAGTTTATTTTTCATTGCAATCGATCTTTTCATTGATCAAGATGTACAGCAGTTTATTTTCCCCTGCTTTTTTTTTAGTTTCTCTCGTATCTCGGTAGATGGCGCTTCTTGCAAGGGTTTTCTCACTTTATACATAGGATTAGTGAGAAAACCGTCTAATTAACTTCGCAGGGGTGTCACATTGACCAAGCAGTCTTCTGAGGAGTCCCATAAGAAAGAAACAGTTTACTGTCAACACTTATTAGGTGTCCATTAGATCTTGGTGTGGTGAGGTTAAGCTTTCAAGCTACCCACAGAAAAATATGAGGGAAACAAAAACTTCTTTTTACCCGATTAGCCACGAAAACTTGTTTGATTTTTATATTTTAATTGTGTAAATAGTGATGGGCAATCCGGGTCTTTTTTAAGATCCGGCTCAATGGATCCGGGTCAGTACAAAGAGCCGATTCACTGAACCGGCTCGCGGATCTTTCTCATTTATGACGATCGTGATTTCTGCGTTTGGTTCTCTGCTTCGCTGTCAATTTGCGCTCTTGGCCTTGGCTTGGATACGTGGCGCCACCAAACCCTTTTCGGCATATAAGAAAACTATCACAACGCCATTGTAGTTATGAATCATCTCATCGACCATAAACAAAACATCAAGAAATTAAGTAAATAAATGATCATAAAATTGTGCCGTAAAAAATAAAGTTTTTATGTTGTCAACGTGCTCTTTACGTAGCCTCTCTTCAGTGTTCTGTATCTTTGCAATTCGTGCGTTTCAACGCACTCAACGGATCTCGGATCTCTTCGGTCGCTTGATCTTTTTGAGCGGTTTGAACTGCGGTTCAGTCGGGAGTTCTGTGGTCGGAAGAGTTCGTGAATCTTCGGACGCTTTCTTAATCGCCAGATCGTTACAGACTCACAAATCGCGGATCCGCGAACCGGCTCTTTGAAAATCCGAGAGATCTTTGAACCGGTTAATTCGCGAACGACCTATTACTACACACGGTGGATAGAATAGACTGGTGTTCGGATCTTTTAAATATATGTCGAATTTCACTGGTGGTCCAGCTGATTTTTATTAACAAAAGTTAGATATGATATAAACAACTAACATTTTTTAAATTTTTTGAAAACTAGGGCAATTTTCCTACTGTTTTTTAGTATATTCTTATAAAATAACATTTTTCAGATATACCAGTCGTTATATTTTTTAGCCCGCTTCATTTCTCTTTACACAAAAATTAAAATTCAAAGAAAATAATGTGTTCGTTTCAGCTTCAAAAATCATCCACTGACCTACGTCTTTGTTTACTACCCAATAGTCCTCGGTTCACCTTTGATACTAAACGATCACATTCAGTTTGACTTGTAGTTTAAGTTTTGTGTAATAAAAAATAAAGCGGGCTAAAAAAATAACGAATATACGTCTAGAAAATTACATTTTATAAGGATTTACTAGAAAACGGTACGAAAATTGCCTTAGTTTTCAAAAAATTCAAAAAATATTAGTTATTCCGTTGTTCATATCAGATCTAACTTTTATTTACAAAAATCAGCTGGACCACCAGTGACGTGCAAAATTCGACATATAAGCTGCGTTCGGTATTTACGTCGGATTAATCTTTTTGATCGAAATCGTTCGTTAATTCCATCTAGATCTAGGCGAGGTAGATCTGAATCGTTCGGTAATTCTGCTCAGACTAGTCGGACGTAAATCTGGTTGCTTATAATATTTTTGGTTATATTTAAGGTTATAAACATTTATAAAAATTTGATCGATTTGATCTGGATCGTCTGAGATCCAAATACCGAACGAAGCTATATAAGATCCGAACACCGGTCTATTCTATCCACCGTGCCATCACTATGTGTAAACTTTGGCATGTAGTTGGTTTAAGGCCTCTAAGACTATAAGGCTCCAATACTGCACCCCCGTTAACGTTAGTGTTCCGTTCACCAAAGCTGTTCGCGGAAACAGTTTACAAATTTATTGGGGCTTAGAGACAAAATGTGGTGTGATAACTGTGATGGCTGATTTGCTTTCGAGAAATTCTGGAATTCCGTTAACGTAATTCAGTTGAAGCTACTTAAACACCACTCAAAATAAATCTTTACCTATCTGTAACAAGAATTGTAAGTCCAAAACTGTTGTTTAGTGCTGCCAGTTATTTTTTGTTTTTATTTGAATTTTTGGGAAAACCTAACCTTAAATTTTGTTTTACTATTTTTGGGCTTTTTACCCAAACCTTTAAAAAAGAAACTCCTTGTTTGGGAAAAATTCCGATCAGGTGATAATTTCTCTCTTTGTTGGAAGTTATTTTCTTTTTGATCACCTGATCATTTTGGCAAAAATCATGCGCGCTTTGCACAGGCTGGGAGTTTGAAGCACCCCCCTGTGTTTGACAGGGGAATGAAGAACCACTTCCAACAAGACACTGAAAGAAGTCACACGTGTTTTAAAATTAAGACCAAAATTCCAGCCACAAGAAAGTACGCGGTGTCGCGAGTGAAACTGTGGAACTGCTGCTAAATGAAAGAAGGTAAGCTTCTAGCATGTTGCCGATTTTTTCCTTCGATTTAGTTCAATAAACGTCTGTTTTCCCAGATGGGGTGAATTTAACTGTGGAGTAATTTTGTTGTGATATCTCTAGTCTTCTCCCCTTCGGGCACAGCCATCTAACTGTTGTATTTCAGCAGTGCTCCGCCAAGCTCGTGTAAACTGCTGTTCCATCTTTTCTTGAAACATTTCATCCCATATTTGATCTATCTAAAACTCTACTTGGTAATGAGCTACGAAACTCAAACTTTGCACAGGCGTAGACCTTTATGGGGTTAACAAGCACTCCAAGTTTCATAAACTTCCATGGAGTAGTAAAATAGTTGCGAAAAGCCACTCACTCACTTATGTATAGATAATCAAAATTCTACTGTACTTCCAGACATGCTACACAGCTGAAATTTGGCAGACTGATAGAAATTATGACCAAACTCTTGGAAAAAAACCCCAAAATTCTAATTTACTCACAACCCCTATACACAGTGGCGTATATAGAAAAAAAAATTCGGGGGGGGGGGGGCGAGACCTCATGAGGCTGTATTTTATGCTATTTTATGTTTGTATTCATGAAATATGTGGAAAATATCTAAAAAAATGTTAGCGCCTGACCGATAATAGGAAGTTGTCTAAGCGCGCACTACTGAAAAGTGCGCGTGAACTGTTCTAAAATGTAACGCGAACCGTGGACTGACGAGGCTAGTTTTTGTATAAGCGCGGTGCCGAAGGAAGGTTCAGATTCTATGTACTGTAAAATTCTATTGGGACATGTCGTCCTCTCTTTCTATATTTCGTAATTAGCATATTCCAGTAGATTACCGTAAAGAAGGCGAGCTTGGTTTGAACACGAATACAAACACATACATACCGGGTATTAATTTCTAGATAATATTCCACTCTTTAGTGAATTCCTTTTGGGGTAATTATTAATTAAATTAAGGAATGATCAAAGTTTAATATTTTTTTAAGTATAATTTGGGAGTGCACGTGCACATGTGCAGAGAGAAACCGCCACTGATATCAAGGAGTTTGTGTCTTGAATATTTTGTGTGTCAACCCCAGAAAATGGTGTTTACGCCTTTCTTCCATTTTTAGCCAATTCAGTTCCTGAAACGTATGCAAAATATGATCATATTTACGTAATCCAACTATTAATCGAGAGCAAGTATTTTAAACTTTTTGAAAATTAATTTTTCTTTATCGACATTTTCAGGCAGGTCACCACTACGGTAAAGGAACTGTATCAAACTTTTAATAAAATTAACATATTAGAAGCGCTTGACTTTTTAAACAGGGGGTCCACGGAGGAGCACTCAAAATCAATATCGCAAAATTAAAAAACTTTTAATGAAACAATGTTTTAAAGCCATTGGATAGTTTACGCAGAATTTCTAAAATGTCAGCCATATATTATTGGTGGCACTTCCCTGATATGCTTTAAAATAGTTTTAAAAATTATTTCCATATTAGTTCAGTTTTATATACCTACTGGATTGGACTTGGCAAATTTTAAAAACATTAAAAGCATTTGGGGGAAAGGGGGTAAACGTAAGGTCACTCATCGTAAAGGCAAGGCAAGCTTGCTTGACGATGAGTGACCTTAGGTAAACGGGGTAAACGGGGTATCGCAGTTTTAGGTAAACTGTGAAAGAATAAAACTGCAATATGATTGGTGCCGGTCGGGTGAGCTTAAGTTGGTTTTTACTGAACATGACATTGTGCGCTGTTTATTGTAAAAATAGCTTGCGAATTTTGTGATGATAAGTACATTTTTTACGGACTTTTCAAAATTTTGTTTACATTGAACAATTAGTGGGTTTAGGTATTATTCAGAATTAAACGCGTTGCCCGCAAAATTAGCCTTTTACTGTGTATGATTCTTGGTTTTACCATATTGGTCTCATGATATTCCCCATACTAAAAATCGCTAAATGACGTTTTTCCGAATCTACACGGAAGGTGTCGTTTTTTCGCATCTCTATACTGTAACTCGGTGCGTTTGCTGATAACATGTATAGTTTGTGAGATATGAATTTTCAAAGTTTTGCCATTTTGGTCTCATGGTATTCCCTATACTAAAAATCGCTAAATTACGTTTTTCCGAATCTACACGGAAGGTGTCGTTTTTTCGCATCTCTATGGCCCCACTATACTGTAACTCGGTGCGTTTGCTGATAACATGTATAGTTTGTGAGATATGAATTTTCAAAGTGTTGCCATTTTGGTCTCATGGTATTCGCTATAATAAAAATCGCTAAATGACGTGTTTACGAATCCACATGGAAGGTGTCGTTTCTTCGCATCTCTATGGCCCCACTATACTGTAACTCGGTGCGTTTGCTAATAACATGTATAGTTTGTGAGATATGAATTTTCAAAGTTTTGCCATTTTGGTCTCATGGTATTCCCTATACTAAAAAGCGCTAAATGACGTTTTTCCGAATCTACACGGAAGGTGTCGTTTTTTCGCATCTCTATGGCTCCACTATACTGTAACTCGGTGCGATTGCTGATAACATGTATAGTTTGTGAGATATGAATTTTCAAATTTTTGCCATTTTGGTCTCATGGTATTCCCTATACTAAAAATCGCTAAATTACGTTTTTCCGAATCTACACGGAAGGTGTCGTTTTTTCGCATCTCTATGGCCCCACTATACAGTAACTAGGTGCGTTTGCTAATAACATTTATAGTTTGTGAGATATGAATTTTCAAAGTTTTGCCATTTTGATCTCATGGTATTCCCTATACTAAAGATCGCTAAATGACGTTTTTCCGAATCTACACGGAAGGTGTCGTTTCTTCGCATCTCTATGGCCCCACTATACTGTAACTCGGTGCGTTTGCTAATAACATGTATAGTTTGTGAGATATGAATTTTCAAAATTTTGCCATTTTGGTCTTATGGGATTTCCTATACCAAAAATCGCTAAATGACGTTTTTCCGAATCTACACGGAAGGTGTCGTTTTTTCGCATCTCTATGACCCCACTATACTGTAACCCGGTGAGTTTGCTGATAACATGTATAGTTTGCAAGATATGAATTTTCAAAGTTTTGCCATTTTGGTCTCATGGTATTCCCTATACTAAAAATCGCTAAATGACGTTTTTCCCAATTTACACGGAAGATGTCGTTTTTTCGCATCTCTATGGCCCCACTATACTGTAACTCGGTGCGTTTGCTGATAACATGTATACATAGTTTGGGAGATATGAATTTTCAAAGTTTTGAAATTTTGGTCTCATGGTATCCCTTATACTAAAAATCGCTAAATGACGTTTTTCCGAATCTACACGGAAGGTGTCGTTTTTCGCATCTCTATGGCCCCACTATGCTGTGACTCAGTGCGTTTGCTGATAGCATGTATAGTTTGTGAGATATGAATTTTCAAAGTTTTGCCATTTTGGTCTCATGGTATTCCCTATACTAACAATCGCTAAATGACGTTTTTCCGAATCTACACAGAAGGTGTCGTTTTTTTCGCATCTCTATGGCCCCACTATACTGTAACTCGGTGCGTTTGCTGATAACATGTATAGTTTGTGAGATATGAATTTTCAAAGTTTTGACATTTTGGTCTCATGGTATTCCCTATACTAAAAATCGCTAAATGACGTTTTTCCGAATCTACACGGAAGGTGTCGTTTTTTCGCATCTCTATGGCCCCACTATACTGTAACTCGGTGCGTTTGCTGATAACATGTATAGTTTGTGCGATATGAATTTTCAAAGTTTTGACATTTTGGTCTCATGGTATTCCCTATACTAAAAATCGCTAAATGACGTTTATCCGAATCTACACGGAAGGTGTCGTTTTTTTGCAACTCTATGGCCCCACTATACTGTAACTCGGTGCGTTTGCTGATAACATGTCTAGTTTGTAAGATATGAATTTTCGAAGTTTTGCCATTTTGGTCTCATGGTATTCCCTATACTAAAAATCGCTAAATGACGTTTTTCCGAATCTACACGGAAGGTGTCGTTTTTCGCATCTCTATGGCCCCACTATACTGTAACTCGGTGCGTTTGCTGATAACATGTATAGTTTGTGAGATATGAATTTTCAAAGTTTTGCCATTTTGGTCTCATGGTATTCCCTATACTAAAATCGCTAAATGACGTGTTTCCGAATCTACACGGAAGGTGTCGTTTTTTCGCATCTCTATGGCCCCACTATACTGTAACTCGGTGCGTTTGCTGAACATGTATAGTTTGTGAGATATGAATTTTCAAAGTTTTACCGTTTTGGTCTCATGTACTGTAACTCGGTGCGTTTGCTAATACCATGTATAGTTTGTGAGATATGAATTTTCAAAGTTTTGCCATTTTGGTCTCATGGTATTCCCTATACTATAAATCGCTAAATGACATTTTTTCGAATCTACACGGTAGGTGTCGTTTTTTCGCATCTCTATGGCCTCACTATACTGTAACTCGGTGCGTTTGCTAATAACATGTATAGTTTGTGAGATATGAATTTTCAAAGTTTTGCCATTTTGGTCATGGGATTTCCTATACTAAAAATCGCTAAATGACGTTTTTCTGAATCTACACTGAAAGTGTGGTTTTTTCGCATCTCGATGGCCCCACTATACTGTAACTCGGTTCGTTTGCTGATAACATGTATAGTTAAATATGCCTATAAATCATTACTGTTTGTTTATAAAGGAATCAAGTTTATCAAGTTTCGACAGAACAAAAAAATTAGCTGATTAAGGCGGTATACAATTAATACAATGTCTTTTTTCCATGTAGCTGTATTTCTACCTCTAAATATTTACCTATAAAACGTTATTCCTGATACTTTCTAGTCACATCGAGTCTTGCAGCCGAAAGCTGAACAAAACACCATTATGACAGTAACGCACCCAGGAATATGTCTTGGGGGGGGGGGCCCGAGGCCTCATAATGTCGTATTTCATGCTATTTTTTGTGTTTATTTATGAAATATGTGGAAAATATTCACAAACATCATAGGCTTGGGGGGGGCCGGGCCCCGGGGCCCCCCCTGGGTGCGCCCTTGATTATGATGCCACATAAATACCACCGTTTTAGCACAAAATCACAAAAACTAAACCTGGTGTCACACTTAATGTTTGCCACCAAAATATGGCGTCTTATAGAAATTTGGGCACATTTTCTGCGACGGTTCGTCATACATTTTACGCGTTCTCTCTCTTTCCTTGTCTAAGATTTTTTCCTTCCAGCCGCCACTGAAGAATACCGATTTAAAACAGGTCGCTGCAGGGTTTACAACAACAAAACTTTCGAAATTAGTCTCGAAAGGTGCAAAAGTATGGTGAGTTGGTCTCAAGCCTTTTATCGCATTAGGAGTTCTCCAAAGTTTCAATAAACTTCATTTGCATAAACTAATTTTTGTGCTTTAAAACATCGCATGGCACCTTTTGGCTCCGGATTTAATTTGAAAGTAATTTATTTTCTTGGTATAAGTCTTTGTTTTAAGTTTTAAAAGTACAATCATAGCAAATTTAAATTAGATAAGTACTCATTTTCGAGAGAGAAGGAAAAATAACATCTATAGAATACACTGAAATAAATAAAACTATAAGAAAAATGATAAAAGAAAGAGGCAAGAAATTAAAGTTGAGAGCGTTATAGAAAATAACAGAAATATGAAATGTCTAAAGTCGACTCTAGGTAGATTTGAAATAATTAAAATAAATGATATTAACGGCTTAGAAACTAACGTTAACGAGGATATCATAAATATCACACAACTATTCTATACAGAATTATACCAAACAAAAAGGGAAACATCACGAGAGTCCGTGAAGAAACTCCAAACGAAAATAAAGAACATAAGCTCAGAGTACCCTTAGATTTTATAAATCAAACAAGTTTCGTGGCTAATCGGGCAAAAAGGAGTTTTTTGTTTCCCTTATATTTTTCCGTGGGTAGCCTGAAAGCTTAACCTCACGGGGGTCCAAGATCTAATGGACACCTAATAAGTGTTGACAGTTAACCGTTTCGTCCTTATGGGACTCCTCAGAACACTGCTGGTCAATGTGACAAATCTTGCGAAGTTAATCAGACGGTTTTGTCTCTAATTAAATGTAATTAGTGAGCGAACTATAGCAAGAGGCGCCATCTACCGAGATACGAGAGAAACAAAAAACTAAAAGCAGGCAAAAACACTGCTATACAATATCGATCAATGAAAAGATCGAATGCAAATAAAAGAAAACAACTATTAGTCCGTGACCTACGACAGCCCTTTGTCTTTCAGGCCGGATCAACACAGATTGCATTTTTACCCGTCTTCAAGACAGTGAGCGTCAATCAACGGAATTTTTAAGCCAAATAATACTAACAAACGTGGAATTTCGTACCCGTGAATTTAAAAATCAAACAAGTTTCGTGGCTAATCGGGCAAAAAGGAGTTTTTTGTTTCCCTTATATTTTTCCGTGGGTAGCCTGAAAGCTTAACCTCACGGGGGTCCAAGATCTAATGGACACCTAATAAGTGTTGACAGTTAACCGTTTCGTCCTTATGGGACTCCTCAGAACACTGCTGGTCAATGTGACAAATCTTGCGAAGTTAATCAGACGGTTTTGTCTCTAATTAAATGTAATTAGTGAGCGAACTATAGCAAGAGGCGCCATCTTCCGAGATACGAGAGAAACAAAAAACTAAAAGCAGGCAAAAACACTGCTATACAATATCGATCAATGAAAAGATCAAATGCAAATAAAAGAAAACAACTATAAGTCCGTGACCTACGACAGCTCTTTGTCTTTCAGGCCGGATCAACACAGATTGCATTTTTACCCGTCTTCAAGACAGTGAGCGTCAATCAATGGAATTTTTAAGCCAAATAATACTAACAAACGTGGAATTTCGTACCCGTGAATTTAAAAATCAAACAAGTTTCGTGGCTAATCGGGCAAAAAGGAGTTTTTTTGTTTCCCTTATATTTTTCCGTGGGTAGCCTGAAAGCTTAACCTCACGGGGGTCCAAGATCTAATGGACACCTAATAAGTGTTGACAGTTAACCGTTTCGTCCTTATGGGACTCCTCAGAACACTGCTGGTCAATGTGACAAATCTTGCGAAGTTAATCAGACGGTTTTGTCTCTAATTAAATGTAATTAGTGAGCGAACTATAGCAAGAGGCGCCATCTACCGAGATACGAGAGAAACAAAAAACTAAAAGCAGGCAAAAACACTGCTATACAATATCGATCAATGAAAAGATCGAATGCAAATAAAAGAAAACAACTATTAGTCCGTGACCTACGACAGCTCTTTGTCTTTCAGGCCGGATCAACACAGATTGCATTTTTACCCGTCTTCAAGACAGTGAGCGTCAATCAACGGAATTTTTAAGCCAAATAATACTAACAAACGTGGAATTTCGTACCCGTGAATTTAAAAATCAAACAAGTTTCGTGGCTAATCGGGCAAAAAGGAGTTTTTTGTTTCCCTTATATTTTTCCGTGGGTAGCCTGAAAGCTTAACCTCACGGGGGTCCAAGATCTAATGGACACCTAATAAGTGTTGACAGTTAACCGTTTCGTCCTTATGGGACTCCTCAGAACACTGCTGGTCAATGTGACAAATCTTGCGAAGTTAATCAGACGGTTTTGTCTCTAATTAAATGTAATTAGTGAGCGAACTATAGCAAGAGGCGCCATCTTCCGAGATACGAGAGAAACAAAAAACTAAAAGCAGGCAAAAACACTGCTATACAATATCGATCAATGAAAAGATCAAATGCAAATAAAAGAAAACAACTATAAGTCCGTGACCTACGACAGCTCTTTGTCTTTCAGGCCGGATCAACACAGATTGCATTTTTACCCGTCTTCAAGACAGTGAGCGTCAATCAATGGAATTTTTAAGCCAAATAATACTAACAAACGTGGAATTTCGTACCCGTGAATTTAAAAATCAAACAGGTTTCGTGGCTAATCGGGCAAAAAGGAGTTTTTTTGTTTCCCTTATATTTTTCCGTGGGTAGCCTGAAAGCTTAACCTCACGGGGGTCCAAGATCTAATGGACACCTAATAAGTGTTGACAGTTAACCGTTTCGTCCTTATGGGACTCCTCAGAACACTGCTGGTCAATGTGACAAACCTTGCGAAGTTAATCAGACGGTTTTGTCTCTAATTAAATGTAATTAGTAAGCGAACTATAGCAAGAGGCGCCATCTACCGAGATACGAGAGAAACAAAAAACTAAAAGCAGGCAAAAACACTGCTATACAATATCGATCAATGAAAAGATCGAATGCAAATAAAAGAAAACAACTATTAGTCCATGACCTACGACAGCTCTTTGTTAAGTTAGTTAAGTTAACATTTCCCCAGTTGAAGAAAAAACTCTCAGTTTAGTGTTTGAGAAGTATTTGTAGCTAACTAAAAATATTAAAATATCAAACAAAAACTATAGAAAAATAAAGCAGCTAAGTACCCACATATACTTTGTTTGCCCTATGTAAATTCAGCAAATCTCTTTTAGCTAAATCCAAACAGGGAGAGCCCGAAATGAGGACTAAATTTAGGCAAATGTAAAAAGGGTTAGCTCAGAAAGCTGCTTATATTTGGCTATATATGGATGTTTATGGAGAAACCCTTTTAAATCCGGCTAGGCATTGGCGGATCTAGGATTTCTTGAGTGGTGGGCCAAATTACAAACAAATATTTACAGTCTTTAATATTTGTCAGCTCTTAAACCTAGCACTATTATAAGCAAAAAGCGCCGCAGGCTAAAATTGTAGGAAAATTATGTAAGGTATCTGACTCAAATAACCTCTCAACCAAATCTACATTGTCCTCTGAATGATTGTTGGTTGTACATGAAATGAAGTTCCTATTGCCTCCTTAAGGTGGCTACATACACGCATTTATTTTTTGCCCAGTCAAGATTTAATACAACTACTACTGTGTCGGTTTAGAACGTTTTTATTCTCCACCTCCCTCGATGCTAACAATAACCTTCTGTTAGGTTGTTTTGACTCATTGATCTTTGGATTGAAGGTTGCCATTCCAGCTTAGAACTCCCTCTTTTTCTGCTCCTTATTGGTTGCCATTCTAGGACCTGCTTTGGTAATCTTTCGTCGTTCAGCCGTTGTACATGACCGTACCATATCAGTTTTCTTTTAGTGATCCGTTATGCTTCCCTCGATTCCCATTCTTTCTTTGATGGTCTCATTTCTTATATGATCTGTTCTAGATATTCTCATTGATCTTCTTATTGTATCCATTTCGACACTGTCCATTTTTGTTTTGTATTTTTCTGTTACGCGACAAGTCTCATTCCCTACAACAGCGTGCTTTTCACCATTCCTTCATATATGTTAAATTTTACAGTCTTTTTTATCTCTCTGGTTTATAATATACTGACATCCAAAAACCTTTTTTGCTGTTACCATATTTTTTTTTTTCAGTTCTTTATAGTATGTTCCTGTATTATCAAATATGACACCCACGTATAGGTACTTACTTATTGTATGGAGATTTTATTTGTCCATTTTCTAGTTCTTGCTCATTGAATGGTTTGCAATATAAGTACTGTGTCTTGTCCACGGTCACTGTTAACCCACACTTTTGGAATTCTTCCATTAACGTTCATATACTTCATGTCTTCTTTATCATTAGCTACAATTACTTGGTCGTCAACAAACTTTAGTGTGTATATGGTAAATCGGTCGTTAAGTTCAATTCCCATACTGTGTACTCTACGTTTCCAGTTTTTTAGAGCTACTGGAATATATTTTAAAATCCCTAAAACTCAGAAGCCTACAGGGGCAGATGTGTAGAGGGATAACCGGAGCTATGAGAACTACCCCGATCCAACTTGGATCAAGAGGGAGGCGATGGGGACCTACCTACGTCTAAGGGACACGGGTCAGTGGAGAGGAAGAGGGGAAACAGCTGGTCATCTAGGTATAGAAGAGCTGACAATTAGAGAAATCCCCCTCACGTCAATGACGGTCAGCAGAGCACACGCACCTTGGAGGCTCGAGAAGAGGTACAAAATCCACATCTTAGACAGGGAAGCGTGGCAGAGAGACGAAATGATGTTTGAGGAGAACGCTTTAGTTTGCTACACTGATGGATCCAAACTATCAGAGAGGCAAACCACAGGAGCGGGAGTATACGTGGAAAAACTAGAAGTTCAGAAGAGCTACTCGCTCGGTGAGCAGGCTACTGTTTTTTCAAGCAGAAGTCTACGCCATAATAATGGCGGCAACCCTAGAAGAGGTTCGGAACAGTGAAGAGGAGCTTATATATATATGCTCTGACAGTCAAGCCACCCTGAAGGCGCTAAACGCACCCAAGATTGCTGACGGCTTGGTGGAAGAATGCGCAGAGGCGCTGGAGACCCTAAGCGATGGCAAACGGGTGACGCTGGTTTGGGTTCCGGGACATACGGGGGTATCAGGCAACGAGAAGGCGGACGAACTCGCACGACTCGGGGCAGGAACCGCCTATGTAGGACCTGAGCCACCTTTGGGCGTAACAAAAAGACAAGTGCAAAGCGGACTCAACAAATGGGCCCAGGACGCGCTATTAAACTCCTGGGAAACAGGAACGGGTTGCAGACAGACCAGAGAATTCGTAGACCGTCCAAAAGTGACCAGAATTAGATGGATGCTGGGACGGACACGAAAAGACCTCGGACTGCTGATAGGTACTCTAACCGGACATAACTGGTTGAGGAAGCACATGACACGTATAGGAGTCGAGAATGACCCTACCTGCCCAGCCTGTGGACAGGAAGAAGAGACATCAAGACACCTCGTGGCAGAATGCGAGGCCTACGCAAGGATGAGACAACAGGCACTCGGAGCGCCAACTCTGAGCGAGGAAGAACTGCACATGCTCAAATGGGCAGACTTACTGGACTTTGTAAAGAGAACAGGAAGGCCCAATGAGTTACCCGACCATCAAAGGGAAGTGCAGAGAGTGGGTTAAGGGACAGACTTGGGGCATGGCAAAAAGGGCCTACTCTGGCCTACTTGTCAGACCTGCGGGTCAACCCCCCCACTATTTTAAAAAGAGGTGGAGAGATACAACATCCCTGTCTTAAGCCTTTCGTTACCAGAATTTCTTTTGAAAGTCGATTTCCACTTTAAATTTTAGATTTTAACTCTTTCGATAGTTCTTTTATCGCTTTTATGTATCTATGGTTATTATTAGTTTGCTCTAACACTGTCCATAATTTTTCAATTGTCTATATTTCTAGCACTCCTTTTCTCAATTACTGGTTTGAGACAAAAAACATTATCACTACAAGATCTGATTAAAAAGATTAAAAGACCTCTAAGTACGAGATCCCCAGTACAAAGTCTTAAGAGTGACTGGTTTCATCATAGCAATTTTTTTTTAGTAAAACGTAATCTTCCGAATAATGTCACTATAGGCAGGTTCGCACGCATGGTGGCCTTAATAGACATACTGATGATTTTTAATATTTGCCAGGTTTTTTTTAGAATAACGGTTTTGGGATCCTAAAAATATAGTTTCTATGTTTCCCTTGATATGTCCGGTATGATCCAAATAAGGCCAGATGTAGTAAGTAGATTTTATTTTTAGGTCTAATTTATACAAATTAAGTGGTTCGTCCCGCCTTCCTTTTTGTAAATATGTTCTTTTTACTATAATTTACCAAATTGGTTCGAATTAGGCTATTTGGTGATTTACTAGAGCATTTTCTATTTTTTGTTTATTTAGTATTAATTAACTAATTAAGTACTTAAAATTACTGGGTTATTTGCATTTGAAACTCCCGCGGTTTTAAAGGCAAATATTACAATTTGCTATAATCAATTTACTTTACATAAAATGCATTTTGAATTACTAAGGTTCCTAGTTCCTTTAATATGGACCTTCGTAATCTCATTCCCTCCTACTTATTCCCTTTTCTCCTACGCCTATGGATTAACGACGCCACTGGGCGACATGTGGGAGAATGAACGCAGCAGCGATACCTGCTGCCGGACCACAGAGAACCGTTTCGCCTTCGAACGATAATACACGCGTGTTAGCGACTCTCCTACCACATTCATGTGGGGTGCAAAAAGCACGGTTTAACAGCGTGTCCTCCCATGAGTTCCGCTTCCTGTATAAAAATGGTAAGTGAAAATGCATTATTTTTACCTTACATACATTTGTTTATTGCTACACTAACCTAGAAGGTAAACTAGACCATTTCAGAATCCCTTGTACCAGCTTAGCCTATGACCTTATTCCCTTAAAATTACAGTCCACATCTGACACCGTTAAATTCCAGACAACTCTCCTATCTGGACCACCAGGGAGCCCCATTTTTGATCCTTAGCGACCCGGATTTCTGGAATCGTTTTTTTGCCTTTTTAGGTTAGTTTTTTTTACTGGTTTCAAATGCAAGAAAAACCCTTGTTTTTCCTAAATGCCTTTTTTACTGGTTTCAAATGCAAGAAAAACCCTTGTTTTTCTTACATGCCTACTTTAGAAAACCCCTAGGTTTCTAAAATACATTTTGCGATTTTTTTTTGTGTAAAAACAAATGCAAGAAAAACCCTTGTTTTTCTTACATGCCTACTTTAGAAAACCCCTAGGTTTCTAAAATACATTTTGCGATTTTTTTTTGTGTAAAAACAAATGCAAGAAAAACCCTTGTTTTTCTTACATGCCTACTTTAGAAAACCCCTAGGTTTCTAAAATACATTTTGCGATTTTTTTTGTGTAAAAATTAAATATTTTTACCAATAAATTTAGCCTTTTCATGCGAAAAACCAAACACAGATAAAATCTGTAAACTACTATGCTTTTTTTTGTTTCGAATAAATCAAGTTTTTTCGTTTCTTTTTTGTAAAAAAAAAAAAACCGTATGGAATTTGGGTGTTTTTTTGTTTGTCACTGGAAATAGTTTAAAATAGTGTCTGCAAAGTGCTATTATTTTAGCCGTTGTGCCTTCACATTTGTGGATTGCTATAATTATATCCAATTTGCTCGAAAAAAATCTCCAAATTGCCATATTCATTTTTGCTTATTGCAAATTGCTATGACTATATCCGATTGCGGATGCTTTACTATATTCGTTTTTGCGTAAAAATTGCTATGAATATATCTATTTCTAATTTACTATTATAATATCTGTCTGCAAATGGCTATGATTGTATCCATTTTTTGCGTGCATAATAAATTTTGAAGGAAATTTAATTCTTAACTTGAGAATTTGTTTTCGTGTAAAGGCAGATAAATAGTTTTACCAAATTAAATGCTTTTGATTTGTAGGTATTTATTTTTAAAAGTAGGTACCTACTTATTTGAATTCGCGAGGCGAAGATAAAAAAACTTATACACAAGTTTTTTTGTTATCATTAGTTTGCATCGGGTATTTTCTTTACTTTTGTGCGCTTATAGTTTGATTATTGTAATTAAACGTAGGACATTAACATTTATACAGGGTGTCCAAATTTTGATTTTTTTTCAGTTTACCTAATTTTTGTCAATTATTTTTTGGATTTTTTTTTAAATCATGTCTAGTTCGGATAAAATTTTAAAGGCTAAAGCCTTGCGCTATAGTGCGATTTCACAGCTAAATTTGATCATTGAATCCGCGACCCTCGCAAAAAATGACCCTGCCTATCACAGCGGTTTTAAAGTCAAATTTCGGACATTGTCAAAAATCAAAAAAGATTTTGAAAAGCACCATAATACTTTGTTGACGTTGGTAGCCTCTGATGAGGATCGCTTAGTAGTAGAAAACAAAGTGGCTATGGACTTTTGCAGACGCTGTGACGAGATTTCCACTATATTTTACGAACTTTTCGAACTACCCTTTGAAGATGGAGGGCTTTTGAGCAGTACGATAAATCCCATGGGCAGTCCCTGTGCCTCCACAGACCAGCATGGTTTACTGCCTAGGATAAAAATACCTCTTTTTCAAGGGGAATTTAAGGAGTTTCCAACCTTTTTGCAAGCCTTTAATGCTACCGTGCACAATAATAGGTCGCTGGGAAACTTTGAAAAATTCAATTTGCTTTTTTCTAATTTAAAGGGCCCTGCCCTGGATGTCATTTCTGACATTCCTATCCTTGCTGAAAATTATTTAAATGCCTACCACACCTTGGTGGATAGGTATACAAATAAACGATTACAAGCTTACCTTCACTGGAAGGCAATTGAAGGCTTCTCTCCTCTTACTAAAGAGAATGCTACGAATTTGAGGAATTTGCTTGATTGTTTTTCGAAAAACTTAAGTGCTTTAAAAGTCATGGGTTTTAAAACGGAGTTTTGGGATTATATTATGGCACAAATGCTCTTGGATAGGTTGGACCTAACCACGCGCAAGGCATTTGAGCAAAATTATTGCTCCAATGAGATCCCCTCTTATGATAAAATTCGTGCTTTTGTTTCTAGCCATTGCATTGCGTTGGAACAAATACAACAAACTCAAGATTACTTAAAAAATAAAGATTTGTCAATTTCAAGTCAGAAAAATCAAGCAAAGTTTCAAAATCGATCTGCTTTGTTTGCTAATACTCAGAGAGCCTCCAAAAATGCCTCCCAGTCTCCAAATGGCCAAAGTGGCTTAAATAATACTCCAAACCCTCAAAATTTTTGTTTTCTCTGTAAAAGTGACGATCATATAATATACAGATGTCCTAATTTTTTGGCGAAAACTCCCCAGCAACGTTTTGAGATTGTTAAACAACATAAAGCGTGTGTCAACTGTTTGGCCTCAAAGCATAATTTACCCCAGCAATGCAAATCAGAAAAAAGATGTTTACATTGTGGCCAATTTCATCACAGTCTCTTACATTTTTTTCCTATTAATTCTACACCTAGTTCTGCGAGTAGCCCCTCTACTTCTGCAGTGCAACCCCCGAGGAGCCCCGTGGCTACCGAATTTAATAGAACCACTAACACCATTGTTACTGGTATGTCTTTAAATGATCGCGAAGTACTTCTCTGTACCGCTTTAATACAAATACAGGATGTTTTTCAAAATTGGCACACAGTGCGCGCCATCTGTGACTCTGGTGCTCAATCTTCATTTATATCTAAGTCATGTGCTGATAGTTTGGGCCTTCCTAAATTTAATATCGCCATGACTCTACAAAGCTTAGATCGAATGACAACTTCGGCAAAATCTGGAATTAATTGCAATATATCCTCTTTGCGTGATAATAATTTTGTTTTTAATTTTGATGCGATAATACTCGATAAAATTTGTAGTGATTTACCTCATTCCTCATTTTCGATTAAAAGTTTTCCTTTTCTCGCCAACTTAGAACTAGCTGACCCAGGCTTTAATAAAAGCGATAAAATTGATTTATTGTTGGGCGGCGATGTGTACCCTTACATTTTGCTAGATGGTCGTTTGTCTACGGGACCCAACAACCCCGTCTGCATTAATACTATTTTTGGGTGGGGAATAATGGGCAATCTTTCACTTTCACCTTCAACTACAAATCAAATTAAAACATTTTTTACTACGTCAATGAACGATTCTTTTGTCAATTTAGATAAAAATCTACAACGATTTTGGCAAATAGATGACATACCTAATGTCAAGGCCATTGACCCCGAAGATGAGTTTTGCGAAAATTATTTTTTGAAAACTACCTCAAAAAATGAGGAGGGGAGATATATTGTATCTTTACCATTTAAAGTTACTGCTCCAGATTTTGGCGACACTCGATCCATTGCCGTACGTCGTTTTTTCTCCCTTGAGAAGAAATTGCTACAAAACCCTGATTTTTATGCTGCCTACAGCTCTGTTTTACAAGATTATTTAGATAATAATCATATGCAACCGGTTTCTGCACCTTTGCCGACCGAAATTTCAAATCATTTTTATATTGCACACCATGCGGTGTTTAAAAAAGATTCTACTAGCACCCCCCTGAGGGTGGTTTTTGATGCGAGCATGCACGCCCCTGGCAAAATCTCGCTCAACAACGCTGTTTATACTGGGCCCCCTTTACAAAGGGACTTACAAAAAATTTTATTACTTTATCGTTTGCATAAATTTTGCTTTTGTTGCGACATCCGTCAAATGTACAGGATGATTTTAGTTGACCCTAGTCAAACTAATTTTCAAAGAATAGTTTGGAGGTTTGATCCTAACCAGCCTATTCAAGACTTCGAAATAAATAGAGTTTTATTCGGGGTCTCTTGTAGCCCCTTTTTGGCTATCAGAACTTTGCTGCAACTTGCTAGAGAGCATGAGGACCTTCCTCTTGCCTCAAAAATCATTGAGGAGGCAGTTTTTGTCGATGATGTGATTTCGGGAAGTGATGACTTTTTTAAGGCCACTGAGATGAAAAATCAATTAATCGAGCTACTTAGCCGAGGTGGATTCGAATTGCGTAAATGGGCGAGCAATTGTCCCGAGTTACTATCCGATCTTCCTGAGTCACACATTTCGATGAAGGCTCTTTCTCTCGATTTAGATGCTGAAAATTCAACTTTGAAAATTCTCGGTTTAAATTGGAACCCTCATACTGATGAATTTTTTTATACTTTCGACTGTTCTCTCCAAACATGCACTAAAAGAACAATTTTAAGTAATTTGGCCCGCATTTACGACCCTCTGTCTTTTTTGGCGCCAATAGTTTTAATTTTAAAATTAATTGTTCAATACTGCTGGGCAGAAGACTTAAACTGGGACGACCCTGTCAGTCCGGAAATTGTTTTTAAATGGGAAAAATTTAAAAATGAATTAAAGTTTTTGCATTCTGTTAAAATTCCTCGTCAAATAATTTTGCCTAATGCTAGTCAAATCCAGCTAGTAGGATTTTGCGATAGTTCAGAACGGGCCTATTGTGCTGTCGCTTATATTCGAATTTTTTATTCTGATGGAAACATTAAAGTTTTTTTTGTTTGTAGTAAATCTAGAGTCGCACCGTTGCGTCGTAAACTAACTTTACCAAGACTAGAGCTTTTAGGAGCTGTTTTGTTGGCTAAATTAATGGATTTTTTACTAGAAACGTTCTCGGAAAAAATTAAATTTGATAAAATTCTTGCTTTTACTGATAGCACAGTGACCTTATCTTGGATTCAGGGATCTCCTCACAAATTTAAAACATTTGTTTCGAATAGAACTGCCTATATACAAGGAAGAATTAGCCCTGAGTTTTGGCATTATGTTCCTACTGAACAAAATCCTGCTGACTGCGGTACTAGGGAAATGTATCCCTCTGATTTACAAAGATTTTATTTTTGGTTAGAAGGGCCTTCTTTTCTAAACCAACCTACAAATACTTGGGATTTTATGACAGTTACTTACGATGGGAATGCAGTTTTGGAAGAACAGCGAAAAAATATTTTTAACGTTTTTACTTGCGAACAAACAGTTGAATATTATGTAAACAACTTGTTTGAAAAATACAGTTCTCTTTTTAAAATTAAGAGAATAGTTGCTTACTTTTTGCGAGGGTTACAAAAGTTTAAAAATCCCTCATACAATTTTGCTACTGATTACCTTACAAATCAGGATTACTACAAAAGCTTACTTTTTATTTCGAAATGCGTACAATCTTTTTCTTTCCAAAAAGAAATTGAATTACTAAGAGATAAGAAACAGCTTCCAAAAGCTTTTCAAAAATTATGTCCATTTTTGCATAATGAAAGCTACGATTTGCTTCGTGTTGGAGGCCGTTTATGCCATTCAAATTTATCATACGATAAAAAATTTCCAATTCTTTTGCCTTCTAGTGCAAAATTCACTGAATTACTGATTTTAGATTTGCATCGCAGCAATCTTCATTGTGGTATACAGACCACAACTTTTTTACTAATGCAAAACTTCTGGGTATTGTCTGCTAAAAAGGTAGTGAGAAAAGTTTTAAGTTCTTGCCATACTTGCTGGAAAACTAAACCTAACTCCCTTCAACCCCCTATGGGTAACCTACCGAAATTTAGAGTTTCCGAAGCAAAGGTGTTCGAAAATGTAGGTATAGATTTTTGTGGTCCGTTCACGATTACTCTTGGTCGGACCAGAGGTGCAAAAACCATGAAAGCATATGTCTGTTTATTTATCTGTTGCGCTGTTAAAGCCGTGCATTTAGAGTTAGTCTCTGATATGACATCAGAAGCCTTTCTGGCTGCTCTGCGCCGCTTCATAGCTAGAAGAGGACTATGCTCAAAGATCTCTTCAGACTGCGGGACCAACTTCGTGGCCTCTGAAAAATACTTGCGACAAATTTTTTCTGATTGCGTGAAGGGGGAAGGTATAGTTTGGTCTTTTAACCCACCTGCTGCTCCCCACATGGGAGGCATTTGGGAATCAAACATTAAATCTTTAAAGACTCATCTTCACAGGGTAGTTGGAAATCAAATACTCACCTATGAGGAATTAAATACGGTTTTAACCCAAGTTGAAGCCATAATGAACTCACGTCCTTTATGTGCCTTAAGCACCGATCCTACTGATCTGGCGGTCTTGACTCCTAATAATTTTTTAAATTTGAGGCCTCCAGGTACAATACCCGATCCAAACTACTGCGATATTGCGTTAAACAGGCTGTCCAGGTGGCAACTGTTGCAAAGAATGCACCGCGATTTTTGGATTCGCTGGCATCGCGAATATTTGCACACTTTGCAACAGCGAGCCAAATGGCACCAACCTCTTGCTTCCATTGATATTGGTACTATGGTACTGATCAAAGATGAAAATTCCACTCCATTGGATTGGCCCCTAGGCCGCATTGAAGACCTTATTAAAGGTTCTGATAATGTTCCACGGGTTGCTATTGTAAAGACTACTAAAGGTACCTACAAACGGCCTTTGGTAAAACTATGCGCCCTGCCTACAAATTAAACTCTCTGAAATGCCCCTGGGCATTCTCAGGGGGGTGGGAAATGGTTCGTCCCGCCTTCCTTTTTGTAAATATGTTCTTTTTACTATAATTTACCAAATTGGTTCGAATTAGGCTATTTGGTGATTTACTAGAGCATTTTCTATTTTTTGTTTATTTAGTATTAATTAACTAATTAAGTACTTAAAATTACTGGGTTATTTGCATTTGAAACTCCCGCGGTTTTAAAGGCAAATATTACAATTTGCTATAATCAATTTACTTTACATAAAATGCATTTTGAATTACTAAGGTTCCTAGTTCCTTTAATATGGACCTTCGTAATCTCATTCCCTCCTACTTATTCCCTTTTCTCCTACGCCTATGGATTAACGACGCCACTGGGCGACATGTGGGAGAATGAACGCAGCAGCGATACCTGCTGCCGGACCACAGAGAACCGTTTCGCCTTCGAACGATAATACACGCGTGTTAGCGACTCTCCTACCACATTCATGTGGGGTGCAAAAAGCACGGTTTAACAGCGTGTCCTCCCATGAGTTCCGCTTCCTGTATAAAAATGGTAAGTGAAAATGCATTATTTTTACCTTACATACATTTGTTTATTGCTACACTAACCTAGAAGGTAAACTAGACCATTTCAGAATCCCTTGTACCAGCTTAGCCTATGACCTTATTCCCTTAAAATTACAGTCCACATCTGACACCGTTAAATTCCAGACAACTCTCCTATCTGGACCACCAGGGAGCCCCATTAAGGAAAAAGTAAAAAATAAAAATATGACTTGTTAAGATAATACTTATAGTTCAAATTTTTATATACTTAGAATTATTTGGTGTCGTGGTTTTTACAAAAAACAATAAAACTTTATAAGCAACAGGTGCCTTAAAATATTAAAAAATGTGGTGCAGCAGTTAAATTTTGTAAGAAATTGCAGTTCATCTATTTGCAATTCTTTTCACGCGAACAAGAAGGTCCTGGGCCTTCTTGGCCACCTCCCTGCTACGCCTCTGCATGCAGGTATACACTAATATCAAGTAATCTTTCTATTTACTTAAGCTGGATAGAGGATTCCCCACGGCCATGTATGGATTAAGGTTGGAGCTGTGTAGTGTAATTAACCTTTATAGATAATTTACCCAAACAAGGTTTTCTAAAAGTTTTTGAAGTTGAGTGTATAGATACTTAGCCAAAGAAGGTTTTAGAAAAGTTATAATCGGGAGCCATAGCGCCTTTTGTGTGCTTTTTGATGAAGATTTTACAACACCTGTTTTAAACGATTATTAATGATGATCCCACCAACACTGCCTGACCTGTTAACAGACCCAAAATTATCCTAGTCAAAAAGTAAGGTTAGGATGTCAAAATACTTTTTTAACTCTGAGCGGTTTAAGCTAGAGTACTGAAACTTGGCACGCACTTGGCCTTCACTTACTTATTCTTTGGCTGTCAAAAAATATATATTTTGCCCCTAAGGGGCGCAAGGGGGCAAATGTGTAGATTATGCCTTATATCTTCCAAACTATTGCACCTGCACCACCATGGCTTATCAAATTGGTAGCTCATAACCTGCAGGTCTGCTTTATAAAAAAAGTCGAGCTGCTACCGAGGCACAGTGCGGACAAAAATAGGGTTTTTGGACAATATTCAATATCTTTGTTGTTTTTCAAAAAAGTTAATTTTTTTAAAGGGTATGTGATAAAGGGTAGTCTAAAGGTTAAAATAAGTAAAACTTTTTAAAATATATATATATGTCATTTTATTTAAAATATTAAAAAAATAAATTAAAGTACATTCAGTTTAACCTACAGTTACGTTAAAAATACAAATCAATTTACTTTTGTGTTAGAAATTAAACTAAAATTATTTTTTTTATTCGGATTCATGGGCGTAGTTAGTAAGGCTTGGGGGGGGGCTAAGTCCCTTCCAGAAAAATTAAATTAGCAACCACAAAATAATTATTTTTACCATACACACACACATTGCACCCTCAGTCTCTTTGTTCTTAAAGATGATTCTAAGAAAGCCGTTTTAGGCCGTCCACGACTCGGTCCGGGTACGGCCTCTATTTCCGAATCTGTATTTTTTGATTTTTCTGAATCCGTTTTATAACAAAATTTCTCAGATATAATATCTTTATTTAACCATTCGAAATAACGGTTTTGAAAATAAATTTTGTTTCGTCCCGATAGCTTCCATTTGAGACTGAGACTTTTGCAAAAATTTATTGATGCCTTATTTAGAATTTGATTATTTTTGTCAGAACATTCTTCTAAACTCAACAAGGGTTAAATTTTTTTAAAAATATTTAACACCTTCAGACTTTCGTGGTTAATTAAATGAGCCTCATTTAACAAGTCTGAAAGTTTGCTTATGCGTTCTAAAAGTAAAAAAAAGTAATAAAATAGTATATTATCTTCTTAGGGACTTAAGTGGCTTTTATCCCGAGAAGAAAAATTTGTATGTAGCTACAGTGCGCCGAGTGCTCAAAAGATACTTTAGTCATTTTTGGGCGCCGTTTTTATTAAAATTATTTTGCAAGAAAAACAGACCCATTTTTACGTTTTATCTTTGAACGTCCACGGGATAAAAAGTGATACTTGAGCCCTAAAATTTGTGATAAAGAGCGCACTTTTGATCTCCAAAGTGCAAAAAAAACTATTTTTTTTTAAATATTCGCCCACACAAACAGCAGAATAATTTTTGGCATATATATTTTAAGCTGATAGCAGTATTTTTATAATTTTATTGTCTACCTCAAATTATTGTTTTTGTGCGTTCTCATTGACAAAAAACGGCCGATGCGATTCTAAAATATTTAATTTTCCATTTTGCTCACAGTAGTATAAGGTGACTTAGTACCATAAATATTTTGGGATTTTTTTAAAAATTTATTATCACCTATAACAGTAGCGCACCCATGAATATGTCTTGGGGGGGGGGCCGAGGCCTCATGATTTCGTATTTCATGCTATTTTTTGTGTTTATTCATGAAATATGTGGAAAATATATACAAAAATCTTAGGCTTGGGGGGGGGCGGGGCCCCGGGCCCCCCTGGGTGCGCCCATGCTTATAACCACTCGACATCACCGAATAATAAGCCTCATATTTTGTCCAGATTTAGTGTCATTTTTGACACCTTGCTGCCGCCATTTTTGACGTTGGTGAGAGCTGTCACAATTTTATATTTGTCCAAATGGCGGCAAGACTGGTTTTAAGGGTATACGTAAACAGTAGATGATGTGAGGCCTCTCAACCGGGGTGGTAACCAATGTGTTATAAATTATTAGGATTGAAATATATTATTAAAAAAAATACAGCACCCTTAGTAGCAGCCAGTAGCAAAAAATATTTATGCTTCCTTTTTGCTAATTCATTGGACTAATATTTAGGATATATGCCAGACCTTGCAAATCTTTGCATTTTTTTATAACCTTAATAAAATTAAAAAAAAATTTTTTTTTGTAAGCATAACAGTTTTAATTAAATTATTTTAAAAGCGAGACGTCAATTTGACAAAATTTTATTTAAATAAATAGCGTAAATATATATCACTGTAATGCTTAAAGAAATTTTTTTTTATATTCAAATGCAGAACCAGTAAAATTAATTTTCTGATAGGTATTTTATACGATTTTTGTTTACCTGTTTTAAAATAATGACTTTAACTATTCATTTTGTTCCCTTTCGCAAGTGTGACTAAAAATAGGTTATGATTACAGATAAACTGGACATTTATCTATACTTTTGCAATATTAAAACTTTTAAAATGTAACCTCAGTTTTTCGAATATTGCCCACAGGAGTCCGCACTGTGCGAGGTGGGGGAATTTGTTTTTTGTAATTTATAATAAAAAAAGCTTATTTGCCTCACTCATTCAAATTTAAAATTTCAAAACCATATTCATAATTTAAATAAAAAATTAAGTTCGGGTTGTTATTGTGTAAAAATTATTACAAATGAATTAGGTAAATCAATAGGCAGAAATGTATACTTTTCTTTAATTGAATCAAACTTACGATATGGCATTCCTTTCTGGGGTACATGTTCAATGTATTTATTTAGATCAGTGTTTATTCTTCAAAAAAGAGCAATTAGGTATTTATGCAATGTAAATTCTAGATATCACTGCAAAGACTTGTTTATCAAAAATAATATTTTGACTCTTCCTTGTTTATATATTCTTGAAACAATTTGTCTGATAAATAAACATCTAAATTACTTTGAAATAAACCAAAATACTTATTCAACGAGACAAGTTAATAATCTTACATTACCTATACCACATTCATTTTTATTTAAAAAATCCATAATTTATAACGGTATAAAATTGTATAATAATTTGCCAAACAATATAAAACTTAATAATAACTATAACATATTTAGAAATAAGTGCAAGGATTTTCTTATCACTAAAGCTTTTTATTCAATTAACGAATTTCTTGATCAGAGTTACAATTAAGGAATAATTTTAAACTTAAAATTCTCAATTATTAATAAAAAAAAAGTAAATTAAAAAAAAGTAAAATATATATATATATATATATATATATATATATATATATATATATATATATATATATAATCAAACAACATAATTAAACCACTTATTGGATGGATTTATATATTTTATATTTTTTAAATGATTTTTTCTATTATTAGCTCACACATATACTATACTATAGTAGTGTGAGCTATGGTGATCCTAATTTTTATTCTTAGTTATGTATTTGCTTTGTCTACAAAGTTTTATACTTTATATAAGACAATAAAGCTTGATTTGATTTGATTTGATTTGATTTGATTGGGTCGGTGACATCAGAAAATACAAAAACTTTCATTTTTAGGGGCGACCCCTACAAAGGGATAATAAGTTCCTACCGATCGCACAATCATCTCCATGCCTCATTATGTCTCAATGCCGTCGTATTTTGCAAAGTCACTTGAACAAAGATAAAAGCCGACCATCGGCATATCCTTTATAGAAAGTGACATGGGCGGCGGTAGATATACTCATAAAAATTAAGTCATTTAATTATTGCGTAAACTAAAGAAATAAAAATAGATAATAAAACTTTCTATTCCTATACCTACAGGAACGACACTGATTTATTTTCTAACTCTGCATACAGCCGCCTAAAGGGGTCCCGAAAACCACACCTGAAAGCAATTAAAAGCGCATCTCAAAAAAATCTGCCAACTAGGTGCCGTCCATCCACCTGGGCTCGGTCGGTCGGAAAACAAATACTTTGTGGTCGGACCGCAAAGAGCTACACCTCTTCTCTGTCGGTAGGGTTGAAATTATACCAGGAAGATTTTATATGAATTTGGATAACTTTTGAAAGGAAGAATGAAGCAAAATTTCATGAAATCGATAGAACCCCGTATTAGGAGTTATTCAAGTGACTTTGCAAAAACTATACAAGATAGCACTTGTCATTCGCCGTAAATACCGCAAAATTTGAAATAACTTGATGCGCACGTGCACCATTTTCCAACTCTACCCTATATACTATAAATAGCGATCCTAAAGGTGGCTGAATAAATCATTTCTGTAATTTTAAACATTACAGGTGTTTCAGTTTCAAAATGGGATTTCTTACAATGTGAATAATAAGGTAACTTAACTGTATAAATGAACCGCGAAACTAAGCAGCGCCAAGCCATTTGTAAAAACAATGTCGTAGATTTGTCGAGTAGAAAATACAGGGGCGGTCCGAGACTTTCAAAAATAGGAGGGGGGAAGGTTTAGACCTCTTGAACATAAAAAATTATCGACAATTTGCTATGCACTCGGGATATTACCCGAGAAGAGTGCCATTCTCGGATATTACCTATAAAATATTTCCTTAATAATACGACAAATTATAACAATACATTTTTGTGTATTTTGTAGTCAAATAGCTAGCAGATATAAATATCGACATATAAACACCCCATTGAACCGAACCAAGCCTAAATTTTTTTTGGCATTTTTGAAATATTTCATGAATAAAAATATAAAATAGCATAAAATATGGCATTATGGGGTTTCGGGCCCCCTCCCCAAGACTCTCGACCCCACCTAAGACATAGCATACAAATTGGATTTTGACGACTTATAGGAGCACATGTTTGGTTTGGAAAAGATTATTTTTTTATTAAACTGACTACACTTGTCTGTCAAAGCCTTAGATATTTAGTTTGAGTTATTTATGTTAAACTGATAAGTAGTATCCCATCAGGTAGCAAGGTCACATTTTTTAAACGTCAAAAACAGGTCATTTTTAATGACCATTGACGTCTCTAAGCTGACGTGTAAATGACCTTTAAATGACGTTCAAAAGAGACACCCAAAATCGTCATTTTTAGACGTTTTAAAGACGTCAGCAATATGACGTATTTGGGACCAAATCAGAACATTATGACTTTTTTAAACTCGTCTGAATATATGAAATAGTCCCTGGAAGTAGTGGAACAGGTACAGCGGTGTTCATCTGTGAGGTGCAGATCAAAATATATATACCTAGACTTACACATCTCCACCTTGAGGCAAAAGAAGCTTCGAAGTTTGTCTTGTTTTAATGTTTAATTTATTTTACATACGTACCCCCACATTCCGTATAAATCCGGTCAAGGACTGACTGGGGCACCATCTATGTAAGTATGAGTGTATGTCCCTTGGACAAAGTGTGCAGTGTGGGTAGTGACTAATATATATGACGTTTTTCAGACGTCAAAAATTACAATACGAAAAGACGTCAAGTAACTGACGTCTTAAAGACAACATTTTTTGGTAGATGACCTGCTGGTCATCCAAATGACCACTTATCGACGAAAAAAAGACGTTATTTGATGACCCCTTGCTACCTGGGATAGTAGCTAATAATTTTTTTTAAATATGTGTCGTGCAAAAACAGGTACAATTGATATTACAAATCAATTTGTGAAATCTAAAATCAGGGTAGCAAGTAAACTGAAACAGCTAAAAATTTATTATTACATTGATTTATAGTAAGAATAATTTTAAAGTTAGAGAAAAGATTTTCCGCACTAAAAATAGCGTGGAAAATCAAATTTTTTGTAGAAAAAAACTATTTCTTTCCTATTATTACGTTGACGCCATCCTTTACTATTCAGCTCGACTTTCCTTTCCTCGAGATCAGTCGCCTAATGGACCCATTTCTCAAGGCAAAGCATGAGGAATTCGAGGGAATGGAATTTGGGCCAGTGGTCAAGAGATAGGCGAACATGTGGGTCAAGAGGCCTTTAGCTGCTAGCTTGACCTTTTTGAGGTTACCATGTATGTTATTTGTCTGCTAAATATTAGAAAGTTTGAACTAGCGACTTATGCGTACGTACTGCCTCATAGAACTTTATTTGATTTTGATTTTAATTCACACGCTTTCTATCTATCTATGAATCTATCCATGGGCGCACCCAGGGGGGGGGCGGGGCCCGGCCCCCTCCAAGCCTAAGATTTTTGCATATATTTTCCACATATTTCATGAATAAACACAAAAAATAGCATGAAATACGAAATCATGAGGCCTCGGCCCCCCCCCAAGACATACTCCTGGGTGCGCTACTGAATCTATCTATTTAGCTTTCTTCGATCCATCTTTTGACATAGGCCTCCCCCAATATCTTCCACTCTTCCGTGTCTGTCGCCGTGTTCATCCATCTAGTTCTCCCATGTTTCTTCATATTTTCCGCCCATCTCATTTGGGGTCTTCCCCTACTTCATTAATTTTTCCAAGGTCTCCAGTTTACAATACATTTGGTCCATCGATCGTCTTTCTGTCTGATATTATGACCGGCAAATGTCCATTTTAATTTTGCTCCTTCCCCTCTGACTTCTCTTACTTTAGCTTTACGTGTAACATTTGTCTTTCCATTGATCTTTGGGTTTTTGTTACCTTATCCATGTTTGATTTTGTAAGTGTTCAGGTCTGTGATCCATAGGTCAGTACAGGAAGGATACATTGACACTTTCGTTTTGAGGTACTGAGGATATTTTTTATTTTTTACAAGCTTTTATTTAGCTTCAGAACTATCTATCAAATCTTGTGAGGCGTTTTTGACACACTTCCCATTATCCGATTTGGATGAAATTTGGTACACACATAGTGGTCCCATGACAATACATTAAGAAAAAAATATCCTCTCACCCCTACCCCCACCCCTTCTATAGAAGAATGTGTTTTTGACACACTTCCCGTTATCCGATTTGGATAAAGTTTGGTATACACATAGTGGTCCGATGATAATACAACAATACGAAAAAAATGTCCTCCCACCCCTACCCCCACGCTCTTCCATAGGAAAATGCGTTTTTGACACACTTCCCATTATCCGATTTTGATGAAATTTGGTATACATATAGTGGTCCGATAACAATACAACAATAATGAAAAAATGTCCTCCCACTCCTACCCCCTACCCCCTTCCATAAAAAAATGCGTTTTTGACACACTTCACTTCAAATGACTTTTATAAAATTTGGTATATGCATAAAGGTCCGATGGCAATACAGCCCAAACAAAAAATATATTTCTACCTCTACCCCCACCCTCTCCTTCCCCCAATAGAAAAATGAGTTTTCAAACAACTCACGATCAGCGATTTCATTATAATCTTGAATAAACTCTTCTGTTCTGTTATTGAACAAATATTTTCATTTAATGGAGTAGATAGCTGAGACTAAAAAGTAGAAAATAAATTGGTAAAAAAAAATTTTTAAGTCACAAGCTTTAATAAAATGCACCAAAAATTAAAAAATAATTTTCTAACATTCTAATATTATCATAATAATAAAAGCGATGGCCGCAAATCAAAGCATAAGTTAATCTAAATTTGTGATCTAAATACTTAAAAATATTCAACATAGCAGGTCATCAAAGATATGTTTGATGTGCCGCAATGTTATGCCATTGCCATACCTATGTCAGAGAAGTGCTGGGGTATCTTGGGTCGGGTTGGGTGGGTTTGGTACCTCTGCATTTTTCTGTTAGATTGATTCTTGCAAATAGTGATATTTAATTGATATCTTATCGTGCTAACATCGTCAAAATTTCCATCAGTCGGCCATCGCTTTTATTATTATGATAATATTAGAATGTTAGAAAATAATTTTTTTAATTTTTAGTGCATTAAAGCTTGTGACTTAAAAAAAATATTTTGCCAATTTATTTAAATGTAGCTTAATTTATCGAATGCTGCCTAGGCCAATTTTACTCGTCTCTTGATTTCAGCTGTTTGGTTTTCTTTTTTTAGTTTAATAATTTGTCCCAGGTTTATATATTCCTCTGCTTGTTCTATTTTATCTTGGTTTATTCTGATCGTGATATGTTCATCTGTGTTTGTTATGATTTTAGTTTTAGTGTAGCTCATACTCAAGCCTATATTTTTAGCCGCTGTAGCCAGTTGTTCCAGCATTTTTATCAGTTCTTCTTTCCTATCTGTTATTAAGGCGACATCATCAGCATATTGTTGGTGGTTCAAGTATTGTCCGTTTACTTTGATGCCTATTTCTTCTCAATCTAAGTTTCTAAAGAAATCTTCTAGGACCTGGTTAAATAGTTTAGGGGATATTATGTCACCCTGTCTCACACCTCTTTTTATGCGGATTGGCTTGGTTCCATCGTGGATTTTGATTGTCAATCAATCAAAATTTATAGGCTTTAGCGATGCAAAAACAAAAAAGTATACGTCAAACTACAGAGTAATAATATTTTTAAATATCGATCTCATAAGCCCTATTGTATAATCAGAACCAACTGTCCTAAAATAACAATGCTGTTTTTGTTGCAAACATAATAATAAATACATCAAGGCCTTTGACAGCGTGAACCGCAAAAGAATAAGGCAAGAATTACCTCTGGGAATTCCTTCCTCTAGTTTATATAAAATTAATTAACGCTAAAATTCCGAGTTTAAAATTAATCTTCAGAGTGTGGATGAGATGTCAAGAGTACCATGTGGGACAAGAAAAACCGGACAAAATGTTTTTTATTATAACTTTTGAATTATACCATAGATTTTACGGTAACAAACCGTGCTTTACAGGAAATTGATCAGTAGTTTGACTAAAAATAATTCTTTATTCGTGGTCTAAAATTATAAGATGAAAGACAGAATGAAAGTTGACCCATCAAAAAGTTTATTCTTATGTTCCTAAATTTTTTTAAAATGTTTTTTGATTTTGTAAAAAAATATCTATTTCTGCCACTTAGGTCGTATTATACATCATTAAAATCGGTTTAGCGGTTCTCGAAAAAAATTGTCTACCATTCTTTTACGAATTTTTTCTGCAATAATTTCGCCACAAATTAATTTTTACTGAACCGATCAACTCCCGAGACAAAAATCTTAGTTCAACAAATTTTCAAAAAATTTAAAGACTAATAATGCTCTCATAGAAATATTTATCTACGCACTCGGCACTATTCCAGTTCCATAAAAAAAACACAGTTTTGATTGAAACACAAAAATTTGAAAGTACGAAAACAAATTTAAAAGTCATGACGTTTTAATTTTTCTGAAAGTTTCCAATTTTAACGTTGGAAATCAGCGGTTAAACTAGAATAATAAATTAGCGACGTTCTCTCGACAAATTTTCCAATTTTCACACTTAAACGAATGCAAATGGCACGGCCAGTGAGATTATGCAAGTCGAAGCTTTAATTAAGAAATCCAATCTTTCAGGCGCCTCGTCTACAAATGACATAGTATTTTTATTTGAAAATAGTAATTGATGGTTTTGTATTCTTATAGCCCATAGCACCGACTTTTTTTTTCGTTACTTAGCCTTAAGTGTTCCTTATTACGTCATATTATGATTATATTAAGAAACGCTTTAAGCTAAGTAACGAAAAAAAAGTCGGTGAGATGTACCCTTAATATATTAATTTTCATGTAAAGAAAAAGCTTAGTACGCGAAAATGGTATTCCGTGAAAATAATTGAGGCAAAAGTTCTCTAGTATAAATTTCAAAATTAAAGGTTTCTACTAGTGTAGGTATGCGTCGCACGGAGGTCAGTTTGTGTAATTTAGACGATTGAAACCTCAATATCGAACTAGTTTCTATCATAACCACTAAGTCCTAAAAAAATGCCCAATTATCTTATTAGTAGACCCCAATGCAGAAAATCTATCAACTAACTCATTGTCACTTGTTACGATAAGTCATAGGCCGTTTGATAGCCTGCATAATGATCCGCACTTATTCCACGCGGAAAGGCGATTTTCAAAAGTGCTCCAAGTTGGTAAACCAGAGATTATATGGTGATTTCTTCACGTATATTTAAAATATGGGTTAGTATCTTTAATTTTTACTATTAAACCATATAATCAAAGTTTTAATTTGCTTATTAAAAAAATTAGATAAAAGTTGTGTAGTGAATTATTATAATTTTTCAAATATGTATTACCATACAGTATAGTATACTTTGTGGTATTACATATATTGAACTGTTTAAAGTTCGTATCATTAGGTACGTCAATCATGTATCAGTATCAGTGGTTGTATAAATGCTACATTCAGTTGCCGCTTCTTACCGCAGTATTAGCTGTAATTTATTTAACGTGTGGCACAAGACACCGCACAGGATAAAAATCAATCCGATATGAACTATGTATGTGAAAATGGTGAATATATAAAGATACGATAAAGAATATCAGTGCATGGTAAAATATTGATATATTATAGCATAGGAAGGTTAATAAATTTAGTTAAATTTTTATGAAAAACTATGTTAAATAAAAAAAAATTGTGTGTGCTTAAGACTATACGGCAGAAGTGTAAACTTCAACAAGGCGAAATTAATAATACTGGCCCATAACATATTCTGCAAAGCTGACCGAACCGAACTCTTCTGTGTACTGGCCGTCATCTGCTGCATCATATCGCTCGCTGAATGTTTCTCACAGTTAGTCGACTCGAGCCGATTTCACCCGAATGAGCGTTACATAGCCGAGCCTAACGGCTCAGTTTAATTTACTACCCACAAAGACTGCTAAACGTGCCTAAAGAAATTTACACACTAAAAAATTGTGTGTGCTTAAGAACACACGGTAGAAGTGTAACTTCAACAAGGCGAAATTAATAATACTGGCCTTCATCTGCATCATCATATCGCTCGCTGAATGTTCCTCTCACAGTTAGTAGGCTCGATTTCGATCGTTCAGAACCGACAAGCTGACCGAACCGAATCGTGCATCGAGGCATAAGGGAAAATTATGGAATAAGCAAATAATTAAATAAAAGATATTTTTTAATTAATATGTATATTTTTGTATTTTGTAGGAGGGGCCTTAAAAAGCCCCCGAGTACTGTTGTTTATTAAAAATATGTTATTGTTACCAATTTTATTTGAAATTTAAACAAAAATTCTTCGAGATCAGTATGCGCGACATCGCGATTGCTTCTTTTAGCATTCCGACGGAACTTAATCGGATTTGCACCTTTGAAACCTCAGATTGCTTTAATTAGGAAGAAATAAATCCGCGCCCGCGCTCCAACACTACTGGAATAACGCTATAATCCAGGCTAGGTGAGCCATAAATTGTCACAAAGTAACGTGACACCTATCTAGCTCAATTTAATATAGTGCGTCCACTCCAAATGCTAACATTTCATAATTGAACAGGTCTACCAAAACGGACGGGCCACGATCCTCCACTTTGTTGACGTCACATCCGGGGCTGATTTTTTTTTGATAGTCGCCTCACGACACAACTGACTGTCTTTAAAATATTGAAGTTGGAATGACGGTTCATGAATAATTGATTTTTTAAAAAAATAAATCCGGTTTTGACATTGTTTTTACTATATTCTTGCAGAACACTTTTTTTTAAATGTATAGTAATACTTAATTTTTCAGAGCCGCTTCATTAGCTCACACAAAAATTAAACTTAAAGCGGAAGCGAATGCGTTCGTTTCTGCGTGGAAAGTAATCGGATTACCTACATCTATTTCTTTATATTTGGCACTCGGAAGACTTTTAAAACTTAATAAAATAGTAGTTTACCTAACTAGTGCGGAAAGTGCCTCTTTTCCGCACGCGATTGCAGATGGCCAAACTCCGCTATCGCGTCGTTTGGCCATCTGCAATCGTGTGCGGAAAAGACACTTTACGCACGAGTTAGGTACACTATTTTTTCTATAAGCGTGAGGAAAAAACTAAAAATTAATCAGAAAGTTATTTATATTCAAAACGTTTTAATCAAATCAATTATTATTATTCACATTCTAGTGGCTTCTAGAACTGACTGGGGTAGATCTTCGTCCGAAGAATCCATTGAAAATCTGATTTTTTTGTTTGAAAAATTCAAAAGACGCTTGTATCTGCAAAATTGGCTTTGTTTTGACAGTTTGTTTGTACTTTGTTGCTATGGTGATTTAAGATGCCAAATCTAAAACCACTAGTGTTCATTGTTGTTTGACATTGACAATGACGATATTTATACCGGGGAGGTTTAAAACTTATAATTTGAACCTATTTTACTGAAAACTTTATTTTATCGAAAATATTGAAAATATAGCAGAATTTTAGTCAATTTGAATATTTTTAGGATATTTCGTGTGCTAGGAAAGATACAAATGTATTTTGAACGGTCTAAATGTTATAGAAAACCTCAAAATCGTAACAAATTTACTTTTCCGTACTAGTGCGGAAAAAATATTTTTCCGCACTAGTGCGGAAAAGTGGCACTTTCCACACTAAAATGCGTGCGGAAAAGTTGACTTTTCCGCACGCTTATAGAAAAAATTATTTTTTGTAGGGTAATTTTGTTTTAAAAAGATTAACGCTGGTATTTTTCGATTCTGAATGAATTTTATTGTAAACAATCATTAAAAAATCGAAAAAGTTTTACAATACAAACAAATAAACAAATGCCATGACAAACACAGATAACAAAGTCAAATACATGTCAAATATAACAGTTGACATGCGGTACATAGCGGGTAATTTGAATTCAAAATAAGGAATGCTAAATCTTGAAGATTTTAACCTTTTAATCATCTTGCATCCTTACATAAGTTTGGCGGAATATCGGGTTGGGGTCTGAGAATATTTCACTGAAATTTCGCGGAAATCTGTAGTGCCATTTTGAAAATATCATAAAAAAACGTCTGACCTCCCATAAGACGCAATGTAAATGTCAGCCCCCCGAGAACAGCTGATTTTTTCAGGGTCGTGGCCTGTTTTTTTTTTGTTGGCCTTGAATTGAATAATATAAAACCAGAGAAAGCAAGCTTTGCGATAAGTGTCCTTAAGTAAACTCCATTCGAGACAACGTTTGTTGTTTCACACACAAAAAGTCAATACTAGTAAGTTTTCTCGAAATGGGTTGACATAAAATTCTTGGAACTTTAGGGCGAAGTAGCTTTATTGTCTAGCTGATTCAAATAGAAAAATCTTATGTTTCTTTACCGATAAGTAATTTAGGGCTTTTAGTTTAAGTTCAACATATCTTAGAATGTGACTATTGACTTGTCTCCCCAAGGTTTGGGTTTTTATTAACAGTAGGTTGGACCTAAGTAATCCATTATCTCTTTGAAGAGCTTGGAGCAACCAAGTCAGTGGCGTTGCTGATAATCTTAAAGTTTACTTCACATTCCAACTAATGAGCTAAGTAAGAACTTGTAAATGAAAAGAGAAATAAAATGACATTTTATAGAACCGAACACTTTCTAATCTCACAGATTTTTCATAGCCAATCACTTTAAAGGGAAAACCCTCTACTTGATGTATCCCCACGATTAACCATTACAACTCCCACTCTTCACTTTTCAGTAGTTTTTCTCACATCAACCACCTGTTGCGTGATAGGCGGCACATGGACGTTTACCATAGTGGAGGGAGGCCGAACCACTTTCTTATCTCTGCAAAACCATGTTTTGCGCTTTTAATTTATCTAAGCTGGTTTTGTACAGTGGCACACTCAAGGGTAATTTTAGATTCCTGACAATATGCCAAGCCAATGCGAGACACTGTATCAGAAAAGGCAGTTAAATTTATCCTCCATTAGGGACCTGTACAAACTTGTACAGGGGACAAAATTAATGGGGCGGTTAGCCTAAGAACCAAGAGGGTGCATAATGAGCCAGTAATGACTGCAGTCATAATATAATGGTTATTTAATCGGTAGGAACCTGACGCTATCCTGACTCTCCTGGTATAGGAGAAATGACTCTGACAGGAAGGTAGACCGGGTGTTCTATGCAAGATTTTACCTCGAGACCCTTCAAAAAAACTAAAGTACAATATTTTAAAAGTTATTTTACTTTTGACTGAAATTCCTGTTACTGTGGGAAAGACTAATTCGGGAAGGATCCAGTAGCCTTATAAGGCAATACATTATTGGATTTCCACGGAAAAGGTTTTATCCAAGGCAGCAAAGTCAAATTACTTTAAAGCGATTTTGCCGCCCAGTCAGAATAAAATATCGAAACATAAATTGAGGAGGGCAAAATTAGATTCGAATTGGAAAAGTGGGCTATTCAGGATGAAATGATTTAGGGCTCCTTACCTGGAAACCCATAAAACAGGGATAATTTTGTCAAGAAAGGGATTTCGCCACTGAAGCAAATCGAAAAGAATAAATTTTTAGTATAATGTACAAAGTTTTCTGTTATGGATGATTCTACCAAAAGTGGGCTATATGGATATCATTTTTGGTCATTCCAGAGGGATGAGTACCAGAGGAATGAGTTTTTTAATGGTTTTCCAATTTAAATCAAAATCTATTTAGACTACTTAACTTAAGTTTTATATAAACAATGTTCCTATACTTAGAATTTTAAAACAATCAACAAAAAAATTATAATATTGATATCAGTCAAATATTGACTTACCAGAGGAATGATAATTGAAGCGTTCCTTTTTGATTTCTCCGAAAAAAACTAATTTTCTGCCGAAAATAAAAAGATCTTTAACTTAAACCAAACTAAAGTTGACATTATCTGTCACAACTTGTCACCCTCACAAGTAAATTAGATATGTAGGGCCGTCTCTTTCTCTAGAAATTAACCGGTGGTATTCACAAATATTGTGTTATTAAAAATGGAGCACGTTTAAAATTGTAAAATTTTCCGGAGAAGATGTAAATTCAGATTTTTAAAAATATGACTGCAAACTTAAGTTTTATCAAATTTTTGATAAATAGTTAAGACTTGGTTAAATATTATTTATTAGGATATTTTTTTCAATCTGAGTTTTTAATATTTGGTTTGGGACTACACCAGAGGAATGAGGTATTTGCTTTGTAATAAAAAAAATTGCAAATTTTTTTATACATTAAACTCAAATGCTCCATAAAGAAAATATTTCGTTTTAAATCTTATAACTAAAACTATGCTTCATTTGCAGTCTGTGTTTGAAAAATATGCATTCCCACTCCACAGCACCATTTTTGTAGAATCATCCTTATATTTTATTTAATATTAACGGAGATGATTAGAGACTTATTGGAATAAAGCCAGGCAGTAATAGTGCCAGGTAGCATTTTGACAGTTTTACATTGAAGACTGTTCTTTTTAATTTGACATTACATTAAATCGAATTTAAAAATACGAGCTTTCCTTATGTTTAATAAGGAAGGCTGTATTTCTTCCGGATCTTATAATATACAAAGGGCTAATATTGATAGATCAGCTGTCATCTTATAATGTAAAACTGTCCAAATACCGCCTGGGATTATTATATGCTTGTGGGGTTAGACACAGTGTAGGTAGTATAATCAAAAACCAGCAATTTTCTTAATATAAATTAAAAAAAAAAATTTTTGTCGATACCTGATTTATACATTTAAGATGGTAATAGTAAATCATAATGTTCTAGGTAGATCAAACAAGTTTCGTGGCTAATCGGGTAAAAAGGAGTTTTGTTTCCCTCATATTTTTCCGTGGTTCATTCATCAAGCTTAACCTCACGGGGGTCCAAGATCTAATGGACACCTAATAAGTGTTGACAGTTAACTGTTTCGTCCTTATGGGACTCCTCAGAACACTGCTTGGTCAATGTGACACCCTTGGGAAGTTAATTAGACGGTTTTGTCTCTAATCCTATGTAAATGGTGAGAAAATTGTCGCAAGAAGCGCCATCTATCGATATACGAGAGAAACTAGAACAAGAGCAGGCGAAAATAAACTGCGTCTTAAGCAAATACCTAGTAACCTCAAAATTGTCAAATGCCGGAAATCACATGCTACTTTCTAGGCTCACTTTTTGAACTAAATTATTAACTGGTTAAAAATTTTTTGTATTTAAACTTTAAATTAATGTTTAATGTACAACACACATATTAATTTAAAGAACTAAAATACTGACTTATTATCAAAAAGCATAATTTTTATGTTTTTGCTTATGCATGCAATATTATATATCAAAAGAAATCATAAGCATAAATACAGCATCATCCATCGTTTGGTTTCTTTGTCTTGTTCTTGGTTTAGGGCCAAATTTACTAAACGCCATCTGGTCGTTTTTGTATAAAAAGAAACAGACTAATTTTTAAAAAATTGTAAAATTAAAAAAAAACTCAAAAAACGAGAGCACTGAAGTGTCGTTACCGATAATACTGTACAGCGTGTCCCATTTTCGATGGGATTAAATGGGAAACTCGGTTATTATTAAAGATATCGATTTTCTGATTGCACCTTACCGTGCTCTTTTTTTGAGCCCTTAAAAATGGTGTAATCAGATTTTTGCTATACCCCGTGGTTTCGCTAATACAGGGAGTTTTTGAAAAAATTGTATTTTAATTAATTCCTTGTATCTCGCTTATTTTGCAAGATATTTTTATTTTGTAAAAACCTTTCTATGGCAACTTTTTTAGAGCAAAATAATGACGTTGTCAATTTTTTAAAATATTGTTTAGTTTTTGAGATATGGTGTTTATAATAAAAAAATTAAATACGGACCTGGATTTTTTTATTACTGTTTTGATTGGTTCCATGCTATTATTACCTTAATATGATAAAACTTTAATATTTTTTTGATTTAAGGTTTAAAAAAAACTATTTAATATTTGAAAAAAAAATTATAGTCCGAACCTGGAAATTTCCAACGTAATTATAAATTAAAAATTGCAAGACACACTAGTTGAACGATTTTTAGTATATCTGTTTTGAAATGATAATTAAAAGATTTATAAATAAAGTAAAAAACGTTAAAAAGTTACAAAAATAATATCATACTAATTATTTGATGGTAGCACAGCAGGTCGTGAAATTTACAAAACAAAAGCGTGGAATTGACATTACTATTTTACTTGTCATTTTTGTGCATGGCATGGCAATTATTTTAAACTGGCTAGAAATCGACCATATCCAGATTTTGAAAAATGTGATATGTTTGACTGCTTCATTCAAGCAACAAAATCCCAATATTTAAATCGCAGAAATATTTTTATGCAAAATGCGTTAAGAAAAATTACTCAAAAATGCCAACAATGTCTTAAACATAATGGCAATCAGAAAAATTAGTTATTTTTTGTAATTTGTTTTTTTTTGTATTTTTCGTAGACTTTGTTTCAAATAAATCTGTAAATTAACGTAAAACCATTTTAATATGCTAAGTATCAAAACAGTTAAACTAAAAATTGTTTAACTAGCAATTTTTAATTTATATTTATGTTGGAAATATCCAGGTTCGGACTAATTTTTTTTTTTAATAATAAATATTTTTTTTTACCTTAAAACAAAAATTTTTTGAAATTGTTATTGTTTTATGATAATACTAGCATGAAACCAATCAAAATAGTAATAAAAAAAATCCAGGTCCGTATTTAATTTTTGTATGATAAATACCATATCTCAAAAACTAAACAATATTTCAAAAAGTTGACAACGTCATTATTTTCTTCTAAAAAAGTTGCCATGAAAAGGTTTTTACAGAATAAAAATATGTCGCAAAATAAGCGAGATAGAAGGGATTATTACAAATACAATTTTTTCAAAAACTCCCTGTATTAGCGAAACTACGGGGTCTAGCAAAAATCTGATTACGCCATTTTTAAGGGCTCAAAAAAAGAGCACGGTAAGGTGCAATCAGAAAATCAATATCTTTAATAATAACCGAGTTTCCCATTTAATCCCATCGAAAATGGGACACGCTGTACATCAATTATTATTGACGTTGCACATTTCATAAGGAAGAAAACAGTAACCCTCAAATCATAAGTAAAAACGCGGTAAGTTTGAATCCATTACTGTCTTTATGCTTATGAACATACGGCTTACTAACCTATTTTAAATAAAAAAAAAGACTTAAATTTGACAAAACCTGTAATGTTGTAACTGAAATTTGGTTTAAAAGACCCATAGATGGCGACTAGATATCTAACTCAGTTTGGCCAAAATTGTGGGTTACTAGCCCTCAGATGCACCGTAACAAGCTTTGCTAATCCATTCTCCCTCTTTGTTGTTTTGTATCTGAGCAACAAAGACTTAATCGCGATTAAACACATGATCGCGCTTAAGTGCTTACGGTGCATCTGAGGGTAAGTATTTGCTTATGACGGCAGTATACATATCACGAGTCGTTAAATACCGAGATGAATTCCATCAAAGGAGCATGCGCCAAAATTTACGTCAAAATGTCTAATTTAAATTATTGGCGCGAATACCGTGATTGGCGCGAGCTCGAAGAGCTTAACGTATAATAAAAAATTCAAGGTATAAAATAATCAATTCTAATTTTTAGGTATGATTTTATATCGGTACCGGGTGGTTTTTTATAACCGGAGCACTCAGCAACTTTATCATTGAAAATAAATTGAGATTTTTTTGGTTAATTATGACAACTTTAAAAGCCAACATAATTTTTTTCTATCTGTCACCATGTACATAGTGTCCCAAATTCGATGTTTTTGGGGGGTTTCGGGTATTTCTAGACGGGCTAAAAAAAACTGATCCCCCCTTTGCGACACTCAAATTTCAAAAGAAGCTTAAAGGTGAAAATCGCATTTTGATATAGCAAGCCGTTTTTAAACTACGGGGTGTTTTTAAAAAGTCTGCATTTTGGGAAGGGGTCTATAACTTGTTTATTTATTAATATTTTTGATTTCTGTGAAAACATTCTTAAGACACTTTTTTAAGAGGAATTAAATTTCATTTGTCACGTTTAGTTTTTGAGATATCACATAATATTAATTTTGCTTTATGGGAGGATCCCTTTATTTCTTTATATTGTTGTATTTTTTTTATTTTTACCACATATTTTAGTTTGCTTAATGGGTTTAAAATATTTTAATATTATAAAATTATAAAAATAATAAAGAGGTGATAAAAAATAAAAATAAAGAAAAAAATAAAATATTGAGTGTGATACATCATTTTAAAGGAAATTTTAAGCTGATTTTAAAAATCGAATAAAAAAAGAGTTATTCTGTAAGAAAAATAACAACTTTATGCAATATTTTAAAAACCAAAAGAGATAAATAAAAACCGTTTACATCTGTCAATTCTTCAAGAAAAGGTCTATAAGAAAGCTATTTACACATAAACAAAAAAGTTATAGACCCCCTCCCAAAATGCAGACAAAAACACTCCGTAGGTTAAAAACGGCTTGCTATATCTAAATGTGGTTTTCACCTTTAGGCTCCTCTTGAAATTTGAGCGTCGCAAAGGGGGTCAGTTTTTTCTATCTCCCCTAGAAATACCCGACACCACAAAAAAACAACGAATTTGGGACGTACAGGGTGTGACAATGAAGTCGATTTTTTGAGAGGGAACACCTTGTATATTTTTGCATTTTAAGATTCGTCTTTTCTTTCTGATTTCAAAAATATACAATATCTACGTGCTGCGATTAATATTTTTTGAGGTATATGCAGTATTTCTTCTATATGATCTTATGCATTTCACGTTTATTTTGTTTTGCCATGGGAGTATTGACTCTCAACTCCAATGTTTCTTCAAGTATTTCTTGATTGTGTTTGTATTTCAAATCATCACACAGATCCAAGTTTTTTGGGAAGGAGCATTTACATTCTAGGCATCTAAACATAAAAACACTTTCTGCATAGGAATACCTTTGTTTTTGTATGCCATGTTTACTTTGACAGTGTTTATTCAAATTAAATTGGGCACTAAATAATTTGTCACACAACTTGCACGTCACCGGCATTTTCCCAGCACAAAAACGACGAATTTTCATCAAAAAGCACTGGAAATTATTAAAGTTTTGCTGTATAAAACTATACTGAAATATCTCTCAGTTGATTGGTTGGCAGAAGTGACAGATCAACGCTTGCGCACGTCTTGGAATTCATCTCGGTATTTAACGACTCGTTACATATCGATCAATGAAAAGATCGATTACAAATAAAAAGAAACATACCAACCGTGATCGACGGCAGCTCTTCTGTCTTTTAGGCCAGAGTAACGCTGATTAGCGTGTTTACCCGCCATCAAACGCGAGCGTCAATCAGCGGAATTTTTAAGCCAAATAATACTAACAAACGTGAATTTTAGTACCCGTGAATTTAAAAATCAAACAAGTTTTTGTGACTAATCGGGTAATAAGAAGTTTTTGTTTCTCTCATATTTTTCCGTGGGTTACTTGAAAGCTTCATCTCACGAGGGTTCAAGATCTAATGGACATCTAATATGTGTTGACAGTTAACTGTTTTGTCATAATGAGACTCCTCAGAACACTGCTTGGTCAATGTGACACCCTTGTGAAGTTAATTAGACGGATTTGTCCCTAATCCTATGTCTATAGTGAGGAAACCCTCGCATAAAGCGCCATCTACCTGAATATTGTTCTGTCTCTTTTCCAATCTGTTTTTAAGCTTTTTATGGAAAATGCATTTAGCTTAAACCGTTTTCGAAATGTAAAAACATCAATTGGTTTTATTCAAGAGCTGCTCAAAAAGTTTCCTACTTTCAGTTCTTTCCAATCCTATGCTAAGAGCGAGCGAACAGGCGAGGGTTTTAAGAAACAACTTTTTATCCCATACTTCCATGATAACTGCTTGAAAAATAGAAACTTGGAGTTAACCGCAGTTTTGCAGCAAATTGCAGCAAACGTTTTAAAAGATAAGGGCCTACTTTACTTTGGATTTTGTTATAATTGAAGTTATGTAGAAGTAGTAGAAGCGACTTGAAAAATGAGCGATGTGATAAAACAAACTTTGCGAGTTAGAGCAGCGTAGGTACAGGGTGTTTGGATTCGGGCACATTGGGGGGTTCAAAGTACTTTCCATAGAAATTTAACCAGGGCTATCAAAATGGACGGGCCACGATCCTCCACTTTGTTGACGTCACATCCGGGGCTGATTTTTTTTGATGGTCACGTTACGACACAGCTGATTGTCTTTAAAATATTGAAGTTGGAATGACGGTTCATGGATATTTGATTTTTTTTTAAATAAAGCCGTTTTTGAGATTGTTTTTACTTTATTCTGGCAGAACAATTTTTTTAAAATGTATAGTAAGTCCTAATTTTTCATAGCCGCTTCATTAGCTCACACAAAAATTAAGTTTAAAGCAGGAGCGAATGTGACAATCACATATGACAAAGTCAAATACATGTCAAATATAACAGTTGGCATGTGGTACATGGCGGGTAATTTGAATTCAAAATAAGGAATGCTAAATCTTGAAGATTTTAACCTTTTAATCATGTTGCTTCCTTACAAACCTTTGGTGGAATATCGGGATGGTGTCTGAGAATATTTCACTGAAATTTTGCGGAAATCTATAGTGCCATTTTGAATATATCATAAAAAACGTCTGACCTCCCATAAGACCCAATGTAAAATTCAGCCCCGGGAGAACAGCTGATTTTTTCAGGGTCGTGGCCTCTATTTTTGTGTTGGCCTTGATTTAACTGCAAAGTTCTCCTATTGCGAAGCCGGCGAGCAGTTATGTCAAATGTTCAACAAAAAATAATGTCGTCCGCGTCATTTTAACGTCAGATACTGATACAATGTTAACCGTGGATTGGTGTTAACTTTAACTCTTGGGAAAGGCTTTACAGAATAAATATCAAGGAGAGTTATCAAAATAGTGACATCTCCTTAACAGTATTTTAATATTTAAATCAAGTCGTTTTTGAGCTTGAGTTTTGCCAGGGAGGCTTTAACTTTGTTACGGATGAAAATGTTTTTTTTTTGTAAAATAATTTTTGTGACGGAAATTTGTTCGAAAATAATTTTTTCTATAAGCCTGCGGAAAAGTCCACTTTTCCGCACGCATTTTAGTGTGGAAAGTGCCACTTTTCCGCACTAGTGCGGAAAAATATTTTTTCCGCACTAGTGCGGAAAAGTAAATTTGTTACGATTTTGAGGTGTTCTATAACATTTAGACCGTTCAAAATACATTTGTATCTTTCCTAGCACACGAAATATCCTAAAAATATTCAAATTGACTAAAATTCTGCTATATTTTCAATATTTTCGTTAAAATAAAGTTTTCAGTAAAATAGGTTCAAATTATAAGTTTTAAACCTCCCCGGTATAAATATCGTCATTGTCAATGTCAAACAACAATGAACACTAGTGGTTTTAGATTTGGCATCTTAAATCACCATAGCAACAAAGTACAAACAAACTGTCAAAACAATGCCAATTTTGCAGATACAAGCGTCTTTTGAATTTTTCAAACAAAAAAATCAGATTTTCAATGGATTCTTCGGACGAAGATCTATCCCAGTCAGTTCTAGAAGCCGCTAGAATGTGAATAATAATAATTGATTTGATTAAAACGTTTTGAATATAAATAATTTTCTGATTAATTTTTAGTTTTTTCCTCACGCTTATAGAAAAAATAGTGTACCTAACTCGTGCGTAAAGTGTCTTTTCCGCACTTGATTGCTGGCCAAACTCCGCTATCGCGTCGTTTGGCCATCTGCAATCGCGTGCGGAAAAGAGGCACTTTCCGCACTAGTTAGGTAAACTACTATTTTAGAACAATTTTTTTCAAATGGACGTTTTTACAAAAAAACAAAAGTTTGAAGAGCTACTTTTTTCAAAACACTTTTTTTTCGAATCCAAAGTTGTTAATGACTTTTTGAAACTCAACTTTTACTCAATCTTTTCTAAAAACATTTTTTTATAAATCCTAAATAAATTTATCCTGTTTTCTGTCTATTTTTTGAGAGTTGTTAAAGAGTTAAACGCAAACATTGTCTACCTGTCCGTTGGCGATATTTTTGTAGATTAAATACTGGGATATTTTTGTAGAGGAAATAAATAAATACTCATGGGGGTCCTAAATGTTTTTTATGCGAAAACTGTTCCGCGCGATTCCTTTTTTTATAAAGAATCCAACTTTCAAACAGAATTTGATCTGTCTGTTTTAGTTTTTGAGAAAATACATAAAATTTGAATATTTATAGATTTTTTTATCGAATGACATTTTATCGAATAACGTTTTTATCGAAAACATTTTTATCGAAAACATTTTTATCGAAAACTATTTTATCGAATAACATTTTATCGAATTGCATATTTATCGAATTATATTTTTATCGAATTACTTTTTTATCGAATGACATTTTGATTGAAAACAATTTTATCGAAAACACTTTTATCTAATTAAATTTTTATCAGAAACAATTACTACTTTTCCTGTTTAGCAGAGATGGACCAGGTGCTGACGATAGTTGATTGTTGACTTGATTAGGTTAGTATCCTAACCAGACCCGGTTAGGTTGTTATTATCAAAAAGAACTAGGAAGGTGAAGTAAAAGTAAATATAAAACAACAGTTGTACAAAATAGCGCGGGTCAAAATAGCGCAGGCCATAATAGCGTATGGTCAAAATAACACATCGCCATAATACCGCAGGCCAAAATAGCGCAAGCTATAATAGCGCAGGCCAAAATAGCGCAGACCAAAATAGCGCAGGCCAAAATACCGCAGGCAAAAATAGCGCAGGCCAAAATAGCGCATGTACAAAATAGCGCATGCCCAAAATAGCGCATGCCCAAAATAGCCCATGGTCAAAATAAAACTGTAGTAGTGGAGGTGATATTAGGCGTCCGGCGCTGATTTGTAGTTTCTCTGTCATACTTGTTACTATCATGTCATAATTTTCCCTCTTTTCATTCCCCAAAACTCGGGGTTGGGCCAGCTTTTCTTTTTATTTCGTGTTTATGCTGTATAAGTTTTGCAGCTTTTTCTTTATTTGTTTTCTTCCACGGGCAGACGGGCAGAGCAGGCACTAGAAAAATAGATAAATACTGTCAGCCCTTACACTAGTATAGTTCCTCCATTGAAAATTGCCACACAAAACTGCAATAGACGTGGCACGTGGTAGTGTAATCATAATAACTGTTTTGGGATTTTTAAGAGTATGTGCTAAAATTGAAAATTTATTTTAAAAGTTTTGAAAACATCAGTATTTTAAGCACCACCATTTAATGTCTTTAAGTAAAAGTATCGAACGAACCTAATCTCGTCTATCGACAAGTACTACCTGCACCCTTTAGCAATGGGTTACACACTTCAAATATGAACTCTTTTATACGGCGAGGAACTCTAGTAGTATTGGCAAAATATTATCGGTTGTGTGTTTATCATAATCTTAGCAAGCTCGATACATACGTCATTCGATTACATTCCTTCACAGAAAAAAATTATGTCAACTCTAGAAAAGGTATTTTAATTTTCTAGTTTTGAAAAAAGATTCAGTATTTAAAAACAAAAAACTGTTTTACAAATCAAGTCAGTACCTAACGAAAAACCATTTTTAAAAAAAAACAAAGAATTATTAAATTAAAAAAAAATCCTCTAACGAGCTAATTGGATTATGGGTAAAATCCATTATGGTTAACTTTTTAACGGATCATTGTATCAATATGCGGTTTTCGGAATATACTAGACTACATTTTGCTCAATATAGTACCAAAAACTTCGTAGGAGCTTTAGTTCCTGAGATATTTAGAAAAAAAATGTTATAAGGTTGATATATCATGGCTTCACTTGAAGTGTGCTAATAGGCTAGCTTTTATTTTTATTTTGAATTTAAACAAGCGTTATCTCGATTTAAAATAAATTATAAAATTAAAAGCACAATCTATCTTTTCTTTCAGTGGTGTATATAGAAAAAAGTTTCGGGGGAGGGGGGCGAGACAGTTTCGGGGGGGGCCCGAGACCTCATGAGGCTGTATTTTATGCTATTTTATGTTTGTATTCATGAAATATGTGGAAAATATCAAAAAAATCTTAGCTTCGGGGGGGGGGGGGGGCAGCCCCCCCCCTTATATACGCCACTGTCCTCTTTACTATACCTATTTTCGGTTATGTAATCATTGGTTATCCATATTAACCAATTGCTAAATAACCGAAATCTAACCAAAAACTAAAAATATAGGACAGAGAACATTTTACCTTTGTTATGTATAGTTTAAATACATTATAATAAGTAATCTGTAATGATTTGATGTAAGGTTTAAATAGAATACCATACAGGGTATTCCATTTAAAATGTTTCACACGGGATTTCTCGAGACTTGTTAAAAATTTTAAAAAATGCCGAGAAATGTCGATTTTGTTTTGCGACATCTCTCCCAAGTAACATTTCTTTGTTTATAGCAGAAGCTAAAAGGTTGCCAGCGCCCTTCCTTGAAACCATTAGTTTCAATGTTTGGTCGCTAGCACGTTCCCATTACCCTTATATACCCCTTAGACCTCCAAAATGGGACTCCCCAATTGGTGGTGGCAACCTATGTACTAAACTCACTATAAAACCATAAGAAATAAACTCCAGCTTCGCCCTCTAGCGGATCCACCAGTATAAAACCTTTTAGAGCCTTCCTATAAAATCTTTTTAAAATGCCCAAAAGTTATGGCAAAAACCAAAAGTCTAAAGTTTATATTTACCACTCTTAAAAACCTTAAGGAAACTAGGTTCTATATGGCCGCCTATCTAATTATATTTACTTTTAAACTACTGGTAACTATAAAAACAAAAAGATATAAGATAACCTTTTATCTCTATTATAAAACACTTTTGTGATGACCTAAAGTAATGAAAAAAACTAAACGACCTTTTTAAAAACTTTAGGTAAAATGGTTTTATAAGACCATCTTTATAAATCAGAAATCAATACAATCAAAAGTATCTAAAAGGAACAGAAGGAATATCAGTTTTATTATACTCCCTTTATAAATCACTTTTTGGTTGTATAACACCCCTTTAGATAATTGGCAATATAAATTACCTTTATGTAGCCAAATTGATCCTAAAACCCATAACAGCACCCTCTAAATAACCAAGAAACGAAATTAATAAAACCTTGAGTGGTAATAATGTTACTTGGGCTATCTAGGACTTTCAGTTCTTTATCTAGAACTGATTTGATTTTTCATATCGAAAGACTAGGTTTCGAGTTATTTGATTCAGAATTTTTTAAATGAGCAATCTGAACTAATCGCATAATTTCAATTAGACCTGTACGAACTGAAGTATTAGATAGTTTAAGTTGTCCTACGTATTTTTACGTAAAACTGCACGTTAAGCGCTCTACGTTTTGTTCCAAATTTGAGTTTAAGTTGAATGTTTTTACGTTACCATAACAATGTCTACTAATAGCAGAGAATATGGAATAAGGCACTGTATTTTTTTGATGTTACAATTTTGTTTTTTGTCTTTTCAACTACAGTATGAATATATTTGCAAAGAATCGTTTGTACTGGAAGCGGAAATTATCGTCTAGGCCTCATTTTTCGATCGGTCAATCAACCAATTCTATTCTTTGGTAACGTTAAGGTGCCCGCAGACTGCCGTAAGCTAACGTAAATACGTAAGCTCCTAACGTGACCTTGACGACGGTGTGACGAAGTGCGCTTACGTAACTGTCAAATCTCATGCTTACGTAAAAATACGTAGCACAACTTAAACTATCTATTATATCGTGGAGGACTACGTAATTTATAAAATCATCCACTCTCAACCCTATTGCTTTCAAATTTGACCATAACACTGCTGAGCTGAAGGGGTAAAAGAACTTTCTGGAGAAAAGTTCCTTCTTCAGTGACGAAAATTCGCCGAGTTGCTTTCAGTGAGAATTAAACGCTCGACAAAGTTTCTGAGCTTTTCAGCAACATTTTTAGGTGTGTTTTATACAGGGTGCTTCTTTTTAGAGGTTTGGGGTTCTAAATTATAATAAAACTTATTTAAATCATAGTAAACCAAAAAAAATATTGATTGAACAAAATGCATTTTTTTTTTGGTAGCAATTAATGTTGAATAATTTTATATTTTTATAGTTTTTTTACTTTATTTGTTGTAAATATGCGATAAAACATATAGGTTCTGCTTTCTGTAAAAACTAAACTTTTTCTAGTTAAACTTGATTTTCCACATATCTGATAGTTTGCAGTTACCACCTAGCTGGCAAATTTTTTTTTATGCAATGCACAGGCACGCATGGTACACGACATGCAAACAATCCACGTGATGCCTCCTTGTTCTTTCTCTCATTTATATAGCGCCAGCAGTCTGCAGGAAACAATGTCTTTCCACAATCGAAAAACGAACAACCTTTAATACTATAAGCAATACTAGAAATAAATTACGCCCACCTTCACAAAAGTCATATGGGGCACTTACTAGGACAATATTAGATGAGAAATGCGTGATAATGGAGTACATGCAATTAATCGAAATATGTCTTACGCAACTCTACAATCAAAATTAATGAAGAAATGCTTATTACGAATATTTCTGTTAAATGTGACATGGGGTAGGTTATTTAAAATGTGATGATATTGTAACAGGCAGCCAGTGTGACAGTGGTACTGTCACCTCAAGTGGCCAAGGCTTAAATGTTGTGAGCTATCAACTTAGGCTACAACTTATATAAATTATAAAAAGATTAAATGTTATTACTTATTTGTTCTCGAAAGGGAATTTGACGATTCTTGGAAAAAAAGTATGCTATAAACGTTTTTCTCAAATGTATAACCAATGTAGGATAATCATACATACCTTTTCAATTTTCTTCTTGTAGCTTCACACTTTCACTTCTTATATTTATTAATTGAATATCAACTTTTACTACTATTAAGCTTTTGTATTCAAATATTTACACTTCTTAAACTTTTAGGCTTATAAACCTTTCGTATATTTGTTGTGAATATATATATTTATCAACATTTTAAACGTTGATTGAATAGGTGAAACTTTTCAATCAATTGTTTAATTTACTTAATATTACTGTTTATGTTTGGGATATATTGTTGATTAAATATGCCGATTTTAGGGCAACGAATGGTTTGTATTTTGAAGTTAAAAAAAACCATAAAACAGATAAAAACATTATTTCAAAACACTGGAAACAGTAATAATTAATGGCTTTAAAATTAATAAACTCCAAAAGAAAAGACTAAAATAATTATGAATAATAAAGATAATAGCTTATACAAAGTTAAAATAATTGATAAATTTCCCCAGTTGAAATAAAACCGTCCTTAAGAAGTTTGAACGAAAGCGTACCGAACTAAGCGAAGCCGAACTAAAGAGTGATCTCCCTCCCGACTTTCGAAAGTTTCAGTACTCTGCTCTCTAGGCGTTCTCAACTTGGCGCTAGCTGATTAATCTAAAATGTAAGCTTTCTTTAACGGTTTTCCTGTCCAAGACATTCCTGGCCTACCGTTGTCGTGGTTTGAAACTTAAGCTCTTTCGCATTGGCGAAAAAGACAAAGAGACAAAATACCACCGCAATTGCGTGGAGATGCGTGGACTCAGAAAATCGATAGAGTTAAAATTACACAGTGTGTTTTTTAAAAGTTGAAAATAGTTTAGCTAATTTGTTTCCAGTTACAAAATATGAATTATTTTGATGTTAGTGGCTCAAAGGACATATTAGCCGAATACAACTTTTATTAAAATACAGCGAACCTGAAAATATGCCAAAAAACAAGTCGCCGGAGTTGCCATAAATTTTACTTAATCTTAACCTAGTCTTGAATATAATTAATGCTTGTTGATGTCAAAACAATATTTAATTAAAAATCTTTAAAAACTTATAAATGGCAAAAATACCACTTATATTCAAATCCTGTTTTGTTACAATATGAAAAACTGTTTTAACTTTTATTTAGGCTCGCTGAATGACGTAGGTGAAACGCTGCTTCACCTCTTTCTTCCAAACTAAATATAGTACTCTAAGACAGGACAAAAAATTAAAAATCGGATCTAGGCCGCGTTAGAAAAACCGATCGAGCGGTTGGTCACCCTATTACCTATTAACTGATGAAAAACCGTGAGCGTTCCCGGTCGCGATTTTATAGCGACATGTCGTCTTCTCTTTCTATATTTTGCAATTATAAGGCAACAAAACATATCGCTATGAAATTCTACATTGTTCAAGCGATTTTTGTTTTTTGTTCGCCTGGGTTTACTCGATATGTCGCGGGATAAAGGCGTCCTTTCGTTGTCTTGACAACGTCGCCTGCTTTGACATGACAAAGAATTAGGTGTTGAACCTGCCTACATTAGATAGTTTAAGCTGTGCTACGTATTTTTACGTAAGCATGAGATTTGACAGTTACGCAAGCGCACTTCGTCTCACCGTCGTCAAGGTCACGTTAGGAGCTTACGTATTTACGTTAGCTTACGGCAGTCTGCGGGCACCTTAACGTTACCAAAGAATAGAATTGGTTGATTGACCGATCGAAAAATGAGGCTTAGACGATAAGTTCCGCTTCCAGTACAAGCGATTCTTTGCAAATATATTCCTACTGTAGTTGAAAAGACAAAAACAAAATTGTAACATCAAAAAAACACAGTGCCGAATTCCATATTCTCTGCTATTAGTAGACTTGTTATGGTAACGTAAAAACATTCAACTTAAACTCAAATTTGGAACAAAACGTAGTGCGCTTAACGTGCAGTTTTACGTAAAAATACGTAGCACAACTTAAACTATCTATTATTAAAATAGTGTTCGGTTATCGGCGTATTGTTTACATTCGGTTCTGGTTCGGTTTTTATTTTAATTATTTTGCACAATGTTTAAGTATCAACCTGATTTCGCTGATTTTAGTGAATTAGGTTCAGAATTGGGGGGAGGATCCTGCGAAAATCAAGAACCGCCCCTGCCGCCTATATCGTATGCCCGTCACTGAGGAAATCATTTGCTTGATTGCCGGAAGTCGATTTTTTTCTGTTTATCATTAGCAGTATTATGGGTTAGAATCCCAACCTTTCGACGTTTTTGTGTCTACGCAAAACCCTTGAACAAAAACTGGGCGATTTTAATTCTAGTATGGATGGAAAATCCCTGGTTCAATTTAAAATCCAAAAGAGCTGGGAATACTAAGCGAGTTTTAAAAAAATCCGTAAATATTTTTAACTGTTATTTTTTCTTGTTTTTTGAGGGGTCCATCAGTCATCAGGTTTTCGTAAAAGCCCCGAAAAACGTTTTCAGCATTTGGAAAACATAAATACAGTGAGTAATGGGTTGGTTAAGTGCTGCATCAGTGAATAATTAAATCTCATGTGCAGCTTTATGGCCCAAAAATATTAACATGTTCACTTTTTTAATGCATATTTATAAAGTAGTTTTTTATGCACCTTGGTTAAAAAGTACAGGGTGTGCCAAAAACTATGTCCATGCTTTTCTCTATCCGTAACGTTTATATCTTTGTTTTTACCCAACAGCAGCACGGCGAAAGGAAGGGTTTTTCGATTGGGATGTGTATGTTTGTGTCACGCTAGAGGCTAAACGGCTGAACCGATTTTGGCAAAAAATGTGTCGTTGAATTGCTACTGATCCCGAAGGTGCTATAGGCTATATTTTTTTAAATAGGAATCAACATGGCGGTCTTCAGAGGCTATTTTGTCACATGATGTAGGCTTTGAGGTAAACAAATTATCTAAATTTCAGGCGATTTTAATGAAATTCCTTTGATCACCCATTCCAAATGTTCTCTAATTTGATGTACTTACTTTGTAGTCCTTCCTGCTCGTACTCATCTCCCCTTCTGTCATTTCGCCCACCCTCTTCAAAAACCATATTCGCATAATTTTATCAAATATAGAGCGATTTCAAAAATTCTTTCTGCATACGCTTTCAGATTTTTTTCCAACACCATTTTACTAGGTCCCCTCATCCCACCTCTCCCTCTCTCCTCCCCACCATCCTTATTAGTGTAACAAAACGGGATTTAAATATAAATGGTATTTTTGCCATTTATAAGTTTTTAAAGATTTTTAATTAAATATTGTTTTGACATCAACAAGCATTAATTATATGCAAGACTAGGTTAAGAATAAGTAAAATTTACTCCGGCGACTTGTTTTTTGGCATATTTTCAGGTTCGCTATATTTTAATAAAAGTTGTATTCGGCTAATATGTCCTTTGAGCCACTAACATCAAAATAATTCATATTTTGTAACTGGAAACAAATTAGCTAAACTATTTTCAACTTTTAAAAAACACACTGTATGATTTTAACTTTATCGATTTTCTGAGTCCACGCATCTTTGAATTGCGGTGGTATTTTGTCTCTTTGTCTTTCTCGCCAATGCGAGAGAGCTTACGTTTCAGACCACGGCAACCAAGAATGACTGTAGAGCAGAGTGGCTTGTCTTGGACGAGAAAACCGTTAAAGAAAGAGACCAATCAGCTAGCGGCAAGCTGAGAATGCCTAGAGAGCAGGGTACTGAAACTTTCGAAAGTCGGGAGGGAGATCACTCTATAGTTGCGCTTTGCTTGGTTCGTTACGGTTTCGTTCACACTTCTTAAGGGGGGTTTTATTTCAACTGGGGAAATTTATCAATTATTTTAACTTTGTATAAGCTATTATCTTTATTATTCATAATTATTTTAGTCTTTTCTTTTGGAGTTTATTAATTTTAAAGCCATTAATTATTACTATTTCCAGTGTATTGAAATAATGTGTTTAACTGTTTTATGGTTTTTTAACAACAAAATACAAACCATTCGTTGCCCTAAAATCGGCATTTTTAATTAACAATATATCCTAAACCTAAACAATAATATTAAGTAAATTAAACAGTTGATTGCATGGTTTCACCTGTTCAATCAACGTTTATAATGTTGATAAATATATATATTTACAACAAATATATAAAAGGTTCATAAAACCTAAAAGTTTAAGAAGTGTAAACATTTGAATACAAAAGCTTAATAGTAGTAAAAAGTTGATATTCAATTAATAAATATAAGAAGTGAAAGTGTGAAGCTACAAGAAGAAAATTGAAAAGGTATGTATAATTTTCCTACATTATTTTTACATTTGAGAAAAACGTTTATAGCATACTTTTCCTCGAAGAATCGTCAAATTCCCTTTCGAGAACAAATAAGTAATAACATTTAATCTTTTTATAATTTATATAAGTTGGTAGCTCACAACATTTAAGCCTTGGCCACTTGAGGTGACAGTACCACTGTCACATAGCCGCCTGTTACATTAGTAATAGTTATAGCTATAACTTTCACAAATATAAAGCGATTTCAAAAGTTCTTTCTGCACACGCTTGAAGACTTTTTTCCAACATCATTTTACTAGTTTTCCCCTCCCTCTCTTCGCCACTCCCTCCTTTTTAGTAATAGTTGTGGCTATACCTTTCACAAATATAGAGCGATTTAAAAAAAAATTTCTGCACACGCTTTAAGACTTTTTTTCCAACATCATTTTTTTAGTAGGCTAAATCAGAACCTAAAAGTTGAAAATAAAAAAAAATTAAATAAAAAAAACAACCAATTTGTAACTGCTAGTCGCAGTTGGGTACAAAATTACCGAATAACCTAATTCATGAAAATACAAAACTGTATAATTTCGTAAGTGCACTTTGGGCATCAAAACTAAAAGTTCAAGCATGTCGTACATTATTATAGGTATACCTATCAATTTTGTACCCAACTGCGACTAGTAGTTACAAGTAAATTTAGCAGTTGGGTTTTTTTTTTATAAAAAAAAAATTGTGCTTTTTTACCGAATAATGTATTAGAATTTGTTACGGATAATGCTAATGATAAGTAAGCAAAAATGTAGTGCTGTTTTTTTACCCTAATTATAAACTAAGCAAAACGTAACATCCGATGTCATTAGGGCCGATGGAATAAAGCCATGCAATAATAGATCATCTCTTTTGTAAAACCCAAGTTATTGAAAAGAAAATGGCATACGGACAAGAGCTGCACCTGTTTTACGTCGATTTGCAGAAGGCATATGATAGTATACCACTAAATCTACTTTGGAAAGCGTTGGAAAACACAAACATAAGCGTACAACTAATTAAGGCCATCAAAGAGTTATACCGCAATAGTAAGGCAAAAGTTAAAATAAAAGCAAAACTAACCAAATGCTTTCAAGTAAATAAAGGTCTTAAACAAGGTTGCTGTATCTCGCCTACGCTCTTGAAGATATACTTGGAACAAGTCCTTAAAGTATGGAAGAGAAAATACCAAAACATGGGAATTCCGTTGGACGAAACCACCTTGTATACTTTATGTTTCGCCGATGATCAGATAGTAGTGGCTCAGGATTATGACGACCTCGAATAATAATAATAATAATAATAATAATAACAATAATAATATGGACCAAAGTATATCAAAACATAACAAAAAGCTTATATATAACACCATTGTAAAAAGTATTATTACATACGGCTCAGAAGTATGGCCAATCAAGGATAGAACAGAAAAAAGTCTTTCCGCTACAGAGATGGACTATTGGAGAAGAGCAGCAGGGAAATCAAAAAGAGAAAGAGTTACAAATCAAAGAATAAGATAAATTATGACAGTGGGTAAACGTACTTTAGTGGATGATATAAGAACAAAACAACTGGTGTGGTACGGACATGTACAAAGAATGAATGGTGAAAGACTACCTAAACAAATACTACAATGGAAACCAACTGGCCGAAGAAAATGAGGACGGCCAAGGAGAAGCTGGAGAGAAGAAATAGACAGTGAAATAAGAATAAGAGGCCTAGATGATGAATTATGGGCAAACAGAAACGAGTGGAGATTGGGTAACGGAAGACATAGAACGTTGTGAAACCGATAAATATATATAATAATAGTTCCAGTCAGTATTTTGACAGGTTTACATTGCAATATGGCAGTTGATCCTTCAAAATTGTCTTAGTCGAATTTAAAACTAAGTCGTTTATTTATCTATAATTAAAGTCGACAGTATTTATTTCGGCTCGTAAAGTAAACAAAACACTTATTGAAAGATTAGCTGGCATATTCCAGTGCAAAACTGTCAAAATAAGGCCTGACACTAATATTGCATGGCTTCCCACATAGCACAATCACGTGTTTAACACGTAAAAAAGGCGTGAGAAAAAAAAACGTTGATTTTAAAATCTGCTAGAGAAAAACGTTTATTTCATATATGAAAACAAGCTTAATAGGTCATTCATTAACGTTATAAAAAATAAAGTTGCTAAAAACGGCGTTTTAATAACGCCTTTATCAAATTAAAACAGCAATTTTTTTACGTTAGTTTCAAGTGATTTTTATCAACGTTAAAATCACATTAGATTTACGCCTTTTCTACACGAATTTTTAAACGCGACTTGCATGGCTTTTCTACCGTATATTTTTGAGATTTTACTAGCAGCATCGCCATCTATAGTCGGGATTTTTCATTTTGACGAAATCTATCAGGCAGTGCTTTGGCCTCTAAACTCCAAAAACCTGTTAAGGGACTGATGCCTGATCCACGATCACAACGCATCTGTTATTAACCTGATAAAGACACATTAATATTCTGTGAAAGTGTTTGTTGTTTATAAATCTTGTTTAGCTTTTAAAAAAACATAATGTATATAGATAGATACATAGATATTTTGTATTGCCTTGAGCGCCATCTTTAAAATTGTCTTGAAGTGTTGTAGTCTTAAACTAGTGATTTTTTATAACTTCCTTTCGCGTCTCTTTTAAGTTAAAAAAATGTTATTAAAAAAACGTGACCAAAAAAGACGCAGAAAGTCAGTAGGTTTGAGAAGTCTTAATCTAGTGGCGTTTTAGAACATGTTGTGGAGGACTTTTCAAGTGTGAATTTGGTACGTGAAAATAACGAGGGTAAAAACACGTTATATACACAGCACCAGAAACTTCAGCATAAAGTACATTTTTATAGCTTGATTTCTCCTTGTTTTTAAATTATCTTTTAGCATGTAGATTTAACAAAATAAATATTACATGGTATGAGGTTGTTTTCAAGTAAAAAAAACTTTGTTAGTTTTGTTCACGTGAATTTAACGTTGATGTGATTTTTGTGCTATGTGGGTTTATTCCAATAACTCCCTATTGGAATAACTGTACTATTATTAAACTATATCAGTTTTATTTTTCGATCATTGATCATTTCTTTCCTCTTGATTGTTAAAAACTGTTTTCGAGCACCAGATTTTACCTACCCCATAAACATATTTCAAACTCTTGAAAATGTAAAATTTCTCAGTAAAGTCTTTGAGCATTCAAAATGTATCGGAAAAAGCTCTATTTCCTCGAATGGAGGCATCATCATCATGAAAAGCAGAAAATTTAATGAATTTATTTATGCCCGCTTCGTTTGACGCCAAAGCAGGCTTCTTCTAAAGATATTCGTTTTCCTCATATATTTATGAGAAAATGTTTGTGCTGTTTTGTGTTTTATTGTATCAACAACACAACAAAATCATGCAGGATAAAATCCCAAAAAGGGGCTTCTGTGTTGTTTACTTAAAGAAGAGCGGTTCTTATACTGCTATTCAATTGAAGCGTCCTTCACTGCCCATTTTTAGCAACCACAAAAGAGTGGATTTTGTTTGATATACTACTACTACTATGTCGGTTTAGAACGTTTTTCTACGTTGTCCGACGCCTATTCTCCACCTCCTTCGATCCTGACAATCATCCTCAGTCAGATTTTTTTGACTCATTGATCTTTGGATTGACTGTTGCCATTCTAGTTTAGGACGCCCTCTTTTTCTGCGCCCTATTGGTTGCCATTCTAGGACCTGCTTTGGTAATCTTTCGTCGTTCATCCGTTGTACATGGCCGTACCATATCAGTTGCCTTCTAGTGATGTCATCCGTTATGCTTCCCTCGATTCCCATTCTTTCTTTTATGATCTCATTTCTTATGTGATCTATTCTAGATATTCTCATTGATCTTTTTATTGCATCCATTTCGACACTTTCCATTTTTGTTTTGTACTTTTCTGTTACGCGACAAGTCTTTATTCCATACAACAGCGTGCTTTTGACCATTGTTTCATATATGTTAAATTTTACATTCTTTTTAATCTCTCTGCTCCATAAAATACTGTTAAGACATCCAATAACTTTTTTTGCTTTTACTATTCTTTTTTCCAATTCTTTACAGTCTGTACCTGTCTTATCAAATGTGACACCCAAGTATACATACTCATTGCATGGAGATATTGTTTGTCCAATTTCTAGTACTTACTCACTGGATTCGTTTCCAATACATAAGTACTGTGTCCTGTCCACGTTCACTGTTAATCCCCACTTTTGGTATTCTTCTGTTAACTTTCTCATCATATACTCCATGTCTTTTTTATCATTAGCCACAATTACTTGGTCGTCAGCAAACTGTAGTATGTATATGGTAAATTGGTCGTTAAGTTGTATTCCCATGCATGCCGTGCACTTTACGTTTCCAGTTTTTTAAAGCTACTGCGATATATATTTTAAAAAGAGTTGGAGAGATACAACATCCCTGTCTTAAGCCTTTTGTTACCAGGAATTCTTTTGATAGTCGATTTCCAATTTTAATTTTAGATTTTGACCCTTTGTATAGTTCTTTTATCGCTTTTATGTATGTATGATTGATATTAGTTTGCTCTAACACTGTCCATAATTTTTCTACTGGAACGGTATCATATGCTTTTTGTAGGTCTACAAAGGTAACATGAGTCTCTATATTTCTGGCGCTTCTTTTCTCAATTACTTGTTTTGTTTGATATCCAGTGAAAAAAGGTCAGGTCACAAGCAAGCCCGTTTTTTTGATAGTGTCTTTTATGCGTTTTCCGGTTTTGAGAAAAAACGTTATACAAATCCTCGATTCTGTTCTGTTTTGAACATGGGCGTAGTCAGGGTGGGGCCTTGCCCCACCCTGGCTTGTCACCTGCTCCATCTTGGCTTTAGTTTTAGCTCATTTAGTAATAAATATTTGATTGTACATTTTTTTTTGCTTTTTTGCCCCACCCTGAGCGAGACCCTGACTACGCCCATGGTTTTGAATGACGTTTTTGATAATGTCCGGTTATTAAAAATTCCATTTTTTGAAATGGACTCTTATACCATTTTCCTTAACTTTTTTATCCATTCAGGGCTATCAAAATGGACGGGCCACGATCCTCCACTTTGTTGACGTCACATCCGGGGCTGATTTTTTTTTGATGGTCACGTTACGACACAGCTGATTGTCTTTAAAATTTTGAAGTTGGTTCATGGATATTTGATTTTTTGTTAAATAAAGCCGTTTTTGAGATTGTTTTTACTTTATTCTGGCAGAACAATTTTTTTTAAATGTATAGTAAGCCCTAATTTTTCATAGCCGCTTCATTAGCTCACACAAAAATTAAGTTTAAAGCAGAAGCGAATGTGACAATCACATATGACAAAGTCAAATACATGTCAAATATAACAGTTGGCATGTGGTACATGGCGGGTAATTTGAATTCAAAATAAGGAATGCTAAATCTTGCAGATTTTAACCTTTTAATCATGTTGCTTCCTTACAAACCTTTGGTGGAATATCGGGATGGTGTCTGAGAATATTTCACTGAAATTTTGCGGAAATCTGTAGTGCCATTTTGAAAATATCATAAAAAAACGTCTGACCTCCCATAAGACCCAATGTAAAATTCAGCCCCGGGAGAACAGCTGATTTTTTCAGGGTCGTGGCCTCTATTTTTGTGTTGGCCTTGGTCCATTATGAGGACTAAGGTCACTCATCGTCAAGCAAGCTTTACAGGTAGCGAAGCCTAACTCTGATTTTCTATTTTTTGGTTATAATTTTTGACATGTTTTCCTCGGTTTCGCATTGGCGGCTCGTTGTTATATTAAACATGTGGTTTTAACACAGTCTAAAGATCTATTTAATAATGATACAGTTTCAAGATAGTTTGCAGCATAACTTTTTAATTCTAATTACATAAATATATATAGCTTAGGTACCTTCATACTATGTAAAACAACATCTTCAAAATAAAACAGAACCGCCAATGCGAAACCGAGGAAAACATGTCAAAAATAATAACCAAAAAATAGAAAGCCTGACGTTAGCTTCGCCAAAGAAGATATATCAACAAGAAGCGAAATACTGTCACTCAAAGCATTGTTCATATGGGAAACAAATATGTGACGTCACGCTTGGACCAAATGACACTAATGCACTTATATTACACTGAGAAAAATTTTGTGTAACTGTGGTTTGTGGTCATTGACTTCTATACCCTACGGGTAGACCCGGCATGGGCCAAAATTGCCATTATATCAAGCTTTTATCGCAATTGACCAAATACAAGTAAGAATTTAATGAGCAAAATAGGGATGAAAATAGAATTTCGGTTTGGTGAGTCCGGAAACATGCAACATCGCAAAAATATTCTATTTGCTTGTCTTGGATAAAAAAGGGCAGTGGCGGCGCAAAATAAAAATTTTGAATTCCACTAGAATTTTTTTATCAACAATTTTCTGTTTGAATAATAAATAATTCATGAATACTTACTTGTGTGTGTTTACAAAATTCTCTTCAGTAAAAAAAAAAGAGTAAAAAGAATTTCTAAGCATGCTAAGTGCAGTGGATGTATTAAAATTATTGTTTTCATCTTAGAACTTTACAAATGTTGTACCTTCCAGGTAAAATATTTTCTTTCTTTGAACAAGGGTCTTCTTCAACTCTTCTTTTCTTGGGTGGACTACAAGTTATGCTCGAGTCAGATGAAATTTCGGAACTAAAAATTTCAATTCGAAATGGGACAACCGGGCGCCGGGCCAACTCGGCGCCGCCAACAGGGCGCCACGCCGGGCCTAATGGGCGCCGGGCCAACTCAGCGCCGGACTATTTTTTTTTCGATAAAATGTGCAGATAAAAACAAAATAAATATGTTATTTATACAAAACTTTCAACATCTATTAAGTCGAGTGTTGAAATTTGGTAGGTGTAGTGTTCTGCGACTTGAAACACCGCCAAGTTCCATATTCGATACATATCGATGCATAAATAAGAAAGTCCGCCATTTTGGATCCGCCACTTTAATTTTTTAAGGTTGTTTTTCATCTGCACATTTTATCAAGAAAAAATATTTTAGTCCGGCGCCCAGTTGGCTCGGCGTCAAGTTGGCCCGGCGCCCAGTTGGCCTGCCGCCCAGTTGGTGGCGCCGAGTTGGCGGCGCCCAGTTGTCCTAGACTGCAACACATTTCAGGGGTCTGGTACGTTTTACCACCTTTCTTAAAACTACGAAGTTTTTTGAAAAATGATAATTTTAGACCATTTTATAGTGATTTCTAAAAAAAAAATTGCGGACTATCGTTGATTTTGTTAAAAAAATTGAAATTGAAACATTCTTAAAACCCATTAAAATCCATACAAATTGCTACAAAAGAAGCATTTTCTCATTTCAAACTGAAACAAAACGGTCCCTGACGTCTATCAGCTGTCAACAAAAACTTGAAATAACTAAGATCACTGATCCAAATCGGGTCAGTTTTTTTGGTCCTTTTATGAAAATGCACAATTTTTAAAAAAGCATGAAATTCAAAACAAAATCAAGAAAATTATGATTCCTACATTTTTACAAATAAAAATTAGTTTAATTGAACATTATATCAATTTTTAATCCTTAAAACACTAAAAATTAATAAATATTTACTTTTTTAAAATTTATCGAAGGTCTAACTGAACAAAAGCAAACTGAACCCATCCGTATCGAAATGAACCAAATCAAACCGAATCTAACGGTTCGGTTTGGTTCGGTTCGATTTGCTTAAACTGAACCGAACCTAACCGAATATAGCTAAACCTAACCTAAACAATCCTAGCGGAACCTAATCGAACATACTCAAACTGAACCAACCTAACCCAACCTAACCCAACCTAACCCAACCTAACCCAACCTAACCCAACCTAACCCAACCTAACCCAACCTAACCCAACCTAACCCAACCTAACCCAACCTAACCCAACCTAACCCAACCTAACCCAACCTAACCCAACCTAACCCAACCTAACCCAACCTAACCCAACCTAACCCAACCTAACCCAACCTAACCCAACCTAACCCAACCTAACCCAACCCAACCCAACCTAACCCAACCTAACCCAACCTAACCCAACCTAACCCAACCTAACCCAACCTAACCGAACCTAACCCAACCTAACCCAACCTAACCCAACCTAACCCAACCTAACCCAACCTAACCCAACCTAACATAACCTAACCCAACCTAACCCAACCTAACCCAACCTAACCCAACCTAACCTAACCCAACCTAACCCAACCTAACCCAACCTAACCCAACCTAACCCAACCTAACCCAACCTAACCCAACCTAACCAAACCTAACCCAACCTAACCCAACCTAACCCAACCTAACCCAACCCAGCCCAACCTAACCCAACCTAACCCAACCTAACCCAACCTAACCCAACCTAACCCAACCTAACCAAACCTAACCTACCTATTGTTAATAAATATAGTAAAAGTTGTTAGGTTTATGTCCAGGGGGTAACCATTGTCGATAATCGTCGGAAATCGAGTTAGGATTAGTGTATGCGACCATAAACATTGAGTGGCGAGTGAGTGTTTGGTCTTCAATTTTTTTAGGGAAATTTTTCAAAATCTTTTTTTGCGCACTCTGGGCACCCTAATAAACCGTAATCTGGTCACCCTAATCCATCGCAATCAAAGAAAATGGGTAATCGAAGTGTCACAAATTTTTTGTTAATTTCTATTCTTCTTTTATATTATGTAGGACAAAATTATTAATTAAACTAAGTGACCTTATTAAGTAAGACAGCATGATAGTCAAATAACATTAGAAGGACATAAACATATGATACCGGCCTGTAGACCGGTCGCGGTGGTCATATAATAATAAATATATACTTTCGCGATGAAAGACCAAAATTTAACTTAAAATTACTGTAAAGTCCGCAAAAAACATTAAATTTATCGAAATTTATAAAAACATAGATCAGTGTGTGTAACAATTCATCAAGATGTATGAAACTCGACCGTGACATGTCAAAAGTTTGGTTCGAAAAAACAAAAACAACTGGATAAAAATCGGTATGTAAGAATTTAAAAAGAAATCATTTTTAAGAAAATCAAATACTTTTTGTTAATTTTCATGCAATGCAAAAAGAAGTGACACTTTCTGAATCAAAATGTGTGAGGGTAAAATCGCACGGTCGCAGAAAAAACTATCTATCGTGACGCTACTGAACTTTCTCGTGTTTTAGGAAAAACTATCTGTCAAGACGACTTACCCATGAAATGTTGTTTTTTATGGATTTTTTTTCTTCTTTTGCACAAAAAACAATTTTGGACCATGTTTAAACTCAAATAGTTACTTCTAAACTTGTTTTTAAACGTTTTAAGATTTCTTTTTGTAATACTCCCGCACAAAATTCAAAAAAAATCATTTCCGTACTTAGACAACATTGTCTATCAGTTTTCCCTGTATACACGGACTAACAGGTAGAATCACTCAAAATACGGCACGTGGATTAAAGGTAGCCAGCTGCTTTTCTGTCGCACTTATGCCGTCAGTGTGAAAGAGATAAAAGTACCCTTATATTATCTAGGGTATTATTAGCATGCAAAATCACCCTATCTTTGTCCGTTTCACATGTTCAATAATGTCTATCTCTGTTTTTATTGTAAAAGAAATACCCGACCATAGGAACCAAATTGGATAGGGTCAATAAAAAATGCCTTGTCTTTCCGTCTCTAACGCCCTTTTAGGGCGTTATACAACTCAATGTTTGTGGTGTATTTTTATTACACGAAGAAAAAAATCAAATTAAGTGGTCATAGAAAATCGACCCTTTTTAACTTTTTATTTTATTGTTTGCAAAAACGGTTATATATTTTTATCGAGAACGAGGTTTCGGAATTAAATAGAAAAAATAATTACTAAAAAATAAACAATAATTATTGTAATATTTATAAAAATCTAAGTAATATTATAGAAAGATTCTTTCCGGCCATTTTAAATTTAAAAATTATGAGGAAAATGAAAAAAAGGGGATTGAAAATAAAACAAATTTTATTAAAGTAGAGATTTTTATAAAACGTTTTGAATCTCCGTTATATGTTTTTATTGTTTTAGAAACAGGAACAAACCCAACCTCAATTGGGAGAAAATACAATTAATAGCTATTTACGTTACTAGAGTAGTAAAGATTTTTTTTTAACCGGTATTATATTTATAATTATCAAAAAACCCATAGGTTGCATTCAGAATTTACTATATTTCAATTAATTTTAATTTTCAATTAATTCATTAATTCAATTAATAATTCATGATTAATTTTAATTGTCACTTTATATTTTAGATCATTTTTAAGAAAAAAGGACCGTAAAAATAGATTTTCCGGTCTCCTTGTTCTTTTTCCGTGCCTTTTGAAAACGGAAAATTTTCCAAAAAGAAAATATATACGCAAAGTACTTGCAAACAAATTCTAACTAATATAGAAATTAATTAGGTGATCTCAGGCGGGGGCAATCGCCATTTCTTTCCATAGAACTTCAAAAATAAGAGGCACATTCTGGTGTATTACACACCTACATGCAATTCTTTTATGTCAACATAAAGAAAATTTCCACTAGACACTAGAGAAATGGATTAGTAAGAAAATGTTTTAGAGTCAGCCGCGGCTCGTGCCGGTGGCGAGCTGAAAACGCACATTATAAATACCGGTACAAACCTTATTCTATTTTAAAACTCGTTACATCCTTGAACTCATAGAACATGCTAGACCAGTTGACAGGGATAACAAATATATTTATACGCCAAAGTGAAACATATATCCCTGTATTCAGGACGTGGTTCCATTATACAAATAAACTAATAAGGTTACCATTCAAACAAATCAAATGACAGGGATTCCTAACAATATTTTTGCTAGTAAAGTTTTGAATTTTTTTTCCGTGTGAAACAAAAACTGCACAATTTTTTCTTTCAGTGTATTATTACTGCATTCCTGTCATTCAGGTTTTGTCGCTTCTTGTTGATATATTTTCTTTGGCTTCGCTTCCTATAAAAGTTTGCATTTTTTAATTGTCAAAAAATTGTCAAAAAGCATTAATGGATTTTGACCAAAATCTAATCACCTCGTTGCAGTAGCTGCGTTCGGTATTTTTCGGCATCTCAGACGTGACGGACGGATTTTTGGTCACGTGATTACAGATTAGTCTGAGCAAATTGGAATTAACGAACGATCCAGATCAAATCGATCAAATTTTTATAAATGGTTATAACCTTAAATATAACCAAAAATATTATGTCTTATTGCAACTCACGCCCAGCTATAATTTTGACAAAATTTTCGTGTGATGTCGGAAATTTATATAGTTTGTTGTCTTCAACATCAAATAATTCGATTTCAATCTTTTTACATAAAAAAATTATTTTTGTAAACAAAACAAATACACAACATACGTCACAATCTCAGATTAATCTGTTTCGTCGATCAAAATGTACGGAGCAACCAGATTTACGTCAGACTAGTCTGAGCAGAATTACCGAACGATTCAGGTCTACCTCCCTAGATCTAGATGGAATTAACGAACGATTTCGATCAAAAAGATTAATCCGACATAAATACCTTTTTTTTTATTATTTGTCAAACACACTGTGTTTTTTTTTATTACAATCTAGTCAGTAAGACTAATTAGCAATTTTGTTTTAACTTAATTTACTAGAAAAGTGAGATTTAAACTTAGAGTTCACTCAACAGTTCTCCCCGCTTTGATTAGTCTGTAACTCACAATTGTGTTGTGTTTATAGCATTATTTTGTTTTATGTGTAATTCACTTAGTTTACTAGCTCAAACGGCATCACTCTTTTTAGTCTTCGAACTAGCATAGTATTGTCTAGAAGCTGAATTGCTTCCACATTCACATGCCGATGGAGTCTATCTTCATGACTTTTTGCGTACTTTTTTATAGTCTCTGCTACAGTTTCGATTTTTAGATCTCGATGAAGGTCACTATTTCGAACGTACCAAGGTGCAGTCACAATGTATCTAAATACTTTATTTTGAAATCTCTGTACAACTAGAATGTTACTCTCTTTAGCACAACCCCATAGTTGAATACCATATGTCCGTACTGGTTTCAGTATTTGTCTATAAAGCAGTAACTTATTATGAATTGTTAAATTGGACTTCCTTCCAATTAGCCAGTTCATTTTTCTATACCTTATCTCAAGTTTTTCTTCTTTTTCTTAACATGTGCTTTCCAGCGCAATTTGGCATCAAGTGTCATACCTAGATATTTTGCCTGATTCGAATATGGAACTGGAATGTTGTTTATTGTTATTTGTATGTGATTTATGTTTTTGTTTGTAAAATCAACATGAATTGATTTGGTTTCATTTAATTTTATTCGCCACTTTGTGGTCCAACTGTGAACTTGGGTGACTGCATCTTGAAGTTTTTCTATGCATTTTTCAATAGATTTTTCTACCGTCAATAAACCAGTATCATCGGCAAATGTTGCTAAGTGACAATTTTCTGGCTTTGGGATATCACAAGTGAATAATAAGTATAGATAAGGGCCTAGTACGCTACCCTGGGGCACGCCTTCTTGAATTTCTCTTAAATTTGAGTATGAGTCTTCCTGTTTTACTCTAAAATGTCTATCAGATATGTATGATTCCAAAATATCCGAATATTGTTTTGGCAGAAACCGTTTTAGTTTAAAATTAAGGCCTTCATGCCACACTTTGTCAAATGCTTGTGCTACATCTAGAAAAACTGCAGAACAAACTTTTCCCTCTTCTAGTGCTTTTTCTATTATAACGTAAATACCGAATGCAGCTAGTGTCGAACACTATTTTACCTGAAAATTTTACGAAAATGGGGTTAGCAGTAGGGTATCCAGTACCGGGACTTGGTCCCGGGATGGTCCCGGGAATTTTCCTAAAAAAAGTGGTCCCGGGACTTAGTGAAGGTCCCGAGACCTCAACTTGGTCCCGAAACCGCTAAATTATACCAGACACATGCATAATACGCGTGACGCAGCGCCGTCTATTGCACGAAAGCGAAAGGATCGCAAAAAAGTTAGACGGATTTATTAAAAATGCAATATTTGCTACTGCCTCAACAAGTACAAGAGCAATCATACAAACGTCATCAAGTGCAAAACCAGATCGATTTTCAAAAATAATAAAACGAGAAATGGTCCTTTTTGAGGATGGCGGTTGTCGAGGACAATATTTGAAGTTATGCTACGAGCATTTACTGACTATACCACCCACCAGCGTCCAATCGGAGAGAGCTTTCTCAGTGGCCGGCGGTTTTTGTAAGAAGTTTCGTTTAAGATTAAATAATGAGTCCTTAAATGCACTCGTGGCACCTGTATGCCCGCAGATAGAAAAACGATAACTGCAATGGACTGCATATATTTTATTAAATGAAAGCGCGAACAAACATAAATATATTGATACGAAATCACGAAATAATCAAAGGTCCATAGGTTAATTGTTGGTACTACACAACGGAAATCAGAAACAAAGCACTCACCAGTTTGCAGCCAATTTCTCCACGTTCCAGGGGCCCCTGTCTTGATCTAATGATGGCACCACGTAGCTGAAGGGCTGAAGTTTCTAGTTCTATGCTTCAGTATACCAAAATCGAGCACTTTCAAGTGTAGAAATTTGTAATAGTTGGAGAAAGTAAATTAACACGCCATTATCTCGAGGCGGTAGAAAAGGATCTCTCTGATTCTTGGTGCGCATGTCCAATGCGCGGAAAATGTACTCTGTCCGTCATCCAATTGTGTGGTTTTAAAATTTTAAAAACAACCGCGAAATTTAGCGGGAGCTAACAGCACCTTAATCTGACTTTGGACAAAAGTAATGTTTCCCTATACTTACCTTTTTATTTGCTACGTTTGTCAAATTGTTTTTATGTTAACCATTTACCAATATCAATTAACCTGTGTTTTGTTCTGTGTTAAATTAATTTAATTACTTTTATTTTAGTTTCGAGACCAGTCCCGGGACTAGTCCCGGGACCTGACATTTGGTCCCGAAGTCCCGAAAACATATTTGGTCCCGGGACTTGAATACCCTAGTTAGCGGTTTAGGAGCGGGCTAGGAAGGTAAATAAATGGATCCATGATGGATCTGATACCTTCCTAGCTTGCCTATTAGCACACTTTAAGTATTGACTTACTAGAAACAAGAAATAATAAAAATAAATATTTCGAATTATTATTTAATTTAATAAACCCGATCTAACAATCCTTTTAAATCATAATTATATGAGTTTTCCTTTTACTGTAAAATATAAATTTTCCAAATAAAAGATGCAAGTCTTCTAGCTTCGATCCTTTTGTTCAAACCAATTTTAAACTACAGTTTAAGTGTAGCTTAAATGATGTCCCTGAAGTCCACTTCTTATCTCTTGGATTTAAAACAAAATGTGTCAGCATTCCTTAAGCTACGTTTACATTACAGCCGGCCCGTCAACTCTTGAAAAGTACTTGCGGGAGAATAGCAAGTGCACTTTCTTGTAGTTTACACATGGCAAGTTTAGTGGCTGCCGGTACTTTTCGCCAGTAAATTCTCCTAATGTAAACGTAGCTTTTAGACAACTTTTTACAGGACTCTTCTCCAAACCACGGGCAGCGGTGCCACCAAAACTCTTATTATGAATATTTTAAACTTTCATTTATAGTTGAGTTTAAAAAGTTAATAATCTTGGTTTCGGCGACCCATTTGGTAGGTTGGCGTGCAGAGCCAGAGGTTCCGCGTTCGAGTCCCGTCTGAACCACAGAAAATATATTTTTATAATATAACGTGGGCAAAAAAAAACGTACATTTTTAATTTTGGCTCTAGTTTTTTATCCTTTACTCAATTTTTATGATTTTGGTTTTTATCGAAAGGTAAGGCTTGAGACTAAACGACTTTTTTGTCAAAACTAACATTTCTATAAAATTTATGCGCTACTGTACTCGATTTTAAAAATTGACCGCCTTTGCCGTGGGTAAAATGGTATCAACTCAAAGAATTGGTTAAGAAATAATAAAGTTGTATAGTAACGAATTAGAGGCTGATTTAAGACTTTGTGTAACGTAGGTAAAAAACGGTGGTTTTTGTTCTACTCTGGATTTATCAAAGATTATTTAATATCTACGTTAATGGGTTTAACCAAAAGCTTGGGCTGTATCCTTAATTTTAAGTTTTGGTAAAATCTAAGATGGCGAATGCTTTTAAAACTTGAATTTCTTTAACCCTCTTGCCAAAGGTTTGTGTATAGCGTATCCCATTTTCGATGGGATTAAATGGGAAACTCGGTTATTATTAAAGATATCGATTTTTTTATTGCACCTTACCATGCTGTTTTTTTGAGCTCTTAAAAATGGTGTAATCAGATTTTTGCTATACCACGTAGTTTCTAAAACAGGGAGTTTTTGAAAAAATTGCATTTTTAATAATCATTTTGCAAGATATTTTTATTCTGTAAAATCCTTTTTATGGCAACTTTTTCGAAGAAAATAATGACGTTGTCAATTTTTTAAGATATTCTTTAGTTTTTGAGATATGGTATTTTTCATAAAAAAATTAAATACAGACCTGGATTTTTTTATTGGTTTCATGCTAGTATGTTTTGCCATAAAAAGGTTTTTACAAAATGAAAACATCTTGCAAAATAAGCGAGATACAAGGAATGATTAAAAATGCAATTTTTTCAAAAACTCAACGAAACGCCGGGGTGTAGCAAAAATCTGATTACACCATTTTTAAGGGCTCAAAAAGCGAGCACGGTAAGGTTCAACAGAAAATTGATAACTTTAATTTTTTCCCATTTAATTCGATGTACGCCAATGACATCATTTTAAAAACTGAAAAGAAAGTAGTTGCCATGTAGAAGGACACATCACTTATAAAAATTGTGCAAGAACTAACATAATTAAACTATACCAAACTTTTACGGAACACACATTAAATTTGCACATGCTTTTAGCTGCTCTGTTTATGTTTAACAGTACTTTATAGGAAAAGTGTCATGACAACGCAATTGTTTTTATTTTATATTGACATGTAAATGTTAACGAATCGCACCAACAGCCCCGCTAACTTGAGATTAATGTTTATTCGTTTTTTTCTTTAGTTATAACAGTACCTAATTTGATGAAATTAAACTTTCTTACTTCTTGTCCAAATTTTACAAGTGATATGTCCTTGTAAACGGCAAAGACGTAGCATTTTTGTCAACATTTAAGATCATGTTATTGACGTACATAAACTTTTGGCAAAGTGGATTAAAAATATTCACATTTTAACCCCTTACTGCATGATTTCTTTAATTTGTCTAATTTTTATATATGCAATAGTTTAGTACATAGTCTATAAAAATTATTTTAAAAAATCGAACTAAAATGTAAAAATTTTGACATGTTCCAAAAATGGCACAATTTGCATTCAGATAAAGAGAAAAACGACAATTTCAGTTTAAAAAATACTTTATTTTGCTTGTCTCATATTTGGAACAGCCTGCGCCATCTTGGAAACTACAAACTTAAGATACAGCATAAGCATTGGCGTAGCTAGCCTTGCTTTTCAGGAGGGGGCCGGGGCCCCGGTCTATCTTGAACAAAACGCAAACATAGGTTTTAAAGAGTCGTGCAAAGTGTGCAATGAATAAAAAAAAATACGCGCATTAAATGTTCTAATATTTTAATATAACAAATTTAATAATACATTTACCAACTTATTTATATGTATACACATGAAGTATGTAATTCAGCAATTCTACAAAGAAAGTTTTCTACGTCGCTGACTGAAAGCGTCTACCACACTGTCTAAGTCGACCTCAACATCTTTTTCTATGAATAACAATGACAACGTGTCTCTCTTGAGTGATAGTTGTTCTAAGCCAATTAAAAACTCTCCTCATGGCAGAGAAAGACCTCTCGCAAGTTGCACTTGAAATTGGAAGAATACTCGCAACTTTAAAAAGTTGGTAGAGGTTTGGATAGGTGTTTTCTGCTATATGTTGTTTGATAGAATCATGACCAACAGTTTGATTTAACCGAAAAATACAATTCTTTAAAACGGTCATTTCTGCTCTTAGAGTAGAAGTATTAATATTAAAAATTTCCCGGTATTGCTCGACGAATTTATTCCATTTAACGACGTGGGAAAACTTAATATGAAAATGGTTATGAAATTGTCACCAAAATCGGAAAATTTTCATAAGACACTAAACACTAACCTCAAAAAAACTAAAAAGATTATTATATTTATTTTAGAAAAACAGTTTAAAAAGGTCTTTTATAACCTTACGACATCTACAACCCGATTTCGGAAACAGAGGGGCAAAGGTCGCTGTCTTTATTAAATGCGAAATTTAACTTACACTTCTATAATATTTTACAAGATGTCGCCAATATGTATGAAATATTAGGGTCACTGCATCACGAAGACGTAGTGTCTTCTTTGGGTAGCGACACGACAGCTAAATATTTTTGGTTATATGACGAATCTGACACTGTCACGAGCGTAGCTTTTTTTTGTATTTAAAAAAATTAAATGGTTTACAAATGTTACGTAAATAACTGTCCGTCACACTCGGTATATATATTTAGACTGTCCAAATAAACAAACCATTCAAATAATGCTTTTCAGATTGTCGAATAAAAACGATGTTTTTTATGATTTCAATATTTACCCACATAGCGCAAAAAACCAAAAATTATTTGACATGTTTTATAAAATATAGAAAACTATTGTTGGATTTATTCTAGGGCATAAAAGTGTACGTTTAATCCCTTTTTTCATGGACTTAGGTGACTAAAAGTAATTTCTTTAAAACTATAAAGGAAAAATTATAGGTTTTTTGGATCATTTTATTTTATTAATATACAAAAAACAAAAAGCTATCATAATACACGATAACGGTTATTTTGTTGCTTCCAGCTTGGCAGAAGTTACTGTACTTTGCTGATGACTTGGTTGGTTTCGATTATTATTGTGTCCTTTGGCATAGCCTTCATATAAAGGAAGCATTTAACTTTCTAGACTTCTCCAGGATAAAAAACAGGAACACCTTTTCGGTGAAATTTTTGACATTCTTTTTATTGCATCATTTTCGGTACTCTGAAAGCTGTTTTCTTTGGCGGCGTTTTCAATGTCCATGTCAAAGTAGGAATTATTCTTTGGTCCCTCGTTTGTTCAATCTTTAAGACATTTAATTCAAACTTGTTCTTATTTAGTTTGTTATGAAATAAATATTATTTTTTGCACATTTTGTTCTATGTTTGTTAGCGTCTGACTGACTTTTGTTTAATATCTACCATAGCAACGCGCCCAAAACTCACCAAAAAAATTAAAACTATCACTGCCCGCTGTATTATTATATACCGGGGGTTGGCATGCTAAAACTAGAGTACCGGAGTAAGTGGTTTAATATTTATTTTTTTTTATGATTATTATTATTTTTAGTATATAAACATTGGCATTAAAGTCCTTTTTAATCACTTAACAAATTATAGCTGTTCTTCCGGTCGGACTTAAAAAATCTTGCCGCGGAATTAAAAGTAAACACAGCATATACCTACTATTATTTTATTACGGTGTCCAAACAAAAGCGGGCGGCGAAGAAAACGTCGAAAGAACAAAATGTCAAAGACACGAAAGGTCGAAAGTACAAAAGGTCAAAAACATAAGGTCGAAACTACAAAAGGCCGAAAATACAAAAGGTCGAAAGTACAAAAGGTCGAAAAACAAAAGGCCAAAAAATCAAAAGGTCAAAAATACACAAGATCGAAAATAGAAACGGTCGAAAGTTCAAAAGGTCGAAAATACAAAAGATCGAAAAACAAAAGATTGAAAAACAAAAAGTCCAAAATCGAAAGTAGCTATACTGTAACGATTGCAAAAAAAGGCTTTACAATAGACACAGAGGCACACACACACACACACCTAACGCACACACACACAAACACATACACGCACACACACAGACGTCACGACGATATTGCGAAGATAAGTCAAAATACACCCAAATAAACACATTTTCGGCGTCATCTCAAAAATATTTTTTTTCTTCGAAAGCAATACCTTTTCTAGCCATTATTGCACGGGCTAGGACGGTAAAAAAAATTCAACAATCTAAAAATTGAAGGTCTAAAAATTTTTTTGTACCATCTCTAGGTATTTTTTGGGTAGAAACACGACGGGTCGCAAAACTTTGTTCGAAAACATATTCCTCGAACGGAAAATTGTCAAAAACGGTTGTTTCGAATGGAAATTTCTTTGAAACAAAAATTTGCGATCAATCGGTGTTTTCCTAACCTTTCTCAATTGATCGCAAACGTATTCTAACCGGTACAGACACTCTCTGACCTTTTTCCACCAAAACACTGTCTTCAAATCACAGGTTTGCGATCAATTGAGAAAGGTTAGAATAATAGAATAATAGAAAATATGTTTCGGTTGGTTCGGTTTAGTTTTACACTCTCTACCCAGACAGCACAAGTACGTACTATGTACGTAAAAACTCGTACATGGTACATCCAATTAAACGTAAAATGTACGTACTCTAGACGTACATGGTACTAACATGGGACATCAAATTAAAATAACAAAAGTGTAGAATTAAGACTAGGTACCATTAAAAACTATTCTGGCTTCCTGAACATTCCTACTTTAGAGTGATCGTCTAGGTTTAAGGCTCGAAGTCTCGATAGTTTTGAAGTTTGTTTTACTTGATTTAATATTTAAGTAATGTATCTCTCTAACAATGCCGTTAAATGCTATAATTTAAAGACACTGTATGTTATTTTAAAAACAAATAAAGACTTACTGATCGATGTAAAATACAAAAATAAAAGTTTTGGAATATTTTTCAAAAAACCATGTTTTTGCACAAAGTCTACCTGATTGGAAGCACGGCAGAACCACAGAAATGACTTTAGAAACTATAAGAAATTTACAAAAGAGGCAAAATTTAGGGTAACCCCACAGAAATTATATTTTTTATGATTGTAGTTAAGTACTATAACTACTATTATATCTAATAGTAAAAGTCTATGCATTAAATTGTTGTAGTATTTTTTGTATTAATTTATATTATAAAAATAAAAAGTTGGTCAAAAACTTAAAATATAAGTATGGTCTTTAATTTTTTAAAAAATATTTTACGGTAGATACTCTAAAAATTCTGAGATCGTTTTACAAACTTCTACAAAAATTGTAAGTACTCTAAAAATTCCGAGGTTAATTTACAATATTGTATAGAAATTGCGTGTAGGTACTCTAATTATTCCGAGGTAAGTTGACGAGTCGCCCATGGAAATTCCGAGGCAGGTCACGTGGGCTTGTCGCTACCCATGGAGACGCCAGGCTTCCAGGATGCAGTGACCCTATGAAATATTCAATATGCATAATTATGTTTAAATTTAAAAAATATTTTCGGGAAATTGCATAAGTGCAGAAAAGTTACCGATAATTTAAAGAGAAAAAGCCTAATTCCGCAAGACAAGGGCTTTTTCCTGAAATGTAAACATTATCTGAATGATTTTAAATTTTAATGCACCTATTTTATTTGAATATTTCCCGAATAATAATAGTATAGTATTTTCAGCGTCATGTTCTTTTACTAGTAGTCGGTAGGGGAGGCCTAAAATATCTTAGGGGGGGCCTGAGGGACTTCAGGGGGGGCCAGGCCCCCCCCCTAGCTACGCCAATGAGCATAAGTATTACAAGGCCCAAGCTTTTTTTAAAGTCCGTTACCGTTGATATTGAACAGTCTTTATTTAATCTACAGTAGAACAAAAACAGCCGTTTATTTGAACTACTTTACACAAAGTTAAATCAGTACCTAATTCGTTAAGGTACAACTTTGTTAATTCTTTACCAATTTTTTCAGTTGATACCTTTTTGTTCACGGCAAAGACGTGGTTTTCTGGTCGATCTTTAAACGCGAACACAGTGGGGCACAAAAAAAATTGGCGGGGGTCTGAAAAATTGCTAAATTTTGAAATCATTCGCTATCTTGGATTTTACAGAAATTTTGTACCTAGGCTGGGTCTTGGGTCGAGATGGTCCCATTTAAAAATGAACAAAATCCACCGAACACAAACCAAATAAAAGGGTGGGGGTAGATTTCAAAAATTAGAGTTTATGTGAAAATATGACGTGTGTGATATCAAACGAAAGGTAATTGAGTCTGCAGTTAAATAAAATACATTTTAATTTATTTAAAAACAAAGGGTGGGGGTATATTTTAAAAATCAGAGTTTAAGTGAAAATATGGCGTGTGTGATATCAAACGAAAGGTAATTGAGTCCGGAGATTAACAAAATACATTTTAGTTTTTTTTTTAAGGGTGGGGGTAGATTTACCAAAAATTTGAGTTTAAGTCAAAACATGGCTTGTGTGGTATCAAACAAAAGGTAATTTAGTCTGGAGTTGAATTAAATATATTTCAGTTTTTAGTTATATTAGCTCACACGTACACTATAACTATAGTACCTAGTGTGAGCTTAGGGGCCCATATATTGGCAGAGTATTTTTCTTTGTTGTCTTGATTAGTATTTTAAAACTTTTAAAAACAGTTTAAGATCGTAGAATCTGTTTCCTAAAGTTTGTCCTGCACACTATAGATTGATTTTGACTGGAGTTGTAAAGCATCATTAAGTTTTAGTCGAAAGTTTTGATACCAGAAATGGTGTTGCCTTATTTAGACTCACGAACTTGGAAAACCGGATAGAAAAGCCGGATTATCGTGCTTTTGATTTGTGCTGCAAAAGCTTTAAATTTAGTTACACTGAAGAAACTATGAAAGACGGCAACAGCTTATACTATATTATATTTTAAAGTTTTAAGACGGCTTTAGATAAAACTGTTATGTTTTAGAAAAGAAACTCTATGTGCGAATGGGAAAGTTTAAGTATATTATTTTAAGAGCATCTTTTAAAAATATCCTTCTAAAATTTAACACCTAAAGAGCCCCTCCGAGAAGCACCTCTGGATCAGCCCTTGTCGACCGGTTCAAGTATATCTGGGGGAACGGTAGTGCCCCGCCAAGTTCGCGTAAACTGTTACCATCTTTTCTTGAAACATTTCAGCCGATATTTGACCTATCTAAAACTCTACTTCGGAATGAGCTAGGAAACTCAAACTTTGCACAGTCGTAGATCTTCATACAGCTAACAACCCCCTGCTGCTGGACTTCCATAAAGTAGTAAAGTAGTTAAGAAATTTCAAAAAGCGTCGAAATTACCACTTACTCACTCACTCGCTCACTCATGTATAGATCATCAAAATTCTTCAGACTTTCAGACATGCCACAATGCTGAAATTTGGCAGACTGATAGAAATTATGACCAAACTCTTGTAAAAAATCAAAAAAACCACAAAATTTTAATTAACTTCCCTCCCTTATAAATGCAAAGTTATGTAAAAGTAACATTGCCCACTTCCAGGAACGCTAGAGAGCTGAGCTTTGGCAGACTGACAACATGACAAAACTATAGAAAAAAATCAAAAACCCCAAAATTTTAATTTGCTTCCTTCCCCTATAAATGTAAAGTTATGTAAAAGTAACATTGTCCACTTCCAGAAATGCTAGAAAGCTGAGCTTTGGAAGGCGGATAGGAACTATTATAAAACAATAGGAAAAAATTAAAAGATCCTCAAAAAATTTAACTAGTTTAAATATTATCCAAATCCAAATACAAATTAAAAATGGAGTGAAAGTAGTACTTTGGACACTTTTGTAAATACTGTTCTAAAGGTTTTGTGGGGAACTTTTCCCAACATTCAAGCCACATTTATTTTTATAGAGATTAAGCATTAGGTACAGGGCGATTGACCATGTTGTACTCAATAGCTATCTCCGTTAATATTGATCTGAGAGTTAAAGGATTTTTCCTGAACCATCAGAATCTGATGTCATAAAATGACATAAGTCAAACACTTGTCAAATTTTTGTCATCGAAAGGTCTCCTTTTTCTGATTTTAAAAATATATACCAAGTTGATACTTGGTTTGGCCATTTTCGAGTTATTTGCCTTTTGTGTTTTAATATCAAACAAAAAATCATCAAATCTACCACAAAAGTTTCCTACCAAAAGTACTATTTTACTGGAGTATTACTGTGTTCGCTCTTCTCGGGTATTACACAAGCACTTAATTACGAAGTACAGGCACACTGTATGTTCTGGGAGTCACAATAGGGTGAGCACTGGCGGCTGGCGACGTTATAAATTGGGGGGGGGGTTCGGTTCGGTTCGGTTCGGGGGGGGGGGGGCAGAAACTTATTATATTGCATGGAACCTAACCTATTTTATTTTAACATTTTACAAAGAATCAGCTAAAAACCCCTAAGAACCTCTTACTTCTAGGTACCTTTTTAAAACAAATGAACCGATTTCTTTTCTCTTTCATTGCATAATTATTGCATTCACCCCTAGCAGGAACAGCAAACAAATCGCAGGGTCCTTGATATACGAATCTGCCCTTGTCTGCGCCGCCTCATTTTAACACCCCAGAACAAAGGAGAGGCCCTCTTAATCGCCCTTAAGAGGCCCAGACGCGACAACCGGGTCACTGTATTCTAACAATATAAAAAAGTAGGATTACTCCTCGAACGGTGTTTTTTTCAGTGATCAATTTCTAATCAATTTCGTTTTTTGTTATTCAATTAGGGCTGAGTCATGTCCACTTTCGTTGCGGTTTCTTCCTATCCCAAGTAATATTATTACCACTCAAGGTTTTATTAATTTGGTTCCTAGGTTATTTAGAGGGTGCTGTTATGGGTTTTAGGATCAATTTGGCTACATAAAGGTAATTTATATTGCCAAATACCTAAAGAGGTGTTATACAACGAACAAATGATTTATAAAGGGAGTATAATAAAACTGATATTCCTTCTGTGTCTTTTAGATCCTTTTGGTTTTATTGATTTCTGATTTATAAACATGGTCTTATACCTAAAGTTTTTAAAAGAAATAAATATAAACTTTGGTCATTTAGTTTTTTCATTACTTTAGGTCATCACAAAAGTGTTTTATAATAGACCTAAAAGGTTACCTTATATCCTTTTGTTTTTATAGTTACCAGTAGTTTAAAAGTAAATATGATGAGATAGGCAGCCATATAGATTAAGGTTTTTAAGAGTGGGAAATATAAACTTTAGACTTTTGGTTTTTGCCATTACTTTTAGGCATTTTAAAAAGGTTTTATAGGAAGGCTTAAAGGTAAACTTAATTATTTTGTATTTATAGTTACCCATAGCTGTATATTAAATATTATTAAAATAGGCGGCCATATAAAACCTTGTTTCCTTAAGGGTTCTAACAGAAGTAAGTAAATACTTTCGTGTTTTATTTTTTTAGGTATTTCTTGTAAAAATAATAGATATACCTAGGTACAGATTGGTACCTACCTATTGCGAGATTGATTATTTAAAGCCCAATAATTAATAATTGTTGAGTTTCCGTCCTCCTGGGTAGGACACCCAGGCCTAGATAAGGCCTGTTTAGACGCCCAATATAAGAGGTTGCCCTCCAACCTGCAGGCACAACGAATATCATTGCACTGGCCCTCTCGATTGTGTCGAAATTGCACGATAAAAAACATTTAAAAGTGTTGAATTATACCCTTTTAAACACATTAAAAACAAATACAAAAAACACAGAACACCAAACAAAAAATTTAAGAGAGGTTATGCTGACTATGTTTACTTTGTTCTTTTTTGTTGGTTTCATAAGGGCACTCAAAAATCCTTGTTGCGATACAGTAACAAATAAAACCAAGTGACCACTATAAAACCATAATGGCGTATATGAATTTATTTAAAAAATATTGTAAAGAGAAAATATTTATCTAGTCGTTTTAGCAGTGTTTTTTACCAATAATTTTAGTTTAATTTTGATTTATGTAAACCAAACAGACTTTTTTAATGGTGAATAGTGTAAATAATTTTTATTTTATTTTAAATATTTGTTATTTTGTTATCAAAAAACTATTAAAAAGCATTCTTGAGCTGGCGCGCTTGTTTTTAGAGCTTTTCAGATACGATTTTATCAGAAAAATAAATCTGGCAGGCAATTTGATCATCAACAAAACGACAAACTCGGTATATTTTTGTGATAAAATAATTTTGGGACTCTTACATTTTTGGCCATTTTGCGACCTAAATTATTTTATATAGCCATTGTGAATCTAAAATATCGCCATAGCTTTTATAGGAAAACTTCTTTACTCTAAAGGTATTATGGTATTTATCAGAATCGCCAGGATACCAAATTACCAAATCTAGTTTTATAATGGGATAGAGGACGTTTCTGAGTTGCTTTTAGACCCTGATATAATAGCTTTAGGCTCTAAAAGGTTTTATACTGGTGGAACCGCTAGAGGGCAAAGCTGGAGTATATTTCTTATGGTTTTATAGTGAGTTTTATACATAGGTTGCCACCACCAATTGGAGAGTCCCATTTAGGAGGTCTAAGAGGTATATAAGGGTAATGGGAACGTGCTAGCGACCAAACATTGAAACTAATGGTTTTAAGGAAAGGCGCTGGCAACCTTTTAGCTTCTGCTATAAATAAAGAAATGTTACTTGGGTGTCATTCCTTTCGCCACATCCAAAATCCCCTATTTTAGTTTCCTCTATGTTCCTTTTCTTACCTAATTTGGCACTGAAATCTCCCATTACTATTGTAGGATGGGTTTTGTGTTCTTCCATAGGTTTAAAGATATCTTCATAGAATGCTTTGATCTGCTCGTCATCGTAAGTAGAAGTGAGGGCGTATACTTGGACAAATTTAAGTGATGTTTTTTTCATTTTTAGTGTATGATAAGCAACGCGATGCTTTAATAGTTTGTTTTTTATTTATTGTTTAATCCTACTCCGAAGTTGTTGTGTAGTATAGTATAGTAAGTTGCCTCCAGATTCCATAAGGCAGACCATAGAGGTGTGGGATTTGGAGTGTTTCCTTTCTACCTGGGGACCATTTTCTTTCGTATTCGAATTCGCCATGATTTCTATATTGGGGGGGGGGGGGTGGCCGCATTAAAACACTAGGCTTGCCAGGCGTGTTGATGAGTTTTTATCCGCCCTTTCTGGGACGGACGCTCTTTGCAGCCGCTCATTCTGAGTCAGACGCTGCAGTGTTTATTCTTTTATTATTATCCCTAAAAGAATAGTTGTCACCTACGTTATGTTTGCCGTATCGAGGTCCTTCCTCTCCGCCTTTCATACCGGTGTCGTCTTCTCCCGTATCCCTGGGAAAGGGACCCTAGACAGATGCTAACCCTCCGGGTCATAGAGTACCTGGAATCTACGGAAGGAAAAGGTCGATTTATTTCCCCTGATAGACCTATTATGAGGTCTACCCGTACTAGGATTAAACAGTTTACCTTCTGCAACATAAATATACTTGTTAAAACTATGTCGTTTTCACTTTCTCCAAATCGTTTACAAGAATATGAATCATCCTTGTTAGTAACACGTCCTGACAATCTGCAGGAATAGTGATCCATGCCAATCCACGACCAGTTTCGGCCTTCATGGGCCATCCTCTGATGAATGCAGGCGATAGCTCCGTGTAGAGCATAAGCCGTATGAAACCAACAGAAAGAACTACTCCGAAGGAAAATACCCCTACCGGCATTGAATTATATTGATGGTTTGAGACTTTCGTTGGGAATTCGTTAAAACTATGTGGTTTTCACTTTCTCCAACGTCGATTACAAGGAAATGAATCATCCTAGTTTGGAACACGTCCTGACTATCTGCAGGAACAGTGATCCATGCCAATCCACGACCGGTTTCAGCCTTCTTGGAGTCACTTAAAACAGCAGCAAGTAATTTTACTAATTAAACTTAGTTAAATATGTTGTGAACTGGTTGTGCATTCAAATTCCCCAGTTCCAAGAGTGGTGCTCCCATGCGCATACAACTTGATATCAGACAAAGAGCAGGCTGTCAATGGCACAGAATATTTGGACAAGTTTGTACAAATAAACACTAAGCGAATCTTGATTCCTAACTACATGTTATCACTATTTCACCAAGACGACACTTTAATTTAAATGAAACAGAAAAGTATGCATCAGCACAGCTGGCTTGTGGACATCCTCCTCTTACACTGTTTTTCTCACCTTAAACATTCAATAAGTAAAACTATAGATAGTTCTGATTCATTCCAAGACTTCAACAAGATAAGTCACTTGAGAAAAAGAAAGTTATTTTACTAATTGTACTTATTTAAATATGTTGTGAACTGGTTGTGCATTCAAATTCCCCAGTTCCAAGAGTGGTGCTCCCATCCGCATACAACTTGATATCAGGCAAAGAGCAGGCTGTCAATGACACACAATATTTGGACAAGTTTGTTCAAATCAACACTAAGCGAATCTTGATTCCTAACTACATGTTATCACTATTTCACCAAGACAACACTTTAATTTAAATGAAACAGAAAACTAAGTTGTCTCAAGATTAGGAAAGCTGACCACCTATGCATCAAGCTCATTTAACATTTTACAGGCATATTTACAGCTGGCTTGTGGACATCCTCCTCTTACACTGTTTTTCTCACCTTAAACATTCAATAAGTAAAACTATAGATAGTTTTGATTCATTCCAAGACTTCAACAAGATAAGTCACTTGAGAAAAAGAAAGTTATTTTACTAATTGTACTTATTTAAATATGTTATGAACTGGTTGTGCATTCAAATTCCCCAGTTCCAAGAGTGGTGCTCCCATCCGCATACAACTTGATATCAGACAAAGAGCAGGCTGTCAATGGCACACAATATTTGGACAAGTTTGTTCAAATCAACACTAAGCGAATCTTGATTCCTAACTACATGTTATCACTATTTCACCAAGACAACACTATAATTTAAATGAAACAGAAAAGTATGCATCAAGCTCATTCAACATTTTACAGGCATATTTACAGCTGGCTTGTGGACATCCTCCTTTTACACTGTTTTTCTCACCTTAAACATTCAATAAGTAAAACTTATATAGATAGTTCTGATTAATTCCAAGACTTCAACAAGAAGAAAGAAAAAGAAAGTTATTTTACTAATTGTACTTAGTTAAATATGTTGTGAACTGGTTGTGCATTCAAATTCCTCAGTTCCAAGAGTGGTGCTCTCATCCGTATACAACTTGATATCAGACAAAGAGCAGGCTGTCAATGGCACACAATATTTGGAGAAGTTTGTACAAATCAACACTAAGCGAATCTTGATTCCTATCTACATGTTATCACTATTTCACTAAGACAACACTTTAATTTAAATGAAACAGAAAAGTATGCATCAAGCTCATTCAACATTTTACAGGCATATTTACAGCTGGCTTGTGGACATCGTCCTCTTACACTGTTTTTCTCACCTTAAACATTCAATAAGTAAAACTTATATAGATAGTTCTGATTAATTCCAAGACTTCAACAAGAAGAAAGAAAAAGAAAGTTATTTTACTAATTGTACTTAGTTAAATATGTTGTGAACTGGTTGTGCATTCAAATTCCCCAGTTCCAAGAGTGGTGCTCCCATCCGCATACAACTTGATATCAGACAAAGAGCAGGCTGTCAATGGCACACAATATTTGGACAAGTTTGCCACGAATACACACTCGCACCAAGCCTTAATTGAAACTGAAAGCTGGGAACCTTAGACAATAAACAGTAAGCAGAATCTTAGTTCCTAACTAGTCTAGGCAAAAAATGTGAAAAGGCTCTCCGTTTTCGGTGTAGAAACATATCATATTACTTTTGGTTAAATTGTCATTTCCCGTATTTAGACCTTGCTGAATCCAAATATCTCGGTTGCACACGGCGCGCCCTTTTCCTAAACTCCGATTTGTTCGTACACAATATTCCAAACTGATTCACGTGCAAGTTTTCTTTCAGGCACCTCTTTGTCGAAGGTGGGGATCTTTATACTGCGTAGCAAGTATACACAGTGGACCCACGCTTTTACACCCCTTCCGACAGGTGGTCCTGCTACATATTAGACTTGCATTTATCTAACATCGCTATCGTCCCAGCAGAACTTGGTTATAGTCGATAGATTTCTTTCCCTTTCAGCGCAACAGTCGTGGTCGTCGTGAGTTGACTGTGGAAGATTTATGCTGGCGCCATCCTGGTCCAGACTATATAGGACTTATAGCAGGCTCCTGGATTATATTTCCTGGTTCCTCCTGGACTACAGGTCAACTTATATTCGATAATGACCGTTGAACGCTAAAGGAAGTGGACGGCAGGGCGACAAGACTTTTTTTTGTTTTTACATTGTTGTTCGAGGCGCGAACCTGGTATATTTCAAGTCGACGACCATACCACGGTACTGCCCTGCCGCCATCCACAGGGACTAAGACAACCCTATCGATTTTTTAGTTTCACTCAATTTTCCCGAAAGGTACTTTTTTTAGAAAAAATTAGAAAAAGTTCTTTATATGTGTACAACAAAATTCCCTTTATAACGATTTGTTCATTATATGATAATTTACTGTATTTTATGTCACATTTTTAAAAAATTTTTATATATTTTATTTCATAAATCAATCAGTCAATCAATCTTTACAAAGTATAAATCCCTTGGGCATACTAATGAATCAATGAAGGGTTCGTAGTGTGAGTATGCCATGCAATTTTTCGACTCCAGGGGCATATTTATAAAATAAGTTTTCCAAAATAACCAAAATAATCAATTTCTTTTACGGGCCTTATAAATTTTTTTTAAAACTAACCATTATCTCCACAAGAAAGGCGATAGAGCAGACATAAAAAACTACCGACCTATAACACTTCTCAATAACAGACTAATAAAATTTGACAGATATCAATCAAAAGAACAAGCAGGCTTCAGAAAAGGTTTTAGTATAGTTGAGCACCTTTTAACCATGACAATCCTAACAGAACGAGCCAACGAATACAGCATTCCTGTATAAAGGTATTGCGTTAATAGACTTTGAAAAAGCTTTCGATATCAATGGGCACTGGGCAGGAAAAGCATCTTTAATTAACAGTCGAATAGATCACAGATACACAGGCTTAACGACAATTTATATAGCGAAGGAACAACATTAATCAAAACCAATCAAACCAATTCGCATAATCCCCTAAACTGTTTAACTAGACACAAAAAGATGTTTTTAAAAACTTAGATTGGGAAGAAATAGGCATTGAATTAAGCGGACAATACTTGAACCATAAGAAAGAACAACTAATAAAAATGCTGGAAGAACTGGACACTGCAGCTAAAAATATAGGCTTGAGTCTGAACTGCACTAAAACTAAAATCATAACAACGGAGATGAAGATATTACGATCAGGATAAGCCAAAACGAAATAGAATAAGTAAAGAAATGTAGGGGAGAACCGCTATGAAGTGGACACTTTATCAAAAATAGTAAAATTGACATTTTGTAGACAACGTAATTATTCAAAAGTATGTAAGGGGAAAGCTTAATTAATATACTTGTAAAATGAACTATAGGCAAGCTTATGGTCTGAGTAATATTCAAATTTGAAAAAAGTAGCATTTGTCCATTTCAAAACATCGATGTATTGAAACGGACAGTGATGGTTTTGAAATGGACAGTAGTGGTTTTGAAAATTTCTTTCGCATTAAAAGACATTAATTGCTTCAAAAATAACTTTTATTCAAACAGAAACTCTTATCTTAAGAACAGTTGTTGCAATAACAATGTCGAATACCCTGAAGACCACAAGTTTCATGTGCCCATGAAGAGCTTGAAACGGACAATACAACCGTTGTTTGATGGTATTCTCCATCAAACAATGATACAACGTATCATGTCCACTTTAAAGCGACACGTACTTAACCTCAAAATGACAATGCAAGATATAAACAGAGAAATATATTCCAAGATCTACAGCTATATTTACGTACTATAGTAACTTAGTTATAACCTTACTTATCTGAAATTAACTAAATTTCATTAGCTGACATAGTTTGATATTTTAAACTAAACTAAAAAAAGAAAACCACAAGTTAAAATCTGGAGACGAGAAACATTGGCCTGGGCAGAAGCCGGTTAATTAAGCTGCATATTAAAAAATAAAAATATCCTCAGTACCTCAAAACAAAAGTATAGTCACCTATGGATCCCAGACCTGGACTTAAATTGAAGCATAGATAAGGTAACAAAAGATCAAAGATCAATGGAAACACAAATGTTAAATGTAAAGCTAACAGATAAAAAAGGAAATGAATGGCTAAGAAATAAAACAAAAGTAAGGGATGAGGTAGCAAAATTAAAATGAAAATTTGCTGGTCATAATATCCGACAGAAATGTGATGGGCGGATGATTTGCTGAAGTAGATGGATGAACACGGCCACGGTCATTAAATAAACCGGTTGTCTGGTAACTCGGTGTCATGACGGCCGTGACGTCTGAGCTGCGTCACAGTTTTCCTAGGAAACAGCAGTCAAACGCTGTTTATAGGGTAATTTTGTCTTTTGCCAGGAAATTTTGTACATTTTGGGTCTTGTCGTCTTGTGAGTCGTGTTTATACCTGTTCCGTGCTTCCTATAAATGTTTTAAAGACTAACTAAAAGAGATTTTAGAAAAAGAGGTTTAGTTTATATTGCAGGATTTTAGCACGAAAGCATCACAATGAGTTCCCTCAACATGCATTCATATGCCATGCCATCTTGGGTGCAAAGCCTTTTTTTTGAAGGCTTAACTGAGCCTTTACCATCATAGAAAGAAAATGTTAACAAAATGGACAAATGATTCATAAAATTGCATGGTGCCAATTTTAAATTTAAAACAAATATTTCTATTCCATATAAATTCGTAAATTTATTTGTAAAACAAAGAGTGATGATAAGAATCAAATTTACAAATACCAAACAGCAAAATAAATCCACAATGAAACGAAAGGTTGATGATACAGGGACTGATGAGAGTCAAAAAGCAGTAAAAAGTTAAAGAAAATTATTTTGTAACTATTCTATAATTAGATAGGTATAGTTTTTTGTTATTTGCTATATGATTTAAAAACAAAACTGATGAGGACCATTCTTAAATTATATACCGGGTGTTTCAAGTTAAAAGTCCACCATTGCTAACTTTGTTATTATTAAAAATATAAAAAAAATTTAATTGCCAAACTGGTAGAATTTTTTAATATTATAAAAAACATTTAAATTAAAATTGGTTTTATGTTTTTTGAAAAAACTTGATAACACAATGTTCGATCTTTTTTTATTTGAGCATCTTAAAGAGCATCAAAAATTCTACTAGTTTGCCAATTTAAACATTTTTCTATCTTTAATAATAAAAAAGTTAGCAATGGTGGACACTCATCTTGGAACACCCTGTATAATGCTCAAGTAGGAGGGAAGGAATATTAGCGTTACAGTCAATGTATTTTTATTATAATTTTTCTTGAAATGCGTTAACAAGGGGGGATCAAAAATCCTGAATCTTTGCGTTATGTAATTTATGAATGTTCCACTACTGCCATTGACTTAAAGTCATTTCAATTTCCTTTCTTTTAATTTTTTTGATAATATTTCTTTAAAAAAAACTCATTTTAATTACCTCCTATCCATAAAGGCCGCTTGACATGGTGCATGACGCGGTGCAAATATTTGCAAGCAAAAAATTTCGGTCAAATTTTTGCCTGCAAAAAATCTTCTTTTCGGTTTGACATTGTGCATGGCCATGCATTGATTCCCCAGAATCTAGGTAAAAATTCCCCAGTTTGCATGCAAGTACAGTTTGCATGCAAAAAAATGGCACTGGACCGATAAAAATGGATTGCCTGCAACAATCAGCTGGGTTTGTTCTGCGCATGCACTTGGGCAAAATTTCATGCCATTTGCCTGCAAATTTTATTGTCATGCACCATGTCAAACGGCCTTAAAAAAAATCAATATTGCAGTGTGAGGCGAAAAAAGTTAAATTAATATGAACAAGAGAGTCGAATTAACTTAGGAAAAGTATTTATAATCGTGTCCTGAATCTGATATTTATAAAACTGTTGGGATTTTTATCATAAATGTTTAAATTATTTAATTTTTTAATAAATTGTGGTATTTTTGCGGCATCTATCTTTATTTATCTCATAATATAACGTATAGGTCTCTCTTTATTGATCGTGGAGCAGGCCTATTGCCGCGTCATAGTCTGCCAAGTTCTTATTGGCTGGGAGTTACCAGACAACCGGTTTATTTACGGACCGTGAAACACGGCGCCAGACAGAGAGGAGTGGAAGATATTGGGGGAGGCCTATGTCCAAAGATGGATCGAAGAAGGCTAAGTAGTAGTGGTCGGATACTATCGATAGCACTATTTTTTTTTTACGGGTATGCGTACTCGCAAGGAGATCCCTATCACGCTCGAGGAGCGGCAAGTGCGCGAAAATGTTGGTGTGTGTTGGTTTTGAAACGGTTCAGGTTGTAACCTGCCGGGAAAACTGTCGCAGGGAGTCCATTCTACAGCGATGCTGTTCTCCAGAGATATGACTTCTGATATAATGAGGTTCTTGGTGCCTCTATTTTGACAGTAAATTGATGGTTACCGTCTGTTTGACGTGTTCGCCTAGTAGGTGCTACTCCCGGGGGGATCATACGTGCCAACTTTTCAGAGCATTTTCCGTGATAATACCTGTAGAAGAGAGATAGATCGCCCACAGTTCTTCGATGTTCGAGACTATCCAAGATACGGGTAAGTGCGGGGTCATTGATCAGCTTGATAGCTCGTTTTTGCACGGTGTTCAAATGCATCGATATTATCGATAGTTTTTGACTATTGAAAACTATCGATAGTTTACAAGAATCATCGATAGTTTTTAAAATCGTTGGTTTTTAGTATTTTTCGAAATAATTTTCACGAGAATCCTTTCAAAACAATAAAAAAAAAACAAGTTTATTAGCAGGCAAACAGCAATTCAGCACTAGATCAGTAGATTATAAATCTATAAGTTTAATGATTGCCTAACTGCCTTCCCCATCAGTTTTATCATGTTTGTTCAGGGCTATCAAAACGGACGGGCCACGATCCTTCACTTTGTTGACGTCACATCCGGGGCTGATTTTTTTTTGATGGTCACGTCACGACACAGCTGATTGTCTTTAAAATTTTGAAATTGGTATGACGGTTTATGAATATTTAATTTTTAAAAAAATAAAGCCGGTTTGAGATTGTTTTTACTATATTCTTGCAGAACAATTTTTTTTTAATGTATAGTAATCCTTAATTTCTCAGAGCCGCTTCATTAGCTCACACAAAAATTAAATTTAAAACAGATGCGATTGTGACAGACACAGATGACAAAGTCAAATACTTGTCAAATATAACAGTTGGCATGCGGTACATGGCGGGTAATTTGAATTCAAAATAAAAAATGCTAAATGTTGAAGATTTTAACCTTTTAATCACCTTGCATCCTTACAAAAGTTTGGTGGAGTGTGAGGATAGTGTCTGAAAATATTTGACTGAAATTTCGCGGAAATCTGTAGTGCCATTTTGAAAATATCATAAAAAAACGTCTGACCTCCCATAAGACCCAATGTAAAAGTCAGCCCCTGGAGAACAGCTGATTTTTTTAGGGTCGTGGCCTGTATTTTTTTGTCGGCCTTGGTTTGCTTTCCACTTGTGCTACCATCTATTGCTTAATGAACAAACTAGAGAAAAATCACCCGATGCAATTACGGGGAATCACAAAATTCAATTATTTAGTGTGCTTTTGATTTCTTTCCTATAGGTAGTAGGAGTATTAGGTCGCCTTTGGTAAGGCCACTAATTTCGAAACAATAGAAACTCTGTTTTTTTTTTCGATAGTACTATCGATACTATCGATAGTATCTCTTGAGACTATCGAAAACTATCGATAGGGCTGACGATCGATAGTATCCGACTACTACTAAATAGATAGAATGACAATAAAATGCTTTTCGAAGGTTAATTTTTATCAATAATGCCTTGACTAAACTACATGTTTTCAGTATTCCTCCAAGAGTTTAAATGGAATAGAAAATAAGGTTTTCTGAAGATTAGGAATGCTTACCCCCTGTGCAATCACAACTAACATTTCACACGCAGTTTGATGTGTTAAGCTCGAAGGCTGTGTTCACATTATGCCATTAGAAATGAAATTTTTAACCAACATAACAAATTAATAATCAAACAAGTTTCATGGCTAATCGGGCAAAAAGGAGTTTTTTGTTTCCCTTATATTTTTCCGTGGGTAGCTTGAAAGCTTAACCTCACGGGGGTCCAAGATCTAATGGACACCTAATAAGTGTTGACAGTTAACCGTTTCGTCCTTATGGGACTCCTCAGAACACTGCTGGTCAAGTGACAAATCTTGCGAAGTTAATCAGACGGTTTTGTCTCTAATTAAATGTAATTAGTGAGCGAACTATAGCAAGAGGCGCCACCTACCGAGATACGAGAGAAACAAAAAACCAAAAGCAGGGAAAAACACTGCTATACAATATCGATCAATGAAAAGATCGAATGCAAATAAAAGAAAACAACTATAGTCCGTGACCTACGACAGCTCTTTGTCTTTTCAGGCCGGATTAATATTTCCATATCATTTAACTTTTTGTTTATTATCTTCCTAGCTCGCGCAGCCATGGATAGAGACGGTATTATTTTCAACGAAATTTTTTTTCGAGATAACATCGAAAATGTGTTATTTTGCGAAAATGCGTCTTTGTTCAATTTTTATTTTAATGTTTCGTGTGTAGTAAACATATTTTTGAAAAAATATTTTCAAAAATACTTTTTTTTTTTGAAAAACTGCTTTTTGAAAAACTGTTATTAAAAAAAGAATAAAATTTTTTTAAAAGTTTTTTTATAAATTAGTTTTTGAAGAAACTACTTTTTAGAAAAGTATTATTTTAAAAATTTATTTTTGTAAAATATTTTTTTATTATTATTTTGTTGACGTCACATCGGTGGCTATTTTTTTTTTTTTGATGGTCACGTTACGACACAGTTGATTGTTTAGGGCTATCAAAACGGACGGGCCACGATCTTCCACTTTGTTGAAGTCACGTTGGAGGCTGATTTTTTTTTGTTGGTCACGTCACGACACAGCTGATTGTCTTTAAAATATTCAAGTTGGAATGACGCTTCATAAATATTTGATTTTTAAAAAAAATAAAGCCGGTTTTTTAGATTTTTTGTATTATATTCTTGCAGAACAATTTTTTTAAAATAAATAGTAGTTCTTAGTTTTTCAGAGCCGCTTCATTAGCTGACACAAAAATTAAATTTAAATCAGAATGTAATGGGATTACCTACATCTATTTGTTTATATAGTTATTTTGCAGTGTAATTTTGTTTTAAAAAGATAAGCGCTGATATTTTTGGATTCTAAATGAACTTTATTGTAAAAACTCATAAAAAAATCAAAAAAAGTTTTACAATACAAATAAACAAATGCCATGCCAAACACAGATGACAAAGTCAAATACATGTCAAATATAACAGTTGGCATCCCCCAGGACCCTCCACTGGATGTACACGGCAATACTGAGACCGAGGATCCAATACGGATCCATAGTCTGGTGGCCGGCAGTGGAGAAAACGACCACATCCCTAAAACTCAGAAGCCTACAGGGGCTGATGTGTAGAGGGATAACCGGAGCTATGAGAACTACCCCGATCCTGGCCCTAGAGACAATTCTGGGACTACCATCGCTACCAACTTGGATCAAGAGGGAGGCGATGGGGAATTACCTACGTCTAAGGGACACGGGTTAGTGGAGAGGAAGAGGGGAAACAGCTGGTCATCTAGCTATAGAAGAGCTGACAATTAAAGAAATCCCCCTCATGTCAATGACGGTCAGCTGAGCACACGCACCTTGGAGGCTCGAGAAGTGGTACAAAATCCACATCCCAGACAGGGAAGCGTGGCAGAGAGACGAAATGATGTTTGAGGAGAGCGCTTTAGTTTGCTACACTGATGGATCCAAACTATCAGAGAGGCAAACCACAGGAGCGGTAGTATACGTGGAAGAACTAGAAGTTCAGAAGAGCTACTCGCTCGATGAGCAAGCTACTGGTTTTCAAGCAGAAGTCTACGCCATAAGAATGGCGACAACCCTAGAAGAGGTTCGGAACAGCGAAGAGGAGCTTATATATATATGCTCCGACAGTCAAGCCACCCTGAAAGCGCTAAACGCACCCAAGATTGCTGACGGCTTGGCGGAAGAATGCGCAGAGACCCTAAGCGATGGCAAACGGGTGACGCTGGTTTGGGTTCCGGGACATACGGGGGTACCAGGCAACGAGAAGGCTGACGAACTCGCACGATTCGGAGCAGGAACCGCCTATGTAGGACCGGAGCCACTTTTGGGCGTGACAAAAAGACAAGTGCAAAGCGGACTCAACATATGGGTCCAGGACGCGCTATTAAACTCCTGGGAAACAGGAACGGGTTGCAGACAGACCAGAGAATTCGTAGACCATCCAAAAGCGACCAGAATTAGATGGATGCTGGGACGGACACGAAAAGACCTCGGACTGCTGATAGGTACTCTAACCGGACATAACCGGTTGAGGAAGCACATGACACGTATAGGAGTCGAGAATGACCCTACCTGCCCAGCCTGTGGACAGGAAGAAGAGACATCAAGACACCTCGGGGCAGAATGCGAGGCCTACGCAAAGATGAGACAACAGGCACTCGGAGCGCCAACTTTGAGCGAGGAAGAACTGCACAAATGGGCAGACTTACTGGACTTTGTAAAGAGAACAAGAAGGCCCAATGAGTTACCCGACCATCAAAGGGAAGTGCAGATAGTGGGTTAAGGAACAGACTTGGGGCATGGCAAAAAGGGCCTACTCTCGCCTACTTGTCAGACCTGAAGAAGAACATGGGCTTCACGTTCTAATGTTTTTTCATATTCTAAGGTGTATGGCTTAGTCGCCTTAGTCCTTATAAACTCTTTTTTTGCAGACTCTACAAAGCGTTAAGCGCGCTCTTTTGTCTTTTCATCAATTTTGACACCCACCGCTTTTAGCTACAAACAAAAGTTTTTAAAGGTTCGACGCCGACGACGCGGCGCGGCGGTGGCGGAACTGGCAAACGTTGCTGTGTTTTTGACAAGCTAGAAAGTTGCAAGACGGAAAATTAGAGTTTTAGCTGCTTAATTTGCTTCTATTCTAGGTATTAGTTAGAGCGAAAAATTTGAAAAGGCTGTCCGTGTTCGCAGTGGCGCACCCAGGAATATGTCTTGGAGGGGGGCCCGAGCCCTCTTGGGGGGGGGGGGGGGGGGTTCGGTTCGGTGCGGTTCGGTTCGGTTCGGTTCGGTTCGGTTCGGTTCGGTTCGGTTCGGTTCGGTTCGGTTCGGTTCGGTTCGGTTCGGTTCGGTTCGGTTCGGTTCGGTTCGGTTCGGTTCGGTTCGGTTCGGTTCGGTTCGGTTCATTCGGGGGGGGGGGGGGGGTTCGAAGTCTCATGATGTCGAATGTTAAGCCATTTTTTGTGTTTTTTTCATGAAATATGTAAAAAAAATTAAGGCTTGGGAGGGGGCTGGGTGCGCTCGCAGCCAACGAGCAAGACCGGCCATGGCGCGTTATAAGCAAGTCGGCGGTCACGTGATCTTAGGAGTCCCAGGATTCTTATTGTATTGCTTATTATATTATATGTTTTTACACAATTTAAATAAAATAACAAAAAATTTTTGTTCTTTTACAGGCAAAAATTGAAAAAAATATTTTGCTGATATATGTGTTTATTATGGATAAAAGAACTGAATCTATAAAATAAAAAATTATACAAAATTTGCACTCTAATATCTTCAGGTACATATATTAGGTACATAATATCGTTAGTAACTTCAAATCTATACAAGTCTTTCAAAATTGGACATATCAAACCTAAGCTTTTAGTTTTTAAATTTTTCTTTGACTGTCATCATCTTTGAGTTCTTATTCAAAGATTTATTAGCAGACACTAAATCATTGTGCTTTTTAATAAAATTATTTAAAAAAACTTTACATGCCCTTAAACTAATTTTTTCAAGCTTTGACAATAGTTTTTCTCCACAAAAACACTCGCTAGAGTTATCTGAAGAAAAATTTTCAATATAAAACATTTCACAATAATTTATTAAAAAGAAACAAGTGATTTTGTGAATAAGTAAGATGGTTTTCCCATTCAATGAACTGAATGTAGTGGTCGTCAATAATTTTTTGAAAAATTACCCAGCACAAAGTTTAATATCTATTTCAATAAAGTGTAAGTTAACTACCAACTCATGTTCTTTTAAAAGCTGTATCTTACTTTTTAAATATTTCACACTACCAGAGAGATTACTATCTGTGAACAATATTTTACAAATCAGTTTTTTAATATTGCGAGGGTGCGGAAGACATATTACCCTAGAATTGTAAATTGACGTGTATGCACTGGATAACTGGATAAACAAAGATGAAGCCAACATTAAAGTGTATCCACCATATCTTCGATTCTCAGGTTATCTTTTCAAGAGACCTAATTGTTCAATAAGAAATGACAACTGAACACATTTTTAACTCTCACTATCGAAAATGTCACTAAGGATGTCTATTACTTGTTCAATCTTATCCAAGATCTTATCTTTTACCACTTCTTTCCCGTTTGCGACATATTAGGTTTCAGTTTTATAGTTGGACGTTGGACCAACAAGGAACAACACTAATTACACGTTCGCGGCATTGTTTATCTTAAAGGTATTTTCTTTATAATTTACTCATTAGCCATTAATTATTTTAACGCAGCCCACTACAGTCTTTTTCGTGGGCTGCGTTATTTTAATAACTTTGATAAAATTCACATAAAATGCGTGCCCGAATTAAAAAAAAATCGACGTAAACAAACATACCAAAACTGAACACACACATGTTTTATAATGACAACGGGCCGTGAGGCGTTTTTTTGTGGGACTCCTACGGTCACGTGATATTTCCGCGCCCGGGCCGGTCTTTCTCTTGGGCTGCGGGGTGCGCCCATGGTTTTCGGTCTACAAGCTAATTATATTACTTTTTGTCAACCGACTATTTCCCCCTAATTCGACCCCGCTTTACCCGGATATCCCTATTGCTAGTTCAAAATATCGACAGGAACGGAGAAAATCCTCCATAAACGCCCAAAAACCTCAAACAAGTTTCGTGGCTAATCGGGTAAAAAGAGTTTTTATTTCTCTCAAAGTTTTCCGTGGGTAGCTAGAAAGCTTATCCTCACGGGGGTCCAAGATCTAATAGACACCTAATAAGTGTTGACAGTTAACCGTTTCGTCCTTATGAGACTCCTCAGAACACTGCTTGGTCCATGTGACACCCACCCTACGGCTATAGTGAGAAAACCCTCGCAACAAGCGCCATCTACCGAGATACGAGAGAAACTAGTTTCCCACTAATTGTTCAATGTAAACAAAATTTTGAAGTCTGTAAAAAATGTACCTACCGTCACAAAATGCGCAAGCTATTTTTATAATAAACAGCGCAAATCACATTTTGAGCAAAAACCATCTTAAGTTCAGCCGACAAGCACCAATCACATTGCAGAAAGTAGAAATAAGGATAAAATATCTGATATTAGGGATCTATTGCAATAAAGCCAGGCACAAATTGGGCCGGGCACTATATTGACAGTTTCGCATTAAAAACTGACAGTTGATCTTTCAAAATTGACATACCAAAGTCGAATTTAGAGATCCAGTCGTTTATTTTCCATTAATTGTGGCGTCACTATTAATTCCGGCTCTTATAATACACAATGGCCTTATTTTGAAAGAAGACAGCTGTTCTTATAATGTGAAACTGTCAATATAGTGCCCGGCACAATTTGCTTCCTATATGTGTACCAGTTGTTTAAACATTGCCATCTTTAAGATTTTACTGCTTTTTAAGGAATAAAATGGATTTTGCAAGAAAGATGAACTAATATTGGTCTAACTTTCACTTATGGGTTTCATAATATATCCATCTGTTTCTCTAGATATGAAGTGGATGAAAAAAATAATTCCGTTTTTCCAAGAGGGATAAATACGACGAATAAAGGGCAATAAAACTGCGTTGGTGCAAAATAATACAAAATGCGTCAAATATAGTAAAGATTTTTATAAATCCGGGTGTACGTTTACCATAGCACACTATTTGGTAAACTTATCACGTCCTTGCAATGCAACTATAGGTAAATTTAGTGGGAATAAGGACACTGTTGTTCTGGTAAATATACGTTTTAATTCATCGGTAACGTTCCGACAATGGTTTTTGTCTTCATCAGACCTAGTCTGAAGGTCTGATGAAGACAAAAACCATTGTCGAAACGTTACCGATGGATTAAAACGTATATTTACCAGAAAAACAGTGTCCTTATTCCCACTAAATTTACCTATAATAGCACACTATGTTTGAATAAAAAATATACCTATTTAGTATATTATTTAATTTTCTAGACACCTATTTAAAATTAACAAGTACGTCCATTCACTTTTCCATATTTTATTTTAACCCCTAAACAACGGCAATTTCGAAATTAAATTATTTGATTTATTTATTGAGATCTACGCAATTATTGTTTTACGTTATTTATTAATTTGAATGCTCCATTATAATTGGAAATTAATAAATAATTATATACATAAGATATATTATTATATTAGTAGCAGTATCAATTATAAAAAGTCATTATGGGGATTTTTTCCTTTTCATTTTATACACATTATACAGTAGGAAAATATGTATATCATTACAAGGCCAACACAAAAATAGAGGCCACGACCCTGAAAAAATCAGCTGTTCTCCCGGGGCTGAATTTTACATTGGGTCTTATGGGAGGTCAGAGGTTTTTTTATGATATTTTCAAAATGGCACTACAGATTTCCGCAAAATTTCAGTGAAATATTCTTAGACACCATCCCGATATTCCACCAAAGGTTTGTAAGGAAGCAACATGATTAAAAGGTTAAAATCTTCAAGATTTAGCATTCCTTATTTTGAATTCAAATTACCCGCCATGTACCACATGCCAACTGTTATATTTGACATGTATTTGACTTTGTCATATGTGATTGTCACATTCGCTTCTGCTTTAAATTTAATTTTTGTGTGAGCTAATGAAGCGGGTATGAAAAATTAGGGCTTACTATACATTTAAAAAAAATTGTTCTGCCAGAATAAAGTAAAAACAATCTCAAAAACGGCTTTATTTAACAAAAAATCAAATATCCATGAACCGACATTCCAACTTCAAAATTTTAAAGACAATCAGCTGTGTCGTAACGTGACCATCAAAAAAAAAATCAGCCCCGGATGTGACGTCAACAAAGTGGAGGATCGTGGCCCGTCCATTTTGATAGCCCTGATCATTACTATAACTACAGTTCATGTCATTATTTTTGGGACAACTTTTTACAACTTTTTTTTGTTGGCCTATGCTTTTTGTTATGGTTAACAACTGATAACTGTCAAAAAGTTATCTCAAAAATTATGATATATATAGTTTATGTCGGTTTAGAACGTTTTTTTACGTTGTCCGACTTCTATTATCCACCTCCTTCGATACTGACAATCATCTTCTGTCAGGTTTTTTTGACTCATTGATCTTTGAATGCCACTCTAGTTTAGGACCTGCTTGGGTAATCTTTCGTCGTTCCATATCAGTTGTCTTTTATTGATGTCATCCGTTATGCTTCCCTCGATTCCCATTCTTTCAGTTATGGTCTTATTTCTTATCTGTTCTAGATATTGTCACGAGGGGGTTTTATCGTGACGAACACAGTTTAAGTTAGGTGTAATGGTTTTATTATAATACTTATATTTACTACTTACATTGTACTTAAATACATCTTGTCTACAAATCTTCTTTGATACGCTTAACTTCTTATCCTTGACTATTGTACTACTTGTTCACTATTAACTAAGCCTGGGCGTTAGGTTCTCAGCATACAACTAACTGCTAAACTCTTTTGGAGATGCTTTTATTACAAACCGTTTGCCATTGATAGGATATCGAGATGTGTTTTGTTTCCTGTATAAACATCATCGAAATCCCATTAACCGCGTTGTTTATAATAAATCTGTATACAATTTATTACTTTTAATACAATTTGAACTATATACAGAAGTTCATTTCCTTAGAATGTTTAGGGTTAATGTGCACTTGCTTATAAACGTAACTTGTGTCATTCACTTAATAGGACATTATTTTCTATCCTGACAATATTCTCATTAATCTTCTTATTGCATCCATTTCGACAGTTTCCAACTTTGTTTTGTATTTTTCTGTTACGCAACAAGTCTCTATTCCATACAACAGCGTCCTTTTCACCATTGTTTCATTTATGTAAAATTTTACATTCTTTTTTATCTCTAAAGACATCTAATAACCTTTTTTACTTTTACTATTCCTTTTTTCAGTTCTTTACAGTCTGTTCCTGTCTTATCAAATGTGCCACCCAAGTATACATAATCATTGCTTGGATATATTGTTTGTCGATCGTCTAGTTCTGACTCACTTGATTCGTTTTCAATACATAAGTACTGTGTCTTGTCCACGTTCACTGTTGACCCCCACTTTTGGTATTCTTCCGTTAACTTTCTCATCATATGCTCCATGTCTTCTTTATCATTAGCTACAAGCTTAAGTTGTATTACCATGCCGTGTACTTTACGTTTCCAGTTTTTTAGAGCTACTGCGATATATATTTTATAAAGTATTGGAGACATACAACATCCCTGTCTTAAACATTTCGTTAATAAAAATAAATCGGTAAACATTTTTTTTAAGTCACAAGCTTTTATAAAATGCACTAAAAATTAAAAAATAATTAAAAAACATTCTAATATTATTAAAAAACATTCTAATATTATCATAATAATAAAAGCGATGGCCGACTGATGGAAATCTTGACGATATTAGCACGATAAGATATCCGTATCAATTAAATATCACTATTTGCAAGAATCAATCTAGCAGAAAAATGCAGAGGTACCAAACTCACCCAACCTGCTTTGATTTGCGGCCATCGCTTATATTATTATGATAATATTAGAATGTTAGAAAATTATTTTTTAATTTTTAGTGCATTTTATAAAAGCTTGTGACTTAAAAAAAAAATTTACCAATTTATTTTCTACTTTTTAGTCTCAGCTATCTACTCTACTAAATGAAAATATTTGTTCAATAACAGAACAGAAAAGTTTATTCTAGATTATAATGAAATCGCTGATCGTGAGTTGTTTGGAAACTCATTTTTCTATAAGGGAAAGGAGAGGGTGGGGGTAGAGGTAGAAATATATTTTTTGTTTGGGCTGTATTGCCATCGGACCTTTATGCATATACCAAATTTTATAAAAGTCATTTGAAGTGAAGTGTGTCAAAAACGCATTTTTTATGGAAGGGGTGAAGGGTAGAGGTGGGAGGAAATTTTTTCATTATTGTTGTATTGTCATCAGACCACTATATGTATACCAAATTTCATCCAAATCGGATAATGGGAAGTGTGTCAAAAACGCATTTTTCTATAGATGGGGGTGGGGGTAGGAGTGGTAGGATTTTTTTTTTCAATGTTGTATTGTCATCGGACCACTATATGTATACCAAATTTCATCCAAATCGGATAATGGGAAGGGTGTCAAAAATGCATTTTCTATGGAAGGGGGTGAAGGTATGGGTGGGAGGATATTTTTTCATTATTGTTGTATTGTCATCGGACCACTATGTGAATATCAAATTTCATCCAAATCGGATAATGGGAAGTGTATCAAAAACTCATTTTTCTATGAAAGGGGGTGGGGGTAGGGGTGGGAGGATATTTATTTCTTAATATTTTAGTGTCATCGGATCACTATAATGTATACCAAATTTCATCCAAATCGGATAACGGGATGTGTGTCAAAAACAAATTTTTCTATGGAAGGGGGTGGGGGTAGGGGTGGGAGGATATTTTCTTCTTATTGTTGTATTATCATCAGACCACTATCTGTATACCAAATTTTATCCAAATCGGATAACGGAAAGTGTGTCAAAAACACATTTTTTCTGTAGAAGGGGTGGGGGTAGGGGTGGGAGGATATTTTTTTCTTAATGTTGTATTGTCATGGGACCACTATGTGTGTACCAAATTTCATCCAAATCGGATAATGGGAAGTGTGTCAAAAACGCTTCACAAGATTTGATAGTTAGTTAGATAATTTAACTTCAGATGTTCTGTCTAACATCTGAACTTAAATGAAAGCTTGTAATTATTTTGAAAGTCGATTTTCAATTTTAATCTTAGATAGTTTTTTTATCGCTTTTATGTATGTATGATTGATGTTAGTTTGCTCTAACACTGTCCATAGCTTTTGTACTGGAACGGTATCATATGCTTTTTGTAGGTCCACAAAGGTAACATGAGTCTCTAAATTTCTGGCACTCCTTTTTTCAATTACTTGTTTAAGACAGAAAACATTATCACAACCAAATCTGCCTGAACGAAACCCACTTTGCTTTTCTTCTTCTTGTTCATGAAAATCATTATCTATTAAATGTCTATATTATTAACAAAATCTATATCAATGTTTTTAGGGGTTTGAATATACTTTCTCTTTTTTCTTTTGCTTCTGACAATTGAATCCTGCAATTGTTTCGTTTCTCCTACATGATTTACCACACTCACACCGGACCTGGTAAAATAATTCCTTAATATTCAAGGGATTTTTTGGTTTTGTTTTACAAAAATGTTAATAAAACCTAACGGATTATTATTCTTGCTACGTTTGGTTTGTTTTTAAATTTAGAGCCATTGGCGTAGCTAGGGGGGGTGGGGGGGCAGGGGGGCCTGGCCCCCCCTGAAGTCCCTCAGGCCCCCCTAAGATATTTTAGGCCTCCCCTACCGACTACTAGTAAAAGAACATGACGCTGAAAATACATACTTTTCTATTATTATTCGGGAAATATTCAAATAAAATTGGTGCATTAAAATTTAAAATCATTCAGATAATGTTTACATTTCAGGAAAAAGCCCTTGTCTTGCGGAATTAGGCTTTTTCTCTTTAAATTATCGGTAACTTTTTTGCACTTATGCAATTTCCCGAAAATATTTTTTAAATTTAAACATAATTATGCATATTGAATATTTCATACATATTGGCGACATCTTGTAAAATATTATAGAAGTGTAAGTTAAGTTTCGCATTTAATAAAGACAGCGCCCTTTGCCCCTCTGTTTCCGAAATCGGGTTGTAGATGTCGTAAGGTTATAAAAGACCTTTTTAAACTGTTTTTCTAAAATAAATATAATTATCTTTTTAGTTTTTTTGAGGTTAGCGTTTAGTGTCTTATGAAAATTTTCCGATTTTGGTGACAATTTCATAACCATTTTCATATTAAGTTTTCCCACGTCGTTAAATGGAATAAATTCGTCGAGCAATACCGGGAAATTTTTAATATTAATACTTCTACTCTAAGAGCAGAAATGACCGTTTTAAAGAATTGTATTTTTCGGTTAAATCAAACTGTTGGTCATGATTCTATCAAACAGCAGATATAGCAGAAAACACCTATCTACCAACTTTTTAAAGTTGCGAGTATTCTTCCAATTTCAAGTGCAACTTGCGAGAGGTCTTTCTCTGCCATGAGGAGAGTTTTTAATTGGCTTAGAACAACTATGACTCAAGAGAGACACTCAGGTTTGTCATTGTTATTCATAGAAAAAGATGTTGAGGTCGACTTAGATAGTGTGGTAGACGCTTTCAGTCTGATTGCTGAATCACATACTTCCTGTGTATACATATAAATAAGCTGGTAAATGTATTATTAAATTTGCTATATTAAAATATTAGAACATTTAATGCGCGTATTTTTTTTTTATTCATTGCACACTTTTTGCTTTTTGTTCAAGATAGACCGGGGCCACGCCCCCCCCCCCCCTGAAAAGCAAGGCTAGCTACGCCAATGTTTAGAGCTTATTCATTTTTCGGAAAAACTATAATTCCTTGTTCCGTTGCAATTTTGGGGTGGCCTGGTAAGCACCGGATTGTAACATATTATGATAGTGATGATTGATTAGATGAGTACATTCATAAGTATATAATAGAAACTACAACTTGAATAAATAATAATTCGACATTTTATCAACAAATGCCTAATTTGCCATGCGATTATTTATGAAGTGCCTATTATTGCAGCATATTAATAAAATATGTAAATTATAGCTCTGTAAATGCAAGCTGAATTTGCCCTTTTCTATTTTGCATATTTGCATTGCATGTTTGCATCTCTGTATAGAGCTAGCCAAAAACGTTCAGTCTATCAAACCTCCCTCTACCGTGCAAATGCAAAAGAAGGAACTCGCAAAAAGTTTTTATATAATTATTTTTATAGGTTTATTTTTTGTTATATATTTTTAAAGTCTAACAAGGCTTCTGGTACTGATCAAAGGCATAATGTACAGAGTGTCCCTAAATCGATGTTTTCCCACATAGCACAATCACGTGTTTAACACGTAAAAAAGGCGTGAGAAAAAAAAACGTTGATTTTAAAAGCTGCTAGAAAAAGACGTTTATTTTATATATGAAAACAAGCTTAATAGGTTATTCATTAACGTTATAAAAAATATCGTTGCTAAAAACTGCGTTGTAATAACGCCATTATCAAATTAAAACAGCAATGTTTATACGTTATTTTCAAGTGATTTTTATCAACGTTAAAATCACATTAGATTCACGCCTTTTCTACACGAATTTTAAAACGCGACTTGCATGGCTTTTCTACCGAATATTTTTGAGATTTTACTAGTAGCAGCGCCACCTATTGTCGGGATTTTTCACTTTGAAGAAATCTATCAGGCAGTGCTTTGGCCTCTAAACTCCAAAAACCTGTTAAGGAAGTGATCCCTGATCCTTCACGATCACGACGCATCTATTATTAACCCGATAAAGACATTAATATTCTGTGAAAGTGTTCACTGTTAAAAAATCTTGTTTAGCTTTAAAAATACTCTGCCAATATATGGGCCCCTAAGCTCACACTAGGTACTATAGTTACAGTGTACGTGTGAGCTAGTAAAACTAAAAACTGAAATATATCTTAATCAACTCCAGACTAAATTACCTTTTGTTTGATACCACACAAGCCATGTATTGACTTAAACTCAAATTATTGAAATCTACCCCCACCTTTAAAGAAACAAAAACTAAAATGTATTTTGTTTAACTCCGGACTCAATTACCTTTCGTTTGATATCACACACGCCATATTTTTACGTAAACTCTAATTTTTGAAATCTACCCCCACCCTTTTTGAAGAAAAAAAAAACTAAAATCTATTTTGTTTAACTCCATACTCAATTACCTTTCGTTTGATATCACACACGCCATATTTTCACATAAACTCTAATTTTTGAAATCTTCCCCCACCCTTTTATTTGGCTTGTGTTCGGTGGATTTTGTTCATTTTTAAATGGGACCATCTCGACCCAAGACCCAGCCTAGGTACTAAACTTCATTAAAATCGGCCAAGCGGTTTTTGAGTTATGCGCGTTGGTCGTTACAGACAGACATACAGACAGACAGACAGACAGACAGACAGACAGACAGACAGACATACAGACAGACAGACAGACAGACAGACAGACGGCGCGACAAAAAAGTTTCAAAATCATCTGAAACGCAAAGATATATAAAAATTTTTGAAATCGGAGCAACTTTTTTTTTCTCGAAAAAATTAGGATCACCATAGCTCACACTACTATAGTATAGTATATGTGTGAGCTAAAATCATAATGTATATAGATAGATAAATAGATATTTTGTCTTGCCTTAAGGGCCATCTTTAAAATTGTCTTAAAGTATTGTAGTCTTAAACTTGTGAACTTTTATAACTTCCTTTCGCGTCTTTTTTAAGTTAAAAAAATGTTATTAAAAAAAAGTAACCAAAAAAGGCGTTAGTAGGTTTGAGAAGTTTTAATCTAGTGGCGTTTTAGAACATGTTGTAGAGGACTTTTCAAGTGTGAATTTGGTACATGAAAATAACGCGGGTAAAAAACACGTTATATACACAGCACCAGAAACTTCAGCAAAAAGTACATTTTTATAGCTTGATTTCTCCTTGTTTTTAAGTTATCTTTAACCATGTAGATTTAACAAAATAAATATTACATGGTATGAAGTTGTTTTCAAGTAAAAAAAAAACTTTGTTGTTTTTGTTCACGTTAATTTAACGTTGATGTGATTTTTGTGCTACATTTTTAGTTTTGATTACCTCTTTATTTTTAATTAATTATGTAAACAAATTAAAATGTAAAATAAAAGTTAGTAATAAATAAATAGTGACAGATAAAATTAATCATAGGAAAAATATTTCTTGTAAAAAAAAGCCAAGTTTAGAAAAGCATTACCAAACTAGTAAGAACCTTTCATTTTGAAATTTTTATTGGAGAACATGGCTGTACTTTTATCTCAATACCATTTTCGAGTACTTTTTTTATATGAAATGTTTTTGTCATGATTTCACTAATTTTTTAAAGAATTTGAATGATATTTAAGTTTTAAAGTACAATGTAAAATATGCGGAATATTGTTCAACACTTTAGCAATTCCTTGTTAAAAATTTTAAGATTTTAAATTTTTTCCTATGGTTTTATCGTAGTTCCTATCAGCCTTCGCTATCTAGCGTTCCTGGGAATGGGCATTGTTAGTTTTACATAACTTTACATTTAAAGGGGCGGGAAGTCAATTAAAATTTTGGTGTTTTTATTTTTTCCTATAGTTTTATCATAGTTCCTATAAGTCTTCTAAAGCTCAGCTCTCTAACGTTTCTGGATATGGGCAATGTAACTTTTACATAACTTTACATTTATGGGGGAGGGAAGTTTATTTAAACTTTGGTGGTTTTTAATTTTTTTCTATAGTTTGATCATAGTTCCTATCAGCTTTCCAACGGTCAGCTCTCTAGCGTTTCTGGAAGTGGACAATGTTACTTTTACATAACTTTACATTTATAGGGAAGGGAAACAAATTAAAATTTTTGGAGTTTTTAAGTTTTTTCCTATCAGTCTGCCAAAACTCAGCTCTCCAGCGTTTCTGGAAGTTGGCAATGTTACTTTTACATAACTTTACATGTATAGGGGAGGGAGGTAAATTAAAATTTTGGGTTTTTTTTACACAAGGGTTTAGTCATAATTTCTATCAATCTGCCAAATTTCAGCTTTTTAGCATCTCTGGAAGTACAGTAGAATTTTGATAATCCATACATGAGTGAGTGGCAAATTCGACGTTTTTTGAAATTTTGTAACTACTTAACTATTTTATGGAAGTCCATGACACTTGGAGGGGTTGTTAACTCTATGACGACTGTGCAAAGTTTGAGTTTCGTAGCTCATTCCAAAGTAGAGTTTTAGATAGGTCAAATAGGGTCTGAAATGTTTTAAGAAAAGATGGTGCAGCAGTTTATACAAACTTAGCGGGGAATTTGACAGTTGGATACATACCTTAAAGATCTTTTTAATTTTTAAAACAAATTAGTGCATATTTTAACAGAATTGTTTGGCAAACCTGTTACTGGCCGCGCGCCCCTGTGTAACCAAAAAAAATTAAATAAGTTTCTTACAAACGAGCATAGTTTGGAACTTTTTAAATTAGAAATGGCGGCGCACATACACCTGTATAAAATGGAATTTCCAAACTCGAGCCCCTTTGGAGCAGTATATCAAACTTCTAATGATTTAAAACGATATACTTGCTAAGCTGCCCACAAAAAGTTTTAAAGGGCAGGCTAGGGGAGTTATTGCAGTTTTTTGTTTGAAACGAAAAGGATGTTTGAGGACTTTACAAAAATATTTTAATTTAAAACTTCATGATGATTCAGGTATACTCCATTTCATAATTTTTGAGATAACTTTTTGACAGTTATCAGCTGTTTAAAATAACAAATAGCATAGGCCAACGAAAAAAATTTGTAAAAAGTTGTCTCAAACTTAATGATATGTACTGTAGATCTTGTAGTGATAATGTTTTCTATCTTAAATAAGTAATTAAGAAATGGAGCGCCAGAAATATAGGGACTCATCTTACTTTTGCAGATCTACAAAAAGCATATGATACCGTTCCAGTAGAAAAATTATGGACAGTGTTAGAGCAAACTATTGTCAATCATACATACATAAAAGCGATAAAAGAACTATACAAGGCGTCAAAATCTAAAATTAAAATTGGAAATCGACTTTCAAAACAATTTCTGGAAACAAAAGGCTTAAGACAGGGATGTTGTATCTCTCCAACTCTTTTTAAAATATATATCGCAGTAGCTCTAAAAAACTGAAAACGTAAAGTGCACGGCATGGGAATACAACTTAGCGACCGATTTACCATATACTCACTACAGTTTGCTGACTACCAAGTAATTGTAGCTAATGATAAAGAAGACATGAAGTATATGATGAGAAAGTTAGCGGAAAAATACCAAAAGTGGGGATGAACAGTGAACGTGGACAAGACACAGTACTTATGTATTAGAAACGAATACAGTGAGACTAGACAATGGACAAACAATATCTCCATGCAATGGGTATGTATACTTGGGTATCACATTTGATAAGACAGGAAAAGACTGTAAAGAACTGGAAAAAAGAATAGTAAAAGCAAAAAAGGATATTGGATATCTTAACGGTATTTTATATACAGAGAAATAAAAAAGAATGTAAAATTTGACATATATGAAGCAATGGTGAAAAGCACGCTGTTGTATGGAATAGAGACTTGTCACGTAATAGAAAAATACAAAACAAAAATGGAATGTGTCGAAATGAATGAGAACAAATGAGATCATAAAAGAAAGAATGGGAATCGAGGGAAGCATAACGGATGACATCACTAAAAGACAACTGATATGGTACGGTCATTTACAACGGATGAACGACGAAAGGTTACTAAAGCAGGTCCTAGAATGGCAACCAATAGGGCGTCCTAAACTGGAATGGCAACAGTCAATCCAAAAATCAATGAGTCAAAAAAACCTGACAGAAGATGACTGTCAGGATCGAAGGATGTGGAGAATAAGCGTCGGACAACGTAGAAAAATGTTCTAAACCGACATAGTATTACTAGTGATGATTCATGTGTGAGGGGGCCTTGCAGCCCTTCCACTGCGACCACCAGTGGGTCCATTGTGGCTCACTTTTTAGAGGTTTCTTATCACTGTATGCCTAATCTTCCAAAAAAGCCGGCTGTCAGTTTGGTGACGCAAGACAATAAGAGGAAATATCCTTTAGTTGCAGTGGAAACAAATAGTTTATAATTAATAATAAGAAAAGAGACCATAAAAGAAAGAAGGGAGATCGAGAGAAGTATAACCGTTGACATCTCTAAAAGGCAACAGATATGGTACGGCGGATAAACGAAGAAAGATTACCAAATAAGGTCCGAGAATGGCAATCAATAGGGCACAGATAAAGAGGGCGTCCTAAACTGGAATGGCAACAGTCAGTCCAAAGATCAATGAGTCAAAAAACCCTGACCGAAGATGATTGTCAAAATCAAAGGAGGTGGAGAATAGGTCACGGACAATGTAGAAAAAAGGGTGGCGGAACAAAGATCGAAAGACTAAAGATCGAAAGACAAAAGATCGAATACAAAAGATCGAAAAACAAAAGATCGAAAAGACAAAAGATCGAAATACAAAAGGTCGAAAAGACAAAAGATCGAAACTACAAAAGATCGAAAAACAAAAGATCGAAACTACAAAAGATCGAAAAACAAAAAATCGAAAAACAAAAGATCGAAAATGCAAAAGATCGAAAATACAAAAGATCGAAAAGACAAAAGATCGAAATACAAAAGGTCGAAAAGACAAAAGATCGAAACCACAAAAGATCGAAAAACAAAAGATCGAAACTACAAAAGATCGAAAAATAAAAGATTGAAAAACAAAAGATCGAAAATGCAAAAGATCGAAAATACAAAAAATGGGAAAATAAAAGATCGAAAAACAAAAGATCGAAAGTACAGAAGATCGAAAGTACAAAAGATCGAAAGACGAAAGATCAAAATAGGGCATTTCAAAATATCGCTATTACATAATTTATTCAAAAAAAAAACTTTCCTGGTTTCTTTTCCGGGATCCTAGAGGTTGTGTAACTAAACCGAACCGAACCGAACTCGTTCAACTATGGGCTCTCTTTCTAACATATTTTAAAAAAAACTTTCCTGACATGTCTCCCGGGATCCTACAGGGTAAAACCAAACCGAACCAAACCAAACCAAACCAAACCGGTTCGGTTCGTTTTGGTTCGGTTCGGTTCGGTTTGGTTACACACCCTCTTATATCCCGGGAAAGAAATTAGGAAAGTTTTTTTTTTGAAAAAATATGATTGAAAAAGAGACCCCTTTTCGAACTACATATATGATTTGTGTTAAGTATGGTCTGGTTTATTTAAGGGTTAGGTAACTTTACCTTACCTGACCTTGCCTAAACTGTTTAAGTAAATATACCTAAGCAAACATGATATGCGTCATTTTGTATATTGATCTTATTTACATGCATGAAGGCCTTACTTTTAAACTAAAACGGTTTCTGCCAAAACAATATTCGGATATTTTGGAATCATACATATCTGATAGACATTTTAGAGTAAAACAGGGAGACTCATACTCAAATTTAAGAGAAATTCAAGCAGGCGTGCCCCAGGGTAGCGTACTAGGCCCTTATCTATACTTATTATTCACTTGCGAAATCTCAAAGCCAGAAAATTGTCACTTAGCAACATTTGCAGATGATACTGGTTTATTGACGGTAGAAAAATCTATTGAAAAATGCATAGAAAAACTTCAGGATGCAGTCACCGAAGTTCACAGTTGGACAAAAAGTGGCAAATAAAATTAAATGAAACCAAATCAATTCATGTTGATTTTACAAACAAAAATATAAATCACATACAAATAACAATTAACAACATTCCCGTACCATATTCAAATCAGGCAAAATATCTCGGTATAACACTTGATGCCAAATTGCGCTGGAAAGCACATGTTAAGAAAAAAAAAAGAAGAACTTGAGTTAAGGTATAGAAAAATGAACTGGCTAATTGGAAGGAAGTCCAATTTAACAATTCATAATAAGTTACTGCTTTACAGACAAATACTGAAACTAGTATAGACATGTGGTATTCAACTATGGGGTTGTGCTAAAGAGAGTAACATTCTAGTTGTACAGAGATTTCAAAATAAAGTATTAAGAAGCATTGTGAATGCACCTTGGTACGTTCGAAATAGTGACCTTCATCGAGATCTAAAAATCGAAACTGTAGCAGAGACTATAAAAAAGTACGCAAAAAGCCATGAAGATAGACTTCATCGGCATGTGAATGTGGAAGCAATTCAGCTTCTAGACAATACTATGCTAGTTCGAAGACTAAAAAGAGTGAAGCCGTTTGAGCTAGTAAACTAAGTGAATTATATAAAACAAAATAATGCTACAAACACAACACAATTATCAGTTACAGACTAAACAAAGCGGGGAGAACTGTTGAGTGAACCCTAAGTTTAAATCTGACTTTTCTAGTAAATTAAGTTAAAACAAAATTGCTAATTAGTCTTACTGAGTAGATTGTAATACAATAAACACAGTGTGTTTGACAAATAAAAAAAAATAAAAATTTACATGCAATTTTTTTTCAATCTTTTGTCTTCTCATATTTTGTTTTTCGATCTTTTGCCTTTTGATCTTTTGTCTTTCGATCTTTTGTACTTTCGATCTTCTGTACTTTCGATCTTTTGTTTTTCGATCTTTTGTTTTTCGATCTATTGTTTTTCGATATTTTGTATTGTCAATCTTTTGTCTTTCAATCATTGGCTTTTCGATCTTTTGTATTTTCGATCTTTTGCCTTTTCGGTCTTTTGTCTTTCGATCTTCGTTCCGCCACCCGTAGAAAAAAGTTCTAAACCGACATAGTAGTGCTATTACTGCCTGGCTTAATTGCAATAAATCCCTATTATTAGACACAAAGTTAACCACAACTAAAAATACATTAACATTTATTTGGTTCTAAAAACCACTCTATTTTCTTTTAAACTGTGCGTCTAAAATGAAAACGATGTTTTTCCAAGTTCCACTTTTTTTTCGAGTTTTTTACGCTTTACGCCACATAAGCGCCAACACATATTTTCACTTCACTGCTGGGGCATCTTTTAAATATTAAGACGATTTTAGCAGGCAAAAAGGGCTTTTTTCCTCTATTTGGCAAATATTATTTTACTTTCAGTTTTCTTCCCTTTCAGGAATAAAATAAACACACATGAAAAAATGTATGTGCATTTTACTAGATAGATAGGGGAAGGTGGAGTGGTACTAGAGACATCGGAGGGTATTAGATTACCCTTCCTGAGTGCGACATCACTGCTGACAGAAACAACAAAGAAAAATTGGAGATGACGAAACGGTTTCCAAATAGGCGAATTTTAAATAAGTGCGTCGGTAGGTCAGATGGAAGAGCGTTTGCCTGGTTAGCGAAAGGTCGCTGGTTCAAATCCAGCCTGAGGTAAATTTCTTAGGATTGTTTCTTGATAGTCTCATAATAGTGTTCTCTACCACAATAAGACGTTGCCAAAGTTTAACTTTCTTTTTAGTCGTTATTTCGTAGTCGCCGTGACTTTTGTATGTTTATTAATTACTACAGAAATTTAAGCTTCATTGAAGTCGCAAACAAGTGTCTCCTATATACAACTATATTAAAACTTTAATTTTTACCACAAAAAGTTTGTGTCATCATAGTAACATCTGATGTAATAATGTAGAGAAAATAATTTTTTGCAACAACTTATAAGCCGTAAATACTTTAAGCCTTTTTCCTCGAGGTTACTAGTCACTCATTTAAGTTACTCGAAATGACGTCACGGTTACTCGGAGTAACCGCTGTATCACGTCAGACAGTCAGCTGTGGATGACATTTCCAATTGTTTGTTTTTGTTTTTACCAGGAGCTTCCGAAATGCAGAAAATAATTCATTGTTTCCACCAATGCATGCCCACCCCGATTCAAAAAACGTATCACGGGACATGGATTTACACCAGTTTTAAATGCAGCGTTACCTGATGCGTTTTTTGAATCGGGGTGGAAACAGGGTGCTCCTTTGGTATTCTGTGGTAAGGCCGCAGTACCACAGAACACCAAATGCAGTACATTTTAAGACTAGTTGCAGTTGAATTGATATAGGACCAACTTCAACGGATGTGCTTCATTTTCTACCGTTACCAAACATAATTCTTTGGTAATATATATATTAAAATCATTGAGTTGTATAACGCCCTGTAGGGTATAGAAGTCAATGATTAAAATCAAACATTTTGAAAAAAAAACAAAACAAAACGATCTTAACCTCAAAATATTTCAGCAACCACGTCTGCTAGGCTGGTTACACTGTGTGGTTACTCGTGACGTCATAGTTAGTGTTACTCAGCGAAGAAAAACAGAAAACGAGTAACCAGGTTACCTGGTAACTTGTAGTTACTGCGAGGAAAAATGCTTTTTGACTATTTTTTATAGTCGATCTTTTAAAGTAGACACTACATCCTGCTTCTACTTTGTAAACGTAGACTTTTTGCAGTCGCATCTTGGTCGTGCTCTTTCTTAACCGTACTTTTGTGGCTCCTTTTATAAATTAGGAGTAATTTAGAAAAGTTCAACTTTAACTTTTTTTAGTTATAGTAACAAATACTAAATAAAAAGAAAGAAAACATAGAAAAAAGTGTCTTTTTTCCACCACAGCATTAATTTTCTGGTAGACCAGTATCGCATTGACGCATCATCAGTACCATATACCACTACTGTATTTTGTTTCTTTTTATCCTAATTCACATGGACACCATCAAACATTTAAAATATATTTCTTAATAATATAGTATGGGAAATAGGACAAACAATAACAAAATACAACTTACCAAAGTGCACTACTGCAAGGTTTTTTTCAAAACAATTCCAAACCAATCATGAAAATAAAAGTTTTCTGTTCCTCGGCCGTGACTCAAACCAGGAATCTTTGGATAAGTATGCCAATTCATAAGGCGTTGGCGTATATAACCAAAGGGTCCAGGTTCGGGTCCCGGCCGCGGCAAATAATTTTTCGTTCTTTATTTTCACCTACATCTTTAATTTTACGCCATTACGGACTACGACGTAGTAGATACTTGACTGCGACCTGTAGTTGTTTACTACAGTGACTTTAAACGCGGTCTGGTAGCTACTTAAGGAACTACCACGTCGCTGAATGGTATACTGAGACGTAGCGGGAGTACGTTGCGGTTACTTTTGAGAAATTCTTGCTGGTGAGGGTGTCCTCGCAAAAACTTTAAATGTTGGTTGGGTACGGTTTTCACATCTTGCGCATCTCTTGAAAATCGAGGTTGGCAAGCGGGGGACAGTTTTTTCTATCTTCCCGATACCTGAAACCCAGATGTAAAACTTTAAAAATAGTAACTCCAGATCTGCGTTACTCGTTTGATTGTTACAGTTACTTTTATATTAAAATAAGTATAATGTATCAAGGAGATAATGTGATAATGGCACTTACTTATAAATATCTTTTTGCAATTCAGGGACTAAAAACGCATTTTAGTCCCTCATTTTAGGGATTAAAATAGTACTTTTTATCCCGGAGACTAAAATATTTTACTCCCAGGGACTAAAATATTTTAGTCCCTGGACCCGAATTCATGGTTTTTTCAAATTTTGTATTTTTGTATTTGGGAGCATCTAAAAATAGGCCTATACACTATCAAAATAAACTACCTAGCCTAATCTATACATTCCTACGTTATTTGACATTATTATTGTTTGTTATATTGATATTCAAAATAGCGCCGCTACAGCCAACTAAATGAATCAATGATCGTGGATCTGAATCGATTTCGCTTCGCTATTGGTTGAGGTTGATGTTTTGCAGTGGAGATTCGAAAATTGCTGGTTCGGTGTGATCAGTGCTGCTGTCTTCGTTGATTGTGGGTTCTGGAAAATTGCATACTGTTACGGTACGTGATTGGCCTTGGCTTTTATGACTCTTGACATCTGTCCTCAAGTTTTGACTGAATATTTTATCCGCCACATTTTTTTTGTTTTCGATTGATTGCTCAACATACCCTTCAGCAACGGTAGCACTTTTCCAACCACCGTGTCTTTTGAGCTGGTCAATATTCGCTCCAGAATCTGCTAAAAGGGAAGCAGATGTACGCCTGAAGCAGTGTCCTGTGTATGAAACGGCCTCTGGCTGGTTCAGGAAGGCAGCTATTTTTCGCGGGAAAAGCCCAAAAGTATTCTTTCCAACAGGTTGTGATAAACATTTGCCGTCTTTATAGCCAATGAAATATCTCGATATTGTCAAATTTGTTGGTCTCAGAGCCATGTAGGATTTACAGATTTTCACTACGTCTGTAGTGTTGCTTTCTTTGGAGTTCTTTACTATGAAGCATCGGTCAGTTTGATTTTTCGTGTTGCGAACTGTGACAACAAGATGAAAATCTTGGACTTGAACATCTTTATTCTGTAGCTGGCACAGTTCAACACCCCTGCATGCACCGGCAACTCCCATTATCAACGCCACCTGGAAAAAAAATATTTTTCAGTTACTAAGTAACAATACAATTTTTTGTACAAACTACGTAACCCGATAGCAACAAATGATATTTCGAATCAGTGACGTTAACATGGTTCAAAATAATGTAAAAACAGTTCACTTTACCTTGATCATCAAATATTCTTGATTTGGTGCTTCCTGGAGGAACTGCTGGATATGATCCATGTCCAGTATTCGAGACTTCTTTGGGCGGTAGCCAACCCCATGTCTTTTCAAAAATGCCTTCAATTTTGAATATTTTCCAATGTCCAAACTTTTTTCAACGATCAGCTTTGATTTAATCATTGAATAATGTGACCAAACCGTTGAAGCCTTCAAATTTTTCGCATGATGGAAGAAATATGCAAGAAGTACCTTCTCCTGTGTAACATCAGCAACATCCTTAGCTTGACACCAATCCAGGAAATGTTTGTATTGTTTTTCATATATTTTCTCCGATTTAGCGGGCAGCAGTGCCTTCACTGGCTCTGCGGCAGCTGTATCAATATCAATATCCATTTTTTTTACTTTTGGGAACGCACTAGCAAATCGCAGAAATCTCCACGGCGTTGTTTGTATTTTAACAGTTATTTTATGGTACCTTGACAACACCCTGACAACCAAGTATTATCCAAGGCTATCTAAGAAATATCAACTGACTTGACGTCAGAGAATGAATGGTACTTTATTGGTTGTCACATTTTACAGGCCAATCAATAGTGCAGTGGAGATGACTTTCTTTTCGAAAAATTTAATTAAAAATTTGAATGAAACTATGCCCAGAATTGCAAAAAATAGTATATATACCACTTGACTAAAGTGTCTTTTATCCCTCAGCGAATTGTAGCCCGACCACAGGGATAAAAAGTATCACTTTAGTCCCTGGGTATATAATGTACTATTTTACAATATCAATAACCAGAAGAAAAAATCGGATTAAATTTTTTTTATAAAAATATTGACCAATTTTTTTTCTTATTTGTGTTGCTGTTGTGAAATCTCTTTTAACACACTTTGTTGACTATTTTGGTGGGGATTGATCCCCCTGATCTGCCACTTCGGTACGGCCTTGCCAATATCTCATATCTTAGTTGCGAAAGATCATTTTTGGTGCTAAAATACATAAAAAATCTAAGAAATCGATTAACAGATTGAAAAATCGGTATTGCGTCCAATTCAAATTAAGGAGATCATAGATAAAATTGCAGCATCAAGTTCATTATTAAAAAAGTCGTTACTATATGAAAAGTTAGCATACCTGCTCTGCCCGCGGTAGTTAAAAGGGCGCAAGTGTGGTTCGGAAAAAAACGACTTCAACGTTTTAATTGTTCATAAGGCAGTAGATACTACAGTTACTGCTATTTGTTTTTTTTTTAATTTTATTACATAGGATGATGGAAAATCCGTCGGGATCAAAAACCTAAATTCGAAAAAAAAATTACTTGCAAACTTTTTAACTAACGGGGGCAGTGCTGTTGTATGTTAAAATTTTGCACGTTTTTATAAAAAAAAATTGAGTTTTTATTTTGTGAAAAAATTAGATATTAATTATGTTAATAGGTACTTAGTGCTTAATATAGGCATACAGAATATAAAACTTTACAAAAATATCTAGAGCAGTATCACAGAGATTTTCTGAAAATATTTAAACACCTTGTATCTCACAAGTTAGGATGTTTAGGACATGCATACATATTAGAACTGTTTGGTTTTCACTATCTCCAACGTCGATCACAGGGATACGAGTGATCCCCGTCTGGAACAAACTCGTATTCCTGTGATCGACGTTGGAGATAGTGAAAACCAAACAGTTTTAACAAGTTCCCAACGAAAGCATCAAGCCAGCAGTATAATTCAAAGCTGGTAGGGGTATTTTCCCTCGGAGTAGTTGTTTCTGTTGGTGTTACAAAATGCATACATATGTTTAATGATAACAAAACCTCCATAATATGAAAAACAAAAATAACACAATATGACTTCATTTTCTTTGCCGTAAAATTTTTGTGCCGAAGCGAGGGCCGAATAAAAAAATACTCTGCCAATCTATGGGCACCTAAGCTCACACTAGGTACTATAGTTATAGTGTGAACTAATATAATCAAAAACAGAAATATATTTTATTCAACTCCAAACTCAATTACCTTTCGTTTGATACCACACAAGCCATGTTTTGACTTAAACTCAAATTTTTTCAATCTACCCCCACCCTTTTAAAAAAAACTAAAATGTATTTTGTTTAACTCCAGACTCAATTACCTTTCGTTTGATATCACACACGCCATATTTTCACTTAAACTCTAATTTTTGACATCTACCCCCACCCTTTTTTTTAAATAAACTAAAATTAATTTTTTTTAACTCCAGACTTAATTACCTTTCGTTTGATATCACACGCGCCATATTTTCACATAAACTCTAATTTTTGGAATCTACCCCCACCCTTTTATTTGGCTTGCGTTCGGTGGATTTTGTTCATTTTTAAATGGGACCATCACGGGCCAAGACCCAACTTAGGTACCAAATTTCATCAAAATCGGACAAGGGGTTTTTGAGTTATGCGGGTTGGTCGTTACAGACAGACATACAGACAGACATACAGACAGACAGACAGACAGACAGACAGACAGACAGCAAAACAAAAAAGTTTCAAAATCATCTGAAACGCAAAGATATATAAAAATTTTTGAAATCGGAGCAACTTTTTTTTTCTCGAAAAAATTACGATCACCATAGCTCACACTACTTATAGTAGTAGTGTGAGCTAAAATTGCCAGGGCTGGTTTGTTTGAGCCCATCCAACGCTGCTGAAAGCTCTAAAACGCTTCGAATTTGGGACTCTCTGTACTTACCTACATTTTCATAAAACTACGTGGGGCGAAATTAAATTCGCAAAAATTGCCCAGTCAACAGAAAAGGGGCTTATCGCTAAAAGATGGCGAAAACAAAGAGAAGGGTTAATTGGTTTTTTTTCGCTTCTACTTTGTTGTCGCTCTTTGTACGATAATCTGCTATGAAAAGGACGAGGGGTTTTATTGATATTTTTTTTTAGGTCAATGAACAAAATGTCCAAAAAGGCTTTAAACAACTAGGTGGGTCAAAATTTATAAACAGGCCTATTTCAGTCCCTGGCCAAAAAAATGAGGTTGTTCAAGCATCACCTGGTCAAAGTTTACACAATTAAAATATATTATAAATTAAAGGAAGAAAAATAAGAAAAAAGTTTTTTCTGCTTCGGCCGGGGCTCGAACCCGGGATCTCTTGCTCTGTACGCAAACATTCTAAACATTGAACTACATAGCCATACATAAATTTTGCAGAAAACTTAAAACTTTCATCTATGCAAGCTGCGGTGTCTCAATGCAAGAACGAGAGACCCTTAGGGTATTAACTCGACCAAGTCATCAAACTGATTTCTATAATTCATCTTTCCCACTGTCAAAGGTATGAAAACTCAAAAGTTAGACGTAAACTATCAACGTCTGAAAACATGAGATCACCTTTTCGTGTGTTAAAATTTCTGATCGCAAAGGGCGATTGCCAATATAATTCTCAAATACCAAATTGCAAATAATGCCAGGATCTAAAACTATAAACAACAAGTGAAATTAAAGAAAGAAAAAAAGTGATTCGTGTCAATGAAACGGTCCTTAATTTAAGAAAAAAAATTGCTTTTTTTCTGTTTTATTGTACTACTATGTCGGTTTAGAATGTTTTTGTACGTTGTCCGATGCCTATTCTCCACCTCCTTCGATCCTGACAATCATCTTCCGTCAGGTTTTTTTGAATGAAGCATTCCAGTTTGGGACGCCCTCTTTTTCTGCGCCCTATTGGTTGCCATTCTAGGACCTGCTTTGGTAATCTTTCGTCGCGCATCCGTTGCACATGGCCGTACTATATCAGTTGTCTTTTAGTGATGTCATCCGTTATGCTTCCCTCAATTCTCATTCTTTCTTTTATGATCTCAGCCAGCCTTATTTGATCTGTTCTAGATATTCTCATTGATCTTCTTATTACATTAATTTCGACACTTTTCATTTTAACTTTGTATTTTTCCGTTACGCGACAAGTCTCTATTTCATACAACAGAGTTGGAGAGATTCAACATCCCTGTCTTAAGCCTTTCGTTACCAGCAGTTCTTTTGAAAGTCGATTTCCAATTTTAATTTTAGATTTTGACCCTTTGTATAGTTCTCTAACACTGTCCATAATTTTTCTACTGGAACGGTATCATATGCTTTTTGTAGGTTTACAAAGGTAACATGAGTCTCTATATTTCTGGCGCTCCTTTTCTCAATTACTTGTTTAAGACAAAAAACGTTATCACTACAAGATCTGCCTGCATGAAACCTACTTTGCTCTTCTTGTTCATGAAAATCATTCTCTATTAGATCTCTAAGAATTCTACCGTGCAATCTACTTAGAGTACTGGTTACAGAAATTCCTCTGTAATTGTTGCAATCCAGCTTGTTTCCTTTTTTATGTATTGAGGATATGAAAGCAATTTTCCAATCATCAGGTACTGGATGTCCGTTTATGCATTGATTGATAATATATGTGAGATTTTCGAGTAGTTTCTCTGATCCATATTTGAGCATTTCAGCGTATATTCCCTCAGTCCGCTAGCTTTTCCGGATTTAAGCTTTTTAATACTATTCTTTATCATTTCTGTTTTATTGTAACTAGTCTATTTAGTAATCTGGTATCGGAGAAGAACTTAGGGGAAGATATCTACAAAATGACCGACTGACATCTCCATCTCCACCTCCATGATGTCCCCATAAGATTCGTTTGCGCACTCGTCGAAAATCTATTTATTCCCCTTCCATGTCTTTGAGTTACACAGGGTGTTCCAAGTTAAGTGTCTACCATTGCTAACTTTTTTAGTATTAAAGATAGAAAAAAGTTTAAATTGGCAAACTAGTAGAATTTTTTGTGCTCTTTTAGATACTTAAATAAAAAGAAAAATAGAGCATTGCTTTTTGGAGTTTTCGAGTTATTTCAAAAGAAAGAAAAATTGATTGAACACCTTGTATTTTATATTTTTTTCTGATTATAAACAAAAATTGTCATTTGATTTGTAGAAAGTCTAAGCATAGTTATGAATTTTGAATATCTTCGTTATTTTTGACTTTAGGAGAAAAATCAAAAAGCAATTTTTGTTGTTGAAACAACTATCAGAAAAAATTATAAAATACAAGTATGTTCAATTAAAATTTGTTTTATATTTTTTGAAAAGACTCAAAATCTCAAAAACGCGATGTTCGATTTTTTTTTATTTAAAAAATCCTACTAGTTTGCCTAATTAAACTTTTTTATCTTTAATAGTAACACAGCAATGGTGGACACTTAACATCGAACACCCTGTATATATTTGTACAACATTTAATAAGACCTTTGAACATAAACCGAATGTAACTTTAGTCTTAAAATCCTTTTATGACTTCGAGGGTGCAAGTTCCATAAACGAGGATTTTCTTAGGTTAATATGTACTTTAACTACTGTAGCTCTGGCTGCCTACGACAAAAAGAGAACATAATAATGATCCTTCTGTTTTATGGTGGATTATAAAGGATTATAAAGGTTTACTCTTCGTATAAGAGGTTTTCTAAAGTAAATATTTCATCAAAATCTAAGACACGCTATCTCAATGTTTTTAGCCTGCAATTTTGTCTTTAATTATCTGCTTTTAAATGATTTTGCAATACGAAGGATATGATTTTTTTCTATAAGCGTGCGGAAAAGTCCACTTTTCCGCACGCATTTTAGTGTGGAAAGTGCCACTTCCGCACTAGTGCGGAAAAGTAAATTTGTTACGATTTTCAAATCACCATAGCAACAAAGTACAAACAAACTGTCAAAACAAAGCCAATTTTGCAGATACAAGCGTCTTTTGAATTTTTCAAACAAAAAAATCAGATTTTCAATGGATTCTTCGGACGAAGATCTACCCCAGTCAGTTCTAGAAGCCGCTAGAATGTGAATAATAATAATTGATTTGATTAAAACGTTTTGAATATAAATAATTTTCTGATTAATTTTTAGTTTTTTCCTCACGCTTATAGAAAAAATAATGTACCTAACTCGTGCGTAAAGTGTCTTTTCCGCACTTGATTGCTGGCCAAACTCCGCTATCGCGTCGTTTGGCCATCTGCAATCGCGTGCGGAAAAGAGGCACTTTCCGCACTAGTTAGGTAAACTACTATAAAATGAAATAAAATAAACATTTTTTCCAGATAAAGTTCCTGCATTGAAAAGAACCACATAAAAGTGCCACGGGCTACTGTAATCATAATAAAAATTTAGAGATACAGTGAAACCTATTCTTGCGGACACCTCTATTAACCGGACACTCCCGTTAGGCGGACAAAGGAGGAGGCACTAAATACATTGTTTACCGGGACGCGTCAGATGAGCTGAATTAGGGGGGTCATAGGATTCGTTTTCGAGCTATACTTATTTAAATGTGCGCCACTGAAATATGGAAAAATATGATGACCATTTGTAGTTTTTTTGTAATAACTTAGCGTCAAATAAAAATAAAAAACTGATATTAGCTTTACTTTACTGCTAAAAGAGTTCTTTTAAGAATGTTATCAGTTTTTGACATATAGTTTCCGTCACATACCTACAGAGTGGCTCAAAGTAATAAAAAAAAATACAGGAAAAATAATTGAGATTTATTGAATATAAAGAATGGAAACTAAAAATGCATGGTCAAAATTAACTTCACTTGCTTTCATGTGAGTCGTTTTAACTATTCTAGAGTGTTGTTTGCTTAATAGGTTATGTGATAAGCTTATAGGGTATTTAAAAAAAATTAATTCAACGCATGACACGTTTACTAATTGTCTACGGAATAGTGTGTTTACCGGGATGCGTTAAATGAGGTGAATTTATGATATGTTAGGGCCCAAGCAGTCTAAATACTCGTCTCGAAAACGAAACCGATTAAACAAGCATCCGGACGGTTTAGGCTCAAACATATCTAAAATTCACCTCATTTGACGCATTACAGTAAACACACTATTTCGTAGACAATTAGTAAATATGTCATGCGTTGAATTAATTTTTTTTTTTTTTGAAATACCCTGTTAGCTTATAACATAACGTATTATGCAAACATCACTCTAGAATAGTTAAAACGACTCACATGAAAGCAAGTGAAGTTAATTTTGACTATGCATTTTTAGTTCCCTTTCTTTATACGTAATAAATCTCAGGTATTTTTCCTGTATTTTTTTAAAATTATTTTGAGTCACTCTGTAGGTATCTGACGTAAACTATATGTTAAAAATTGATAAAATTCCTAAAAGGACTCTTTTATCAATAAAATAAGACTAATATCATTTTTTTGTTTTTATTTGGCGATAAGTTATTACAAAAAAACGACAAAAGGGTCATATTTTTCTATATTTCAGTGGCGCGCATTTAAATGAGTATAGCTCGAAAACGAATCCTATGACCCCCCCAATTTTTTTTGGTAAAAATATCAGGAAGGTTTGGTTTTTCATATCTCAAATTCAGCTCATCTGACGCGTACCGGTAAATAATGTATTTAGTGCCTCCTCCTTTGTTGGAACCAAGCTTTTGCCTATGTCTTTACATGTAAAATTCCCTCGTATAACCGGACACTCTAATAACTGGACGCGGACAATTTTTTTTTGATAAAAAATTCTGAAACCTCTCTTAATCGGACGCGAACCTCTGACAACGGGACGGAGCGCTGCACGACATGGGCATAAATATTATGTAGTATGTTGGCAACAATGCACTCTGCAGCCAGGGAATTACCTGTTTCCGTTTTAATGCGGAGACTAAATACATCTGTTGTATTGACAACATTATTTTATTCGACGGAACTGCTGTGTTTATTGTTCAGTTGGGTAATAATAGATCTCTTTAAAATGGCGCCAAGTAAAAAAACTATTTTCGCAATTCCCTCTCTTAAGTGGACACCTCTAATAAGCGGACAAAATCGACGGAACCGTGAGTGTCTGCTTATAGGAGGTTTCACTGTATTCAAAACTTTGAAAACTTATTTTTAAATTTTGGAAAACGTTTCAGTATATTCTAATGTATTTTATTAAAAGTATCGAACGAACCTAATCTGGTAATACGTGACTAATCCATAGATATAGAAAAATATTAGATAGCGCCTACTGGCCGCTAGTTTTTTACAATTTAAGTATAAGCTGTTAATCTCAAAGGTCGCTATGTTGAACAAGAATATAGGGTAACTGGGGTAGGGGACAATTCGCCGCGGCCGATTCGCCGTGGCCGATTCGCCGCGGGCCGATTCGCCGCGGGGACAATTCGCCGCCGGCCGATTCGCCGCGGGGACAATTCGCCGCAAGATTTTTTGTTTTATGATATTATCATTTTTTATTTAGCTTGACTTCATATAATATATTTTTTAGTTGTCTGATCATAACTTTTTTGATCCACTATTTTGATTTTTTTAAATTTAAGTTAAAATAATTATTAGCGACCTGAAAGATCTGAATGTTCCGAGTTTGATGCAAATCCGTTCATAAATGGAAAAATCGGCCATTTTGGATCCGCCATTTTGATTCTTTCTAGTTTAAGTGAGAAATAATAATCAGCGACCTTAAAGATCGCAAAGTTCCGAGTTTGATGCAAATCGGTTTATAAATGGAAAAGTCCGCCATTTTGGAACTGCCATTTTGATTTTTTTTAAAGTTTAAGTTAGAAATCATAATCAGCGACCTGAAGCACCCCAAAGTTCCGAATTTGATGCATATTGGTTCATAAATGGGAAAGCCCGCCATTTTGAATCCGCCATTTTGATTTTTTTAAAGTTTAAGTTAGAAGTCACAATCAGCGACCTAAAACACCCTAAAGTTCCGAATTTCAAGCATATTGGTTCATAAATGGGAAAATCCGTCATTTTGGAACCGCCATTTTGATTTTTTTAAAGTTTAAGTTAGAAGTCACAATCAGCGACCTAAAACAACCTAAAGTTCCGAATTTCATGCATATTGGTTCATAAATGGGAAAGTCCGCCATTTTTGATCCGCCATTTTGATTTATTTTAGTTTAAGTTAAAAATAATAATCAGCGACCTGAAAGATCGCAAACTTTCGAGTTTGATGCATATTAGTTTATAAATGGGAAAATCCACTATTTTAGATCCGCCATTTTATTTATTTTTCAAAAAAATATAAAAATTTTAATTGAATACTAACCACCAAATACCTAGTTGGGAAAGTTTGAAAAAAGTTATGATCAGACAAATAAAGAATCTCGCGGCAAATTGTCCCCGCGGCGAATTGGCCGGTGGCGAATTGTCCCCGCGGCGAATCGGCCCGCGGCGAATTGTCCTCGCGGCGAATCGGCCCGCGGCGAATCGGCCGCGGCGAATTTTCCTATCCCCGGGTAACTGGATCACGAAAACTGCGTCGTCAGGCTTCAGAACGCAGTGACTTAACAAGCAGGGTTGCCAGATTTTTCAGATTAAAAAGCGGGACAAATTAAGTCAATGCGTAAACACAAAAATTTTAAATAGTTACTAAAAATTTACATCGATTTTAACATAAAGTTAGTGTAGGAGTCTTTTAGGAACTAAATGGTGTGTTTATTTATTTATGTTTCCAAAATACATTCAATAATTTAATTTTAAAATTTAAATGTTATACCTACCTATTTAAATTTAGTGAGCTTTTTTTTAAATTGAAGAGGTGAAAAACTTTTAAATTAAGTTGTGTTTCAAACTTTCAATGTCTTTATTATATTTCGATTATCAAAATTCCATGCATAATAAAATATATGATCTGTAATTTCTTTTAGTGATTTGTGAATTTTATTTAAAATAAACAAATATGAACGAACACATAAGATAAGTATGTATAGATAAGAAATATCCGCCCTAAAATGAGAAAGTAACTTAAACGAAAAAGTAAAACATTCCTCTTCGATTGTTTGTTGAAGTGTAAACTCCTTTAGGCTAGAGTCCCTGTATGTTGACATATTTATATATCCAAATATGTCAACATACAGGGACTCTACTTTAGGCGTGTTTAGCACTTTTTGTGGGTACTGAATTGAACTGAGCCGTCACGCTCGGCTATGTAACGCTCATTCGGGTGAAGTCGGCTCGAGTCGACTAACTGTGAGAGGAACAGTCAGCAGAGCGATATGATGATGCAGATGAAGGCCACTCAGAGCAAAATTGACCAGAGTAATTTATACCCAATTATAATTATGTAAATGTTTTACTTTGTATATTACTTTGTCAATATACAACGCAACAAATCTTGTATTTCTTATTATTAATGTGGCCTTGTTAAAGTTTACACTTCTGCCGTGTGGTCTTTAGCACACACAATTTTTTTTTAAGTAAAATTTATGTTATATATAAGAAGATAAATAAAACAGGTAAAAAAATAGGACAGAAATGAAAAAAAAAGCGGGAAAATCGGGACAATTTGCATCAAAAGCGAGACTTTCATAGGATTTAAAAAAAAGCGGTACCGAGCTACAAAAAGCGGGACCGTCCCCCCTACGGCGGGACGTCTGGCAACCCAGGCTTCTCCCCCTGGGTGTGCCCATAATACGCTCCATTTCATTTCGTTTAGTGAATTTGTTAGCGTGTTGGTATTGTAAAACTTTTAAGTAGCACTTTTCCATTTCCATAAAGCTATGATCTAAAAGTTTTTGAAAAGTTTATTTCACGTGTACACGGATGGACCCGCTTTCCAGTTGATTTCCCCAGAGCTGGAAACTAATAGTATTATTATGGCAGGCTTTTTCGGAATGCGACATTTTATAACATTGTTAGCCAAAAAATGTCAGCCGTTAGCAGATAGATTTAGATTGAAAAATAGACCATTTCACAATGTGAAGTTTGCAAAATTAAACCATATCCGAGGGGTAAACCGCGCTCCAAAATTGTGTACACTAATACCTCATTTTACCTCTAATACCCGAATTTGTTAAACTAATACCTCTATTACCCTGTAATACCCATAATACCCAAGTAACATTATTACCATTCAAAGTTTTATTAATTTGGTTCCTAGGTTATTTAGAGGGTGCTGTTATGGGTTTTAGGATCAATTTGGCTACATAAAGGTAATTTATATTGCCAATTACCTAAAGGGGTGTTATACAACCAAAAGTGATTTATAAAGGGAGTATAATAAAACGGATATTCCTTCTGTTCCTTTTAGATACTTTTGGTTTTATTGATTTCTGATTTATAAAGTTGGTCTTATAAAACCATTTTACCTAAAGTTTTTAAAAAGAAATAAATATAAACTTTGGTTGTTTAGTTTTTTTCATTACTTTAGGTCATCACAAAAGTGTTTTATAATAGAGCTAAAAGGTTATCTTATATCCCTTTGTTTTTATAGTTACCAGTAGTTTAAAAGTAAATATGATTAGATAGGCGGCCATATAGAACCTAGTTTCCTTAAGGTTTTTAAGAGTGGTAAATATAAACTTTAGACTTTTGGTTTTTGCCATTACTTTTAGGCATTTTAAAAAGGTTTTATAGGAAGGCTTAAAGGTAAACTTAATTCTTTTATATTTATAGTTACCCATAGCTGTATATTAAATATTATTTAAATAGGCGGCCATATAAACGTGTTTCCTTAAGGGTTCTAACAGAAGGAAGTAAATACTTTCGTGTTTTATTTTTTTAGGTATTTCTTGTAAAAATAATAGATATACCTAGGTACAGATTGGTACCTACCTATTGCAAGATTGATTATTTAAAGCCCAATAATTAATAATTGGTGAGTTTCCGTCCTCCTGGGTAGGACACCGAGGCCTAGATAAGGCCTGTTTTTACGGCCAATATAAGAGGTTGCCCTCCAAACTGCAGGCACAACGAATATCATTGCACTGGCCCTCTCGACTGTGTCGAAATTGCACTGGCCCTCTCGACTGTGTCGAAATTGCACGATAAAAAACATTTAAAAGTGTTGAATTATACGCTTTTAAACACTTTAAAAACAAATACAAAAAATTTAAGTGAGGTTATGTTGACTATGTTTACATTGTTCTTTTTTGTTGGTTTCATAAGGGCACTCAAAAATTCTTATTGCGATACAGTAACAGATAAAACCAAGTGACCACTATAAAACCATAATGGCGTATATAAATTTATTTAAAAAATATTGTAAAGAGAAAATATTTATCTAGTCGTTTTAGCAGTGTTTTTTAACAATAATTTTACTTTAATTTTGATTTATGTAAACCATACAGACTTTTTTAATGGTGAATAGTGTAAATGATTTTTTTTTAATTTAAAATATTTGTTATTTTGTTATCAAAAAACTATTAAAAAGCATTCCTGAGCTGGCGCGCTTGTTTTGAGAGCTTTTCGGATACGATTTTATCAGAAAAATAAATCTGGCAAACAATTTCATCATCAACACAACAACAAACTCGGTATATTTTTATGTGATAAAATAATTTTGGGACTCTGACATTTTTAGCAATTTTGTGACCTAAATTATTTTATATAGCCATTGTGAATCTAAAATATCGCCATAGCTTTTATAGGAAAACTTCTTTACCCTAAAGGTATTATGGTATTCAACAGAATCGCCAGGATACCAAATTACCAAATCTAGTTTTATAATAGGATAGAGGACGTTTCTGAGTTGCTTTTAGAACCTGGCATAATAGCTTTAGGCTTTAAAAGGTTCTATCCTGGTGGAACCGCTAGAGCGCGAAGCTGGAGTTTATTTCTTATGGTTTTATAGTGAGTTTAATACATAGGTTGCCACCACCAATTGGGGAGTCCCATTTAGGAGGTCTAAGGGGTATATAAGGGTAATGGGAACGTGCTAGCGACCAAACATTGAAACTAATGGTTTTAAGGAAAGGCGCTGGCAACCTTTTAGCTTCTGCTATAAATAAAGAAATGTTACTTGGGTAATACCCACTAATACTCACTAATACCCACTAATACCTACTCGAGCCTACTAATACCCACTGATATCCCTGGAAAAAATCCACTTTTCGCAGTTAAAAAGTTATTAGAGTGTTTTTGTTCAGCACATGTAGACGTCAATTTCGTTATAGTTGTGGTTATGTTAGTGGTTAATAACCATAGCTATTTGTCACGAACAACACAGTTTTTGGACACGCCACATAACGAACTGTCATTTCATAAAACTGCAAGTAAACCATTTTACAAGAAAAATAATTTGAAACTTTCATCAAAATAATCAAAAATGTTCAAAACATAACAAAAATATGAATTTGGAACACGATTCCAGTTTTGGTTGGTTGAAATGTCAATGTAAAATAACCATACCTACTCACATAAAGTTAGCGCTAAAGATCTGTAATTAACCACGTCCTTTGTGGTAATTAAACAAAACCACGGGACAGGTCGCTATTGCGCCGACTCAGATTAACCACAACCACGATTTTGGAGACAAATGTGCTGACCAAAAACACTCTATTACTTGCCTTATTATAAACTTGATATTATATTGACTGTTTGACAAATGTGACATTACAAATAACATTTAAATGTCATACTTGTCAAACTTTCAGTAAATGTTGTCTCAATTTTTTTGAATTGGAGTATAGTTCATGGAAATGAGATCCCCGAACCCGCAAACCTCGAAAACGATATATTACACGATATTTTCCATCTCACCACATCCCCACCCCTTCTTACCCCATTCCCAAAGCTAAGTACGTCATGCAGCTTTTGAACAACCTTATTAAAAACTTACATGTGAAAACTGACCCCGAAAACCGTCCTCATTGCATTTTACATCGAAAAATTCATTTTTTTGGCAGTTCAACCCACCTCTTACCCCCTACCCCTGGGCTGATTTGGCTTAAATACAATCCGAACCATTTTCCTATGGAGCTCTACCTGTGTGCCAAATTTCAAGTCGATAGCTCAATTCATTCAAAAGTTATCGCGTAAACTACCAGACCGACACACCGACAGACTTATAGACCGACAGACACAAAAATTTTTTTTGCTGAAAATAGGTTTTCTACGCGTTTTGGGCCATTTTAAGACGATTTAGCCAATAAAAAATTTTCATTATTTTTTGCCGATACTATACTTCCACATCATTTAGGAGTAAAAATAAACGGCAGTCAAAAACCAAAAATTTATTTCGACCCTTTAAAAAATTTAAAATTGAATTTGAAAAATCATATTACTACCTGTATTACACTATTATTGGCAAAAAATAGCAATCGTGCTGCACTCGGTGCTGCATGAAAATATTGGAGTTAACATAACCTAACTTTATTGCTCGCTTTCTTGCTTTAGCCGAGCCAACTTAAATTAAATTATTATGAAAAATGAATCATATAGAAAATTATCAGTCTCAAAGACATTTCTACTGAACATAACTTACCTTATTTTTTTTCACTGCCACCACAAAAAAACATAAAGTTTACACACCTCGATACGCACGGTTTTTTTCTCAACAGGTGTAGGCATTGTTGCCAAATCGTTAATATGTATCTACTAATAAGGAGGTTCCCATAAAAAATGCTCATAATCTACTGTAGCGTATTGATACGCGTCGAAAGGTACCAGATAACAGGTTACATTGGACTTGTTCTGTGGTAAATAAGTTTGAAAAATCGTATGTTCTTTTATAATTCTAATACAGCTATTACCCAGACTAATTCGTCTAATACCCCGGCTATTAAATCTAATACCCTTCTAATACCCTCTAATGCCTACTAATACCCACTAATACCCAAATAATACCTCTAATACCCACTATTTCCTCTAACAATTCCCCTAATACCCAAGATTTGTACACCAAAATACCCACGCGGTTTACCACTCGACCATATCTTTTCACTAGTAATATGACTAGATTGTTCAGGCCCTACTAACACACTTGGTATAGATAGACATAGGACTCGCCCGAACATTTTACGAAAGAGAACCACCCCCCCAAGCCTGGCAGGGGGATGATTCACCCCTTAAACGTGCTTTTTGATAGCTTTTTGCTATTAACTCGAAAATGGTCAACTTTTCCAAAAATCTTCTGGAGATCATTTTTCAAGCGGATACAATTTCATTTTCAACGATGGACATACCTGAGTACCCTCTGACGGCAGTGGTGCACATTCAATTACCATACGAAAAAAAGGAAAATTTTTAAAATAATTTTTTGATATTTTTTTTGTGGTATTTTTTATCCTCAACACTATTTTTTTCTCAAAAAAATATTTTTGTTAAAATCCTTAAATCAAACAAAAACGTTGAACATTCATAATAATAAGAGTAAGTAAAAAATTATTTTTGGATAGTAATAACTTAAACTGACTTGTTCTAGTTAACCTTTTTTAAAGTGGGGGTGGGGGACATCCTCTCTCTCACCCCCTCAAAAGTGTTCTCTATTTTCCCAATTATTAGCAAACTTTTAACTTGGCAAAAAACAACTAAGTAACAATTATTGAGGCTGATGAAAAGTCCTCTCCAACGATGTATAACACGCCCCCTTATATCAGTAGCGCACCTTTTATAGGCATTTAAATAAATAAGAGGAGTGGAAAAAACTATTTTATTTTAATTTTTTAAAATTTTACTGTCCCTCATGTTTTAAAACTAAATTTTAAAGCTGAAGAAATTTCCTGAACGATGTACATCACTCCCTCCTCAACGCAACAGTAGATCTTGAATAGACGCCCCAAAAATTGTCTTTGATATAACAAGTAATAAAAAATGTTTAAAAAAAATTTAGGGGGGAACCACCCCACCATCAAGTTATATTTTTGGGGGAGTATACTGTATATTCATACCAAGTGTGTTGCTTCTCTCATTGAATGCAGTCTGTGTATTAGTACTGTTCTAACATGGTTGTCCTAAATGAAGATTCAAGTGTATACCAAACTTGACCATTCATCACTATACATCGTTGGAAAGAAAATTTCTTCAGCTTTAAAAATGAGTTTTAAAACCAGACATGTGGGACAATAAAATTCAAGAAAATTTTAAAAAATATTGTTTTTTCCACACCTCGCATTTATTTAAATGCCTATAAAAGGTGCGCCACTGATGTAAGGGGGGCGTGTTATACATCGTTAGAGAGGACTTTTGGTCAGTCTCAATAACAATTACTTAGTTGTTTTTGGTCAAGTTAAAAGTTTGCAAATAATTAGAAAAATACTGTAAAACATCACTTTTGAGGTGGCGAGAGGGGGATGCCCCCTCACCCCAATTTAAATGAATTCAACTCGAAAAATTATGTTTTAAGTGAATACTAATTAAAAATATTTTTTTGCTCACCTTGAGTATCTATTATTAACTGAATTACAAAAATAAATGTTCAACATTTTGTTTGATTTGAGGATTTATACAAAAAAACTTATTACAAAATGCCACATAAAAAATAAAACATATTTTAAACATTTCCCCTCTTTTCTTAAGCCTATGGAACGTGCACCACTGCCTCTAGAGGGTACTGCGGTACATGGTTAAATCGGAAATTTTATCCGCTTGCAAAATGATCTTTAGAATAGTTTTAAAAAAACACGATTAAAGGGGGGGACCACCCCCCAGCGAGGGTGGTGCCACCCCCCACCACCCTTTCTTACCTTAAGGTCATAGGTTATATTTATACCATCAACCTACTTCCCCAAGTCCTTATAAGACTTTTAGAAGAATTTTGTTGACCAACTTTTCTCTTACCTAAATGGTTTGGATTAAAACGAGTTATTGATCCATCTATTTTGTAAAATCAAACAAACGGCAAACTGATCAATATAAACGTCTCTTTATAAAAGACACACCCTGCTGATCCGTCCTGTAATCATCTTCTGCACAATTTGGTTAAAAAGTCCATCGGAAACTAAATCCGTACCGCTGTTTAAACCAACCCCTTTTGACTGGTTGTCTATACCTAGTCTGTCACTCTGGACTATAACAATATTCCCTGGAAGGTCTTTTGTTAATATTGTGAAAAGAAAATTTCTTCAGCTTTAAAAATGAGCTTTAAAACCAGACATATGGCACAATAAAATTCAAGAAAATTTTATAAAAATATTGTTTTTTTAACACCTCTCATTTATTTAAATGCCTATAAAAGGTGCGCCACTGATGTAAGGGGGCGTGTTATACATCGTTAGAGAGGACTTTTGGTCAGTCTCAAAAACAATTACTTAGTTGTTTTTGGCCAAGTTAAAAGTTTGCCAATTATTAGAAAAATATTGTAAAAGATCACTTTTGAGGTGGCGAGAGGTGGATGCCCCCTCACCCCAATTTAAATGAATTCAACTCGAAAAATTATGTTTTAAGTGAATACTAATCAAAAATCATAAAGAATAAAACATATTTTAAACACTTCCCCTCTTTTCTTAAGCCTATGGAACGTGCACCACTGCCTCTAGAGGGTACTCCGGTACATGGTTAAATCGGAAATTTTATCCGCTTGCAAAATGATCTTTAGAATATTTTAAAAAAAAACACGATTAAAGGGGGGGAACCACCCCCTGGCGAGGGTGGTGCCACCCCCCACCACCCTTTCTTACCTTAAGGTCATAGGTTATATTTATACCGGCACATAAAATAAAAAAGTGATGTGTATATTTGATTAAACCTCTACCTAAGACTTTTAGAAGAATTTTGTTGACCAACTTTTTTCTTACCTAAATGGTTTAGATTAAAAAAGAGTTATTGATCCATCTATTTTGTAAAATCAAATCAACGGTAAACTGATCGATATAAACGTCTCTTTATAAAAGACCCTGCTGAGCCGTCCTATAATCATCTTCTGCACAATTTGGTTAAAAAGTCCATCGGAAACTAAATCCGTACCGCTGTTTAAACCAACCCCTTTTGACTGGTTGTCTATCACTCTTGACTATAACCATATTCCCTGGAAGGTCTTTTGTTAATACTGTGAAAAGAAAATTTCTTCAGCTTTAAAAATGAGTTTTAAAACCAGACATGTGGGACAATAAAATTCAAGAAAATTTTAAAAAATATTGTTTTTTCAACACCTCTCATTTATTTAAATGCCTATAAAAGGTGCTCCACTGATGTAAGGGGGGCGTGTTATACATCGTTAGAGAGGACTTTTGGTCAGTCTCAATAACAATAACTTAGTTGTTTTTGGTCAAGTTAAAAGTTTGCAAATAATTAGAAAAATACTGTAAAAGATCACTTTTGAGGGGGCGAGAGGTGGATGCCCCCTCACTCCAATTTAAATGAATTCAACTCGAAAAATTATGTTTTAAGTGAATATTAATCAAAAATATTTTTTGCTCACCTTGAGTATTATTTACTGAATTACAAAATGTGTGAATGAAATGTTCAAAATTTTGTTTGATTTGAGTATTTATACAAAAAAACCTTATTACAAAATGCCACATAAAAAATAAAACATATTTTAAACATTTCCCCTCTTTTCTTAAGCCTATGGAACGTGCACCACTGCCTCTAGAGGGTACTGCGGTACATGGTTAAAACGGAAATTTTATCCGCTTGCAAAATGATCTTTAGAATATTTTTAAAAAAACACGATTAAAGGGGGGGAACCACCCCCTAGCGAGCGTGGTGCCACCCCCCACCACCCTTTCTTACCTTAAGGTCATAGGTTATATTTACACCGGCACATAAAATAAAAACGTGATGTGTATATTTGATTAAACCTAAAATCTACCTGTCCTTATAAGACTTTTAGAAGAATTTTGTTGACCAACTTTTCTCTTAATTAAATGGTTTGGATTAAAAAAGAGTTATTGATCCATCTATTTTGTAAAATCAAATCAACGGCAACATGATGAATATAAACGTCTCTTTATAAAAGACACACCCTGCTGATTCGTCCTGTAATCATCTTCTGCACAATTTGGTTAAAAAGTCCATCGGAAACTAAATCCGTACCGCTGTTTAAACCAACCCCTTTTGACTGGTCGTCTATACCTAGTCTGTCACTCTGGACTATAACCATATTCCCTGGAAGGTCTTTTGTTAATAATGTCTCATTTTTAAACAAAAATTTAACTGTCAAACCTTGTCCGCACCAAGAAACATTGTTGAAAACAAAGTTAGTAACAAAAAAGTTAATGACAATATTTTTCAACAAATTTTCAAAAACAATGTTGCGAAATTTGTCTCCAATTAAATGTTGCTGACATTGTTTTGTTACTCCTGTGCAAATGCATTCATCCAGACTGATTTCGACAGTTCAAAGTAAAAATACAGCAGAAATGGATGACGGTGATATTGATATTATTATTGCGGCAGCAACATTTGTAGTAATATGTAAAACAAATAAAACAAACAAATAAACGAGCAGCTATTTCCCCCCATGCGTCATACTTAGTAGTCTTTATCAGTTGCATCCCAAAGGATTGATTTTTTATGAGATATTTCTATTAACAGACAATTATTTTCCCTTCACTTTAAATTAATAACCAGCGACCTGAAAGATCTCAAAGTTTCGAGTTTGATGCAAATCGGTTCATAAATGGGAGAATCCGCCATTTTGGAACCGCCATTTTGATTTTTTAAAAGTTTAAATCATAATTTTATTTATTTTTTTAATAAAAAAAATATTCAATTGTATACTATCCACCAAATACTTAGTTGGAAAAGTTTGAAAAAAGTTATAACCAAACAAATAAACAAATATATTATATAAGTCAAGCTAAATAAAAATGTTTAAACAATTGCCGATGGTAATATCATAAAACAAAAAATCTCGCGGCGAATTGTCCTCACGGAGAATTGGTCGCGGCGGATCGGCCGCGGTGAATTGTCCCCTACCCTGACTAAGAATAGGGAAGCTCTAAGGCTTTCTCTATATCGTTTTGATTCCTTTAAGGTTCCTGTCCCAAATACTCAAATTGAGCTGGTAATCTGACCCTTTTCGGCTTTTCAATTAGTCGTCTCTATCTGCTGGGTCTATTTGCTTTTGAAATCTAAAATGCCAAGATCGGCAAAAAACATGAGAAAAAGGATTAAAACCAAATGTAAACGATAGGGCTTGATTATTCCTAATTATTTAAAGGATTTTACAGAGTCAGCATATACCATAAACTCAAATAACTTAGAGCATAAATACTGACTCAAAAAATTGAAAAGTGACGCTTTGGAAAATTACGCATGCGTGTATTTTAGCACGTAGACACACAGTTGCTGTGTGAGTGGACGCCATGTTTGTTGTTTATATACATTTTGCGGTATTTTGCGTTTGTCATGTAAAATTGTGATTTTTCTGTGAAAATAAGAAATAATTTACGTAACATGATCGCAACCTAATTTCAAGAAAAAAAATATAATAACATAAGTTTTTGACAATTAATTGTCAAGTAATGTAGTGACATAACGAAGTGTGTTCCAAAACCAACAAAACTGACGCATGTACAGTTACCAAAATCCTGTCTACTCGAAAAAGAAACATTAAGGATTAAATGGGGTCCTGGCTTCAAGCATCGCGTTCGTTATAAACAGTAATAAATAAATTTTGTTTAATTTTTTGTGTTTCTTTTTTTAATAGTATCCAAGATTAAGAAAACAAAAAATATTACAAAAAATACTATAAATTTTTATATTTTTAAAAAAAGGCAGAAAACATACGAATAAAGACGTTTATTATTATTGTTATACATAGGAATATGTAAAGTACATAATATGGTGGTATGTAATACATACATAAAAGAAGCCTAAATCTTTTTTTTATTATTATGAAATTCATAATTTTTGTTTGTACATTTCTACTACTAAAAATATGATCTGTTTATATAGCTTTCAAGGTTACAAACTGATGCCCATATTTTATCAGGAACTTGGCGTGATTCCAAAAAATTACGAGTTTCCGAAATTTTGTTTTCCATTTCACGAATGGTTGGAACATAAGCCTTAGTGACTTCAACAGAATTATCTTGAACAGGATCATCATTATCTTCCTAATTATCACTTGAAACCATGTTTGAGGTTACGGAGAGATTCTAATTTGCTCATCAGTCAACGTTTCTCTTGCTACAATGTCTTTATCAATAGTCACATAATCGTTAAAATCGAAGTCACACATTTTTCTCTTAGCTTCTTCTTCTACTAAATCAAGCATATCATTATCGAATTCATACTCGTGATCATATTCTGGGTCTTGTGCATGTCTTTGCAACCATTCGTGTCGTTGCCGTATCGTCTAGTGTGAAAACGCCCATTGTCTGCTTATATAAAGTTCGTTTTAAAAGAAAAATACATATTCTAGATTATTAAAATTGGGTTCGCTATATCCGGAAGTTCGGGATCGTTGTAACCAGTAAGACAATACATGAGTATTTATGGATGACTTTTCGTATAAAGAAAAAAGGTTCGTATTAACCAGAAGTTCGCTATAAACGGGTTCGTTATAAGCGGACTTCACTGTACTCAATAGCATAAAACCTTTTTTATACGACTGTCTTGTAAAAGGGGGTTTTGCGCACGGAGAACACGATCTGAAAATGGCATTTTGCGCACGTTGTGTGCAAAACGTTTTGCACACGCTTATGTCATTTTTGCGCACGCCCATGATATTTCTGCATACGGGTCCCCCGTCATTGTGATTTTTGTTGTTGTCACCCATCAATATAAGTTGGCTTAGTTCCGTAGCAACCGTCACTGCTCGTATGTTTTGTTGATTAGATACGTCAAAAAATTGTTGAATTTTTAAAGTTTTGTTGCAAAAATGTCGGAAATAAAAACAAGTTAAATTAAAATTTGATTTTTCTTTCTATATTAGCAGTCGTATAAAAAATATTGTAAAAAACTCGTTTGAAAACCTCTTTGCACACTCCCTCGACTTGTAGACCTCGCCTTCGGCTCGGTCTATCAAACTGTCTCGATCGTGTGCAAGGAGTCGTTTTCAAACCTTGTTGTTTAAATAACTATTAATTCACAGCTAGACCCAGGGCTGTTAGAACGCACGGCTAACAATCTACCACTTTGCCGACGTCACAATCCAAGGCCTGATTTTTTTTGTAGCTACGTCACGGGAATTTAACCTTGAAATATTTGTTTGTGTTGTCAAAATTTGACACATCACATTAAATTAAAATTTTTGTATTTAAATTAATAACAGTGGTTAAATTTTGAGCTTTCCTTATAATAATTTTGCAGTTTTATTATAAAACTATAATCAGTATTCTGGTATATCACTTGCTTTGATTTTAAGAGCAATCAGGGCTATCAAAACGGACGAAAAATCTTAAAAAATCGAAAAAGTTTCACAATACAAACAAATAAACAAATGCCATGATAAACACAGATGACAAAGTCATATACGTGTCAAATATAACAGTTGGTATGCGACACATGGCGGGTAATGTGAATTCAAAATAAAGAATGCTAAATCTTGAAGATTTTTAACCTTTTAATCATATTGCATCCTTACAGAAGTTCGGTGGAATATCGGGATTGTGTCTAAGAATATTTCACTGAAATTTCGCGGAAATCTGTAGAGTCATTTTGAAAATATTATAAAAAAACGTCTGACCTCCCATAACACCCAATGTAAAAGTCAGCCCTCTGAGAACAGCTGATTTTTTTCAGGGTCGTGGCCTGTATTTTTCTGTTGGCCTTGAAGCAAATTCTGGTGTTTGGGCATTTTTGAAAAGTATGGTGGAAATTAATGGAACATAGTAGGTAATAATTAAATGCATTGAACAGATTTTTAAAACGCTTTATGATAAAAAAAAGTAAATCACAATGAAAACGTGCCTATTTAATTCTATATGAAATAGTTTTATAATTATGAGATAAATAATTTTTGGAGAATTAATGCAGTTAACAACTGCGCGGTGCCAACATTTTCCCAGAAATGTCACAGATAAAACGTGTAAAACTTTAGTAGGTGACTTAATCCGTGCCAGAATAGTGTGCCGAATCTTTTAAGCTTTTGCTGGAAAAGCGATTTTAATTGGCTAGATTTAAGGGGATCGAAATGCAATTTTCCGCCTTGTCTGGATCGGTTTCAGACTTGTAGATTTACACTAGAGAGCTTTATAGTTGGCGCAGGGCTATCAAATTGGATATTTTACTTGGTTGACGTCACCAGCGAGTCGTATTTTTTTTGATGGTCATGTCACGGCAATATAACACAAGGCCAACAATAAAATACGGGCCACGGCCCTGAAAAAATCAGTTGTTCTCGGAGGGCTGACTTGACAGTGGGTCTTATGGGAGGTCCGACGTTTTTGTATGGTATTTTCAAAATGGCACTACAGATTTCCGCGAAATTTCAGTGAAAGATTCTCAGACACCATCTCAATATTTCACCAAACTTTTGTAAGGATGCAAGATGATTAAAAGGTTAAAATCTTCAAGATTTAGCAATCTTTATTTTGATTTAAAATTACCCGCCATGTCCCGCATGCCAACTGTTATATTCGACATGTATTTGACTTTGTCATCTGTCTTTGTCATAGTATTTGTTTATTTGTTTGTATTGTAAAACTTTTTGATTTTTTAATGATTTTTCATAATAAAGAATACATTTAGAATCCAAAAATACCACCGTTAATCTTTTTAAAACAAAATTTCACTACAAAAAATTAATTTTTTGATGATGTAATTTTGTAAACACATGGAAATAATTAGGTATATTAAGTTTCAAAAGTTTGCCGTGTGCCGAATATAAGCAAATAGATGTAGGTTATCCGATTACTTTCCAGGCAGAAACGAACACATTCGCTTCTGCTTTAAATTTAATTTTTGTGGGAGCTAATAAAGCGGCTCTAAAAAATTAAGGATTACTCTACATTTAAAAAAAATTGTTCTGCAAGAATATAGTAAAAACAATCACAAAACCACGTACGTCACAAAACCGGCTTTATTTTAAAAAAATTAATTATTCATGAACTGTCATTCCCACTTCAATATTTTAAAGTCAATCAGCTGTGTCGTGCCGTGACCATCAAAAAAAAGTCAGCCACCGATGTGACGTCAACAAAGTGGGGGATCGTGGCCCATCCGTATTGATGGCCCCGATTAAATTAAAAAATTATGATGTTTATTTCCTTTGCTCACATTTTTGAATTTAAAATTAACTTTATTTTAAAAATCAAATCAAAAAAATAATTTAACATAAATAATGGCAATTCAAACGGTAGGACCACAAACTACCATTTAGTTGACGTTACAAGCTAAGATCAATGGTCATGTCACGTCAATATAATCTAAAAATATTTGATTGATTTTCTCGGTTTTGAAAAAGTATTGTTTTTGTAGTGTAATTTTGTTTTGAAAGTAAAAGTTGAAGTGGGTAATGCTAATTTTACATAGTTAGTTTAGTTAGTAGTAGTGGTGGGGAGACCATTTTTGGTCTAGCGACTAGGCACACGGAGCGCCCTTTTCGCAAACCCCGATTTGTCATTACATCATATATCAAACGGATGCACGTGCCCCTTGCAAGTTTTCTTTCTCTAAGAAAACTTAATTTTGCCTGACTCCTCTTTGTCGAGGGCAGGGATCTTTATACTGCGTAGCAAGTATAAACAGTGGACCCACGCTTTTACACCCCTTCCGAAAGGTGGTCCTGTTACATGTTAGACTTGCATCTATCTAACATGGCTATCGTCCCAGCAGAACTTGGTTATAGACGATAGACTTCTTTCCTTTTCAGCGCAACAGTCGTTGTCGTCGTGAGTTGACTACTGTAGGAGATTTATGCTGGCGCCGTCCTGGTTCCAACTATATAGCAGGCTCCTGGGTTATTATCCCTGGTTCCTCGGCTGGCTGCGTGTCGGCTCCTGGACTACACTTGCGTATATTCTCGATGTTCAATGTCGACTTATATTTTTTGCGTGCATCGCATCGCATGCTTATTCGATGACGGCTGTTGAACGCTGAAAACACAGAAAATATAGGTTTGTGCTGAAAAGGAACTCGGCAACAGGGCGACAGATTTCTTTTTTGTTTTTGCATCATTCGAGACGCGAGCCTGGTACCTTCTGCATGTGAAGCCGACGACCATACCACGGCACTACCCTGCCACCTAATTTTACATAACTTTACATGTATTTCATAACTATAAGGGAGGGTTGTAAATGAAAATTTCGGGTTTTTTTTTTCAATTTGCGAAGATTATGCGCAAATCTGCATTTAAATAAATTTTACTATTTTTCGTGCATGTTCTCAATTTGTATCATAAAACACAATAGTTCTTCTAGAGATTCTATAAAACAATAAAGGCATAGAGAAAGTCCCGTTTTTATGTTTATTTTATTCCTGCAAGCAGTCTCAAAGCGTTTTACACTCTTGTCGGAAATCCATTGACGCGTTTTTTTACGATTATGCAGCTTTCCGTGCAAAACTCCATCCAGCAGTGCCGTACGTAGATCTGGCTCTGGAACGAAATAGCGATGTACAAAATAGCGAGTATTAAAATAGCGGTATCGAAATATCGATGTAACAAAATGGCGATGTAACAAAATAGCAATTGTATCAAAGTAGCGATGTAACAAAATAGCCCCAACTAACATTTATAGTAGCAGCTACAAGTTCTAAAGGCTTTGCTACTTTCTTATAGTAGAAATGTGGTGATCCCAACCAAAATTTGTTACTTTTTAGTTCTAACTACTATTTAGTATCAGGAAATAGTAGATGTTTCGTAAAAACGACCCTCTAAACTACTTCATAGGATTGTTTCTTGATAGTCGATTCTGATAGTCTTCTCTACCACAATAGGACGTTGCTAAAGTTTTACTTTCTTTTTAGTCGTTATTTCGTAGTCGCCCTGACTTTTATATCCTACTTAATTACCACTAGAAAGTTAAGCTTCATTGGAGTCCCAAACAAGTGTATCCGACAACTACATTATAACTTTAATTTTTACCACAAAAGTTTGTGTCATCATAGTAACATCTGATGTAACAATGTAGACAAAATAACTTTTTGGATCAACTTTAAAGCCGCAACTACTTTCAAGTAACCTTTTCGACTATCAGGGAATATAGTTTGGGACGCCATGTTTTTATGTAAGAAAGAAAATTTAAAATTTTTGTTGTCGTTTTATGAGCTCATATTAAAGAGCCATACTATTTTATAAACAAATTAGTTGAAGCTTACCAAAAATGCTCTTCTTAAGCACCATTTGTTTGAGTTAACTGTCGATTATGAAAACATAACCTCCAAAATCACAACACAAAAATTCCATCAGCTACCAGAAAATGGCTCAATTTTACGGGCGCACCGGTTTTTTGCAATATATATAATGCATGTTATACAAAAAACTTTGCGTCGCACTCGAATTTTGATCCTCTGCTCGTAAATTCTCACACTTTTGGATAACATAGTTCATATTATAACCATAACCAAACAAAAAAACTAAGCGTGTCTGTTTACTGTTTTGTCCACCATATTGTGTAACAATTCTACCAAAAAGAAACGATTATATTATTTGCAACTACATCGCAACTTTTATGCCATTACGGAAAAAAAACAGCCTCTACGACGTAGTAGATACCTGGCTACGACGTAGTAGTGTAGTTGTTACCACAGTGACTTTAAACACTTGGCCAAGTAGTTATAACCAGAAATTGGTTCCCCACTTAGGGAATTATAACGTCGCTGTATGGTATACTGAGACGTAGCGGGAGTACGTTGCGGTTACTTTTAAGAAATTCTTTCTAGTTGGGGTTTCGTCGTTACAACTTTAATTGTTTGTTGGGGCGATGTAACAAAATAGCGATGTAACAAAATAGCGACTATCAAAATAGCGATGTAACAAAATAGCGATATTTTGGTTTGGTTTTGGCTTATAGTTCAACAAAGGGATTTCTTTCTAACAATTTTTTTTCAAAAAAAAAAACTTCCCTGACTTTTTTCTCGGGATCCTAGAGGGTGTGAATCTGAACCGAACCGAGCCGAACCAGCATATTTAAAAAAAAGGTTCGGTTTGGATTGGTTTGAATCGATTCGGTTTGGTTTGATTCGGTATTTTGATACATCGCTATTTTGATACATCGCTATTTTGATACATCGCTATTTTGATTGTCGCTATTTCGATACATCGCTATTTTGATGGTCGCTGTTTCATTACATCGCTATTTTGATAGTCGCTATTTCATTACTCGCTATTTTGTACATCGCTATTCCGTTCCAGAGCCCGTAGATCTAATTTTACTCACAGATTATATCTTTAGAGGGGAGCAGTCTCTTTCTTTGAGGGCAATCGTAACGCTACTACAGAGTTTATCGTTACTTTAGTCTACTACTATGTCGGTTTAGATCGTTTTTCGACTTTTTCCGACGCCTATTCTCCACCTCCTTCGATCCTGACAATCATTTTCTGTCAGGGGTTTTTGACTTACTGATTTTTGGATTGACTGTTGCCATTCCAGTTTAGGACGCCCTCTTTTCTGCGTTCCATTGGTTGCCATTCTAGGACGTGCTTTGGTAATTTTTCGTAGTTTATCCATTGTATATGGCCGTACCATATCAGTTGTCTTCTAGTGATGTCATCCGTTATGCTTCCCTCGATACGCATTCTTTCTTTTATGATCTCATTTCTTATATGATCTGTTCTAGATATTCTCATTGATCTTTTCATTGCATCCATTTCGACACTTTCCATTTTTGCTTTGTATTTTTCTATTACGCGACAAGTCTCTATTCCATACAGCAGCGTGCTTTTCACCATTGTTTCATATATGTTATATTTTACAATCTTTTTTATCTCTCTGCTCCATAAAATACTGTTAAGACAATCAGTAACCTTTTGTGCTTTTACTATTCTTTTTTCCAGTTCTTTACAGTCTGTTCCTGTCTTATCAAATGTGACACCCAAGGATACATACTCATTGCATATAGATATTGTTTGTCCATCGTCCAGTTTTAATCTATTTGATTCGTTTTCGATACATAATTAGTGTGTCTTGCCACGTTCACTGTTAACGCCCACTTTTGGTATTTTTCTCTTCATATACTCCATGTCTTCTATATCATTAACGACAATTACTTGTTCGTCAGCAAACTGTAGTGTGTAATATGGTAAATCGGTCGTTAAGTTGTATTTTCATGCCATTTACTTTACCTTTAAACTAAAAAGGTTTCTGCCAAAACAATATTCGGATATTTTGGAATCATACATATCTGATATACATTTTAGAGTAAAACAGGAAGACTCATACTCAAATTTAAGAGAAATTCAAGCAGGCGTGCCCCAGGGTAGCGTACTAGGCCCTTATCTATACTTATTATTCACTTGTGATATCCCAAAGCCAGAAAATTGTCACTTAGCAACATTTGCCGATGATACTGGTTTATTGACGGTAGAAAAATCTATTGAAAAATGCATAGAAAAACTTCAGGATGCAGTCACCCAAATTCACAGTTGGACCACAAAGTGGCGAATAAAATTAAATGAAACCAAATCAATTCATGTTGATTTTACAAACAAAAATATAAATCACATACAAATAACAATTAACAACATTCCAGTACCATATTCGAATCAGGCAAAATATCTAGGTATGACACTTGATGCCAAATTGCGCTGGAAAGCACATGTTAAGAAAAAAAAAGAAGAACTTGAGATAAGGTATAGAAAAATGAACTGGCTAATTGAAGGAAGTCCAATTTAACAATTCATAATAAGTTACTGCTGTATAGACAAATACTGAAACCAGTATGGACATATGGTATTCAACTATGGGGTTGTGCTAAAGAGAGTAACATTCTAGTTGTACAGAGATTTCAAAATAAAGTATTAAGAAACATTGTGAATGCACCTTGGTACGTTCGAAATAGTGACCTTCATCGAGATCTAAAAATCGAAACTGTAGCAGAGACTATAAAAAAGTACGCAAAAAGCCATGAAGATAGACTCCATCGGCATGTGAATGTGGAAGCAATTCAGCTTCTAGACAATACTATGCTAGTTCGACGACTAAAAAGAGTGAAGCCGTTTGAGCTAGTAAACTAAGTGAATTACACATAAAACAAAATAATGCTATAAACACAACACAATTGTGAGTTACAGACTAAACAAAGCGGGGAGAACTGTTGAGTGAACCCTAAGTTTAAATCTGACTTTTCTAGTAAATTAAGTTAAAACAAAATTGCTAATTAGTCTTACTGACTAGATTGTAATAAAAAAAAAACACAGTGTGTTTGACAATAAAAAAAAAAATACTTTACCTTTTCAGTTTTTTACAGCTACTGCGATATATATTTTTTTTAAAGTTGGGGAGATTCAAGATCCCTGTCTTAAGCCTTTCGTTACCAGGAATTCTTTTGAAAGTCAATTTCTAATTTTAATTTTAGATTTTGACCCTTTGTATAGTTATTTTATCGCTTTTATGTATGTATGATTGATATTAGTTTGCTTTAATACTGTCCATAATTTTTCTATTGAAACGATACTATGCTTTTGTACTTCCACAGAGGTAACATGAGTCTCTATATTTCTGGCACTTATTTTCTCATTTACTTGTTTGAGACAGAAAACATTATCACTACATGATCTGCCTTCACGAAACCCGCTTTGATCTTCTTCTTGTGTTGTCGGCTATTATCGGCTATTAAAACGGATAGGCCGCTATCCACCACTTTGTTTAGGTCACAAGCCGAGGCCTGTTTTTTTTATGGGTATGTCACGACATATAACTTTAGAAATTTTGGTTGCTTTTGTCTGTTTTTAAAAATCACGTTAAAAGATTATTGTTCTTGTAATGCAATTTAGTTTTGAAATTAATACAGTAGTATACTGCTACGTATCCAGTACTTTTGGATTTTAAATTAAATTTATTGTAAAATAAATAATACTGATACCTTTTCTAACCTAAAAGTAAACTCCATGCTAGATGACCCTTAAAAGCAGTTTTTTATAAATATCTCTGAAACGAAAACTCCTACCAAATTGTTGGTTATAACACAAATTTACAAAAAAAATGTGCGCTACAATATTCCAAAAACCGCATATTGAGGCGACGCGACGCTCCGTTAAAAAGTTAGCAATTTTTAAACTTTTTCACTGTCAAAAAACTGTCATTAGCATTGATGAATTTCGACCAAAATTTAATCAGCTCGTTACAGTATCGAAATCTATTTTACCTAAAAATTTCTTGAAAATCGGTTGGGCGGTTTAGTAGCTATCGTGTGATGATAAGAAATATGAGGTTTGGACATCTGACCTATTCCAGTGGCGAGATAACTACAAGGAATTTGTTTTTAGCACAGCGCATGCCCTTTGTTACCTAATCAAGTTACTAGGTTTTGAAATCGATGGAATATGGATATATATTCTTAATGAAACTTGTATCAAAACATTTTGAGATACGAGGTTTTAGCATCTGGGCGACGATACACACACACACACACACACACACAGACAGACAGACGTCATGACGATACTACTAGGGTAGGTCAAAATACCCCCAAATAACACATTTACGGCGTTATCTCAAAAAATATTTTTTCGTAGAAAACAATACCTTCTCTAGCCACTGCTGTGCGGGCTAGGAAGGTAAAAATCTAAAAATTGTTTGTTATTTATAAAGAAAGACACTTCATAATACAACTTAACAAACTATATGTGACGCGACGCTTGCCGGAAAAACACCAAATAGAAAATGCTAAATATTAGGGACATTTTGGGTCAGGTCAAATAACAGAAAATTTGACAGCTGTTACCGTTATTGTTACTAAGAATAACGGCAACATTCAGGGCAAAAAATATAGATTTTGGAACACTTAAGATAACACAACACAAACGTTAATTTAGTAGTTTCACACACCTTCAACTTTTTGTTTATTTATTTTTGTTAATTTATTTTTATTAGATTTATGGCTTTTTACAAACCAAACTACCGAATTATAGTAAAAAATTCGACTGCATTAAACAAAACAATACAAAACTAACCTTAAAAAATAGCGGTAACATTAACGGCCGGCCACCGTAAGTACCGGGCGCCGTTACCGTACATAACAAAAAAGGAGCGAGAAGCTGCTAATGCGCAGACTCAGTAATAACAATAACGGTAACAAAGTGTAAAATACGCGACCCAAAATGTCCCTATTTAATATATGAATCTTTTAGTTATCTTCAACGGCATAAAATTTGATGGAATTTCAAGATGGCATAGCGTTGAAAAATATTACACTAAAATTTCACAAAAATTCCTAGAGCCGTTATAAAAATATCGCTAAAGAACCTCCATCTTCCTATAGGACTCATTTACTTTGTTTATACGGATCTAATAAAGCACATTTATAAACGGACGGTTTAAAAATATTGCCGTATAAACACCTTTAAAACTGGTTCAAGCACTAAAACCGATTTTACTTAATACCGATTTGTCGTATAAACACACATAAAACCCTTTTAAGTGCTAAAACCGATTTTGTTTTAAACCGTTTTTAGGCGTGTTTAAACGTAGTAATTGTAAAATGAGCTTGAAATATCAGCTTATTAGCTCACACATATACTATCCTATAGTAGTGTGAGCTATGGTGATCCTAATTTTCTCGAGAAAAAAAAAGTTGCTCCGATTTCAAAATTTTTTCTATATCTTTGCGTTTCAGATGATTTTGAAACTTTTTTGTCGCGCCGTCTGTCTGTCTGTCTGTCTGTCTGTCTGTCTGTCTGTCTGTATGTCTGTATGTATGTCTGTATGTCTTTCTGTAACGACCAACTCGCATAACTCAAAAACCGCTAGGCCGATTCTAATGAAATTTGGTACCTAGGCTGGGTCTTGGGTCGAGATGGTCCCATTTAAAAATGAACAAAATCCACCCAACACAAGCCAAATAAAAGGGTGGGGGAAGATTTCAAAAATTAGAGTTTATGTGAAAATATGGCGTGTGTGATATCAAACGAAAGGTAATTGAGTATGGAGTTAAACAAAATACATTTTAGTTTTTTTAATTCAAAAGGGTGGGGGTAGATTTTAAAAATTAGAGTTTACGTGAAAATATGGCGTGTGTGATATCAAACGAAAGGTAATTAAGTCCGGAGTTAAACAAAATACATTTTAGTTTTTGTTTTTTTAAGGGTGGGGGTAGATTTCAAAAATTTGAGTTTAAGTCAAAACATGGCTTGCGTGGTATCAAACAAAAGGTAATTTAGTCTGAAGTTCAATAAGATATATTTCAGGTTTTAGTTTTATTAGCTCGCACGTACACTATAACTATAGTACCTAGTGTGAGCTCAGGGCCCATATATTGGCAGAGTATTTTTTCTGTGTCAGACCAAGGTCTTTATACTTTGGCTACAGAATTTGACCAGTCATGTGAATTTAACTGGACAACTGTAGCTGCGTCATCGGGTTACCATAAAACAAATGGTTTAATGCAACCCGGTTACGCAGATTTTTTAATCTGATTATAGTTGACTACTCAGGTTCAATGACCTTTCAAATTCTGTAGGTAACCTGTGTAAAAGTAAAAGATCTTGGGTCAAACCGTGTATTTTTTTTGATAGCCTGGCTTTAATGTGCTTTTTCTTCCTAAAGCTCCATCAGTTCCCATTGGAATTATTTTTAGCATAATTTACATACGCCAATGCTGGATCAGCTTCACCTAAATAAAAAAGAAGAGGAGTCATTTGGGAAATGTTTGCTGTTGGAAGACACTTAAAAAAGACTCATTCGTATGTTATCTGCACATATCTGTAAAGGAATCCTTTAGATCTTTGCACGACCTAGAAAACGCCATTCCTTTTAAAAATCTAAAAGGCGTAGATCTAGTTTTTTTTTATTTTGGCGGTTACGTCATGACATATTTACATTAGTTTAAATGATAAAATGCCAACGACAAACCTTCATTATAAAAAAAAACAACTACACTCAAAGCCAACACAAAAATAGAGGCCACGACCCTGAAAAAATCAGCTGTTCTCCCGGGGCTGAATTTTACATGGGGTCTTATGGGAGGTCAGACGTTTTTTTATGATATTTTCAAAATGGCACTACAGATTTCCGCAAAATTTCAGTGAAATATTCTCAGACACCATCCCGATATTCCACCAAAGGTTTGTAAGGATGCAACATGATTAAAAGCTTAAAATCTTCAAGATTTAGCATTCCTTATTGTGAATTCAAATTACCCGCCATGTACCACATGCTAAACTGTTATATTTGACATATATTTGACTTTGTCATCTGTGATTGTCACATTCGCTTCTACTTTAAACTTAATTTTTGTATGAGCTAATGAAGCGGCTATGAAAAATTAAGGATTACTATACATTTAAAAAAAATTGTTCTGCCAGAAAAAAGTCAAAAAAAAGTCAAAAACTTTACTTTACTTACTTTATTTAAAAAAAAATCAAATATTCATAAACCGTCATTCCAACTTCAATATTTTAAAGACAATCAGCTGTGTCGTAACGTGACCATCAAAAAAAATCAGCCCCGGATGTGAAGTCACCAAAGTGGAGGATCGTGGCCCGTCCATTTTGATAGCCCTGCTACACTTCTTGCTTTATCAAAAAAAATATGAATTTGAAAGTATTTCAATTTTTTTTGGGGCTATCCGTTTTGCCTCCGTAACGACGTTATTTATTTTGGATCGGCAACCTTCGGTCTCCAAATCTTTATACTTAACTGCCCTTGTGTTTTTAACAATTTTTCAGATATTTTTTTCTATGAAACATTTAATCTGTTGCCTATGTAAGCAATCTATGCTCAAAAAACCACGTAGAGGCAGGACTTATAAAACAAACAGGCCAAGACGTTTCACTTAAGTGACGTCATAACTGTTCAGATTCCTTGTTTGAAACTCGTAGACAATGATTGTGTAGAAATAAAATTTCGGATTTCCATTGTCTTTATTTATTTTAAAACACGACGTTTCGGTTAGTAAGTATCTCTAACCGTTATCAAGTGTAAACTGAAAAAATCAGTTTACACTTGATAACGGTTTGAGATACTTACTAACCGAAACGTCGTGTTTTAAAATAAATAAAGACAATGGAAGTCCGAAATTTTATTGTTAAGATTCCGTCGCACAGGGCAGTAGCCGACAAGATGTGTTTGCTTTTCTCGGGCAGTAGCTACAATAGAATTTAGGGGAAAGTTTTAGTAGTTTACGTCAAGGTGACCTGTTACTTATGTTAATTTTTAGGTTTTATAAAGATAGGATATGCTTTTACTACAGTGCACAAAATGTAGGCCCTGGGCATCGAATTCGAAATGGATGGGCCACGCTCTTCCATATTGTTGACTTTAAGTAACAGACAGTATTTTTGGTCACGTGCGGGTGAGATCTTTTTTGATGGTCACAAATTTATAGCTTCAAAATTTTGTGGTGTGTTCATCGGTTAACGTAACATTTAAAAAAATATTGTTTTTGTAGTGTATTAATTTTTTGCAATAAAAAAACTGGTATGTTTGGATATTAGTTAAATTCTCAAAAATCAAATAATAGCTTTACATAATCCAGGACTACCAAACGGAAGAGCAACACGTTCCACTTTAATGCCATCGCATTCTTTCTGGGGATATCAGGTGATATTTTCAAGTTCAACTCCTTTTTTTTTTGGTCACGTGCGAGTGAGATCTTTTTTGATGGTCACGAATTTATAGCTTCTAAATTTTGTGATGTGTTCATCGGTTAACGTAACATTTAAAAAAATATTGTTTTTGTAGTGTATTAATTTTTTGCAATAAAAAAACTGGTATGTTTGGATATTAGTTAAATTCTCAAAAATCAAATAATAGTTTTACATAATCCAGGACTACCAAACGGAAGAGCAACACGTTCCACTTTAATGCCATCGCATTCTTTCTGGGGATATCAGGTGATATTTTCAAGTTCAACTCCTTTATTTTTTTTGGTCACGTGCGAGTGAGATCTTTTTTGATGGTCACGAATTTATAGCTTCAAAATTTTGTGGTGTGTTCATCGGTTAACGTAAGATTTAAAAAAATATTGTTTTTGTAGTGTATTAATTTTTTGCAATAAAAAAACTGGTATGTTTGGATATTAGTTAAATTCTCAAAAATCAAATAATAGTTTTACATAATCCAGGACTACCAAACGAAAGAGCAACACGTTCCACTTTAATGCCATCGCATTCTTTCTGGGGATATCAGGTGATATTTTCAAGTTCAACTCCTTTATTTTTTTGTTGGTCTTGTGTAAATCCAAGACCAACAAAAAATACAGGCCACGTCCCTGAAAAAGCAGCTGTTCTCGGGTGGCTGATTTTTACATTGGGTCTTATGGGAGGTAAGAAGTTTTTTTATAATATTGTCAGGATAGAAAATAATGTCCTATTAAGTGAATGACACAAGTTACGTTTATAAGCAAGTGCACATTAACCCCCTCGTGACAATATTTTCAAAATGGCACTACAGATTTCCGCGAAATTTTAGTGAAATATTCTCAGACAGCATCCAAATATTCCACCAAACTTTTAAATGGATCCGAGAATCTCAGCGTTAATCTTTTTATTAAAAAAATTACACTACAAAAAAATCATTTTTTGATGTTGTAATTTTTGTAAACACATGTAAGTAACTATATTAAGTTTTAGAAGTCTGTCGAGTGCCCAATATAAACAAATAGATGTAGGTAATCCGATTACTTTCCACGCAGAAACGAACACATTGGCTTCTGCTTTAAATTTAATTTTTGTGTGAGCTAATGAAGCGGCTCTTAAAAATTAAAGATTACTATACATAAAAAAAATAGGCTCTATTTTAAAAAAATCAAATATTCATGAACCGTTGCGTCATTCCAACTTCAATATTCCAAAGACAATCAGCTGTTTCGTGACGTGACCATCAAAAAAAATCAGGCCCCGTTGTGACGTCAACAAAATGAAGGATCGGGGCCCGTCCGTTTTGATAGCCCTGGTAAATGTCGCAACCGAGGTATCAGCTGATTTTTTGAGGATCGTGGCCTGTATTTTTTTGTTGGCCTTGGTCTAGTAAAAGTCCGCTAAAAAGAATATATCCCGGCTTTCACTGAATCTTTCAAAAGAGAGACTGTGTATATTTAAATTAAATAAACCCATGTATATACAGGCACAAAGAACATTTAAATTAGAGGGTATTGTGCAAGTGCATAATACTATTATGCAGAGCGTTAGTGGATTTATAAAAGTTCGGTCGCTTTCACGAAAACTGCATATTTATGATATTTTAATGACTTAGGTGGTTATTTCGTGTGAGAGCGCTCTATATTTTTGAAAGCGGTTTGAGTTCGTTTTAGCTTTTAGTGAAGTGGAAATAAATGCAAATTGCTACCTACAAATGTATTAATAATAACTATTCCTAAATATTAGTTTCATTCTACACAGTGTACGTAGTATTCAGTTGTTAAGTAGGGTGGTGGTATAGTAAGAAGTAGTCCTATACATTGCTTGAGGTCATTTAACACAATTTTTCAAGTTTGAGACAAATCGGCCAGTAAATAAGAAAATCCGCCATTTTGGATCCGCCATGGATTTTTTTTAAGTCTGAGTAAAAAATTTTGTTAAATGACCTCAAGTAATGTAATATTTCAAGTTTGAGACAAATCGGTTAGTAAATAAGAATCCCATTTTGGATCCGCCATTTTGATTTTTGGATCCGCCATTGTTGTTATAAAAAACGTAAATTGTAGTGTTACCAGGTTACCAAACACTACAACTACCAAGATTCAACAGTCGACGTAATGGATTTAACTTTACTTAACAAAAACAAATTTCAAAAAAATTGCGTAAAGGATTTTTTAAAGATGTTTTTATATGAATAATATATTTTAATTTTCATCTACACATATTATCAAAAAAAAAATTTTTAGTCCGGCGCCCAGTTGGCGGCGCCGTGTTGGCCCGGCGCCCAGTTGGCGGCGCCGAGTTGGCGGCGCCCAGTTGTCCTAGACCGGAAATAAGAATAAGAGGCCTAGATGATGAATTATGGGCAAACAGAAACGAGGAAGATCGGAAGACATAGAACGTTGTGAAACCGATAAAATTGAATGACGGACAGAGTGCATTCGCGCATTTTGGACATGCGCACCAAGAATCAGTGAGATCCTTTTTCGACCGCCTCGAGAAATGGCGTGTTAATTTACTTTTCTCCAACTATTTCAAATTTCTACACCTGAAAGTGCTCGATTTTGGTGAACTAAAGCATAGAACTAGAAATTTCAGCCCTTCAGCTACGTGGTGACATCAGTAGATCCAGATAGGGGCCCCTTGGAAGTGGAGAAATTGGCTGCAAACTGGTGAGTGCTTTGTCTCTGATTTCCGTTGTGTGGTACCCACAATTAACCTATGGACCTTCTAATTATTTCGTAATTTCATATCAATATATTTATGTTTGTTCGCGCTTTCATTAATTAAATTATATACAGTCCATTGCATTTATCGTTTTTCTTACTGCGGGCATAACAGGTGATTCTTTATAAGTTTCCATTTGGGCTCTTCCATTAAAAGCGTTTGCTCTTGATGCTGTTCTATAATTTTTCGCCACCAGAGGTGTTAAGCTAGAATTCTCCATAGCAAAGACAAACCGTTATCCTTGTTAAGTCAACTTAAATCGACTGGATTATTGCCTATTAACGCTCGGCCCGCAAAGCTGATCGAAAATTAATCTTCCTTTTGGTTTTGTGTGCACACTCAGCCATCTCAGCTTGTTAGTTTAACAGCTTGGCTGCTAATGTTCCTTTGCCGTGACATACACAGCTACAGGATTAAGTCAACGGTAGCTAATTCAAGTGGTACAGCATCCAAGCATGTAAAGCTGATGACACACAAACCTACATAAAGGTGAAGTCAGGAATGTCATAAAAAAACAAACAAAAACATTTCATATAAAAAAGGTATGCGAAAATGATGACGGTTTTGTCAATAATTAAATATAATTAGTGAGCGAACTATAGCAAGAGGCGCCATCTACCGAGATACGAGAGAAACAAAAAACTAAAAGCAGGCAAAAACACTGCTATACAATATCGATCAATGAAAAGATCTTTTCTTTTATTTGCATTCGATCTTTTCATTGATCGATATTGTATAGCAGTGTTTTCGCCTGCTTTTAGTTTTTTGTTTCTCTCGTATCTCGGTACACTAATTACATTTAATTAGAGACAAAACTGTCTGATTAACTTTGCAAGATTTGTCACATTGACCAGCAGTGTTCTGGGGAGTCCCATAAGGACGAAACGGTTAACTGTCAACACTTATTAGGTGTCCATTAGATCTTGGACCCCCGTGAGGTTAAGCTTTCAGGCTACCCACGGAAAAATATAAGGGAAACAAAAAAACTCCTTTTTGCCCGATTAGCCACGAAACTTGTTTGATTTTTAAATTCACGGGTACGAAATTCCACGTTTGTTAGTATTATTTGGCTTAAAAATTCCGTTGATTGACGCTCACTGTCTTGAAGACGGGTAAAAATGCAATCTGTGTTGATCCGGCCTGAAAGACAAAGAGCTGTCGTAGGTCACGGACTATAGTTGTTTTCTTTTATTTGCATTCGATCTTTTCATTGATCGATATTGTATAGCGTTTTCGCCTGCTTTTAGTTTTTTGTTTCTCTCGTATCTCGGTAGATGGCGCCTCTTGCTATAGTTCGCTCACTAATTACATTTAATTAGAGACAAAACCGTCTGATTAACTTTGCAAGATTTGTCACATTGACCAGCAGTGTTCTGAGGAGTCCCATAAGGACGAAACGGTTAACTGTCAACACTTATTAGGTGTCCATTAGATCTTGGACCCCCGTGAGGTTAAGCTTTCAGGCTACCCACGGAAAAATATAAGGGAAACAAAAAAACTCCTTTTTGCCCGATTAGCCACGAAACTTGTTTGATTTTTAAATTCACGGGTACGAAATTCCACGTTTGTTATTATTGACATTTGTTTTTTTTTTATTACATAGAAGGCTTTAAACCTTTCACAGAAGAGGATATTAACTTTATGTTTTCAAAGTTCGATGGATGGTACCCTTAAAGCCTGCCTTAAAAAGGGTGGTTTCTGAAACTGTTCTCAAGATTATACAAAAAGTGAATTTGCAGCGAAACGATGCATCCTAGCTATAAACGATAATAATTTTGTAGTACTTTTAATTCTGCTTCTTCTGATCATTGTCATATCTTTTACAATTTTTAAGAAAAAATCGATTTTGGAGCGAAAACATGAAATTTTTACAAAATTGTAAATTTTAGCTGGCTTGTACAGCTAACTATCAAAGCTAGGATGCTAAGTGATAGATCAAAAGAAGCAAAATTAAAAATACTATAAAAAATTGATTGTATCGTTTTTCGCTAGGATGCATCGTTTCGCTGCAAATTCACATTTTCTATAATATTCTGAACAGTTTCAGACACCACCCTCTTTAAGGCAGTCTTTAGGGGTACCATCCAACGAACTTTAAAAACATATAGTCAATATCTTCTTGCGTGAAAGGTTTAAAGCCTTCTATGTAACAAAAAAAAAACAAATGTCAATAATATTAGTTTCTAAATTTTTTCATATAGTTTTGTCATAGTTCCTATCAGTCTTCCAAAGCTCAGCATGTATAGGGGAGGAGAGTAAATTAGAATATGGGGGTCTTTTGATTTTGTCCAAGGGTTTGGTCATAATTTCTATCAGTCTGTCAAATTTCAGCTTTGTAGAAAGTCTGAGTGAGTGAGTAAGTGGCAATTTCGACGTTAAGCTAAACACACAGCTCTCGAAATGCGACTGTATTAACGCGGCTAGCCGGGCACTCGGTTAAGATATGTAGAAAAGATTCTACATCCTCCATACACGATTGACACTCTGAGTTTTCAACAATTCTTAGAATGGTTAGTAAGGCGACAGTGTCCTGTTAAAAGCCCTATCACAAGTCTCATATCCTATCTCTCGAGTGTCAGAAAAGATCTTGCTCTGTTGGCGCTCACTTCCTCGATAAGGAGTTTGGCGCACCTCATTCTTTCCATGCGCCTGAGAGCGCCTGTTTAAGTTACGTTTTAGGGTTGTCATGGCAAGACACTCTGCGATGCCCACCATAAATCCCGGACCATTGGATCAACTGATAATCCCATTCTATCCAGTTGATTAGCCTCCTGGTTTCCAAGAATGTGTTGGAACCCAGAGGAGATCAACCTTGTTGTGTCCTGCCAGCTACTCAGCTACAAGTGCAGAGCTTACTCTGGTTGATTTAATGGCAGACAGTACAGCTCTACTGTCTGTGCATATGTAGATGTCTTTTCCTGACATAGACATTTCCAAGTTTTTATAGACAAAAATCAGAATGGCGTATACTTCTGCACTGAAACAGTGGCACACTTTGCCAGGGCAAAATGAAATTTCGCCCCTGTGGTTCTGCAGTACACTCCTGCTCCAGACGTCTCCCCCATTTTGGAGCCGTCAGTATACCAGACCACTCCATTCTAAGTGAGAGGTACACACTTCTATTCCTTCCAGACTTCCTATTTCGGTACAAAGCCCTTACTTCGGCTTCGGTTTAATTTATAAGGATATCTTGTCCCTGTTCATGTTAAATGAAAGGCGGATCTCTGATACATCTCTGTAAAGTTTTGTGTGGCTCTTAGGGCTAAGATTAATTCTAAGAATACCACTAAATCCACGGATTCTGTTTGCAAACTGAAAATGTATCTAAAAAAACTACAAGGAATAAAATATCTATGTGTATAGCTTAGTTTCGCCGTATTCCGTTTTGCCATGACTATAAAAATAAAGAAAGTGTAGCTTCGTAGCTATATATCTGTAGCTCAGGTCATATAGCTTAAAGGTGCTACACGGTTTCTAGGTGCTTCTGGCGAGGGGACGATCCGGCAAAATCTACAAAAATTCCGGCCCCATTGGATCAACTGATGCTTCCATTCTAGCTAGTTGTTTAGCCCCTCGTTCCCAAGAATGTTCTGGAACCTAGAGGAGATCAACCTTGTTGTGTCCTGCCATTGTTTTTAGTACAGTCGTATATTTAGTTACAAGTGCAGAGCTTACTTTGACCGATTTGATGGCGGACAGTACAGCTCTACTCTCTAAGCATATGTAGAAGTCTTTTCCTGACATAGCCATTTCGAAGTTGTTATAATCACACATTCTGCCTGGAAAGCAATGGCATACTTACCCAGGGCAAAATGAAATTTCACCCTTGTGCTTTTGCATTACACCCCTGCTCCAGACGTCTCCCCCATTTTGGAGCCGTCAGTATACCAGACCACTCCATTCTGAGTGAGAGGTACACACTTCTATTTCTTCCAGACTTCCTATTTTGGTACAAAGACCCTTACAGGAGGCTTTAGTTTAATATATCTTATTACTGTTCATGCCAAAAGAAGATCAGATCTCTGATAGATCTCTATAAAGTTTTGTGTGGCTCTTAAGGCTAAGATTAATTCTAAGAATCCCACTAAATTCACGGGCTCTGTTTTGCAAAAGGAAAATGTATCTAAAAAAAAACTACAAGGAATAAAATATTTATGTGTATAGCTTAGTTTCGCCGTATTCCGTTTTGCCATGGCTATGAAAATAAAGAAAATGAAGCTTCGTAGCTATATATCTGTAGCTCAGGTCATATAGGTTAAAGATGCTTCACGGTTTCAAGGTGCTTCTGGCGAGTCAGCAAATTCGGGCACGATCCGGCGAAATCTGCAAAAATGCGATGCCCACCATAAATTCCTGCCTTATTGGATCAACTGATGATCCCATTCTAGCTAGTTCGTGAACCTCCTTGTTCCGAAGAATGTTCTGGAACCCAGAGATTAACCTTGTTGTGTCCTGCCAGGGTTTTTAGTTCATCCCTATACACAGTTACAAGTGCAGAGCTTACTCTGACCGATTTGATGGCGGACAGTACAGCTCTATTGTCTGAGATGTAGACGTCTTCATAATTACCCAGGGCAAAATTAAATCCCGCTCGTGTGGTTCTGCAGTATACCCCTGCTCCAGACGTCTATTCCATTTTGGAGCTGATAGTATACTCGACCACTCCATTCTGGGTGAGAGGTACACACTTCAATTCCTTCCAGACTTCCTATTTGTATTTATAATTTGTAAAGCTTTCTTGTTCCTCTTCATATTGAAAAGGGCACATCTCTGAGATACATCTCTATAAAGTTTGTGGCTCTTAAACCTAAGATTAATCCTAAGAATTCGTGGCCTTATTATACGGAAAAGCATGGTTCAAAATTTTAAACTGATAGCCAGAAGTAAAATACTTTGGTCGCATTTGTCACTAAATCCACGGACTCTGCTTGCAAATTGAAAATCTATCTAAAAAAAAACTACAAGGAATAAAATATGTCTTTGTTTGAAACTCGTAGACAATGATTGTGCAGAAATAAAATTTCGGACTTTCATTGTCTTTATTTATTTTGAAACACACAGTGTTTTAAAATAAATAAAGACAATGGAAGTTCGAAATTTTATTTGTGAATAAAATATGTATGTGTATAGCTTAGTTTCGCCGTATTCCGTTTTGCCATGGCTATAAAAATAAAGAAAGTGTAGCTTCGTAGCTATATATCTGTAGCTCAGGTCATATAGCTTAAAGGTGCTACACGGTTTCTAGGTGCTTCTGGCGAGTTAGCAAATATGGGGACGATCCGGCGAAATATACAAAAATGCGATGCCCACCATAAATTCCGGCCCCATTGGATCAACTGATGATCCCATTCTAGCCAGTTGGTTAGCCTCCTCGTTTCCAAGACTGTCCTGAAACCCAGAAGAGATCAACCTTGTTGTGTCCTGCCAGTGTTTTTAGTACATCCGTATATTTAGTTACAAGTGCAGAGCTTACTCTGGCCGATTTGATGGCGGACAGTACAGCTCTACTGTCTGAGCATAATATGTAGGTGTCACACATGAGAATGGCGTATACACCTGCACTGAAAACAGTGGCACACTTTGCCAGGGCAAAATGAAATTTCGCCCCTGTGGTTTCGCAGTACACCCCTGCTCCAGACCTCTCCCCCATTTTGGAGCCCTCAATGTACCAGACCGCTCCATTCTAAGTGAGAGGAACACACTTCTATTCCTTCCAGACTTCCTATTTCGGTACAAAGCCCTTACTTCGGCTTCGGTTTAATTTATAAGGATATCTTGTCCCTGTTCATGTTAAATGAAAGGCGGATCTCTGATACATCTCTGTAAAGTTTTGTGTGGCTCTTAGGGCTAAGATTAATTCTAAGAATACCACTAAATCCACGGGCTCTGTTTGTAAATTGAAAATGTATCTAAAAAAAAACTACAAGGAATAAAATATGTATGTGTATAGCTTAGTTTCGCCGTATTCCGTTTTGCCATGGCTATAAAAATAAAGAAAGTGTAGCTTCGTAGCTATATATCTGTAGCTCAGGCCATATAGCTTAAAGGTGCTACACGGTTTCTAGGTGCTTCTGGCGAGTCAGCAAATTCGGGGACGATCCGGCGAAATCTACAAAATGTTTATCCGCGATACGTGACACTAGAGGTAATACAGGGACCATGCTTGCGTTGCTCGCCCGCCGATACTGGCTTCATAATAAATGGGTTGCGACACTTTATCCAGACATTGTGCTTGCAGCAGTTTAAGCCAGTCAAACAAGCGAAAAAAACTTAAATGCAGGAAATATACGCAAACTTATGTTTACTTAAGTTGAAATAAAATTTCGGACTTCCATTGTCTTTATTTATTTTAAACACGACGCGCGACGTTTCGGTTAGTAATATCTCTGCGTTTTCAAGTGTAAACTAAACAATTTAGTCTTTAGGCTACTACTTATACTACTTGGCGTGCAGTCAGGTGTCGGCCCGCCCCTTTTTTAATGCTAAGACGCCTGTTTTCGTTAAGGAGTTGTTTCCATTTGTTTGGTATGTCCGTGCTTGATTGACTGAAAACTTCTTTATTCTGGATTATAGTCGCTGCTTCAATAAACTTTCGTTTTCGCCAATGCGACTCCTTGTGCAAAACTTTAGCTTCTGGCCACTGAATCCTGTGATCATTTGACCATGCATGATCCGCTAAAACGGATTTTTTAATATCCCCTAATTGGGTACTTTTTAGATGTTCGTTTACTCTAACCTGAAAGGGCGTTTCATTTCACCTATACATGATTTACCACTTTCACACGGGATTTGGTAAATACATTCCTTGTTATGTGGGAATATTTCTGGTTTTGTTTTAGTTACAAAACCCCTTATCGTATTTCCCGATGAAAATACTGTTTCTATATTATAGTGCTTGGCTCTTCTTCTTATGTTTTCTGAAATTCCTTGAACATATGGAATGTTAATAACACCCAACGGATTATTACTTTGAGAATTTGCTACATTTGGTTTGTTTTTAATTTTAGAGATCCTAGAGTTTATTAATTTCTCGGAATAACCATTCTGTTGTAAGTCCTTTTTAATATTGTTGATTTCTGTGGTTAATTCTTTATTATTACTACAAATATTTACGGCTCTTAAATACAAACTTCTTATAACTCCTTGTTTTGTAGCAACAGAATGATTAGTCTTAAAATTTAGGTACTCTCCCGTGTGTATAGCTTTCCCATATACTGTGGTTTGAATATTTCTGTCTATTCGTTTGACAAGAACAACCAAAAAAGGTAAGGCCGAGTCTTTTTCAATTTCCATGGTGCATTTGATTTTTGGTCTCCAACCAAATTTTACTTATGTAGGTAAATTATTGTTTGGTTTTGCCTTCCATTAAAAAAAAATATGGTAAAAAGTGTTTCTTTTTTGCTTTGGAGTCGACCACCCACGCATTACCGTTTTGAAGGATATTAATTTCTTTGTCAGTTAGTTAAAGCAAAGTTATTAGAAAAATCTGGCCACACTATCAGTTTTACAGAGATTTCAAAATAAAGTATTAAGAAACATTGTGAATGCACCTTGGTACGTTCGAAATAGTGACCTTCATCGAGATCTAAAAATGGAAACTGTAGCAGAGACTATAAAAAAGTACGCAAAAAGCAATGAAGATAGACTCCATCGGCATGTAAATGTGGAAGCAATTCAGCTTCTAGACAATACTATGCTAGTTCGAAGACTAAAAAGAGTGAAGCCGTTTGAGCTAGTAAACTAAGTGAATTACATAAAATAAAATAATGCTATAAATACAACACAATTGTGAGTTACAGACTAAACAAAGCGGGGAGAACTGTTGAGGGAATCCTAAGTTTAAATCCGACTTTTCTAATAAATTAAGTTAAAACAAAATTGCTAATTAGTCTTACTGACTAGATTGTAATACAATAAACACAGTGGGTTTGACAAATAAAAAAATAAAAAAAAAACACTATCAGAGCCGTAAAAATTTTAGTTTGGTGCGTGCTTATCGTCGAATTGCATATTTTAGTTTGCAGCACTAATTTGTAGTATTTTACAGTAGAATGCATTATGAACTTCCACCTATGTAGATTCGAGATCACATATTGTTACTTGAAACTAACGACGACGAGTCGTTGTTTTCTGGCCTATTTGACTCTAAGCTCTCTAAACTATTGGCGTTTTAGAGCATTATAAAAATTGCACCTTACTCTGCTCTATTCCGAAGAGACACGTTTGCACGGAGCGCACGTACAAAAATACGATAGTTTTGTCGAGACACCGTAAAAAACGTATTTATTTCAGCAATGCCAGCAGACAACAAACTGATACAATGTCTTACAAATAAAATATATACAAACATTGCTTACACCCAAGTAACATTTTATTAGTTTTGGAGAGGAGTGCTTTAACTATTTGTGCAGAATCGAACCATAATCTATAAATAATTTCCTATATGCGAACTTAAATTTTAGTTACTCAATCTCTCTCTTTCACTACATAATCGCAACAGAATAAATGTCATTATTTCTTAAGTTATTTTTAAGTCAATTTCGATACCAAATATTTTTATTATTAGGTAATATAGCTGGATTTAGCCAACAAGAAATCTTAAATCAATCATTAGTTATGCTATAGGTAGACAACACTCGCAATTAAAGTGGTATGATGTGCGAGCACTTCGTGGTGTTACCTGTGGATCTGACCACCATCTGGTAAAAGCAAAAATATTATTCCCTTTAAGAAAAGAAAAGAAAAGGAAATGATAAAGAATAGAATTAAAAAGCTTAAATCCGGAAAAGCTAGCGGACTTGGCTGAATATATGCTGAAATGCTCAAATATGGATCAGAGAAACTACCAGAAAATCTAAAATATATTATCAATCAATGCATAAACGGACATCCAGTACCTGATGACTGGAAAATTGCATTCATATCCTTAATACTTAGAACAGGAAATGAGCTGGATTGTAACAATTAGAGAAAAATTTTTCTAACCAGTACTCTAAGTAGATTGTACGGTAGGATTCTTGGAGATCTAATAGAGAATGATTTTCATGAACAAGAAGAAGAAGAGCAACCAACCACTTTGCTGCAGATCTTGTAGTGATAATGTTTTTTGTCTTAAACAAGTAATTGAGGAAAAGTGCGTCAGAAATATAAAGACATATGTTACCTTTGTGGACCTACAAAAAGCATATGATACCGTTCCAGTAGAAAAATTATAGACAGTGTTAGAACTATACAAAGGGTCAAAATCTAAAATTAAAATTTGAAATCGACTTTTAAAAGAATTCCTGGTAACGAAATGCTTAAGACAGGGATGTTGTATCTCTCCAACTATTTTTAAAATATATATCGCAGTACACTTTAACTACCGATTTACCATATCCACACTGCATTTTGCTGACGTCGAAGTAATTGTAACTAATGATAAAAAAGAAATGGAGTATATAATGAGAAAGTTAACGGAAGAATACCAAAAGTGAAGATTAACAGTTAACGTGGACAAGACCCATTACTTATGTATTGGAAACCAATCCAGTGAGTAAGAACTGGACTACTATAACATAGTAAAATTATAGCCAATTCCACCGAGACAAACATTTTCATATAACTTGTGTAAACGGGTGCGCTGTTCTTTGAAAAACATGACTTTTGTGTCGTTAAATATTTTAACATTTGCATAATTTAGATAATTAACAGGTTACAATGCCCTTAATGTATATTAACCAAACTGTCCAACATAGGCTAGCAAAATTATGACACCCGTAAAACTTTATGTTAACGTAATGTAGGGTTAATAAAACATACGTTTTTTATAAGTCCCTGTAGATATATGGGCTGTCAAAACATGTCGACAACAATCATTAGAAGGCACGAAGGCTTTAGTAATTTTCAACTTCGTGTAATGACTTTTGCGCTGTTGGGAATTTCATCCCGGCTACTGCGGCCAGGTTGTTGCAGGAAGAAAACTTTACCTAAACATGCTAAAGAATAAACTACACGAAACTCCGTTTTAATGATACTGACTCAATTATCCATTTTTTCGTTAATCTAAATTTATATTCTTGTGTACTGTTAATTCTTTTTTCTGTACCTACCTTTGTAATATAATTCACAAATGAAATCTACTTCTTTTTGGGGAGGAACCATATTTTTTTAGAAACCACTGGTTCTGGTAGTGTAAACAAGTACCTTTTTAAATATATTAAAATCTTTTTAGCCTTTGGATTTCACATTCCGCCTTGTTAGCTGATACTGCAAACTGGCATGGTTTTCTTAAGTGGGTATTCACATTTCAGTTTTCCTTTTCAGTTTTCATCATCTTCATTTCATTCCCTCTCCACCCATTGTGGTTAAACCGTACTGATGAACCGCAGCCCACGAGAAAGACCGACCCAGGCGCGGAAATATCACGTGACCGTAGGAGGGTCACAAAAGAACGCCTCCCGGCAAGCTGTCACTATAAAACATGTGTGTTTTCAGTTTTGGTATGTTTGTTTACGTCGATTGTTTTTTATTCGAACATGAATTTTATGTGAGTTTTATCAAAGTTATTAAAATAACGCAGCCCACTAAAAAGACAACAATGCCGCGAACGTGTATTGTTATTGGTTGTCGGTCCAACTATAAAACTGAAATAGAATATGTGTCAACTTTTAATTTGCCAGTGGATAAACAAATGCATAAAATTTGGTTGCGAAAAATTCCTAATGATTTAAGTATCTTAAAACGTCCACAAGTTTGCATCAAACATTTTCCTAACGAGCAGGTTATTTGGTTTGATAAGTGTGTTGTAAATGGAGAGTGTTGAAAATGTTCCGAAATACCTAAGTAGACAACCTGTATCTACTCGATTAGCTGATGTCGAGAGGCAATAACTGGAAACTGCAATACAAGAAAGTCTTGAAACACTTTGAGCTCATAAGAAATCAAAATTTTTATCAAATATTGAGGACATTTCAAAATTTTATTGTTCTAATACTAAAATAAACAAAAATTGGATTTTTACCAAAGAACGTGACACAGTCTGCCTGGGCCTGATGACATTTTTGAACAACAATCCATCACTGTTAGCATCTCTAGTTCTTGAGGGAAATCTGTCATTTTTTGTAAATGTTAACAATGTGTCCATACCAAAGAACAAATTGCCACAAAAAGTTGGAGTTTTATTTTTGGACAGCACCGATACACTTGAAGAGCTAATGCAGTTTATTGAAATGAAAGTTGCAAACGGGAAAGAAGTGGTAAAAGATAAGATTGATCAAGTTATAGACATCCTTAGTGACAATTTCGATAGTGAGAGTGAAAAATGTGTTCAATTGTCATTTCTTATTGAACAATTAGGTCACTTGAAAAGGTCACCTGAGAATCAAAGATATTGTGGATACACTTTAATGTTGGCTTCATCTTTGTTTATCCAGTCATCCAGTGCATACATGTCAATTTACAAAACCAAGGGAATATGTCTTCTGCACCCTCGCAATATGAAAAAACTGATTTGTAAAATATCGCTAACACATAGTAATCTCTCTAGTAGTATTCAATATTTAAAAAGTAAGATAAAGCTTTTAAAAGAACATGTGTTGGTAGTTAACTTGCACATTGATGAAATATATATTAAACTTTGGGCTGGGTAATTTTTCAAAAAATTATTGACGACCAATACCTTCAGTTTATTGAACATGAAAACCATCTCACTTATTCACAAACTCACTTGTTTTTGTTTTAATAAGTTATTGTGAAATGTTTTATATTAAAAAATTTACTTTAGATAACTCTAGCGAGTATTTTTGTTTAGAAAAACTATTGTCAAATCTTGAAAAAATTAGTTTAAGATCATGTAAAGTTTTTTTTAATAATTTTATTAAATAGCATAATGATTCAGTGTCTGCTAATAAATCTTTGAATAAGAACACAGACAAAGATGATGACACTCAAACAAAAATTAAAAAACTTAAAGCTTAGGTTTGTTATGTCCAATTTTAAAAGACTTGTATAGATTTGAAGTAACTAACGATATTATGTACCTAATATACCTGAAGATATTAGAGTGCAAATTTTATATAATTTTTTATTTTATTTTAATTTATTTTTAATTTTTGCCTATATGAGAACCAAAATTTTTTGTCAATTTATTTAAATTGTGTAAAAACAGATAATATATTAAGCAATGCAATAAGAATCCTGGAACTCCTAAGATCACGTGACCGCCGACTTGCTTATAACGCGCCATGACCGATCTTTATCGTTGGCTGCGTGATAATCCCTAACAAGGCGGAAACATAATTATGTCTGCGGCTACCATGACCCCGTTGTGATAAGCCCGAAAATTCATTTATTGAGTCTGACTTCACCTCGAAAAATCCTTTTATATTTAGAAATATTTTGTTACTCACTTGGCACCATCATTTATCTGTAAAATCCGCCTAAGATTTTAGTTTTTTTTGGAAAATAGAATACTTAACCAAACTTTAGTTTAAGCACGTTTTCAGCTATTCTAAGCAGAAAATCTACAAAATCAGAGCCAATTCTGCCATAAAAATGCGAATTGCCCATATCTCTACTAAATATTTTATTAAATTTCGGTGGGAGATTGATCCTCCTTGGTCCCTCCTAGGTACGGCCCTGTTACGTACTTGGAATACTGGATTCAGGAAAGACTGAGGAAACATTTCGTCCGTGTATGTTAAGCTTTTTATTAGAGACGACCACAGGTTGGAAACTTGACTGAAACAATTTCTAACAGAGCGGCAGTAAAAAAAGAGAAGGGTGCAACGAGGTGTCCTTAATGAACGATCTTTGAAACTCCCATATCCCCAAACCCCAGCGTATTTACCTTCATACGTACTTTTGGCATAAATTAAAAACTTTTTTGGATTAACTTTGCGAGAAAATATATATATATATATATTTATCGGTTTCACAACGTTCTACGTCTTTCGATACCCAATCTCCACTCGTTTCTGTTTGCCCATAATTCCATCATCTAGGCGTCTTATTCTTATTTCACTGTCTATTCCTTCTCTCCAGCTTCTCCTTGGCCGTCCTCGTTTTCTTCGGCCAGTTGATTTCGATTGTAGTATTAGCTCACACATATACTATACTATAGTAGTGTGAGCTATGGTGATCCTAATTTTTTTGAGAAAAAAAAAGTTGCTCCGATTTCAAAATTTTTTATATATCTTTGCGTTTCAGATGATTTTGAAACTTTTTTGTTGCGCCGTCTGTCTGTCTGTCTGTCTGTATGTCTGTCTGTCTGTCTGTCTCTCTGTCTGTATGTCTGTCTGTAACGACCAACGCGCATAACTCAAAAACCGCCTGGCCGATTTTAATGAAATTTGGTACCTTGGCTGGGTCTTAGGTCGAGATGGTCCCATTTAAAAATGAATAAAATCCACCGAACACAAACCAAATAAAAGGGTGGGGGTAGATTTCAAAAATTAGAGTTTATGTGAAAATATGGTGTGTGTGATATCAAACGAAAGGTAATTGAGTCTGCAGTTAAACAAAATACATTTTAATTCATTTCAAAAATAGGGTGGGGGTATATTTTAAAAATTAGAGTTTAAGTGAAAATATGGCGTGTGTGATATCAAACGAAAGGTAAGTGAGTCCGGGGTTTAACAAAATACATTTTAGTTTTTGTTTTTTTTAAGGGTGGGGGAAGATTTCAAAAATTTGAGTTTAAGTCAAAACATGGCTTGTGTGGTATCAAACAAAAGGTAATTTAGTCTGGAGTTGAATAAAATATATTTCAGGTTTTAGTTATATTAGCTCACACGTATACTATAACTATAGTACCTAGTGAGTGTGAGCTTAGGGGCCCATATATTGGCAGAGTATTTTTTTAGGTAGTCATTCATCATTCATTCTTTGTACTTGTCCGTACCACACCAATTGTTTTGTTCTTATATCATCCACTAAAGTACGTTCACCCACTGTCATAATTTACAATACTATGTTCAATAGTCCATCTCCGTAGCGGAAAGCATTTTTTCTGTTCTATCCTTGATTGGCCATACTTCTGAGCCGTATGTAATAATACTTTTTACAATGGTGTTATATATAAGCTTTTTGTTATGTTTTGATATACTTTGGTCCCAAATTATTCCATTTAATAAAGTTATTGCTTTTCTTCCTTTTACGTTTCGATCTTTTATAGCTTTTTCTAGTGTTCCGTCAGCTATAATTTTTAGACCTAAGTATTTATACTCATCACAGGACTGAATTCGCTGTCCGGTATTTAAGATTCGATCCTGTCTTATTCCACCAATACACATATACTCTGTCTTATTGAGATTAACCTCAAGTCCCCACTTATTATACTGTTCTATTAGTTTTCATGTCATATATTCGAGGTCGTCATAATCCTGAGCCACTACTATCTGATCATCGGCGAAACATAAAGTATACAAGGTGGTTTCGTCCAACGGAATTCCCATGTTTTGGAATATCTCTTCCATAATTTAAGGACTTGTTCCAAGTATATCTTGAATAGCGTAGGCGAGATACAGCAACCTTGTTTAAGTCCTTTATTTACTTGAAAGCCTTTGGTTAGTTTTGCTTTTATTTTAACTTTTGCCCCACTATTGTGGTATAACTCTTTGATGGCCTTAATTAGTTGTACGCTTATGTTTGTGTTTTCCAACGCTTTCCAAAGTAGATTTAGTGGTTACTATCATATGCCTTCTGCAAATCGACGTAAAGCAGATGCAGCTCTTGTCCGTATGCCATTTTCTTCTCAATAACTTGGGTTATACAAAAGAGATGATCAGAAGTCAATCTACCCGCCCTGAAGCCGGCTTGTTCTTCTACCTCCATGTCTTTATATTCGCTTTCCACTTTATTACTTATTATTTCGAGAAAATATACAAAGAATTAAAAATACAGCATGATTGAATGCTATACGTAGCATGGAAAACTATTACTGATTTTAAGATAAGACCAACTGCATATGTGTAAAATATGTAGTATGTCAGAAAACAGGATAGAAGTTTACACGTGGTTACGCCCATTATTTCAGGATAGCCAGACCCACAGCCAGTACCTGTCCTCTGTGCGCCCCAGTAAAGTAGAGGGAGGAAGTTTCATTGCTTAAGCTAGAATTTGTGCGAAAAACAAATACCCACTTCCTACCTGTTTCGCTGCACATGACGGAATGACCGCTACTAAGATTTTACAAACTTTTCATTACTTAATAAGCATCACTGTTTTAAACTATTTAATTAATATTCATCATGGTAGCCATAAAGCAACAATTTTTGAAGATAGATGTTATAATTAAATGATTTCAGGGCAATTAGAGACCTCTTGGCTGGAGATGAGAATAAACGGGTCACAAGACTTAAAGTTTTATTTATAGTGGTTAGAAATGTGTGTCACAATGTGAGATTTTCCTGTATCTGTAATTGGCCATAAATAAATAAATGACGAAAAACTTCGTGAAGGCGAGATGTCACGATGCATTCTCCTACTTTATAAAATAATCGGCTATCTACTACACACTACTTCTGTTTATACTAAAACTCTAAGTTACCAAGTGGAAAGAATTTTCCTTGAGGGAAAATTGGCTTTTACCGCCGGGGACATATTTATAAGTAAAAGTAAATTTATTTTTTATGTCATTTTCTAAACCAAAAACTATATATTTATAAATCTACAAACTTCAAGTATTTATAAAAGGTAACTTTCAGTGCACAGGGTCAAAATCTAAAATTAAAATTGGAAATCGACTTTCAAAAGAATTCCTGCTAACGAAAGGCTCAAGACAGGTATGTTGTATCTCTCCAACTCTTTTTAAAATATATATCGCAGTAGCTCTAAAAAACTGAAAACGTAAAGTGTAGCTAATGATAAAGAAGACATGGAGTATATAATGAGAAAGTTAACGGAAGAATACAAAAAGGGATTAACAGTGCACGTGGACAAGGCACAGTACTTATATATTGGAAGCGAATCCAGTAAGTTAGAACTGGACAATGGACAAACAATATCTCCATGCCATGAGTATGTATGCTTGGGTGTCACATTTGATAGGACAGGAACAGACTGTAAAGAACTGGAAAAAAGAATACTACAAGCAAAAAAGGTTATTGGATGTCAACAGGATTTTATGGAGCGGAAAAAAAGAACGCAAAATTTAGCAGAATATATGAAACAATGGTGAAAAGCACGCTGTTGTATGGAATAGAGACTTCTCGCGTAACCGAAAAATACAAAACAAAAATGGAAAGTGTCGAAATGGATGCAATAAGAAGATCAATGCGAATATCTAGAACAGAATCAAATAAGAAATGAGATCTTAAAAGATAGAATGGGAATCGAGGGAAGCATAATGGATGAAACCACTAAAAGTTAACTGATATGGTACAACCATGTACAACGAATAAACGACGAAAGAATACCAAAGCAGGTCCTAGAATGGCAACCAATAGGGCACAGAAAAAGAGGGCGTCGCAAACTAGAATGGCAATACAATCACGTTTCACACGTGGTTTGGTAAATAAAGTGATTTGTATTCCTCATAATAAACTTTAAAAACTTTTAAATAATATTTAAAATTTAAAAAGCTTTTGATTTATATTTTTTTTTATTTCCGTGACAGCCAAAATAGTTTCAAATAAAAGTGCTATCCCTATAACGTTACTCAGGCCATGTTTTTAGTATGTACTAAAACTGATGAAATTTAACCCATTCCTGAAACATTTAAACGAAGTTTGCTCAACAACGGCAAAAAAGTTTGTTGCAACTTTGCCTGATTCAGACAGAAGCCGAGCGGGATGAATCTAACTAGTGCAATTTTCTATAATTAAGCCAAGGCTTCTTCATTAGTAAGTATAAACTCTCTTACCGAATCTACTCGTTAAAAGTTGAATAAAATATTAAAAAAACTTCCATCATATCCAAGGAAAGTAAGAGAAGAGATCGTACACAAAGATAAAAATATAATAAATCACATTGTATGTCAGAAGAAATAAAGAAATTGATGGAAAAAAGGAGGAACCTGGAGAAAGAAGAAAAAGCAACATCGATGGAATACAAAGAAATAAATAAAACTATAAGAAAACATATAAAAGAAAATAAAATAAAGAACCAATAAATAAAAGTTGAGAGAGTCATAGAAAATACGAAATGTTAAGAGGAAATTTTAAATATCACAAAACTATTAAATACAGAATTATATCAAATCAAAAGGGAACTATCGCGAAAAACAATGAAGAAACTCCAAAACTAATAAAGAACTTAAACTCAGAACTACAATCTCAAAATAATCAAAGGAAATAAAAAGGGCATTAAAAAAGAAATCAATCAATCAAAAGAACAAGCAGGCTTCAGAAAAGGTCTTAGTGCAGTTGGCCACCTGTTAACCATGAAAATCCGAATAGAACGGGTCAACGAATACAACATTCCACTATATATTGCGTCTATAGACTTTAAAAAAGCTTTTGATAGCATTGAGCACTGGGCATTAAAAGCATCTTTAATTAATAGTCGAACAGATCAAAGATACAACGACTTAATAGCCCATATATATATATATATATATATATATATATAGCGAAGGGTGACACAGTATCCCCTAAACTATTTAACCAGGCCCTAGATAATGTTTTTGAAAATTTAGATTGGGAAGAAATACCACAATTATTATTACAAACCAAGGTATTAATAAGTTTTTGGGTATCATAATTGAAAATTCACTGAAGTTTGATAAACATATTAAAAAGTTAAATGGTAAAATTACTTCAGGCTGTTTTGCTCTAAGAGTAGTAGCACAGAACTTGGATTTTGTTAAGGCAAAAAATGTATACTATTCTTTGGTTCAATCACATCTCTCTTATGGCATATGCTTTTGGGGATGCTGTTCAAATCAACTTTTTAAATCGGTATTTACTTTACAAAAGAGAGCAATCAGAAATCTTTGTAGAGTAAAAAGACGTAGTTTCTGTAGACCTTTATTTCAGGAACATAAAATACTAACCTTGTGTTGTGTCTTTATTTTGGAGACTGTTTGTTTGGTGTATAAAAAATATCGAGGTGAATTAGAAAGACATAGTGATTACTCTAGCCGTCGTCCCTTTTTATTGCAACTCCCAATTCCGCATTCTACCTTCTTTAAAAACTCATTCATATACAATGGAAAAAAAATATTTAATCATTTATCGGTAGCAATTAGGCAAATTGTTTGCTATAAAAAATTCAGAAGGATGACAAAAGAATTCTTAGCCACAAAGAGCTATTATAGCTTGGAAAAAATTTTTTCTCACTAGATAAATAAAAACGAAATATCCTTTCTTGGATTCAAATTTTAATAAATTTTAAGTAAGCTTACACATTTCCAGTTTTATAGATTCGACTATTATAAAACCAGAATAAAATTTACTTGCTAGTAATAATTATTATTTTATTTTAATTATATTGTAAGAATAGGTATACTTATATTTTCTTACTAATAGTAACCTATACAGTGCAGATTAAGTAGACATTAAGTTAGGTAAGCATGGCTTTGTCAATGTAATATTTTTCTACATACAATAAAGCTACTTTTTTGACTTTGATTTTGACAGCTAAGATAAGCTAATGATATTGCCTTAATAAAATATAAAAAAGAAGAGCTATGATATACGATACATCAGATAAAAATACAGACTTGGGTATGAATTACACTAAAACAAAAATTATAACAAACACAAATTAAGATATCCCGATCAAAGTAAACCAAGAGAAAGTAGAACAAGTAGAGGAATATATAATATACCTGGGACAAATTATTAATCTAAAAAAAGAAAATCAAACAAAAAAGATTGGCCTGGGCAGCATTCGATAAATTAAGCTACATATTAAAAAATAGAGAATATCCTCAGTACCTCAAAACGAAAGTGTATAACCAATGTATCCTTCCTGTACTTACCCATGGATCCCAGATCTGGACACTTAAAAAAATCAAACATGGATAAGGTAACAAAAGCCCAAAGATCAATGGAAAGACAAATGTTACATGTAAAGCTAACAGATGGAAAAAGAAATGAATGGATAAGATACAAAACGAAAGTAAGAGATGTCAGAGGAGAAGTAGAATAATTAAAATGGAAATTTGTAGGTCATATTCGACAGAAAGATGTTTGATGGAACAAATGTATTGTAATTTGGAGACCTTGGGAAAATAAAAGTAGGAGAAGACCCCAAATGAGATGGGCGGACAATTTAAAGAAACATGCGGGAACTAGATGGATAAGCACGGCGACAGACAGAGAAGAGTGGACAAGTGCGGATCTGAGCCAAAATCTAGGGGGGTTAATGGTCGACAGAAAAACTATTTCTGTAATATTTTTTTTCTAGGTGAAGGTAATTATGCTTCCATATATTTTGCTAGGGGCGGGTAATTATCACGAGACCCCCCAATCAAATCCGCGCTTGAGAGAAGAAGATATTGCGGGAGACCTATGTCCAAAGATGGATCGAAGAAGGCTAAATAGATTGATAGAGTACCGAAACAATTTATTTACTAAAGTCGAAGAAAACCCAAGCAGCCCTGTTTTCAAAAAAGACCAGCACCGGTGAGCCAAACATCATGCTATCTGGAAGTGCTGTCGCACTGCAGAGCCAGTTGAACATCTTAGGAGTCACTGCAGAGACCAACATGTCTTGGCACAGTCACGTGGCAGATATAGCTAAAAAGACGTCCCAAAAGCTTGGGGTGCTATTTCGTACAAGACATCTGTATACACCAAGCCAACTGCTGACACTCTACAAAGCCCAGATTCGACCAACTATGGAGTACTGCTCACATATATGGAGTGCGGCACCCAAACATACCTTAATGCTTTTGAACACCGTGCAAAAACGAGCTATCAAGTTGATCAATGACCCCGCACTTACCCGTAGCTTGGATAGTCTCGAACATCGAAGAACTGTGGGCGATCTATCTCTCTTCTACAGGTATTATCACGGAAAATGCTCTGAAGAGTTGGCACGTATGATCCCCCCGGGAGTAGCACCTACTAGGCGAACACGTCAAACAGACGGTAACCATCAATTCATTGTCAAAATAGAGGCACCAAGAACCTCATTATATCAGAATTCATATCTCTGGAGAACAGCATCGCTGTGGAATAAACTCCCTGCGACAGTTTTCCCTGCAGGTTACAACCTAAACCGTTTCAAAACCAACACACACCAACATTTCCGCGCACTTGCCGCTTCTCGAGCGTGATAGGGATCTCCTTGCGAGTGCGCATACCCGTAAAAAAAAAAAAAACTGCACCTTTCGGTCTAAAGGATTAGAATGACATCAGTGGGTCACGTGTACTCTTAACAGAGCTAATATTTACCTTAAGGACGAAGTAGTCTGGCTCAAAGGATTTAATATACAAGAGTAATGACAATAACAGTAATCTCACCCTCAATAATTCCTTCCTCCCTTTCTTGTTTTCCTTTAATAAGTACAGTGAAACCTCCTCTAAGCGGACACTCACGGTTTCGTCGATTTTGTCCGCTTATTGGAGGTGTTCGCTTATGACAGAGAACTGCGAAATTTTAATATATTGTCATAAAATAGTTTAAAATTTAATTAAACCACTATAAAAACGTAGCAATAATCAACATTGCTGAGTATGCACAAATTTCGTCTATAAAAGCCGATGCTGGACAATAGACCGGTATCACTCTTACAAGTGATCAACCCGGTACACCACTGAAATACGTGGTCCCTACTAACCACACCCAGTACACCACTGAAATACGTGGTCCGTACTAAACATACCTAAGTAAAACCCCACTATGGTGGTTAGGCTTTATGGCCCATAAGGCCGACTCTCTACAGCCTATAAGCACAGAATATATAGGTTATTACCAACTTTAAGGTCTATTCCTTATGGCCCCTAGGTCAACTCTCTCCAACCAGCATTCCCCCGTATTACATTATTTAATTTGGCATTCTATTCTTGTTAACCTATTTTAAGTATATACAATACACGTATAAATGTGGATTCTTTATACTTCTCTTCCATATTCCCCTAAATCCTTCAGTCACAAGGGCACTAAATACAAAACCCTGTGACATATATGGTGGAGACACCACTTGTCACAAATATAGTTGTGACATATATGGTGGAGGTGCCGTGTGTCATATTTAATTGTGACAATATATTTAATAACAATTTCCGCTGCTTGAGTTTTTCGGATATAAAATTTTTCAGCGATCTTTTGTACTGGTAGATGTTCCTTGTCCGAATAGAATAGAATAGAATATCTTTTATTGCCAACAAACATTACAGAAGTACAAAAAGCACATTTCTATAACAAAAAGCAACGTCAAAAAAATGCGCCTGCTGGCCAAACTGTCAATCACCAGATCCTTATGTGTAAAACTACACTATGCAGAAATTACAATAGTTATTTACCTAACAAATGCGGAAAGTGATAGTTTACCGCACGCGAGTTCGGTCAAGCGGTCAAGGGTGGGAAAGACACTTTCCGCATGTGTTAGGTACAATATTTTACCTATGAATACCTTTTTTTTTCAAAAACTTAAATGTAATTTACAAATAAACATGTCGAATTAGATGGAATTGAAATGTAAACAAATATTGAAGCTGTCTTATTGATGCGTTGCTAAGGTTTCTAAGTGGTGCGCGTGCGGTAAAGTAACTACCGCACAGGGCGCGGTAAAGTAATACGACTGCTAATAAAGAAAGAAAAATCAAATTTTAATTTAACTTGTTTTTATTTCGGACATTTTTACAACAAAACTTTAAAAATTCAACAATTTTTTGACGTATCTAATCAACAAAACATACGAGCAGTGACGGTTGCTACGGAACTAAGCCAACTTATATTGATGGGTGACAACAACAAAAATCACAATGACGGGAGACCCGTATGCAGAAATGACATAGGCGTGGGCAAAAATGACATAAGCGTGTGCAAAACGTTTTGCACACAGCGTGCGCAAAATGTCATTTTCAGATCGTGTTCTCCGTGCGCAAAACCCTCTTTTACAAGACAGTCGTATAAAAAAAAAAAACAATCCTTAAATTAAGCAACTTTACACAAATAAATTTTGTAGCATAAATTGATAAAAACATTATTTTAAAATTTTTAAAATTAAAATTAAATGAAATAATTTTGTTAGAAAAAAACAGATACTAAAATCAAAACGTTAACAACTTCAATTTTTTCACGTAAACTAAAAAGTTTTTTAATAGGCACCATTTCAAAGAGATCTATTACTACCCAATTAAACAATAAAAATAAAACACAGCAGTCCGGGGACAGTGGACGTTTGAGAATTTTTTAACCAAAAAAATTTGTCCGCAGACGGTTATAAAAGTGAATTTTACATGTAAAGAAATTGGGAAAAGCATGGTTCCAAAAAATTTGTCCGCCTAAAGGGAGTGTCCGCTTAATAGAGGTGTCTACTAATAGTATGCTCAACATGAGCGTATGCAGCATAAAATTTGGGGGGAGGGGCCAAGTGCAAAAAGTTCAAAAACGAAAACGAACATACATACAAATTATTTTTTTTTAATCTGAACCTATGACAGTAAAACGAAACGTCTAGGATCTTCATCAAATCTGCTTAAAACTTCATGTTCTACTTGTTTGTTTTTTCTAAAACTAATTTCTGGTGTACACTCAGCTATGCACAAACCGGTTAATTTATCCCCTGTCATGTGGATCATAACCAAGTTTTGACTCTCCAAACTAGTAAGAACCTTTCATTTTGAAATTTGTTTGGTAGAAATTGTTTTTTTTTACATAATTTTTTTTTTATGATTTCACTCCTTTTTTAAAGGATTTCAATACAATTTGGGGATTTTTTAATTTTTTCCTATGGTTTTATCATAATTCCTATCAGCCTTCTCAGCTCTCAGCTCTCTAGCGTTCCTGGAAGTGGGCAATGTTACTTTTACATAACTTTACATTTATAGGGGAAATAATAAAATTAAAATTTTGGTCTTTTTAAAATTGTTCCTGTAGTTTTATCATAGTTCGTATCCTATCAGTCTTCCAAAGCTCAGCTCTCTAGCGTTTCTGGAAGTGGGCAATGTTACTTTTACATAACTTTACATTTATAGGGGAAGAAAGCAATCTAAAATTTTGGGGTTTTTAAATTTTTTCCTATAGTATTATCATATTTCCTATCAGTCTGCCAAAGCTACTTTACCACTTTATGGAAGTTTATAAAACTTGGAGGGGTTGTTAACTCTATGAAGGTCTACGACTCTGCAAATCTTGAGTTTCGTAGCTTTCGTAGTTTTAGATAGGCCAAATATGGGGTGAAATGTTTCAAAAAAAAGATGGTACAGTAGTTTACGCGAACATGGCAGAGCCTTTACATACCTTACTATTTCGATCGATATGCTTGTGGTCAAACTTTATATCGTGGTCAATAAAACGGGAAATCGAGAAAAGTCCGAAAAAGTAGTACAAAAGCGGGCGGAAAATGCTTAGGTTCTTTTCAGCTAGACGTTTTAAGAAGGATTAGGTAATGGATTTTAAAACTTTTGAAACGGCTAGAGAGCATACTAACTAAATATACATGGAAGAGTGGGTAGAAACTTAAAAGGAAAGAAAAAAGTTAACGGGTATTTGCTTGCGGTGCTTTTAAGTTTTTAAAATCCTATCTTAAAAGAAGCACAAATAATTTTGTTTGATATAGAAAAAATAAATCAAATTAATTTTTGCAGTTTGGGGCTCAATAGTGCACTTTTTATCCCGCATTTCAGGGAAACTTATTACCGCCGATGAGATACGCTGCAATTATTTATACCTGCAAACACATCTGGAGCGCTAATTTCTAACTTTCGAATTTTCAAACCCAAAGGTTTTTGTAAGGTTGGTGAAAAACAGACAAAAATTTTAATTAATTTTAATGTTTGTTTTATTAAATTGGATGTAATTTAAGTTAAGATGATGTGGCGTTTGCAAGAAGGACTTCTTCGACACTTTGTTTAAGCCCTTATGATTATGGTCGCTAAGACCGAAACGCGTCAAGGGTAAGAAATACAGACTGCATTTTTGCTGAAAACGTTAAGTAAAAAAAAGTTTTACATTAGTACTAATAAAACTCATGCATCAAATAAACCTATTTTTTGAGACGCCCTGTATATATTTTATTTTTCTACTGTTTTGGCTCCTATTGGTTTAGAGTTTCGGTACGTACAGCAAAAATTGGACGGTAAATACCTTTTTTTTTGTCGCCGTCCTGTAAATATAAGAATAGTTAGAGCTACAAAAATTAATATCTTCAAAACTAGACATAGAAAATTTTTTTTTTCTTATGTGACGCTAAGTTACAAAAATAACAAGGTAAAGTTTTAAAAAAAATAAAAAACATTTTTTTTAAAAGACCCTTTGACTCAACCAAAAGCTGTAGTATTAGCTCACACATATACTATACTATAGTAGTGTGAGCTATGGTGATCCTAATTTTTTCGAGAAAAAAAAAGTTGCTCCGATTTCAAAAATTTTTATATATCTTTGCGTTTCAGATGATTTTGAAACTTTTTTGTTGCGCCGTCTGTCTGTCTGTCTGTCTGTATGTCTGTCTGTCTGTCTGTATGTCTGTCTGTAACGACCAACGCGCATAACTCAAAAACCGCTTGGCCGATTTCAATGAAATTTGGTACCTAGGCTGGGTCTTGGGTCGAGATGGTCCCATTTAAAAATAAATAAAATCCACCGAACACAAACCAAATAAAAGGGTGGGGATAGATTTCAAAAATTAGAGTTTATGTGAAAATATGGCGTGTTTGATATCAAACGAAAGGTAATTGAGTCTGGAGTTCCATAAAATACATTTTAATTTATTTAAAAAAAAGGGTGGGGGTATATTTCAAAAATTAGAGTTTAAGTGAAAATATGGCGTGTGTGATATCAAACGAAAGGTAATTAAGTCCGGAGTTCAACAAAATACATTTTAGTTTTTGTTTTTTTAAGGGTGGGGGTGGATTTCAAAAATTTGAGTTTTAGTCAAAACATGGCTTGTGTGGTATCAAACAAAAGGTAATTTAGTGTGGAGTTGAATAAATTATATTTTAGTTTTTAGTTTTTAGTTATATTAGCTCACACGTACACTATAACTATCTATAGTACCAAGTGTGAGCTTAGGGGCCCATATATTGGCAGAGTATTTTTTTTATATAATAAAAATATTCTTTGAGCTGTATTTTATTACAAAATATTTAACAAATTAATTTTTGTCATACGGAAAATAGCTTAGAACAGCTAAAGTCAATTTTATTTAGTAAGAAAAAATACATGCAATAAAAAAATTAATATCTATAAAAGTGGGGGCAGTTAAAAAACAAAAATATTTTTTTTCTTTAAATATTATATAAAACTATTAATCCTTGCCAAAATAAAAATTGCTAGTTATAAAATTCGGTAATAGTGCAGATATAAAAAAATGTTTATTTGGCCATCCCCCGTATATTATTTAATAAATTGACAAGAATGACATCATAAACGACTCTGTCCATAGACCTTTACTAAGTCATTTTTATGGTCAATTGTTTTTAGCTCACACATATACTATACAATATTAGTGTGAGCTATGGTGATCCTAATTTTTTCGAGAAAAAAAAAGTTGCTCCGATTTCAAATTTTTTTATATATCTTTGCGTTTCAGATGATTTTGAAACTTTTTTGTTGCGCCGTCTGTCTGTCTGTCTGTCTGTCTGTCTGTCTGTCTGTCTGTCTGTATGTCTGTCTGTGTGTCTGTATGTCTGTCTGTAACGACCAACGCGCATAACTCAAAAACCGCTTGGCCGATTTTAATGAAATTTGGTACCTGGGCTGGGTCTTGGGTCAAGATGGTCCCATTTAAAAATGAACAAAATCCACCGAACACAAACCAAATAAAAGGGTGGGGATAGATTTCAAAAATTAGAGTTTATGTGAAAATATGGCGTGTGTGATATCAAACGAAAGGTAATTGAGTCTGGAGTTAAACAAAATACATTTTAATTTATTTAAAAAAAAAGGGTGGAGGTATATTTCAAAAGTTAGAGTTTAAGTGAAAATATGGCGTGTGTGATATCAAACGAAAGGTAATTAAGTCCGGAATTCAACAAAATACATTTTAGTTTTTGTTTTTTTTTAAGGGTGGGGGTGGATTTAAACAATTTGAGTTTAAGTCAAAACATGGCTTGTGTGGTATCAAACAAAAGGTAATTTAGTGTGGAGTTGAATAAAATATATTTCAGTTTTTATTTATATTAGCTCACATAACTATAGTACCTAGTGTGAGCTTAGGGGCCCATATATTGGCAGAGTATTTTTTTGGTCAAGATGTAAGAGTTATTATTATTACAACATACCCAAAAACGACCATTTAACGAACTTTGATCGTTTATATCCCAAATATTGTACATAGAAATACTTAACTTTCCTTACATTTTTTTTAGTTACATATCTCACTATAACATACTAAAATTATAGCCAATTCCACCGAGCCAAAAATTTCCCATAAGGCCTGTGTAAACGGGTGCGGTGTTCTTTCTTTAAAATATGTCAGACATACAGGGTCTTTGCCTTATCTAGTATAATGTAAAATTTTTATTTGTTGACAACATTTAGATAGCTCGCTGAAAAACATATATGGATAGCTACATAGTAGGTCTCGTCAAATGTACAGACGACCTTTGTCCGTTTTTTTAGTATGCGCTTTTTGCCTTTGCGCATATTTCTTCTGCGTTTTTTTCCTATGCGCTTATTATCAGTAGTCTAATAAAGCCAACCAGGGCTATCAAAACGGACGGGCCACGATCCTCCACTTTCTTGACGTCACATCCGGGGCTGATTTTTTTTTGATGGTCACGTTACGACACAGCTGATTGTCTATAAAAAATTGAAGTTGGAATGACGGTTCATGAATATTTTATTTGTTTTTAAATAAAGTCATTTTTGAGATTGTTTTTACTTTATTCTGGCAGAACAATTTTTTTTAATGTATAGTAATCCATAATTTTTCATAGCCGCTTCATTAGCTCACACAAAAATTAAATTTAAAGCAGAAGCAAATGTGACAATCACACATGACAAAGTCAAATACATGTCAAATATAACAGTTGGCATGTGGTACATGGCGGGTAATTTGAATTCAAAATAAGGAATGCTAAATCTTGAAGATTTTAACCTTTTAATCATGTTGCTTCCTTACAAACCTTTGGTGGAATATCGGGATGGTGTCTGAGAATATTTCACTGAAATTTTGCGGAAATCTGTAGTGCCATTTTGAAAATACCATAAAAAAACCTCTGACCTCCCATAAGACCCAATGTAAAATTCAGCCCCGGGAGAACAGCTGATTTTTTCAGGGTCGTGGCCTCTATTTTTGTGTTGGCCTTGAGCCAACAAAAATATTTTTCTTAGCCTTTAGCTTGCCTGTAGCAGCTACCAGCTCTGGGGGGGGGGTAATTACTCCCAGTACCCCCCCGTAGAACCGTCGGTGCAGGGAGCTCGACTGACTACGCCACTGCATTCTCATCTATTTATTTACAAAAAAATCTTATTTTTTTGTAGTTACTAGTTGCAGCGACCGGAGAACTGAATTTATTGCTAGGTGTGTAAGTTAAACTAGAATTTAAACTTTTCTAAAAAGTTGGAACGATCTCTCGAATACGCGAGTAAGGCCATTAAGGGGAAACAACTTTCTGCAGTGGTAATTTGCTAGTTTTTCACGCTTTTGATTGTTTTTTACGGTCAGTGAACTAAATACCTAATTAAACGAAAAATTCCGGAAAAAGTTAAAACATCTTCCTAGAAAATATAATTATAGTTTTTGCAAAGTCAGTTGAACAAAGATAATAGCCGACCATCGGCATATCGTTTAACGAAAGTGACATGGGCGGCGGTAGATATACTCATGAAAATTATTTAATTTAATTATGGCGTAAACTAAAGAAATAAAAATAGATAATAAAACGTTCTATTCCTACACCTACAGAAACGACACTGATTTATTTTCTAACTCTGCATACTGTCGACTAAAGGGGTCACGAAAAGAACACCTGAAAGCATTTAAAAGCGTATCTCAAAAAAAATCTGCCAATCTGGTACCGTCCATCCACCTGGGCTCGGTTGGTCGGAAAAGAAATACTTTGTGATCGGTCCGCAAAGAGCCGCGCCTTTTCTCTGTCGGTAGGGTTGAAATTATACCAGGAAGATTTTATATGAATTTGGATAACTTTTGAAGTGCAGAATGGAGCAAAATTTCATGAAATCGATAGAACCCCGTATTAGAAGTTATTCAAGTGACTTTGCAAAAACTATACAAACCCATGGAAAATATCAAAAAACTTCACAATTCTAATTTACTCCCCTTCCCTATATATGTTAATCTATGTAAATGCGACATTGCCAACTTCCAGAAAAGCTAGAGAGCTGAGCTTTGGCACACTGATAGGAACTACGAAAAAAACTATAGGAAAAATTTAAAAACACCAAAATTTTAATTAACTTTCCTTCCCTTATTCAGTTATGTAGAAAGAGCGTTGAAAGGCTGATAGGAACCATTATAAAACCATCGGAAAAAATTAAAAAAGCTCAAAATTTTAAATAAGGCATTGCAAAAGTTTTGAACAATATTCCGCATATTTTACTACTTTAGAACTTAAATATTATCCAAATCCTTTAAAAAAGGAGTGAAATCATAACAAAAACATTTTGTGTAAAAAAAGCCAAGTACACGAAAATGATATTCCATAAAAAGAATTGAGATAAAGGTAAAGCCAAGTTCTCCAATACAAATTTCAAAATGAAAGGTTCTTACTAGTTTGGAAATGTTTTTATAAACTCGACTATTACGGCTGCAAATGACTCTTAGGCCCAGTCCGAAGTTTGGCTGTAATAGCAAAATTTAAAAAAACATTGCCAAACTAGTAAGAACCTTTTATTTGACATTTCTATTGGAGAACTTGGAACAAAAAAGCACCTTTCCACACATATGTGGAAAATTTTCAACACACAGGTGAAATTTTACATTTTCTAAGGATGCAAATCGTGTGAAATCCATCATTTTCATATGTGGTCGTAGGAAATAGTAGTTTACCTAACTAGTGCGGAAAGTGCCTCTTTTCCGCACGCGATTGCAGATGGCCAAATGACGCGAAAACTTTACGCACGAGTTAGGTACATTATTTTTTCTATAAGCGTGAGGAAAACACTAAAAATTAATCAGAAAATTATTTATATTCAAAACATTTTAATCAAATCAATTATTATTATTAACATTAATATTAAAGGTGCAGTTTGTAGCGTGCTGTAAGTTGATAGCAGAGGCAAGTGTTTTCTCAAATGAAGTGGCAGATTTGAAACTTGGGTTTTGGTTCTCCACTGCGTTCTCCAAGTTTTCGGAAACATCTGTTGCAACTGTGGTCATGCATTTGGGGCTGGATTGAGGCATTTTGGAAGGTTGTATGGTAGAAGAAAGTTGCTGACTAGTTGAAGGACCAGGGTGGCTGAACTTCAAAATTTTATTCGAAATATTTTTTTGGAATCCAGTTGAACTGTCAAGGTACCCTTCTGCGACACTTGAAGATTTCCATCCACCGAGTCGTTTGATATTGGTTATTCCTTCGCCTGAATCTGCCAACATTGTTGCGGCAGAACGTCGGAAGCTGTGGCCCGTGTATAATTCTGGATTTGAAAGCTTCAGATAGCATGCGATATCTGATGGCATTTTACCGAATGTATTAATTCCAATGCATTGTACCGTACATGCTCCTTTTTTGTAGTTTACGAAGAACCGTCTATGTGGGGTCTCTGGTTTCCTTAAGTTGACATATTTTCGGATCAATTGGAGAAGTTTTCCATTCTCGGCTTCTTCTGAAATAGCAAAACTTCTAAATGTATGGTTTTTTGAGTCAGGAATTTTTATAATGATCATATTTCCTTTTTCTTCAATGTCATCTAGGCACATTTTTGCTAGTTCTTCACGGCGACATGCGGCCGCCAAACCAAAAATCGTGGCAACTTTCATATGCAAATAAACTAGGTCAGGAGCTTAGCTTAAAAACTTGAAAATTTCTTCTTTTGTGAAGATTTTTGCCTTCTTGTGTCTGAATCCAACGTTTTGTTTTTTCAAGTAGGCCGTAACTTTAAAAAAATTGCTTAAGTCAACGTTTTTTCTGAGTTTTATTACACTTTTGAGCATAGAATACCTCGACCAAAGGGTATTCGGTTTGCACGTTTTGGAAATTTCGGAGAAATATGCCAAAAAAACAGCTTCTTGAAGGGATTTGATGCCTTTAGCGTGGCACCATCTCTCAAACAAACTATATTCCTTCTCATACCTCTGACGAGATTTTGAAGGAAGCAGGTCCAAATTAGCGATTCTAGCGGCTTCTAGAACTGACTGGGGTAGATCTTCGTCCGAAGAATCCATTGAAAATCTGATTTTTTTGTTTGAAAAATTCAAAAGACGCTTGTATCTGCAAAATTGGCTTTGTATTGACAGTTTGTTTGTACTTTGTTGCTATGGTGATTTAAGATGCCAAATCTAAAACCACTAATGTTCATTGTTGTTTGACATTGACAATGACGATATTTATACCGGGGAGGTTAAAAACTTATAATTTGAACCTATTTTACTGAAAACTTTATTTTATCGAAAATATTGAAAATATAGCAGAATTTTAGTCAATTTGAATATTTTTAGGATATTTCGTGTGGTAGGAAAGATACAAATGTATTTTGAACGGTCTAAATGTTATAGAACACCTCAAAATCGTAACAAATTAACTTTTCCGCACTAGTGCGGAAAAAATATTTTTCCGCACTAGTGCGGAAAAGTGGCACTTTCCACACTAAAATGCGTGCGGAAAAGTGGACTTTTCCGCACGCTTATAGAAAAAAGATTTTATTAGCATCAAAATAATGTTTAATTGGAAAATATGTTAGTTTGGATGTTAGTTCTAACTAAAATAATCTTTTGTTTTTCTAACATTGGAAAAAAAAATATTTTTCCAACATAGAAACGAATGATTTTTGATTTTAGTTAAGATTTCCACATGTTTTTTTCTTAAATTCGAAAGGTGACTTAGTTTTACCTCATATTTGTGTTTATAAAAAATAGTCCAACATCAATTTTACATATTTTACGATTTTGTGCTCTTTGGGTGTGGTTCCATCCCACCAAGAAAACAAATATTGCACCTACCAAAACTAGTTTAAGTAAGACTAAGCCTTTGACCAAAAAAATAAAAACCATAATTTTCTTAATGATACAGGTATGATCTATTATTAGAAGGGTAGTATGAATAAAGTTGTATATACTTAAGCGTACAATGTTGTGATATCCCTTCGGATATGGGAAGGGTTTATCAAATTTGTTATTAATATTAAACCCCTCATTTTATTTTACAACCACGTCACACTCAAGATCCATATTTCGTGATCGGTGTTAATAAACGGGTTTCCAGGGAGGCAAGAACGATCTACGAGCGCCTATTTCGGCAATAAATTCAGAAATTGTAGTTATCATTTTTTAGTTGAAATTGAAATTTATTTATTCACCAATATGATACATCATAGAAGGTTTTATCACAAAGAGAACACTGACTTATAAAATCATGTAAATGTTTTTAAAATTTTAAATCCTAATATGTCAGTCTTAAAATATGATTTTTAGTAAAAAGGTACATACATTGTTAAAAAAAACGATAAAAAAAGTACATAAACAAATACACAAAGACACTACACTAATTTCCCTAGCAGTTATTATTACAGAGACAGATGTAACTTGGAGATAAAATTAAATTTTGGATTCACTAAGATCAAGAAATTCTTGTATAGAGTAAAAGGCATTTTTATATAACAGTTTTTTTACGTACAATAGGAACTGTTTTTCACTTAAATTTCTAACTTTTTCTGGCAACTTGTTATAGAATAAGGGGCCAAAATAATTTTTTGAGTACCTGCAGGGGTTTAATCTTGTGTACTCCAAATAAATTTTTTTGTTATGCCTGGTATTGTGCTCATGAATATGATTATCTGTTTGATAATTCTGTATATTTACTCTGACATATTTTAAGCATTCGAAAATGTGCAAGGATGGAAGTGTAAAAAGATTATTGCTTATAAATATGTCCCTTACATTTGCTTTATACCCCAATCCAAACGCCACTCTCAAGGACTTTCTCTGCATGCCAAAAGCACGTTCCGCGTGTGAAGAATGTTCCCATACTAATATCCCATAACTGATATGGGACACAATCAACGAGTGGTAGGCTGTTAAAATTATGTTTCTTGAGAGAACATTTATTAAATTTCTTAAAACAAACACGTTCTTTGATAATTTGTTGCATATTTTATCGACCTGGTATTCCCATGTTAACATTTGATCTAAATCAAATCCCAAAAACTGGATGTGTGTGTTTTCGTTTTCCACTGGTAGCTCTTTAAAAGTAAAAAAGTATGTTTTTGTTTTAGTTTCATTAAGTTTTAGTTTATTTGCTCTGAACCAGACCTCCGCTTCGTCGGATGCACCATCCATTAGTTGCTTTAAATCATTTAACGCCTAAATCAGCAAACAACATAAGCAGCAGGTCGATGCCCAGTCCTACCTTCAGGTCATTGATGTAAATCAAAAAGAGCACAGGACCAAGCACAGACCCCTGCGGAACTCCGTGACGTACTTTTTATATACCAGATGATTTTTTATTCATGTGCACGTATTGTTCTCTGTCTTTTAAGTATGAGTTTATTAGTGTTACCGATTTTTCATCAATGTTATACCGATCTAGTTTGGTGGTTGGGTATGGATGGTACACACAATCAAAGGCAGAGCTCAAGTCGCAGAACACACTTCCCGTATATTCACAGTTTTGATATCCGCCTGTTATTTTTTCAAGCAACTTCATTACAGCACTGGTAGTTGATTTTTTAGATCGATAACCATGTTGACTATTTAAAAATATGTTATTTTCTTCAAAATGTTCCGTAATTTGAATTTTTAGAGCAGTTTCATAAACTTTCGATAAAGCGGGAAGTAAGTAAGTTGACTACGGAAATGGAAATATGAGTAGACAGAGGTTTTTAATATTATAAGGAAGGTTTTTTGCAAAAATTTTATCTGGGGAGTACATAGAATTTGTTTGGTTCGGTTCAACATTTCGGAAGGTAAAATTTTAAATTATACATGGCAAAACTGCTTTTGAAAAGCTATTGCTTTCATGCTTTTTAATAAAAGCTGTTTTGCCCATCACTACTGTGAAATAATATATGTATAAAATAGGAGATTAATAGTTTATGTAATGACGTCATCCAAGAGGAACAGATCGTGGCCGATTCGTCTGATAGCCAATAATAATTGTATATAGAAATAAATGAAAAAAGTGTTGATGTTGCCACACCAAACTTTCCGAGATTGATGTTTTTCGACCTTAATTTACTATAATTTGGGGACACCAACAAATATATTTATTAGTTTTAACCTACATCATATAGTACCAGGATGGTTTTTAATAATTGTGCATCATATGGACCTTCAAATACTAAATTGACAATGCTGCCAAACATCCGTCTGACCTAAGAACAGACACACCTCCTAATCTTATATTTAAGACTAAAACTCATCTACATCACCAAATACCAAAATGGTTTTTATTTATTGTAGACCCCTAAACCCTAAATTGACTACGCTGCCAGACATCTACCCGGCCAACGGACTACCTGAAACTTGTATCGTGACTTCACCAAAGAGGAAGATCGAAATCGTGACTGATTGGTTCTAATAGCTACTAAACTCGTATAAATTAATAAACGAAAAAAGTGTTGAATTGCCAATGCCAGACCAAGCCTTCGGGAATACTGATGGAGTTATAAGCGTGTTTCGTATGTTTCCTGCTATAAGTTTTCCGGCTACGAGAAGTTATTCGGAAACCATTGCCCCGAATACACGATTTAGGACTTAAAATTATGAGAAATTCAGTGTTTCACTTTGAAAGCTTATATTCATTGAGTTGGCATATCTTGCTTAGAAGTTAGCATAAGCTCTAGTCTTATTCTACCTATATTATCTCAATGTGACTTATCAAATATTCTACCATTTTAATAAATATTAAAATAGTTATTTTAATAGAAGGCGTGAAAAATTTCCGCACTAAAAAAAAATCCATTTTCAAAGCTAAATAATGCATAAGTAACTTAAAAATGTATCTGTAAATGGATTAAATATTATTATATTAAATAGGTATCTGTATTTAAATATTATAAAAAGCGCAAGATATATTAGAATCCTTTTTTAGTAATACATCTACCAAAACAATGGAACATCAGTTTAATCATCGTTAATTTGTTTAAATATTAGCGTATAGGTGACACTGACTTACTCCGGTTTTGGAGGTTTAAATATGGCGGTTATTTTTAAACTAAAATATTATATTATATTTTTTTTATTTATTTTTATAATGTCATTGCTACAACGAAAAAATGTAGGAAAAAACTTTTAAAAACTAAAAATTCTTGTATCCAAAAGAAAATCTGAGTTAAACCTTCAATTAAAATCTAGATTTCTAGATCTAGAGTTTAAGAACCTCGGACTTTAGACCCCTCATTAAGTTTAAGTTCCATAACAAATTTACATATCTCAAGTAAATGTTACTTGATTCAACCATTTATGTGTCAAGTTTAGGCAATTACCGTACTCAAACCGAATTCCGTCACTTTTTAGAATTGTGTTGAATTATTAAGCTAATCCTACAATGGAATTCCAAAAAAATACTTTTATCAGTTTACCTATCTATCTTGCAACATTGTGCGCAAACTTCAGCTGTATTGTTCAAAAGGACGCTGCGCGCGAAAAATTCTTTTAGTCGTGCGTCAAGTGTCGAAGCGAAACGTAGCATTTTATTATAAGGTACTTGCACGTACTCATTTTCTAAATCCCAAATTCCGTACAGACTTTTTGAGCTATTTTCTCTAAAAATGTGTTTTAAATTCAAGGTGTCGGAATTCAGGCTGTTGGGCTATGACAGCTTTCCAATTATTTTATTTTTGTAAAAAATAAGGGTGACGGAGTGCTGGTGGGCAACCATTTTTTTAAAGTTCAGTTTTTTTCATATCAACAACCATCTAAAGACAAAAAATCTAAGATGATGAAACTTACAATAAATCAATATTTTTAAATTTCATATTCCGTCATATGTTTTTTATACTCTACTCATTTTTAATCTGTGATGAATTTGGGTGTCGGAATTTAGGTTACGACAATGACGGCTTTCAGGTTGTGATTTTCACGTTTGCTGGGTTATGAAGGAGGCTATCCCCTTTTCATATCTTACGAAAAATACCTACCTATCCAGAATTTTAGCTCCAAATATTCAGTTTACTGTAAGAAATAAATACCTTACAAGGCTCCACCCTACTAAAAACTATTATTTATCATTTCGAATACCATAGTTATAGGTTAAGCGAATTTTTCGTTATGTTACAGTCTGACAGATAGACCGACAGATAATCCTAGAATAGATATACTGACACACAGACATATACTACCACAAAATTTGGTAATTAGTTCTTTTTGGGTTTTTAAACAACTCATTTGAAGTGGTAATAAAAATATTTTATTGACGAACCCATTAGGCTTTCATGTCTAATGGTATGCATGAAAAACTAAAAATTCAATATTTTTTCGTGTGCGTACTTATCCTAAAAATATTTTATGAATTTATGTATGTATTTTATGAATTTATGTATGTATATTTGTTATATATTGTTTTTACCATCCATTTTATCATATGACGGAATTTAGGTCAAAACTATGTCGGAGTTCAGGTAAGCACTATGACGGAATTAGAAATTTCGGATCTTTAACATTTTTTATTTTCTAAAATAATATTAGACTTAAATTATCAAAATAGAATACAATGTTTAATCAAATGTCCAAAGTTTCAGCACAAGTAAAAATAATTCAATATATCAACACATAGAACATTGTGTAACAAAACGGGATTTGAGCATAAATGGTATTTTTGCCATTTATAAGTTTTTAAAGATTTTTAATTAAATATTGTTTTGACATCAACAAGCATTAATTATATGCAAGACTAGGTTAAGATTAAGTAAAATTTATGGCAACTCGGCGACTTGTTTTTGGGCATATTTTCAGGTTCGCTGTATTTTAATAAAAGTTGTATTCGGCTAATATGTCCTTTGAGCCACTAACATCAAAATAATTCATATTTTGTAACTGGAAACAAATTTGGTAAACTATTTTCAACTTTTAAGAAACACACTGTAAGATTTAAACTTTACCGAATTTCTAAATCCACGCATCTTTGAATTGCGGTGGTATTTTGTCTCTTTGTCTTTCTCGTCAATGCGAGAGAGCTTAAGATTCAGACCACGGCAACCAAGAGTGTCTGTAGAGAAGAGTGGTGGAAGAAATCCGTTAAAGAAAGCTTAGATTTAGCCCAATCAGCTAGCGGCAAACTGAGAATGTCTAGAGAGCGGGGTATTGAAACTTTCAAAAGTCGGATTTTACTTTACTCTTTAGTTTGCCTTTGCCTAGTACGGTACGCTTTCATTCACACTTCTTAAGGGGGGGTTTTATTTCAACTGGGGTAATTTGTCAATTATTTTAACTTTGTATAAGCTATTATCTTTATTATTCATAATTATTTTAGTCTTTTCTTTTGGAGTTTATTGATTTTAAAGTCATTAATTATTACTGTTTCCAGTGTTTTGAAATAATGTGTTTAACTGTTTTATGGTTTTTTATCAACAAAATACAAACCATTCGTTGCCCTAAAATCGGCATTTTTAATCAATAACATATCCCAAACCTAAATAGTAATATTAAGTGAATTAAACAGTTGATTGAATGGTTTCACCCATTCAATCAACGTTTAAAATGTTGATAAATATATATATATATATATATATATATATTTACAACAAATATATAAAAGGTTTATAAAACCTAAAAGTTTAGGAAGTGTAAATATTTGAATACAAAAGTTTAGTAGTAGTAAAAAGTCGATATTCAACTAATAAATATAAGAAGTGAAAGTGTGAAGCTACAAGAAGAAAATTGAAAAGGTATGTATGATTATCCTATTAGTTATACATTTGAGAAAAACATTTATAGCATACTTTTCCTCCAAGAAACATTTAATCAGTTATAATTTATATAAGTTGTAGCCTAAGTTGGTAGCTTACAACATTTAAGCCTTGGCCACTTGAGGTGACAGTACCACTGTCACACGCCAGGCCCCTGTTACAATTGTATATCATCTCAAAAGTCAGTCCATGAATACTAAGGGGCTTAAGGTGACGGCATTCGGGTCGACTACAGTAATTTTATTTTTTATAAAATATAATTCCGTCGTATAATCAACATAATTTTTTTCCTGTTTATATCTGAGCGAATTTCCTTTAAATTTTATAGCGTCCGTCCGACAAAGTTCACCGTAAAATTTTAAATTAGCTTTTAAATTCTTAATCCATTATTAACCCAACAAATCTTTTTAATGTATTTTCACTTCACTTTTTAAAAAAAAATTATAAGAAAGTTATTTAAAAAAATATCATCTTGCATACCTACGAAACCTTACTTTTTTTCCAGTTTGCGTTTGACGAGTTTTCTTTCAATCTTTTAGAGCGGGCGGCAAAGTTTTACCATAAAAATTTAAAATTTGCTTTTAAACATTCTTAAATGCTTTTTTACCCCTTCTTTTAAACGACTTTAGCCTTTACTTTATTTTACCATAAAAGGCGTTTTATAAGCACTTTTTTCTAAATGTTTTTGCATCGGTAAAATAAAGTTCTTTTATTTTTTTTTTAAATTCTAATATACTGTTATGGGAGAAATTCGCCCACAAAATTTTGATTATATTCAACAGTGGCGTACAGTGCCAATCAAAGCAGCCACGCATACTGAGTGGCTGATTCAGGATGTCCGGGGGGAGGGGCCAAGGAGGGAAAAAACTCAAAGCAATTTTTTTTGCGGGATATAATAAGAATTAGCTTTAAAGTTTGCCACTACGTGCAAACAAAATGTGTCACAGGCGAAAATTTGAGCAAAATCAGTTAAATTGCGTCAAAATTTAAAAAAATTATATTTTAGCAAAAATTTTTGAAAAAATTTATATTTGGTAAAAATTTGCGGCCTATACATTGGCTTTTTTTTTTCTTTCTGGAACTAAAAATTATAAGCTTTATGTCAAGGAGGGAGAGGATCCGGGCCCCTTTCTCCCCCCCCTGGATGCGACACTGCACATACTAGAGTAGTTAAAATTTTTCAAAAAACTCCTAGTTAGAGCAAAAAATTTGAAGACCCTTCGTTTTCGGTCTAGAAAAAAATCATATTACTTTTTGGCAACAGATCATTTCCTCTAATTCGACCATGCTGAATCCGAATATAATACGACGAACGAAATCCCCCCCAAACTCCTAAAAACGTGTTTTTTCGTCAGTTTTATTAAATTTTCTCGAAGACTAACCTTTTTATCGAAAATTTGAAAAAACTGTTTTTAGTGAGGAACAAAATTCCCTTTCCAGCGATGTATTGGTCGATAAGGTTACGAAAAGAAAGTAGTGATTGGGATGATTTAAAAAAAAGATATTTATTATAGGTTTTATAAAATTTTCTCAAAAACTACAAACACAAATAAAAAATGGGTCGTATACTTTATTGTAGGAATTTAATTTTTATTTTAAGCGATGTTTTATAATGTGAGGGTTATGTCACCTTTAAGACTCCAGCGGCGTACTAAATAAATTTTGACAAATACCGTATAAGCAGTGGCGTAGCGTGGAGGGGGGGGAGCGCGGGGGGTTCGTCGCCCCTCCGCACCGGGGGTACTGGCGCCCCATGGGTACCCTAAGCGCCCTAATCTTTATTACGTAGCAGGGCCGGCAACGGAGTGAGAGAGCGGCAAATCGGTCGCCGACAAAAGATAGGAAACTAAAGACATGATGACCTTCTTTTGTTTTTTTTTTTTGGTCGCAAGTTTTTTGATAGGCGCCTTTTTTAGCTTTCGACCCCCCCGCACCTGCAGGCACGCTACGCCGCTGCCTATAAGCCGACACTCACGTTTTCGTCGATGTTGTCCAGTTATTGGAGGTGTCCGCTTATGAGAGAGAACTGCGAAATTTTAATATATATTTACTAACAATTTCCGCTGCTTGAGTTTTTCCGATATTCAATTTTTCAGCGTTCTTTCGTGCTGATAGATGTTGCTTCTCCAAAACGTTAACCGCTTCCATTTTTTCACGTAAACTAAAAGTTACAACCCAACTGAACAATAAAAATAAAACTCAGCAGTCCCTACATGACATTTATGCCCATGTCGAGCAGCGCTCGGTCCCGTTGTAAGAAGTTCGGTTCCGGTTAAGGGAGGTTTTAAAATTTTTTAACCAAAAAAAATTGTACGCGTCCGGTTCTTAGAGTATCCTGTTATAGGAATGAATTGTGCATGTAAAGAAATAGGGACAAGCTTGGTTCCAACAAATTTTTCCGCCGAAAGGGAGTGTTTACTTAATAGATGTGTCCGCAAGGAGAGGTTTCACTGTAATCAAATAGGCAATTTCTGTACATCACCAAAACAGTTTCAGTAGCTCACGAGTAGCGCACTAATTTTTTTTAAAGAATTCGATATAAATATCTTGGCTGGAAATGTTTTTAACACTTCAGTTTATATCTTTTAACCTCTTTTTATGCCGAAATGAACATGCATTTGCATTTATACTTATGATTCCATTTGAACTAAACCGAAACCGCATCAGTTTTCATTTCCGTGTTGCTGGACAAAAAGGGGCTTCTCGCATGTCGGTTCGCAGTTTCCAAACATCGCATAATACTTTATACACGTACTTATGTAGGTATAGTTCAGGCCCTACGTCCGAGATTCAAGCGATGTGCTGCGTTTAATGATAGAAGCAACACACTTAGTATGGATAGACATGAGACTCGCCCGAACATTTTACTAAAGGTAACCATCCCCCCAACGCTGGCAGGGGGATGGTTTCCCACCTTAAACGTGCTTTTTGATAGTTTTTTTGCTAATAACTCGAAAACAGTCAATAAACAACAAAGCAGAGTTTATACCTACAACTGCCAAATGTAATTGCCTCCTTGGCCCCTCCCTAACAGATACTGATTAGAGTGGATTATATCTTTTTACGTAGTACGCTACGTCTACTTTCACGTATAAATGATTCTAATAAATTTAGCGACCACAACCTTTCCCTTTTCATTGTTCTCTTTTCCACAACTTTCCATTAACGGCATGCATCAGCATGCAAACACCCTCAGGTGTAATATTTCCATAGCTTTCAAGTATACTTTGCTTAGATTGTGAGTAGGTACACTTTATTTTCACTTAGAGAGGGCGCCAAATTTTGACTAGTTTCTTAATTTCAGATGACTCTAAAATCTATGGCGTGTGTGTTATATCAGGTATTTTAGGTGTAACAGAACATGAACGTTACCAAAGGGACAAAAATTAAAAAGCACACATTTTATAGAAGAAAACAAAATAAAATTACAAAAAGAGATAATACTCAAAAATATCACGGCAGATTAGAAATACAATAATTATTTTCCAACAAATTCCAAAGAAAAAATGTCTCGATCTGTAACACAGGGACAATTTCAGTAACATGTGAAAGGCAGACTATTAGTAGAGTTATATACGTTTCAGACCAAAATGAAAAGGTAATGACGTCACCATAATAGGCGAACAGTCTGGGTGGTCTTTTTGACCATACCCGAATAGTATGGATAGTCTTTTTGACCATAAGCCACTGGTATGAAGGTAAATTTGTATGAGGAGGGGTGTGGGTGGTCTTTTTGACCTTGATATGAAAATGTACAGTTATGTGGCCACCGACACTGTTAGCCTCTGAACACAAAAGATAATGCGATATCATATCAAGGTCAAAAAGACCACCCACATTATTCACCTCCACGTAAAAAAGACAAAGATCCACTCGCACCTGCACATAAAAGACAAAGGCTCACATAACTATACAATGTCATATCAAGGTCAAAAAACCGCCCACACTCCTCCCCATACAAAATTACCTTCATACTATTGGCCTATGGTCAAAAAGACTACCCACACTATTCGGCTATGCTCAAAAAGACCACCCAGACTGTTCGCCTATTATGATGACGTCATTATATCCTTATTTTGGTCTGAAACTTATATATCTGTACTACTCAGAGTCATGTTTTGTTCCCAAAAAAACTGCCGTACATGACTATCTCTACTACTCAGAGTTATGTTTTGTTCCCAAAAAAAGACGCAACAAGTCAATATTTTACTTTTAATGAACCTCACATGTATAACTTGTTTTTATTGAAAATTTATTGACGTTAAAAACAGTAGGTACGTATTAAGTATTTAGAGTTGACACACTTACCCTAACAAACTCCCCTACTTTAACCTTTCAGTCAACTCCTTAGTGTTGGAAACCCTTGCTGAAAAACAGGTTGATGTTTTCGCACTACGTTTGGCCCTCGACATAGCAAAATCTTTTTGTTTGCATTCATGTCAAGATATAGCGTTCTACCTTTCGCATTAACAAGATGAGGGCCATCTTCTAAAGAAATCAAAACCTTTTCGAAAGCAGGTTAGTCGACTAAACGAGATTAACATTAGAAGTTTCAGAGGGGTCATTTATTATACCAATACAAGAGTTTTTATAAAAAATAGATAATTATTGGAAACTCCAAAATTAGGCTAGCAGTAATAAGGCAACAACTTTATTTACATAGTGCTAGACATTAACGCGGCTGGTACATGCTTTTTATACGGTCAGTAATAGAAAATTTGTGGAGTGCTATTTCGGCCGACTGGACAATAATATCGTAGAACATAGGTAAGGTATCTCCTTTTGAGAAAACAAACATAGAATGCAAAATTGTTAGTTAAAGAAGTAAAAGCTCAGCTGACAAAGGATTCCGCCCGGAGCTTATGGGCGGTGGCTTTCGGTTGAATTTCTTTTAAATTTCAATATGTTGTAGATCTTCATGCCCTGATGAAAAGTTATCATTGCTCCATCGTCGTCCGACCTATGGTTTCTAAGATACAGGGGTTCAAAGTTTCAGTTTTAAGCTTTTGTGCATTTTTCAAAAAAAACTATTTCAAGTCATTTCTACCTATTCTGAAAATTGATATTATTGTTTGGTTTATATCAAACGCTAGATCATAAGTATAGCTTAATATACAAATAAAAAAATTGGACTTATTAACAGTTTGCTACAGTCACACAGAGGGGCAAAATCAAGAAAACATGCGATTTAGTGCAGAACTCATTTATTTAATATGGGAGATATTTTTACTGAAAACTATTTATTAATAATCGCGTTACCATAGCAAGTTAGCTTCGGATAGTCAAACGTCAAACAAATGAATAAAACACCTTGTCAAAGTTAGCGTGTTTTGAAAACTGACGTTGCGTAGTTGTTTTAAGAACACAAATGAATCAATTTTGCCACAATTTTTAATGTTGATCAAGTTTAACATTTTTCTCCAAACTTAGCGAAATATGTGCTTAAATTGTAGTATAGATATTTAAAATATAACGTACTAAATACATATACATCTACACACACTATTATTATACTCATTATATATTAAGGAATAAAATTCACACCTTATCCCGAGGCAAAAGTTTGTAGCCTGAGCGTAGCGAGGTATATAATTGGCCAATAGCTAACAAGACACTAATTACGAATTTTAGGAGATATTTTTTAAACTTTTGGATTTTTCTGTCCTAAAATTAAATTACAATTATAAATATGTGGTTTTCAGCTACTTTACCAAAAACACAATGTCTGATAGAGCCTTTTATTTTGAATTTTAAAAATAAAAAGTGACAGTTTTATCGCTAAATAAGGATTAAAGAGGGCCCTGTTCGTATAATATATACCAAGAGATAAAAGTGACACTTTTTATTTCAAGGTAAAAAGTTTTGAGCACGAGAGTAGCGAAAGCCACAATTTGTTTAAGGATAAAAATACTCTTTTATAACGAGGTTTATAGGTTAATTTTACACTTTCAGACCGATCTTTTTTTTAACTTATTATTTGATTTATTAATATAGTTAAATTATTTTTTGTTCTGTTTAGTATAATAATAAACATGATTATTTAAAAACAAAGAGAGCTTCCAGTGACGTATATAGAAATGAGGCCGTATTTTATGCTGTTATGTTTGTATTCATGAAATATGTGGAAAATATCTACAAAAATCTTAGCTTCGGGGGGTGCCCGGGCCCCCCAGGCCCCCCCTTTATACGCCACTGAAAGCTTCTGTCAAGTCGATTTAAAAATGGCGAAAGTCAGACAGAAGAAAAGTGTGTAAAAATTTTTTGTCGGTTCTGTACAGTTTTTTTTGGAGGGGTTTAGGTGTTTTCATTTTTTAGGGAAACGATTAGTTATTGGGGAGGGGGCAAACTTGGCCATTCCGTTTCTGTAGGGTCGACAACATAATATAATATTTTGTAAACATTGCCGTCGTACATAGTATTTTAGGAAATATTTTGAAGCTTATTCGACCACTTATACCTCGACTAACAGCTCGGGGTCAATTTTTTTTTATTTTGGATCACTAAGTAATTCATTTTAAACACTCCTGTCTACAAAGGAATACATCCATTGCACTGTGCGACTTTATCGCACCTTTTTGTGCTTCTGCCCCACTGTGAGTCAGTGGCGTTCCAAACTTATAAAGTTATTAAAAAATATTTATTTAAAAAACAATGCTTTACAGAATTAACTGTAAAAAAAACCAAACGTTGGAATTTTTTTTGTTTTTTCCTGTGTTTTAGGAATCTTCTAAAGAAACCAAAATATGTATACACGGTAAAAATCCGTGTGTAAAGTGTTACACAAAACGCTGTAAAACTCTAAGCTTTTTAGGATTTTTATGTTTTTCTTTAGAAATGCAAAATACTTTCGCCTTTTTTTAACGATAATATTTAAACTAATATAATTATGAGGTTAATGGAATGATTTTTGTTGCTCACAGTACTTTTTTAATAATTTATTCATACAGTCGCGTGCAATTTCCCAAGACATTCGTTCGAAATCCTAACTTTTTTTGACATTGATTTTTTTGCGACATTAAAAGAATAATAAAAAAGTTTAACAACATGATCGGTCAATTTGACATTGACACAAGAATAAACGAGCATTTTTTAAAGGTACATTTTAATTTCCTCCGCCATCTTGAATTTTGAGATATCGGACAAAAATATTTATTTAGTTCAAACTCTGATTAATTTTCTGCCAAATGCAGTTTATCATATTAAAATCGATTATATAATTCAAGAGTTTTAATGAAAAAAAAATTGTTCGGTTTTTCTGGCCCACCCGGTATAACTTTTTTTCGTGTAGAGCTCACCTTTAGCTTGTTTTACTAACCTGCGAATGTCAAATTGACAAATCATGTTAAACTTTTTTATTTTACTTTTAATGTCGCACAAAATCAATGTCAAAAGAAGTTAGGATTTCGAACGATTGTCTTAGGAAAATGCACGGCACTGAATGAATAAATGATTCACAGTACAAACAAAAATCATTCCATTAACCTCATAATTATATTTGTTTAAATATTATCGTTAAAAACAGCGAAAGTATTTTGCATTTCTAAAGAAAAACATTAAAATCCTAAAAAGCAACGGATTTTTACCGTTTATACATATTTTTATTTCCTTGGGAGATTCCTAAAACAGAGGAGAAAACAAAAAAAATTCTACCGTTTGGTTTTTTTTTATAGTTAGTTCTGTAAAACATTGTTTTTTTAATAAATATTTTTTAATCATTTTTATGTTCGGAACGACACTGACTGTAGCAAACTGTTAATAAGTCCAATTTTTTTATTTGTATATTAAGCTCTACTTGTGATCTAAGGTTTGATATATCCCAAACAATAATATCAATTTTCAGAATAGGTAGAAATGACTTGAAATAGTTTTTTGTGAAAAATGCACAAAAGCTTAAAACTGAAACTTTGAACCCCTGTATCTTAGAAACCATAGGTCGGACGACGATGGAGCAATGATAACTTTTCATCAGAGCATCAAGATCTACAACATACTGAAATTTGAAAGAAATTCAACCAAAAGCCACCGCCCATAAGCTTCGGGCGGGATTCTTTCAGCAAAACTAAGAAAGTCTAGCACAATTTTTACGAAGGTCTGGCGTATTTTACGGTGCATCTGCGCAAGCGTAGCTGTCAAAATACTGCGAGCATTATTACAGGTAGACCTTGTTTAACTTCCAATAAATCTCTAATATTGCTTGATTCATAGAACAGTGCAGATACCTCTTAAAAAAACAAAAATGGAAAAAATAATAACAGCATGAAAACTATTGGAAATGAAAGAAAATATATCGCAGCCAACAGGAAATATAAATTAGCTTCAATCCGAGTTATTAGGTTGGAATGGGGTGAGTTTTTAGGGGTAGATAATGGTTTTTAACTATTTTCAGCGTAACATAGAAACATGTTGGATACAGAAGTTATAAACAGGTAAAACACTTTTGGCTTTTGATTTTCATAGCCCAAATTTTTTTGTTAATTTCTCTAAATCTAAGTACTTTTATATATTTTTTTTGATTTTAAAATTTTATATCTGATAAAAAACTTATAAATATAAAAATAAGTAAAAAAAACTAAAGTAAATAAAATAAAATAAAATCAAATAAAATATTATCCCACCACATCTTCTTGATCAAGCACATCCGATGAATGATTTATTTTGATTTTAATATTTTCATTTTAATCCCAAAAAGATGTGCCCTTTTTAAAAAAAAATCTGAATCCTGGAACCAGTTTCCTTTCAAAAATACCTATTTTCTTAACAAGGGCAGAAAATCGATATTTCCGCATGCAAATGCGTTTTAAGTGCGGAAAATAGATATGTGGAAATGTTAGGAACAATGGTTATTCTACGGGCGTAAAGGTAATATATTTTTTTTACATTTTTATTTAAAATACCGTAAGTTATGCACCATAGCAACAACTAAGACATTTCATCAAAAAATTAATTTTTTTCGCTTAGAATATAATAATATACAGGGTGTGACATTTAAAATTTTCTATCCGGGATTTCTGGAGAAGAGGGACACACTTTTTCGCGATTTTGCGACATCTCAATTAATCAACCCCTAGCCGGGTCGCGTGTCATTCCTTGATTTTGAATATAGAAAGTGGATCGAGTGGCAAGGACTTTCATTTCTCTATTCAGAACTGATTTTATTTTTGATATCGAGCGACAAGTTTTCGAGTTATTTGCTTTAGAATTTATTAAATGATCAATCTTATAAAGAGCAATCTTATAAAGAATTAAAAAACCTTTCCAACGAGGTATCACTCGACCCCCCCTCGCAAAAAAATCGACGTGTCTATGCATTTTTAAAAATTTTCAGCAGTTCTCGGCAAATCACGGGTGGAACGTTTTAAATGGGACACATTGGACAATCTGTATACTATACATCACTTGGAAAAAATTTACCAGGAAATGCGGAAAAGTGACACGGTGAAAATCAATAATAGCAGAAATGAGATGAAATTATATTGAAATAATTTCATTTAGCTATTTTTTAAACTGCTTAATTTCTTTTGTAAAACCAACAAAAACAACTACTCCGAGGGAAAATACCCCTACCGGCATTGAATTATACTGATGGCTTGATGCTTTCGTTGGAAACTTGTTAAAACTGTTTGGTTTTTACTATCTCCAACGTCGATCACAGGGATACGAGTGATCCCCGTCTGGAACACGTCCTGATAGTCAGGAATAAGACTTATGCTCTACACGGAGCTATCGCATACATTCACCTGAGGATGGCCCAAAAGGTCGAAACCGGTCAGGTCGTGGATTGGCATGGATCACTTGTTCCTGCTTAATTTCTGTTTTCTGACAAATATTTCCATAGTAATGTTATATATTTATCGGTTTCACAGCGTTCTACGTCTTCTGATACCCACTCCACTCGTTTCTGTTTGGCCATAATTCATCATCTAGGCCTCTTATTCTTATTTCACTGTCTATTCCTTCTCTCCAGCTTCTCTTTGGCCGTCCTCATTTTCTTCGGCCAGTTGGTTTCCATTGTAGTATTTGTTTAGGTAGTCTTTCATCATTCATTCTTTGCACATGTCCGTACCACACCAGTTGTTTTGTGCTTATATCATCCACTAAAGTACGTTCCACCCACTGTCATAATTTCTCTTATTCTTTGATTTGTAACTCTTTCTCCTTTTGATGTCACTGCTGCTCTTCTACAGTAATCCATCTCCGTAGCGGAAAGCTTTTTTTCTGTTCTATCCTTGATTGGCCATACTTCTGAGCCGTATGTAATAATACTTTTTACTATGGTGTTATATATAAGCTTTTTGTTATGTTTTGATATACTTTGGTCCCAAATTATTCCATTTAATAAAGTTATTGCTTTTCTTCCTTGTACGTTTCGATCTTTTATAGTTTTGTCTAGTGTTCCGTCAGCTGTAATTTTTAGACCTAAGTATTTATACTCATCACAAGACTGCATTCGCTGCCCGGTATTTAAGACTAGATCCTGTTTCATTCCACCGATACACATATACTCTGTCTTATTGAGATTAACCTCTAGTCCCCACTTATTGTACTCTTCTGTTAGTTTTCGTGTCATATATTCGAGGTCGTCATAATCCTGAGCCACTACTATCTGATCATCAGCGAAACCATCTAAAAATACCTGGTTTTAGAACTTGGGTGTTCTCAGATTTTAGGTTTAAAATTAAAACAAAATGTAAAAATATTTTCTTTAATTTGAAATAACCACAACGTATGTTTAGGACATAAATGGACATGTTTATAGGAATCTTCGTATGGAAACTTTCTAGTTCCATTCCATTCCATTCCATAATAACCTGAAATGCAACAACGAAGTTTTCTCGTTTTTTTTTAATTTTCTGCTGAATTTTTAAAATTCTTAGCAAGAACATTTTTGCGCTAGTTGTAAGCAAAAGCACGTAAATGCTATCACCGACACACATCGTGGTGTGGTTCGTTTTTGTTTTTTCAATTTCCCATTTTCCAGGCTTTAATTAAAAGCATTAACCTTTAGAACGCCTCCGCAAATTCTCCAGTTATGGGCCCGGATAAAGCCATATCAAACTTTTTGCCGATTTCTGCTCGAACGGTGTTATAAGCTCTCGAATTTCTGCCTCAGAATAGCGGTTTGCAGGAAGATAATAGGGATATATTGAAACGCTTAAAATTTGACAGTTGGGTTGTTCTTGAAAAATGGTAACATTGCATGTAATTGGATTGTGTATTTGAAACCACTTATTGTTTTGAAATCAAAATAAGTGTATAGTTAGTGTACAGCGTGTCCCATTTTCGATGGGATTAAATGGGAATCCCGGTTATTAAAAGATTAAAGATATTAATATTCTGATTGCACCTTACCGTGCTCTTTTTAGCTCACACATATACTATACTATAGTAGTGTGAGCTATGGTGATCCTAATTTTTTCGAGAAAAAAAAAAGTTACTCCGATTTCAAATTTTTTTATATATCTTTGCGTTTCAGATGATTTTGAAACTTTTTTGTTGCGCCGTCTGTCTGTCTGTCTGTCTGTCTGTCTGTCTGTATGTCTGTCTGTCTGTCTGTATGTCTGTCTGTCTGTCTGTCTGTATGTCTGTAACGACCAACGCGCATAACTCAAAAACCGCTTGGCCGATTTTAATGAAATTTGGTACCTAGGCTGGGTCTTGGGTCGAGATGGTCCCATTTAAAAATGAACAAAATTGAGTCTGCAGTTAAACAAAATACATTTTAGTTTTTTGTTTTTTTTTAAGGGTGGGGGTAGATTTCAAAAATTTGAGTTTAAGTCAAAACATGGCTTGTGTGGTATCAAACAAAAGATAATTTAGTCTGGAGTTAAATAAAATATATTTCAGTTTTTAGTTATATTAGCTCACACGTACACTATAACTATAGTACCTAGTGTGAGCTTAGGGGCCCATATATTGGCAGAGTATTTATACAGTTTTTGAAAAAATTGCATTTTTAATAATCCCTTATATCTCGCTTATTTTGCGAGATATTTTTATTCTGTAAAAACTTTTCTGTAGCAACTTTTTTAAAGGGAAATAATGACGTTGTCAGTTTTTTAAATATTATTTATTTTTTGAGATATGGTATTTATCATAAAAAAATTAAATACGGACCTGTATTTCTTTTATCACTATTTTGATTGGCTTCATGCTATTATTATCACAAAATAATAAAAATCTAAAATTCTTTTTGTTTTAAATTTAAAAAAATATTTACTATTTAAAAAAAAAATTAGTACGAACCTGGTAATTTCCAACAAATATAAATTAGAAATTGCTAGTTGAACGATTTTTAGTTTAACTGTTTTGATTCTTAGAAAATTAAAATGGTTTTACGTTAATTTAAGGATTTATTTAAAACAAACGACAAATAAAAAAAATAACGAATTACAAAAAATAATAACTAATTTTTCTTTAATGGTATAAATGTTCAAACTGATTGCCATTATGTGTGAGATATTGTTGGTATTTTTGAGCAATTTTTCTTAACGCATTTTGCTTAATAGTATTTCTGCCGTTTAAATATTGGGATTTTGTTGTTTGAATAAAACAGAAAAAAATATTACAAAATCTGGGTATGGTCGATTTCTAGCCATTTAAGAATAATTTTGAGTGAGCTATTCACAAAAATGACACGTAAAATGACAAACTAAAAATCGTCCAACTAGTGTGTCTTGCAATTTTTAATTTATATTTACGTTGGAAATTTCCAGGATTGGACTAAAAATTTTTTTAAAATATTAAATATTTTTTTTTGTCTTAAAACAAAAATTTTAAAAAGTTTTATCATTTTAAGATAATAATAGCATGAAAACAATCAAAATAGTAATAAAAAAAATCCAGGTCCGTATTTAATTTTTTTATGATAAATACCATATCTCACAAACTAAACAATATTTTAAATAATTGACAACGTCATTATTTTGCTCTAAAAAAGTTGCTATAGAGAGGTTTTTACAGAATAAAAATATTTTGCAAAATAAGCGAGATACAAGGAATTATTAAAAATGCAATTTTTTCAAAAACTCCCTGTATTAGCGAAACCGAGGGGTATAGCAAAAATCTAATTACACAATTTTTAAGGGCTCAATAAAAGAGCACGGTAAGGTGCAATCAGTTTCCCATTTAAACCCATCGAAAATGGGACACGCAGTACCCAAAGGCTAACATTTTTCAGCAGCAATGAACTTTCCACAAAATCTCTCCATGGAAGTAAAACTGTTCACACTATTTGACATGTCACATGGTGTGATCTGTAATTTTCAAAGTTAATAGATTTAAAACGTACAAAAAATTCGAGATAATAAAATTGATTTTGGGAATTATTAAAGTGAACCAAAACTCAAAAATTTTAATTTCTAAAAAATATTTGTTGATATCATCTTTTAGTCTTTATACAACAACAAAAAATCCACCAGGAATTAATTTTACTGTCACTGGCGTGATCACATGCATTCACAGTTTTTTTAAATCTGCCATCACTGCTTATATTACCCATCTGATTTACCTGAAAACGGGGTAGCACCAAAGGTACAGTTTAAGGATGTAAAGTGAAATGGGTTATATAATTCAGTTTTTGTGAAGTTTTAGTGATGTTAAAATAGGTTTAACGTTTTGGCCAAGATAAGTGTCACACGTGTTTCTACAAATATAAGGAGTAAATAGTTAAATATTTATTTTCAAAACTGTTCCTTAAATACAACAAGGAGGCATTTTACTAACAGTGAAATACAGTAATGGTGACAGTTTTGCTTTTTTTTGTTATTTAAGGGTGCAAACTTCGTCCGAAAACTTAACATTTGACAACACTGATATCGCGTTTTTTGGCCAAATCTCTGTTCTAATAGAAATAGAAAACGAGAAAGCGGAACGCGTCGAAATTTTGAGGGGTAGTTTTTTAAAGCATTTTTAACAACCGTATCTTAGCAGTTTCTCGCAAAATCATTTTATTCAAAAAATATAAAAAAAGTTATGGCTAAAACACAACAAATATTTCAAAACAATGTTTGGCATTTCAGTAGCCTAATTGTGTTATAGAAAACTGTAGCGAAATTGTTTCGATTATTGTATTTTTTGGAAATGTACAAAGGAAAATCAAAAATCTAACAAGATACGTTTAAAGATTTTTAAAAAATCTTGCATATGAACACAAATAATGTTTCAACTAGTTTTTTATAGAAGAGATCTATTACGATTTACAAACGCGTGCTCAATTTTATATTTGATGCAGGACACCAAATCAGACAAGAGCCATCAACCTCCTGACTGCAGCGCCACCCCCATATACCGGGGGCAAGTCAATTCGATTGAGAAAATTTAACTAAGATCACGTGACTCGGATTATCACATTTTCAGATATTTAAAAAAAATAAAATGTCGTTTAATATAAGTTTATATAAGTTAAATGATTATAAGTATGTATTTATAGACATACAATTTTTTCTATTTACAACACGTTTTTTTAAGGGCTGGCCATAGCGTAACAAACAAAATCACGGAATTACGAACCAATTTATAAGATAGTTTTTGATAATTAGTATATTGCTCAGTTAACAGAAAGAAGCTTGTGCTTAACTTCGCTGAGTTGGAAATAAAGCGCTTTTCATTTATTTATTTATTTATTACATAACAAGAGAAGAAAGTGACAAATTTCACACGAGCGTGAAAAAGTTACTTTCTGTCGAGTTATGGACGCTAATTTTCCTACGAACACTGTTGAACTATACTAATTTTTGTAAAAATTGGTGTTTAATTTTGCGTAAATCAAATGAAACTGCTTTTCCGCACGTGTGGGAAAGTAGTTTGCAACACATGTGCGAAAAAGTATTGTGACAGTTAAACACTTTCCATACATGTGCCAAAGTACTGAAAGTACTTGTAACACATGTGCGAAAAATTTCTGCACACGGATGAAATTTAATGTTTTCTGAGGATGCAAATCGTGTAAAATCCAACATTTCATGGTCGCAGGAAATAGTAATTTACCTAACCAGTGTGGAAGACGCACACACATTCGTTAAGTATGTAGGTAAAATATTTTTTCTACGAGGTTGTGGAAACAAAAATAAAGCACTACAATAAAAACAACTCATTTATTATATTTAATTTACAATGATTGCCGAAAACTTTACTTCTTATCCTGTGCAGCATCTGTGGATCAGAAGATTTTCGTTTTCATATCAATGATATCGGAAGGTCTTTAAATATATTTTACTCTGGATGTATTTGGAGGCAGGCTCATAGTAACATTATGTGTTCCATCCTATTGTGGCTAAGTCTTCTTCGGGATTATCGGTATTTTCTATCACAGTAAATAAACACTTTTTTTCTATTTTTATTTATAAGATGAAATGTCATCCCCTGGTTTTTGACAAAAAAATAGGCTTTGTTATTTACTCTATTCTTTTATTTTTTCTGTTGCTATTGGAAAACTAGCCGCCCACTTGTGTTTTTAAGCAAAAATTAACGTCAGTGTCAAACTCAAAATGTGTTGTTTTCTGTCATCCCTAAAATTTTAGTAAGGCCCACAATTTAGAAACCGAATAGGTGTCCCTAGGACTCTAATATGTAGTGCCACCTATTGACTGATATTTAAATATTTTGCCTTGTTGTCGTTTGCTTAAAAAATTGGCTGAATCGAATTTGTCGCCTTAAACATTTAGCTAAATGTCACTTGTGTGAACATGGCTGGTGTGATCTTTTAGAATGTTTTATTGACAATAATTTTGATTTTATGGGTTGCGTCTTTCACCCCTTACAATAATGGGGTAAACCAAATAAATTACTGGCTGAGTGTCTTTTTGCTAGTAGAAAATGTCAGGTTATTGTAACTTTTTTAGTGCTTGTGAAAAAAACTGTTAAACAAATTTTATGTACCCCCTTTGAGGGGCTGTATCTTAACTAGGGATGCTCCAATAAAATTTCTTTATATGAAAGATCCTATCTTTTTTTCGATGAGGAATCACCCCCTTAAATGTTTTACACTTATTTAGTTACACCTTGTATGTCCAATACCAATATATGACATAAAGCCCATATTATAATATAGCGTTTAAAAGAAGAAATTATTTTCTACAATAAAGTATACTAATTATTTTTCCAAAAAATGTATTTTTTGAAAAAAATTTATAAATCCCAATTTACGGACGGCACTGAAGAGGTACTTTCTTTTTGTTTGCCCAAAAGAAATAGTAAATTCATGCACACCGAAAAGGAGAGCTTTTTGAGATGTTTTGCCTTGACTATAATAAAAAATGCAATGTGTATTTATATATATTTTATTTTAGTTGGATAGATATAAGGTTTATTAGGCTTCGTTTATTCCAAACTGCCAAAAATGCCAGCGTTTGGCAAATTTTCGGCCGTTTTTTATTGACATTGCTGCTTTGATTCTGCACCGGGCTTATTCACGGAAAGCCAGCAGTTGTTAGTAATTCGCTATAAAAGCAAGCTTTTCAAACACAAACCACCCCCGCACTCCCGATACGATCAGAAAGTTTGGAAATCTTTCATCCGGAAAAAGCTCCGTTATTAGTAAATTTCCCTCTTTGTGTATCCGCGATGATGGAAGCGCGCTAAACAGACAGCCTGTCATTAACGCAACACTTGGGGGGTGAGATCAAACGGGGCTGCAAAACAAACAACGCTAATATACGCCCCACAGTGGTTCAAAACCCCCTAAAAATGATGCATTGGGGCTCCTATATGACTTTAAGCAAGGTAATAGCTACTATTTTCAAATAGGTAAAATATTAAATCATATATATGGTATTTATCGGTTTCACAACGTTCTATGTCTTCCGATACCCAATCTCCACTCGTTTCTGTTTGCCCATAATTCATAATCTAGGCCTCTTATTCTTATTTCACTGTCTATTCCTTCTCTCCAGCTTCTCCTTGGTCGTCCTCGTTTTCTTCGGCCATTGGTTTCCATTGTAGTATTTGTTTAGGTAGTCTTTCATCATTCATTCTTTGTACATGTCCGTACCACACCAATTGTTTTGTTCTTATATCATCCACTAAAGTACGTTCACCCACTGTCATAATTTCTCCTATTCTTTGATTCGTAACTCTTTCTCTTTTTGATTTCCCTGCTGCTCTTCTCCAATAGTCCATCTCCGTAGCGGAAAGCATTTTTTCTATTCTATCCTTGATTGGCCATACTTCTGAGCCGTATGACATAATGTTTTGATATACTTTGGTCCCAAATTATTCCATTTAATAAAGTTATTGCTTTTCTTCCTTGTACGTTTCGATCTTTTATAGCTTTGTCTAGTGTTCCGTCAGCTGTAATTTTTAGACCTAAGTATTTATACTCATCACAGGACTGAATTCGCTGCCCGGTATTTAAGATTATATTCTTTTTCATTCCACCGATACACATATACTCTGTCTTATTGAGATTAACCTTTAGTCCCCACTTATTGTACTCTTCTATTAGTTTTCGTGTCATATATTTGAGGTCGTCATAATCCTGAGCCACTACTATCTGATCATCGGCGAAACATAAAGTATACAAGGTGGTTTCGTCCAACGGAATTCCCATGTTTTGGCATTTTCTCTTCCATACTTTAAGGACTTGTTCCAAGTATATCTTGAAGAGCGTATGCGAGATACAGCAACCTTGTTTAAGACCTTTATTTACTTGAAAGCCTTTGGTTAGTTTTGCTTTTATTTTAACTTTTGCCTTACTATTGCGGTATAACTGCTCGATGGCCTTAATTAGTTGTACGCTTATGTTTGTGTTTTCCAACGCTTTCCAAAGTAGATTTAGTGGTATGCAGCTCTTGTCCGTATGCCATTTTCTTTTCAATAACTTGGGTTATACAAAAGAGATGACCTGAAGTCGATCTACCCGCCCTGAAACCGGCTTGTTCTTCTGCCTCCATATCTTTATATTCGCTCTCCACTTTATTTCTTATTATTTTGCCATATATTCTGCTTAGCGTACTAGTTACAGATATACCTCTATAATTGTCACATATATCTTTCCTTCCTTTTTTGTGTATTGTGGATATATATATGACGTTTTCCACGCAGTTGGTACTACAGTTCCATTTAAATATTTTTGGAAAAGATTCCGTAATCTCCAAAACAGTTCTTCAGTGCTATATTTAATAAGTTCAATTTACCGCTTTTTAAGGTTGTGCACACGTTTTTGACCTCAGAGATTGAGAGGGGTACTGGAGATCCCATCGTTCTAATTATATTGTCTCTTTCTTCTTCTTTGAATTCTGCTCTATATTCAGTTAAAAGTTTTTTAAAATGTTCATCCCAGTCTTTGTCTGGTATTGGTGAAATAATATCTCTGCATGTTTCTTTTTTAATCGATCTTATAGTTTTCCAGCTTTCGGTACTTCTCCTACCTCCTAAGTAAGAATCTATTTTCTGGCACTTGAAATATTAAATCAGATTTTCCTTAATATAAAATTGTTCCTAAACATTATAAAAGTCATTGAAGGAACTTCGCTTTGATGTGTTATGGCGTTAGCAACGAGCCATCACCAATAAGTGCTGACGCAGGAAGTAAGTTGTATTGGGCGGTACTGGCTCATTAGCGGTATCAGTAGGGTTGTGAAAGTTAAATAGTATGGCAGCACCCAGAAAATGTGTCCTGCCCGGCGCCTCCACCATTATGTCGCACCTCGATTTTGCGCTTATAGGGTGCGAGCAGTATTGGTAGAGTTGTTGGAGGAGACCAGGATTGTCAGTCTCCAAACAACCTTACCAATATATTATTTAGTACTAAGATTATGACTATACTAACTATTTTTTATTGCCCCACTTCTCACTATCGCTGAATTGCTTATCGCCGGGTCGCTGAAGTTTTGCATTTTTTGGTTTGTTTGTCTCCAGTCCTGGATCGAACAAATTAGTGACTTGTTTACATTGTTGTTTTTATTGGTGAAATTTATTTTTTAAATAATTATTGGTTAGTACTTCCAGAATATAATATTAATCATACTTTTATAGATATTTAATAGTACAAAATATTTTATTAAATGAGTGATAATTTCATAAGAATTTGAGATTCAAGTTTTAAAATTAATACCGTTAAAACCATATATATTACTGCTTTTATTGCTTAGAATATCTCATCCGTCCTTGTAAAATGTATCTTTTAATATAGATAGGTGTCCTAATTTTAAAATCAGACAATTTTATGGTAAACCGTTTATTATACATAATTAATCTAGCCTGTTTTGAAAAGAAATGTTAATTTTTTGATAAAAAGTGCACTCTTTCCTTTATTTAAGAGATAGTTGAGTCACATTTTATCCTCAAAATGAATGGCAATCAGTTTAGAACGGTTTTGAATCACTGTGGCCTGACAGATGGCTACTGCGCCGACTCAGAATAACGAAAACTATGACTTTGCCGACCAAACACACTTTAATATTGTTACAAATTTAAGTTATTTAAATTTTATAGTTAGAATTTATTTGGGTTTAGTGTAGTATTAGGTTGACGTATTTTATGGTTGTATTCTTAGTCTAGGTTTTAGTTGCGTTATCTGTGACAAACTGGTGTGCGAACGGTCAGCGTTCTAGAAAAGGGTGGTATAATCCTGAATCGAACAAGGATGGAAAATTCTCGAATAGTAGGCAGACCCTTATATATAGGGCCGGACGTCGTGCATCGGGGAGTCAAAGATAACCAACGGTAGTGATCGCTAGATGTTAACGCGAAGTTAATAGGCGAATTAAAGTAGTGAATTATTAGCAAGTTATTAGTAAGTTTAAGTGCGTGTTTTTGTACATAATTTGTCGAAATAAATTGACGTATTGTTTTTGACATTTGCGAGTTTTAATTGTTGTGGAGAACCCGTAACAATATGATTGGTGAATATTGTCGATTTTAATGATTTTTGTAGCTAAAATTCACCTTGCTCATTTTATTCTATCTTTTCTAATTCATGACCGATTTTAACAAGTAATACATTTTTCTTCACGACAAGGATAAAGTTTTGTAACGGACCCAAATTAAAAATGACAGCGGTGCGCGGAATTTTTTTCAAGGGGGTCAAAATTGCCATTTTAAGAAAACGTCTGCCATTTTTAGTTTTAGCGAATTGTCAATTTTAGTAATACTGTCGTATAGCTTAAATATTTGTCTGTTTCCAACAAGCCAAAAGTCTTTGAAATCGGTCCAGTAGTAACAAATTTATACCCAAACTAAATGAATGCTGCAGTTTTATGCGGTTTTGAACCACTGTGCGTCTTTGATGATTCGATGCAAAACGAATGATGGGTTTTCAAGGTTACCTCCAATGTCCTACGCTATGCTTTGCTCTGAAGTCAGCTCTATCTTTGCTCCATGACTTCTGTCGCAATACGGAAATTATTGCTTGTTGGAGTTCAAGAGTTGCTTTACGGCATCCAAAATTTAATCTTTACAAAGGCGAGCAGCTCTTCACTTGCGCGATGTCCAATTGTAACAGGTGACTCTTTGACAGAGGTACTGTCAAATCGAGTGATCAAGGCTTGAATGTTGCAAGGAACCAATTTGTGCAACAATTTAAATGACCGATAAATGTATTAAACGTTATTAAATTTATTATTCATTACGAATTCGAAAGGGAACTAGCGTTTCTTGAAGAAAGTACTACTGTAAGTGCTTTTCTCGAATATATAAACAATGTAGAAAAATCATACATACCTGTTCAATTTTCTTCTTTGAAACTTCACTTTTTAATATATTTTTGATTTTGTTGTTAATAAACTCTTTTGCTATTTTGCAAGTATTTAAAATCTTTAAACTTTTAGACTTTAGGAACGTTTCTGTCTGTTATGAATAAATATTTATTAAACAACTTTTTAAACATTTATTGAATGAAATTATTCAATCAACTGTTTAATTTACTTAATATTACTGTTTAGGTTTGAGATATTATATTGATTAATAACGCCGATTTTTGGCGCAACTAAAGGTTTGTATTTGATGCTAAGAAAACCTAAAAAAGATAGAAACCATATTTAAAATAATGGAAACAGCAATTATACAAAGGATTAAAATTAAAATAAACCCTAAAAGTAAAGATCAAAACAATTATGAATAACAAAGATTCCCCAGTTTCAAAAAAATCCCATAAATAAAAAGAAGTGAAGTGCACGGAAATCCACTCAAGATTTTTTTTTTACCGTTATGCGCACTCGCAAGGAGATCCCTATCACGCTCGAGAAGCGGCAAGTGCGCGGAAATGTTGGTGTATGTTGACTTTGAAACGGTTCAGGTTGTAATCTGCAGGGAAAACTGTCGCAGGGAGTCCATTCCACAGCGATAATGAGGTTCTTGGTGCCTCTATTTTGACAGTAAATTGATGGTTACCGTCTGACGTGTTCGCCTAGTAGGTGCTACTCCCGCGGGGATCATACGTTCTAGCTCTTCAGAGCATTTTCCGTGATAATACCTGTAGAAGAGAGATAGATCACCCACAGTTCTTCGATGTTCGAGACTATCCAAGCCACGGGTAAGTGCGGGGTCATTGAACAGCTTGATAGCTCGTTTTTGCACGGTGTTCAAAAACATTAAGGTATGTTTGGGTGCCGCACTCCATATATGTGAGCAGTACTCCATAGTTGGTCGAATCTGGGCTTTGTAGAGTGTCGCAGTTGACTTGGTATATACAGATGTCTGGTACGAAATAGCATCCCAAGCTTTTGGGACGCCCTTTTAGCTATATCTGCCACGTGACTGTGCCAAGACATGTTGGTCTCTGCAGCGACTCCTAAGATGTTCAACTGGCAAGAATGCTTTCTAAGCAGTTGGCTTGGTATATACAGATGTCTGGTACGAAATAGCACCCCAAGCTTTTGGGACGCCCTTTTAGCTATATCTGCCACGTGACTGTGCCAAGACATGTTGGTTTCTGCAGTGACTCCTAAGATGTTCAACTGGCAAGAATGCTTTCTTACGGCTATTTTTGTCTCGGTGTAAACCACCCTGCTTGTACTGCTAACTTGTCGTTGATTGCGCTTCGCAGAGAAAGAGATATATTGTGCTTTAAACGCTCCAGGCAAAGAGACAAGACACCAGCGTAAGCCAGAAATGCATCGACTTAGAAAACGGTTACAAATCAAAACTGCACTGGGTGTTTTTTGAAAATTGAAAATAGTTTGTTCAATTTGTTTAAAGTTAGAAAATATTAATTATTTTGATATTAATGGTTTAAAGGACAGATTAGCCGAACAAAACTTTTATGAAAATACGGCGATCCTGAAAATCACGCCTAAAAACAAGTCGCTGGTGTTGCCATTCATTTTACTTACACATTAGTCGATCCAATCTATCTGACAGTTACCCTATAAAATGTGATTATTTGCGAGAAATACTTTCAATAGCAGCTTTTAAAATCATTTATCTCAAATGGACAAGTAGCCTAATATTGATTAGCTTGAAGACCCCTCTAGTTTGGATTTTGCCGAATGGTGCTAATAATTGGCGGGATGTGGGAAACAAGACACAATAAGTCGGGGTTAGAGACCCTGCATGTATGACATATTTTAAAGAAATAGAGTCAAAATTAATGGAGGAAAATATCGATTCTCTATACTCTAGTCTTGTTTAGAGAGAGACGCATCTTCCTTCATAAGCGTCGGAAAATAAAAATAAATGATTTTTGACAAACATTTACAGGGTGTGATGGACCAGGGCTATCAAAATGGATGGGCCACGATCTAGAACTTTGTTGATGTAACAGCGAAAGCTGATTTTTTTTTTGATCACGTCATGTCACGACGAATAAAACTTTTATTAAAATACGGCGATCCTGAAAATCATGCCTAAAAACAAGTCGCTGGTGTTGCCATTCATTTTACTTACACATTAGTCGATCCAATCTATCTGACAGTTACCCTATAAAATGTGATTATTTGCGAGAAATACTTTCAATAGCAGCTTACAAAATCATTTTTCTCAAATGGACAAGTAGCCTAATATTGATTAGCTTGAAGACCCCTCTAGTTTGGATTTTGCCGAATGGTGCTAATAATTGGCGGGATGTGGGAAACAAGACACAATAAGTCGGGGTTAGAGACCCTGCATGTATGACATATTTTAAAGAAATAGAGTCAAAATTAATGGAGGAAAATATTATCAACTCATGTCACGACACAGCTGAGAGATTAGCCGAATAAAACTTTTATTAAAATACGGCGATTCTGAAAATCATGCCTAAAAACAAGTCGCTGGTATTGTCATTCATTTTACTCACACATTAGTCGATCAAAGCTATCTGACAGTTATTCTATAAAATGTTATTATTTGCGAGAAATACTTTCAATAACAGCTCTTATAATCATTTATCTCAAATGGACAAGTGGAATAATATTGATTAGCTTGAAGACCCCTCTAGTTTGGATTTCGCCGAATGGTGCTAGTAATTGGCGGAATGTGGGAAACAAGACACAATAAGTCGGGGTTAGAGACCCTGCATGTATGACATATTTTAAAGAAATAGAGTCAAAATTAATGGAGGAAAATATCGATTCTCTATACTCTAATCTTGTTTAGAGAGAGACGCATCTTCCGTCATAAGCGTCGGAAAATAAAAATAAATGATTTTCGACAAATATTTACAGGGGGTGATGGACCAGGGCTATCAAAATGGATGGGCCATGATCTAGAACTTTGTTGATGTAACAGCGAAGGCTGATTTTTTTTTTAGTCGCGTCATGTCACGACACAGCTGACAGATTAGCCGAATAAAACTTTTATTAAAATACGGCGATCCTGAAAATCATGCCTAAAAATAAGTCGCTGGTGTTGTCATTCATTTTACTCACACATTAGTCGATCAAAGCTATCTGACAGTTATTCTATAAAATGTGATTATTTGCGAGAAATACTTTCAATAACAGCTCTTATAATCATTTATCTCAAATGGACAAGTGGCCTAATATTGATTAGCTTGAAGACCCCTCTAGTTTGGATTTCGCCGAATGGTGCTAGTAATTGGCGGAATGTGGGAAACAAGACACAATAAGTCGGGGTTAGAGACCCTGCATGTATGACATATTTTAAAGACATAGAGCCAAAATTAATGGAGGAAAATATCGATTCTCTATACTCTAGTCTTGTTTGGACAGAGACGCATCTTCCGTCATAAGCGTCATAATGATTTTAGACAAATATTTACAGGGGGTGATGGACCAGCGCTATCAAAATGGACGGGTCACGATCTACAACCAGAGCCAAGGCCAACACAAAAATAGAGGCCACGACCCTGAAAAAATCAGCTGTTCTCCCGGGGCTGAATTTTACATTGGGTCTTATGGGAGGTAAGACGTTTTTTTATGATATTTTCAAAATGGCACTACAGATTTCCGCAAAATTTCAGTGAAATATTCTCAGATACCATCCCGATATTCCACCAAAGGTTTGTAAGGATGCAAGATGATTAAAAGGTTAAAATCTTCAAAATTTAGCATTTCTTATTTTGAATTCAAATTACCCGCCATGCACCGCATGCCATCTGTTATATTTGACATGTATTTGACTTTGTCATCTGTGATTGTCACATTCGCTTCTGCTTTAAACTTAATTTTTGTGTGAGCTAATGAAGCGGCTATGAAAAATTAGGGCTTACTATACATTTAAAAAAAATTGTTCTGCCAGAATAAAGTAAAAACAATCTCAAAAACGGCTTTATTTAAAAAAAAATCAAATATCCATGAACCGTCATTCCAACTTCAATATTTTAAAGACAGTCAGCTGTATCGTTACGTGACCATCAAAAAAAAATCAGCCCCGGATGTGACGTCAACAAAGTGGATGATCGTGGCCCGTCCATTTTGATAGCCCTGCCAGAGCTATCAAAACGGAGGGCCACGATCCTCCACTTTGTTGACGTCACAACCGGAGCTGATTTTTTTTTGATGGTCACGTTACGACACAGCTGATTGGCTTTAAAATATTGAAGTTGGAATGACGCGACGGTTCATGAATATTTGATTTTTTAAAAAATAACGCTGGTTTTCAGATTATTTTTACTATATTATTATAACAATTTTTTTTAAATCTATATTAATCCTTAATTTTTCAGAGCAGCTTCATTAGTTCACACAAAAATTAAGCTTAAAGCAGAAGCGAATGTGACAATCACAGATGACAAAGTCAAATACATGTCAAATATAACAGTTGGCATGTGGTACATGGCGGGTAATTTGAATTCAAAATAAGGAATGCTAAATCTTGAAGATTTTAACCTTTTAATCATGTTGCTTCCTTATAAAACTTTGGTGGAATATCGGGATGGTGTCTGAGAATATTTCACTGAAATTTTGCGGAAATCTGTAGTGCCATATTGAAAATATCATAAATAAATTGGTAAAACATTTTTTTAAGTCACAAGCTTTTATTAAATGGACTTAAAATTAAAAAATAATTTTCTAACATTTTAATATTATCATAATAATAAAAGCGATGGCCGACTGATGGAAATTTTGAATATGTTAGCACGATAAGATTATTTGCAAGAATCAACCTAGCAGAAAAATGCAGAGGTACCAAAACCACCCAACCCGACCCAAGATACCCCAGCATTTCTCTGACATAGGTATGGCAATGGCATAACATTGCGGCACATCAAGCATATCTTTGATGACCTGCTATGTTGAATATTCTTTAAGTGTTTAGATCACAAATTTAGATTAACTTATGCTTTGATTTGCGGCCATCGCTTTCATTATTATGATATGATAATATTAGAATGTTAGAAAATTATTTTTTAATTTTTAGTCCATTTAATAAAAGCTTGTGACTTAAAAAAAAATTTAACCAATTTATTTTCTACTTTTTAGTCTAAGCTATCTACTCTATTAAATGAAAATATTTGTTCAATAACAGAACAGAAGAGTTTATTCTAGATTATAATGAAATCACTGATCGTGAGTTGTTTGGAAACTCATTTTTCTATTGGGGGAAGGAGAGGGTGGGGGTAGAGGTAGAATTTGCATATTTTTTTCCTAATATTGTATTGTCATCGGATCACTATATGTATACCAAATTTCATCCAAATCGGACAACGGGAAGTGTGTCAAAAACAAATTTTTCTATGGAAGGGGTGGGGGTAGGGGTGGTAGGATATCTATTTCTTATTGCTGTATTATCATCGGACCACTATGTTTATACCAAATTTTATCCAAATCGGAGAACGGGAAGTGTGTCAAAAACACATTTTTCTATAGAAGGGGTGGGGGTAGGGGTGGGAGGATATTTTTCTTAATGTTGTATTGTCATGGGACCACTATGTGTGTATCAAATTTCGTCCAAATCGGATAATGGGAAGTGTGTCAAAAACGCTTCACAAGATTTGATAGATAGTTAGATAGTTAGATAGTTAGATAGTTAGATAGTTAGATAGTTAGATAGTTAGATAGTTAGATAGTTAGATAGTTAGATAGTTAGATAGTTAGATAGTTAGATAGTTAGATAGTTAGATAGTTAGATAGTTAGATAGTTAGATAGTTAGATAGTTAGATAGTTAGATAGTTAGATAGTTAGATAGTTAGATAGTTAGATAGTTAGATAGTTAGATAGTTAGATAGTTAGATAGTTAGATAGTTAGATAGTTAGATAGTTAGATAGTTAGATAGTTAGATAGTTAGATAGTTAGATAGTTAGATAGTTAGATAGTTAGATAGTTAGATAGTTAGATAGTTAGATAGTTAGATAGTTAGATAGTTAGATAGTTAGATAGTTAGATAGTTAGATAGTTAGATAGTTAGATAGTTAGATAGTTAGATAGTTAGATAGTTAGATAGTTAGATAGTTAGATAGTTAGATAGTTAGATAGTTAGATAGTTAGATAGTTAGATAGTTAGATAGATAGTTAGATAGTTAGATAGATAGATAGATAGATAGTTAGATAGTTAGATAGTTAGATAGTTAGATAGTTAGATAGTTAAATAGTTAGATAGTTAGATAGTTAGATAGTTAGATAGTTAGATAGTTAGATAGTTAGATAGTTAGATAGTTAGATAGTTAGATAGTTAGATAGTTAGATAGTTAGATAGTTAGATAGTTAGATAGTTAGATAGTTAGATAGTTAGATAGTTAGATAGTTAGATAGTTAGATAGTTAGATAGTTAGATAGTTAGATAGTTAGATAGTTAGATAGTTAGATAGTTAGATAGTTAGATAGTTAGATAGTTAGATAGTTAGATAGTTAGATAGTTAGATAGTTAGATAGTTAGATAGTTAGATAGTTAGATAGTTAGATAGTTAGATAGTTAGATAGTTAGATAGTTAGATAGTTAGATAGTTAGATAGTTAGATAGTTAGATAGTTAGATAGTTAGATAGTTAGACAGAACATCTGAAGCTAAATAAAAGCTTGTAAAAAACGTCTGACCTCCCATAAGAACAACTGATTTTTTCAGGGTCGTGGCCTCTATTTTTGTGTTGGCCTTGCTACAACTATGTTGATGTAACAGCAAAGGCTGATTTTTTTTTGTTGGTCACGTCATGTCACGACACAGCTGATTGTCTTTAAAATATTGAAGTTGTAATGACGGTTCATGAATATTTCATTTTTTTTTAAATAATGCTGGTTTTGAGATTGTTTTTACTATATTCTTGTAGAACAGTTTTTTTTAAATGTATAGTAATCCCTTATTTTTCAGAGCTGTTTCAATAGCCCACATTAAAATTAAATTTAAAGCAGAAGCAAATGTGTTCGTTTCTCCGTGGAAAGGAATCGGCTCACTTAGATCTATTTGTTTATATTCAGCAGACTTTTAACACTTAATATAGTTATTTACATGTGTTTACAAAACTTACAACATAAAGAATTGATTTTTTTGTAGTGTAGTTTTGTTTTAAAAAGATTAACACTGGTATTTTTGGATTCTAAATAAACTTTATTGTAAAACACAGATGACAAAGTCAAATACATGTCAAATATAACAGTTGGCGTACGGTACATGGCGGATAATTTGAATTCAAAATAAGGAATGATAAATCATAAAGATTTTAACCGTTTAATCTTCTTGCTTCAGTACAAAAGTTATGTGGAATATCGGAATAGTGTCTGAGAATATTTTAGTGAAATTTCGCAAAAATCTGTGGTGCCATTTTGAAAATATCAGAAATAAACCTGTGTTCCCCCATAAGATCCAATGAAAAATTTAGCCCACCAGGCCCATAAGACCAAAATGGCAAAACATACATGTTATTAGCAAACCCACCGAGTTACATTATAGTGGGACCATAGAGATGCGAAAAAACCACACCCTCCGTGTAGATTCGGAAAAACGTCATTTAGCGATTTTTAGTATAGGGAATCTCATGAGACCAAAATGGTAAAACTTTGAAAATTCATATCTCACAAACTATACATGTTATTAGCAAACGCATCGAGTTACAGTATAGTGGGGCCATAGACATGCGAAAAAACCATACCTTCCGTGTAGATTCAGAAAAACGTCATTTAGCGATTTTTGGTATAGGGAATACCATGAGACCAAAATGGCAAAACTTTGAAAATTCATATCTCATAAACTATACATGTTATTTGCAAACACACCGAGTTACAGTATAGTGGGACCATAGAGATGCGAAAAAACCACACCTTCCGTGTAGATTCGGAAAAAAGTTATTTAGCGATTTTTAGTATAGGGAATACCATGAGACCAAAATAGCAAAATTTTGAAAATTTATATCTCACAAACTATACATGTTATCAGCAAACTCACCGAGTTACAGTATAGTGGGGCCATAGAGATGCGGAAAAACCACACCTTCTGTGTAGATTCGGAAAAACGTCATTTACCGATTTTTAGTATAGGGAATACCATGAGACCAAAATGGCAAAACTTTGAAAATGCATATCTCACAAACTATACATGTTAACAGCAAACGCATCGAGTTACAGTATAGTGGGGCCATAGAGATGCGAAAAAACCACACCTTCCGTGTAGATTCGGAATAACGTCATTTAGCGATTTTTAGTATGGGGAATACCATGAGACCAAAATGGCAAAACTTTGAAATTCATATCTCACAACCTATACATGTTATCAGCAAACGCATCGAGTTACAGTATAGTGGGGCCATAGAGATGCGAAAAAACCACACCTTCCGTGTAGATTCGGAATAACGTCATTTAGCGATTTTTAGTATGGGGAATACCATGAGACCAAAATGGCAAAACTTTGAAATTCATATCTCACAAACTATACATGTTATCAGCAAACGCATCGAGATACAGTATAGTGGGGCCATAGAGATGCGAAAAAACCACACCTTCCGTGTAGATTCGGAAAAACGTCATTTAGCGATTTTTAGTATGGGGAATACCATGAGACCAAAATGTCAAAACTTTGAAAATTCATATCTCAGAAACTATACATGTTATCAGCAAACGCACCGAGTTACAGTATAGGGGGGCCATAGAGATGCGAAAAAACCACACCTTCCGTGTAGATTCGGAAAAGCATCATTTAGCAATTTTTAGTATAGGGAATCCCATAACAGCTGATTTTTTCAGGGTCAAGGCCTGTATTTCTTTGTTGGCCTTGTATTGACAAACGTGTTCCTTTATAAAATATGTTACTTGATGATTGATGTCACTCACCGCTGACAACATAAATTATTTTAGTAAAACGCCAATGAACTTGGCAGGAAAATATCATAACCAAAAAATGTAAGTTTGAGTGACTTTGATGGGTTTGTCTTATCTCTATTTCTTGAAAATATGTCATACAAACTAAGGTCACTCATCGTCAAGCAAGCTTTACAGGTGGCGAAGCTTAGGGTCACTGCATCACGAAGACGTAGTCGCCAGGCTTCCAGGATGCAGTGACCCTAGCGAAGCTTAACTCTGATTTTCTATTTTTTGATTATAATTTTTGACATGTTTTCCTTGGTTTCGCATAGGCGGCTCGTTGTTATTTTAAAAATGTAGTTTTAACACAGTCTAAAGATCTATTTAATAATGATACAGTTTCAAGATAGTTTGCAGCATAACTTTTTAATTCTAATTACATAGATATATATATAGTTTAGGTACCTTAATACTGTGTAAAACAACATCTTCAAAATAAAACAGAACCGCCAATGCAAAACCGAGGAAAACATGTCAAAAATAATAACCAAAAAATAGAAAGCCTGAGGTTAGCTTCGCTTCTTATAAAGCTTGCCTTTACGATGAGTGTCCTTAATACAAACAGGATCTCTAGTCGGGATCAATAAGGGAAAACAGCGTGAGCGGCATACAGATAGACAGAGCCAATATGGCACACGTGATAAGAGATTTCCTAAATCTGTTGCATAGCAAGAGGTGTCACAGCTGAATGCAAATCAATTAAGGCTAACAAAAACTGAAAAGAAGATCCCGAGATAATCACCTCGGGTTTAAAATTTACATTGACTCTTATGGTAGAATTGAAGATTTAGGTATTGGTCGGTCGAGACGTCTTTCGCATGAAAAAGTCAACAAACCAACCGAACTGTAGCAATAGGGATCTCCAGTCCAATAGTTCCCACTCTTAGGTTACACATTTGTGTTTTTAGTTAGGAATAGTAGCATAGGGAATAAGTAAAAAATGTAAAGAAACGCAGCTCAAAAACACTTTGACTTACCCTTGGATGAAAGGAACTTGGTACATGGACAACTGCACAGTCGAATCCAAATAAATCGAATCAAAGTAGTAGTAGTAGCACATCAAAGCAATCCATAAAATGTTTATACACGACCGCGGTCTTAAAAAACACGCATGTGATTTCACTTGGCGATCAATATATATCACTGGTATGGAGAGTACCCCAAATATTCGCATGAGTTCCGTTTAGCAAGACGGACCTTGGAGCACTGCTATATGTAGCAATACAGCAGTAAAGGTATGTATAAAATTAGGGAAAAAAAAGCTTAAATTAAAAAAGAATGGAAAATGGATATACTCAAGGTAGAAAAAAAGCAAAAATAATAAAGTAAAGTCAATGCATTCTTGAGCATATAATTCACCGCGCAAATTCAAATTTTTACCCTTTTTGTAGGCAAGGCATATCTTAGTAACTAAATTAGGTTAAACCAAGGAATAAAAGTAACTTTAAGTATAAAGTTTTAGCATAACTCTAGCAAAAAAAAGAAAATAAAAAGCATTCTAATTTAGATAAATGTCTCTAAATTTTATATCTTAAAACTAAACGCCGGGACGAAGCAGGTATGAAATTTCAGATGAATATTTCACTTATCACCAGTGGTGGCCCGTGAGTTGTAAAGCTGGGGGGGGGGCGCAAATAGCTTAAGCGTGGGGGTAATTAACTGAGATTATAATATTCGTTTTACCTAACAATGCAAATCCAGTGCAAGAATTCATATGTTCTCTGGAAGATTCATGTCATTTTCTCAAGAAGATGGTGCAAGTCTTTCACACCCGCTCGTGCCAGTGGCGCAGCGTGGGGGGGCGTGGGGGGGGTTTGTGTAGCAGGGCCGGCAACAGCCTGTTAGTTTTGAAGCCCTGATTTAGACAAAAAAATCTGAACAAAGACGAACCGATATTTTCATCAAAATAAGAATTTTTTCACCTTCGTATTCTTACTTTCCTAAAGAGAAAAAGAAAGATTGCGTGTTGCAAATAATTCCAAAAAGAACTTGCGCGTACCTATACACCTTCGTTAGAATCCTTTTTTTAGATCTCTACTTTGGAGCCAAACTATGCCAAGTCCAAAATTTGCACAATTTTTTTTTCTTTCTTTTTTATTACACTGGGACTTTCCATCCAATTATGATCAATCTCCCAGATTCGCAAAGTTAGATCATGGTTAAGAACACATTTTCGTTCAAACAAAATGTTTTCGAACAAATTTCCGTTCGAACAAAATGTTTTTGAACAAATTTCAGTTCGAGCAAAATGTTTTCGAACAAATTTCCGTTCGAAGAAAATGTTTTCAAACCAATTTCCGTTCGAAGAAACTGTTTTCGAACAAATTTCCGTACGAACAAAATGTTTCCGAACAAAACGACATTCGAAGAAAATGTTTTCGAACAATTTTCCGTTCAAACAAATAAAAATCTAAAAAAAAGAAATTTCCGCGAATTTTATGCAAAATCCAAAATTAGATTTAATTTCACTTTACATCAATCTATGAATGTCAAGATAAAAAAATAAAATTAAAATTAGTTAAGAACTGTTTTTTGGAGTATATTTTTGGACTTACCATAATTTGGCTTTAGGGTACAGAGATCTTATCGCTTTTGAGGAGTTTAGGCGTAAATAAGACTTGAGACGTAAACAAACAAAAAGGGGAGCCTTAATAAGATTTTTGGGCTTTGTATAAGCTGTTTTTTTATAAATATAGAGTAAAAAAGTGTGAGGTAAACAATACGAAAAACATTTGATAAAAACCTGTCTAGATAATCATTTTAATGACGTCAAAACTTGAATGTTGAATGAATAATCAGAAAAAACTGCAGGTAGCAATGAAGATTTTTACTAATACATTTTAAATACCAAATTGCAAATAACGGATGGACCTAAAACTATAAACAACAAGTGAAATTAAAGAAAGAAAAATAAGAAAAAACTTAGTCTTCGACCGGGACTCGAACCCGGGATCTCTTGCTCTGTACGCAAACGCTCTCTGCTTTAAGCTACCGAAGACTACGCATACATTTTCGGAAAACTTCCATCTATGCAGTCTGTGGCGTCTCAATACAAGAACGAGAAACCCTCCGGTATTAACTCGACCAAGCCATCAAACTGATCTCTATAATTCTTCCTTTCTACTGTCAAAGGTATGAAAACTCAAATTATACGTAAAGTATCAACGTCTGAAAACATGAGATCACCTTTTCGTGTGTTAAAATTTCTGATCGCAATGGGCGATTGCCAATATAATTCTCAAATATATATATATATATATATATATATATATATATATATATATGTTTTACTGGATCGTCGGTACATGGGATAAAATAAAACTGGATATTTCAAGCTAAGCCAACGTTTCGATGTTTATTAACACCTTTATCAAGGCTAAAATGACAAAAAGATCGCAAAAAAATACTCTTTATTAAAAGACCAACTAAATAAAGATTATGAATCTAACGTTATATAAAGCATCCCGTGCGAGTATGAATGTGGTAAGATCTATGTTGGGCAAACGAAGCAACTACTAAAAAATAGAGTAGCTGAATATAGACGGTCTTGCGAGGAAAAACATAGAAATAAAAAAGAACAAACTGCTTTGGCTGCACACCATTTCACTGTTAACCACCAATTTAATTTCAGCGAAGTCAAGATACTTGACAAAGAAAGTAACTATCAAAAAAGGTTGATCAGTGAGATGGTGTGCATCCAATCACATGATAATACAGTCAACAAAAAGACGGACACTGACAATTTAAGTTCTGTTTACAATAACATAATTAAAAGTTTCATAAAATTTTAAAGACTACCAATTCTGTGTCACTGACCGTCTAACGCGAAACTCTTTTTAATTTTCTTTGTTTTCCATACAAAACAGTTTTTTAATCAGAGTTTGGTATATTTTATCTTATTGCACAGCTCCATTTGACAAGAAAACAAGTAAAATTCGTTTTCAAAATTATATTTTTTAATAACGTTTCGACATATACCTACTCTAACAGTTCAAATTTGTCATTTGTGATGTGGTTATATATATCATATAGTACGAAGGTGATTATACTTAACAACTCTAGGATTGCATCAAGTTAGGTAAGTGTGCTCATCACCCCTTTTTATTCTGTATATTCTTTAATTTTAATTGTTCATTTGTGTGTTGCGTATTTTATTTCTGGTTGTAATGTACCTTTAAAAAACTATTTTTGTAAAACAATTATTAACTAAAAAACCTATCAATTTTCAAATATTTCTTAATTAATGCTTAGAGTTTTAACGTGTATTTTTTTTTGTCATTTTAGCCTTGATAAAGGTGTTAATAAACATCGAAACGTTGGCTTAGCTTGAAATATCCAGTTTTATTTTATCCCATATACCGACGATCCAGTAAAACATAAATAATTCCAAGGGATACGAATTGCATTTAATATATATATATATATATATATATATATATATATATATATGTATATATTTATCGGTTTCACAACGTTCTACGTCTTCCGATACCAAATCTCCATTCGTTTCTGTTTGCCCCTCCAATAGTCCATCTCCGTAGCGGAAAGCATTTTTTCTGTTCTATCCTTGATTGGCCATACTTCTGAGCCGTATGTAATAATACTTTTTACAATGGTGTTATATATAAGCATTTTGTTATGTTTGGATATACTTTGGTCCCAAATTATTCCATTTAATAAAGTTATTGCTTTTCTTCCTTGTACGTTTCGATCTTTTATAGGTTTGTCTAGTGTTTCGTCAGCTCTAATCTTTAGACCTAGATATTTATACTGATCACAGGACTGAATTCGCTGCCCGGTATTTAAGATTAGATCCTGTTTCGTTCCACCGATACACATATACTCTGTCTTATTGAGCCTAACCTCTAGTCCCCACTTATTGTACTCTTCTATTAGTTTTCGTGTCATATATTCGAGGTCGTCATAATCCTAAGCCACTACTATCTGATCATCGGCGAAACATAAAGTATACAAGGTGGTTTCGTCCAACGGAATTCCCATGTTTTCACATTTTCTCTTTCATACTTTAAGGACTTGTTCCAAGTATATCTTGAAGAGCGTAGGCGAAATACAACAACCTTGTTTAAGACCTTTATTTACTTGAAAATACCAAATTCCAAATAAAGTTTCCTCCGTTTCTTCCATTTCCATCTTTATTTTGTAACAAAAATTTCGGAAAAAAACAAAATCTTTTTAGATAAAAAAGATAGATTAGGGTTTTATTTCCATATGATTTCATCAGGTCTCTTTATTTTTCGATATGGCTCGTCAGCTCCACCGATAAATATCCGATGGATGTCCCTTGTCATTTGTCAAAAATCTAGACTCCGTCGATGACAAAAACCGGACGAATTTAGAGACTCTTCCTATATATTTTGATTAAAGTTCTTAAGTGTCATTGCTATTGTCAAATTTCGATAGAAATGAATTTTGAGTGAGAGATAAAATTTAAGATTTCTCGCGTATGAGTTCATATGGGTTTATGGTAGTTCAGACAACTTTGCTATTGAACAAATGAACTGCACCTGTTGAAATTTGACATATTCATTGACATTTAAGAACTTTAACGCATAGATAATTTAAAAAGATCGCAAAAAAATACAGAAAATACTGAAAAAATCAGCTGTTTTCGTGAATTTTACATTGGGTGTTATGTGCGACTAGAGGTTTATTTGTGATATTTTTAAAATGGCACTACAGATTTTCACGAAATTTCAGTGAAATATTCTCAGACACTATCCTGATATTCCACCCAACTTTTGTAAGGATGAAACATGATTAAAAGGTTAAAATCATCAAGATTTAGCATTCGTTATTTTAAATTCAAATTTCCCGCCATATATCGCACGGCACGCACGGCAGCTGTTACATTTGACATTAATTTGACTTTGTCATCTGTGTTTGTCATGGCATTTGTTTATTTTTTTTGTATTGTAAAACGTTTTCGATTTTTTACCATAAAGTTCATTTAAAATCCAAAAATACCAGTGTTATCTTTTTAAAACAAAATAACACCACAAAATAGACGCCCAGGGTATCAAAACGGACGGGCCAGGGTCCTCCACTTTGTTGACGTCACATCCAGGGCTGATTTTTTTTGATGGTCACATCACGACACAGCTGATTGTCTTTAAAATATTGAAGTTGAAATGAAGGTTCATGAATATTTATTTTTTTTTTATATATAGCCGGTTTTGAGATTGTTTTTACTATATTCTTACGGAACAATTTTTTTTTTAATGTATATTAATCCTTAATTCTTGAGAGCCGCTTCATTAGCTCACCCAAAAATTAAAATGAAAACAGAAGCGAATGTGACAAACACAGATGACGAAGTCAAATAGATGTCAAATATAACAGTTGGCATGCGGTATATGGCGGGTAATTTGAATTCAAAACAAGAAATGCTAAATCTTGAAGATTTTAACCTTTTAATCATCTTTGGTAGAATATCGGGATGGTGTCTGAGAATATTTCACTGAAATTTTGCAGAAATCTGTATTGCCATTTTGAAAATATCCTAAAAAAACGTCTGACGTCCCATAAGACCCAATGTAAAAGTCAGCCCCCAGAGAACAGCTGATTTTTCCAGGGTCGTGGCCTGTATATTTTTGTTGGCCATGGATAGCCTAGAGTTCCTGTATGTTGACATATTTGGATATACAATCAAGGCCAACACAAAAATAGAGGCCACGACCCTGAAAAAATCAGCTGTTCTCCCGGGGCTGAATTTTACATTGAGTCTTATGGGAGGTCAGACGTTTTTTTATGATATTTTCAAAATGGCACTACAGATTTCCGCAAAATTTCAGTGAAATATTCTCAGACACCATCCCGATATTCCACCAAAGGTTTGTAAGGAAGCAACATGATTAAAAGGTTAAAATCTTCAAGATTTAGCATTCCTTATTTTGAATTCAAATTACCCGCCATGTACCACATGCCAACTGTTATATTTGACATGTATTTGACTTTGTCATCTGTGATTGTCACATTCGCTTCTGCTTTAAACTTAATTTTTGTGTGAGCTAATGAAGCGGCTATGAAAAATTAGGGATTACCATACATTTAAAAAGAATTGTTCTGCCAGAATAAAGTAAAAACAATCTCAAAAACCGCTTTATTTAAAAAAAAAATCAAATATCCATGAACCGTCATTCCAACTTCAATATTATAAAGACAATCAGCTGTGTCGTAACGTGACCATCAAAAAAAAATCAGCCCCGGATGTGACGTCAACAAAGTGGAGGATCGTGGCCCGTCCATTTTGATAGCCCTGATACAATATATCCAAATATGTCAACATACAGGGACTCTAGGATAGCCCTGAGCATACATATTAAGGGGGGTAATGGGAGGAGTAACATTTATTATGACAGTTTACTAAGAGTGCTGTCTAATTATAAACAATGCTAAGAGTAAATACAATCTAAGGCCATTATTTCGGTAAGTAACATAACAATTATGATTGTCTGATCGCCATTTTGCATTTCGCCATTCCAACTTAAACATCAGAATACAAAGCAGGGAGAGACTATTAGCAAGCAAGCATTGTGATCAACCAACCGTGGTGGACGAGAATAATGCTTTGCTCTTTGTATCGAAGCTAAACAAGAGAACTACTTCAGGAGAAACGTAGTAAATCAGACATTTTTAAAAATGAATAAATAGTTTACCAAAAATAAACTCATTTTTAGTATTAGCTACAAACGCGAAATTTAGTGCCCGTGGAGTTTTTGTTTCTCTCATATTTTTCCATGGGTATCTTGAAAGCTTAACGCCACGGGGGTCCAAGATCTAATGGACACCTAACAGTGGCGGCTCGTGACAGTAAAGTTTGTGAGTTCTGCCGATAGGGTATAAAAAATGCTACTTTTTGGTTGGTAAAAGTTACAATGCCTAGGAAAAAATAGCGTTTTTACAAAAGATTTAATTCACATTCACTACTTTAGCATAATATGTACTCACCAATGTTTTGCCTGCACGTATTTTCTAGACATCTCGTACACTTTTGCATTGGCGTAGCTGGGGGGGGGGGGGGGGCCAGGGGGGGCCTGGCCCCCCTGAAGTCCCTCAGGCCCCCCTAAGATATTTTAGGCCTCCCCTACCGACTACTAGTAAAAGAACATGACGCTGAAAATGCATACTTTTCTATTATTATTCGGGAAATATTCAAATAAAATAGGTGCATTAAAATTTAAAATCATTCAGATAATGTTTACATTTCAGGAAAAAGCCCTTGTCTTGCGGAATTAGGCTTTTTCTCTTTAAATTATCGGTAACTTTTCTGCACTTATGCAATTTCCCGAAAATATTTTTTAAATTTAAACATAATTATGTATATTGAATATTTCATACATATTGGCGACATCTTGTAAAATATTATAGAAGTGTAAGTTAAATTTCCCATTTAATAAAGACAGCGACCTTTGCCCCTCTGTTTCCGAAATCGGGTTGTAGATGTCGTACGGTTATAAAAGACCTTTTTAAACTGTTTTTCTAAAATAAATATAATTATCTCTTTAGTTTTTTTGAGGTTAGCGTTTAGTGTCTTATGAAAATTTTCCGATTTTGGTGACAATTTCATAACCATTTTCATATTAAGATTTCCCACGTTGTTAAATGGAATAAATTCGTCGAGCAATACCGGGAAATTTTTAATATTAATTCTTCTACTCTAAGAGCAGAAATGACCGTTTTAAAGAATTGTACTTTTCGGTTAAATCAAACTGTTGGTCATGATTCTATCAAACAACATATAGCAGAAAACACCTATCCAAACCTCTACCAACTTTTTAAAGTTGCGAGTATTCTTCCAATTTCAAGTGCAACTTGCGAGAGGTCTTTCTCTGCCATGAGGAGAGTTTTTAGTTGGCTTAGAACAACTATGACTCAAGAGAGACGCTCAGGTTTGTCATTGTTATTCATAGAAAAAGATGTTGAGGTCGACTTAGACAGTGTGGTAGACGCTTTCTGTCAGCGACGTAGAAAACTTTCTTTGTAGAATTGCTGAATCACATACTTCCTGTGTATACATATAAATAAGTTGGTAAATGTATTATTAAATTTGTTATATTAAAATATTAGAACATTTAATGCGCGTATTTTTTTTTTATTCATTGCACACTTTGCACGACTCTTTAAAACCTATGTTTGCTTTTTGTTCAAGATAGACCGGGGCCACGGCCCCCCCTGAAAAGCAAGGCTAGCTACGCCAATGCACTTTTGGACAGTACTCGAATAAGTTTGTATACTTAAATGTATTTAAATTTACTTTCACATTTAACTCACTAATATAATTTTTAAATTTAAATTTTACCATAATTAAAAAATAATTATATTATTTTTTAAAAATCAAGTCAATTCTTCGATTTTTTTTGCCGCGAATTTGTCTATATATTTGTCGTTAAAGTTTATAGTGACAATTTTCTTTTCCATTGACAGCATTGTCACTGCCACTAGACGTTCTTCAACCATAGAATTGCGTAAAAAAGATTCCGTCCAAGATTTATCTCCACCAAACAAAAGGCACGGAAAACAAAAAAGAGAATTATTTTTATTGCATCCGCATATCCAGTCGTTTCTGGCATAAATTTCTCTTGTAAAAATCCTTTTATACGATTTTCCTCGGCTTGAACCACACTTTTCTATTAAAATATCGGGCAATGGCCGTCCTTCTTCTTTCAGTTTTTCTTCATAAGTAAAGAGAGAGAATTTTTTTACATTAATTAAATTATCCACCACATTCATTGTGACACTATTATACGAAAACAAACAACAAACACGACCATAACCTCCCGCTCATGCGTCTGGCGTCTTCTAAATAAATAAATGCGCCCGCAAACACGCAACGTTGAGCCCGCCCGCCCGGAATTGTACTGGAACTGCAAGTTTTGCAGCTCTATTTTTGCCTAGATTTCGCTATCTAAACCCATGAGCAAGTGCGGTGCGGGGCGAAGGAAGGGGTTCCTATCCGAGCACAGATCTCGTTAGCCGCCCAGCTACGTTGTGTTGCAATTTAGCGGCGCAACAATGCCATTAACTTCATTTGACCGACTGTGAAATGCGGCCTTCGGCAACGGCGCGCGGCGTCATATTCAACACACGTACGCGATTTGAAGGCCTACTATACCAACACCTGACCGAAAATATACTGCTATTCCAATAATTTTAGAAATAAAATAATTATATCAGAAAAATAGCAGCGGCTGAAAAGTAGTTCTGCAGCTCTGCAGCCCTTATGTACTAGTCGCCCCTGACATCTAATGAGTGTTGACAGTTAACTGTTTCGTCCTTATGGAACTCAAGGTTAGAGCTAACCAGAGGTGGTGTAACCTTTAAACTGGAGTTATAATTAACAGCTAGGTGACTCGCTAATGAGAAACCGGCCCTTAGAAATCCAGCTTGAGACCTTGGATGATTTTGTTTATCCTTTATCAGGATGGATAGGAATTTTTTCTGTATAGGTAGGTATTTAGGTAGCACTTTTTATTTTAGACTTACTATTTTTTGCATATTTGCAAAGCAATGCCTATTGCAAACATTAATTGGATTTTTATTAATTTGTTTGCCATTGTTGCTGCATTGGTTGGCTACACCGAGTTTCTGTTTGTTGTTTCCCATTATTAAAGTTGAGTTTAAAAAAATTTTGAAAATAGACGAGACTCAAAGGTTTATTGTCCCAAATAAACTTATGTGAACAAAATTATTTTTAACAAGAAAGTCAGAAATTAGTAAGTTTTTTTTAGTACATAAAAATTTTTTCGTGGATAAGCGGGTATAGAAAGGTTTTGTTTCTGTTGTATTTTTCCGTGGGCAGGTCGAAAGCTGTACACATACGGCAAAAATGCATTGACCCGACCCGAGGGACAAATTATGTCATAACTTGTTTCATTTTCGCTTGGTATATTCTGATCATGATATTTTCGTCTGTGTTTGTTATGATTTTAGATTTAGTGTAGTTCAAGTCTATATTTTTAGCTGCTGTATCCAGTTCTTTCAGCATTTTTATCAGTTCTTCTTTCTTATCTGTTATTAAGGCGATATCATCAGCATTTGCTTATTTCTTCCCAATCTTAGTTTTTAAAAACATCTTCTAGAGCCTGGTTAAATAGTTGAGGGGATATTTTGTCACCCTGGCTGACATCTCTTCTTATGCGGATCGGCTTGGTTCCCTTGTGAATTTTGATTGATTTTGTTACTTCGGTATATATATTGGCTATTATATCTGTTTATCTGTGAATGATCTGTGATCTATTCGGCTATTAATTAAAGATGCTTTTACTGTCCAGTGCTCAATGCTATCTAAAATTTTTTCAGTCTACCCAAGTAACATTTCTTTATTTATAGCAGAAGCTAAAAGGTTGCCAGCGCCTTGCCTTAAAACCATTAGTTTCAATGTTTGGTCGCTAGCACGTTCCCATTACCCTTATATACCCCTTAGACCTCCTAAATGGGACTCCCCAATTGGTGGTGGCAACCTATGTATTAAACTCACTATAAAACCATAAGAAATAAACTCCAGCTTCGCCCTCTAGCGGTTCCACCAGTATAGAACCTTTTAGAGCCTAAAGCTATTATGCCAGGTTCTAAAAGCAACTCAGAAACGTCCTCTGTCCTATTATAAAACTAGATTTGGTAATTTGGTGTCCTGGCGATTCTGCTGAATACCATAATACCTTTAGAGTAAAGAAGTTTTCCTATAAAAGCTATGGCGATATTTTAGATTCACAATGGCTATATAAAATAATTTAGGTCACAAAATTGCAAAAAATGTCAGAGTCCCAAAATTATTTTATCACGTAAAAATATACCGAGTTTATCGTTTTGTTGATGATCAAATTGCCTGCCAGATTTATTTTTCTGATAAAATCGTATCAAAAAAGCTCTCAAAACAAGCGCGCCAGCTCAAGAATGCTTTTTAATAGTTTTTTGATAACAAAATAACAAATACTTAAAATAAAAAAAAATCATTTACACTATTCACCATTAAAAAAGTGTGTTTGGTTTACATAAATCAAAATTAAAGTAAAATTATTGTTAAAAAACACTGCTAAAACGACTAGATAAATATTTTCTCTTTACAATATTTTTTAAATAAATTTATATACGCCATTATGGTTTTATAGTGGTCACTTGGTTTTATTTGTTACTGTATCGCAACAAGGATATTTGAGTGCCCTTATGAAACCAACAAAAAAGAACAATGTAAACATAGTCAACATAACCTCACTTAAATTTTTGGTATTTGTTTATAAAGTGATTAAAAGCGTATAATTCAACACTTTTAAATGTTTTTTATCGTGCAATTTCGACACAATCGAGAGGGCCAGTGTAAAGATATTCGTTGTGCCTGCAGATTGGAGGGCAACCTCATATATTGGCCGTCTAAACAGGCCTTATCTAGGCCTGGGTGTCCTACCCAGGAGGACGGAAACTCAACAATTATTAATTATTGGGCTTTAAATAATCAATCTTGCAATAGGTAGGTACCAATGTGTACCTAGGTATATCTATTATTTTTACAAGAAGTACCTAAAAAAATAAAAGACGAAAGTATTTACTTACTTCTGTTAGAAGGAAACAAGGTTTTATATGGCAGCCTATTTAAATAATATTTAATATACAGCTATGGGTAACTATATAAATACAAAAGAATTAAGTTTACCTTTAAGCCTTCCTATAAAACCTTTTAAAAATGCCTAAAAGTAATGGCAAAAACCAAAAGTCTAAAGCTTATATTTACCACTCTTAAAAGCCTTAAGGAAACTAGGTTCTATATGGCCGCCTATCTAATCATATTTACTTTAAAACTACTGGTAACTATAAAAACAAAAGGATATAAGATAACCGTTTAACTCTATTATAAAACACTTTTGTGATGACCTAAATTAATGAAAAAAACTAAATGACCAAAGTTTATATTTATTTCTTTTTAAAAACTTTAGGTAAAATGGTTTTATAAGACCATCTTTATAAATCAGAAATCAATAAAACCAAAAGTATCTAAAAGGAACAGAAGGAATATCAGTTTTATTATACTCCCTTTATAAATCACTTTTTGGTTGTATAACACCCCTTTAGGTAATTGGCTATATAAATTACCTTTATGTAGCTAAATTGATCCTAAAACCCATAACAGCACCCTCTAAATAACCTAGGAACCAAATTGATAAAACCTTGAGTGGTAATAATGTTACTTGGGTATAACCCCTTTATAGCAAACTAAAACTATTTAAAAAAAATCGGCTGTACACAAGCGTCTAATAAAAAAACCTGCGGGTTTCTTTGATAAGGCACAAAACAGCTTTCAAATATAAGCATACGTAAGCAGGCTGTTTCTGGAAATGAAATTCTTTGTATTTTTCCAACCGAATATTTTCCATTAATTTTAACCTTATCTGTACCGAGTTATAATTTCCGACGTAATTCCAGCAAGCCAACAAGCTTTATTAAAATGATAACATCAATCCGGAAGCAAAAACGAATGGAAAAAATCCATGCTTTCCTTTGGAAAGGAAAGGAATGAATTAAAGTATCGTTAGAAAAACATTTTAGCTATTTAGCTTATCTTGAAAGCGAACAATTGATGGATTTATGTCGTGTAACTGATTTAGTTTTTTACACAGTATTTTTTTGTTGTAAATATTTTGGGACCCTAAAAGGCCACCAAACGGTGTATTATAAAAACTACACAGATAAAAAAATTATATCAAATATTTTTCTTGCTATACATATCTAGTTTTGAAAAATCGCTGGATGTAGAGGTATTGTGTTACGCGGATGACATAGGAGCAATCATCAGAGACATTCCAGAAGAAGAATTATCTGGTAAGATACAAGAAGTACTAAACACTGTAAAAGACTGGTGTGATAGGGAACAGATGTCTGTTAATCCCAGAAAAAGAGTCATTATACCGTTCACCTGTAAAAGAAAGCTAGACTTATTGACTCATCCGGAGCTTAACGGTGAAATAATTCATTCATTTGCGTCAGAGGGTAAATACCTAGGGGTCACTCTAGATAAAACTCTCAGCTGGATTGCCTATTTGGAAAAGGTAACTCGCAAAGCCACACTGTCCCTATGGACATGCAAAAGAATTTGCGGAAAAACCTGTATATAACAGACATTGTGAAGGGGAAGGGACATCAAAGAACCTCAAGGGCCAAACTAACCAGCTTACAACGACAGGCCAGTCTTGCCATATGTGGTGCAATGACCTCTAGTCCATTAACTGTGCTTGAATGCTTACTAACCTTACCTCCGCTTCACATTTTCCTAAAGGCGGAGGCACGAAGAGCAACTTATAGAATAAGGGCCAACCACCAGGATGGCAGGGCAAACAAAGTGATATTAACAGGCCTAATTATGGAACAAGAGTTGGATGCAACTCTAGGAATGATATTCGACGTCATGCCCAACACAGTGTATAGCAGAAAGCTACACAACTTTATACTCCCAAAGAGGGAGGACTGGTTAAAGAACGACCAATTTTTCAGACAACGATAATATTTTCTGGTATACCGATGGATTCAAAATGCCATCAGGCCAGGCCATCTGGGCACGAGGGAAATGAGGCCGCAGACGAAGCAGCCCTGGGGATATCATACAATGCTGCTAAATTAACCATATTAAAATGGATGGAGAGCAACTTCCAACAATATTGGATGAATATACCAGAACTGGCCCACTCTAAAGAGTTAATTCAAAGACCTTGTCAAAAGAGAGCCAGGAATATCATTGGACTTACCAGACAGGAGATCCGTATAGTGACTAGACTTTTTACGGGTCATTGTCGACTAAGAGTATCCATGCACAGCATGGGAATAACAGAAGAGACCGAATGTAGACTAGAAATGTAGGATGACGAAACGAACAGTTAGACATGTACTGTGCGAATGTCCGGCTATTGCACGTTTACGTCAAAACACTTTCGGTAAAAACACTTTCGGTAAACCTCAGATTGATTCAGAAGATCTGAACAGTGTCTCACCCAAACTGATAGCTAATCTTTTTGGAGGATTAGGCATACAGTGGTGAGAAACTACTCAAAAGTGAGCCACAATAGACTCACTAGTGGTCCCAGTGGAAGGGCTGCAAGGCCCACTCACATATGAATCATTATTAGCTAGTTTTGAAGAGTAACTCAGGATTTCAAAAGAAAGAATGTTACTTAAATTAATATTGCATTGAATATATTGGTTTAGATTTACCTAAAGAAAACCGTTTTTAAGAAGGAGCTCTAAATGGTTTTCACTTATCGCAATGGGGTTTTGAATGCTCGGTGCATTTAAGTCTCTTCTTAAAAGTGCAGATTTTTGCCGACAATATTTTTTTTTTTGGATCTCTCTGCACTGCACTCTTAACGCCTTCATGAAATTTTAATTATTTTATGGTTCCTTTTTGTTTTAAATACTTTTCCCATAAAAGAGTTATTTCAAAACTCATTATATGCCATTTGCAGAAGTCCTTCCTAAAATTAAACAAAGAATTACTTAAACTAAAGGTTCTTTTTAGTTGGGCAAAAAAACAAACGAAATGTAGCAAATTCTCAAAATAATTGTCCGTTGGGTGTTATGAACATTTCATAATGTTCAAGGGATTTCAGAAAACATAAGACGAATATGCAAACACTAATATAAAAACAGTATTTTCATCGGGATATACGACAAGGAGTTTTGTAACTGAAACAAAACCAGAAAATCCCTCAAATAATAAGGAATGAGTATTTACCAAGTCCCATGTGAGTGTCGTAATTGATATGTAGGTGAAACGAAGCGCCCTCTTCAGGGTAGATTAGACGAACAGCTAAAAAGTACCCAATTAGGGAAGAAGCTAAAGTTTTGCATAAGGAGGCGCATTGGCACAAATTTATTGAATAGCGTTTATAATGCAGAATAAAGAAGTTTTCAGTCAAACAAGCACGGACATACCAAACATATGGAAACCACTCCTTAAAGAAGACAAGCGTCCAAGGAGTAAAAAGGGGGCGGGCCGTCACACCTAACTGCACACAAAGTATTATTAGTAATAGCTTTAGACTGAATTGTTTGGTTTACACTTAAAACGGTTAAAGATACTGACTAACCGAAACGTCGTGTTTAAAATAAATAAAGACAATGGAAGTCCGAAATTTTGTTTCCACAAAGCAGCTAATCAAACTTGCTCCAAAACCTTATGGAATACAGTTAAAGATATATATTGCAAATCAACAATCAATGAAATTAACCAAGTTTCTGATAATAACAAAAAACTAACAGATCCTAAAGAAATTGCTGATTCATTTAATAAATATTTTGCTAATGTAGGTGCCGATTTAGCTACACAAATACAAAAACCACAAAAAAATCCCCTAAAAAAGAGAAAAATTTTAAATCATAATTTTACTTTAAAACAAACAACGGAAACTGAAATAGAAAATATAATAAAAAGGCACCAGGAGCTGATAAAGTAAAAACGGAAACCATAAAAAACATTGTTGAACACATAGCTGGCCCGTTGGTACATATAATAAACACTTCCTTTAAAAACGGTATAGTGCCAAATAAGTTTAAAATCGCAACTATTAAACCATTTCATAAAGCAGGAGACAAAGATAGTATGTCAAACTATAGGCCCATTTCCCTCATTTCTCACTTTGCCAAGATCTATGAGAAAGTTCTGATCGAAAGACTTCAAAAATATTTGAAAAAATACTCGATTATTTCTAAAAAACAGTTTGGGTTCCAAAAAGGAAAAAACACACAAGATGCTATTGCATCTTTAACTACGAAAATATATGGGTCACTAGAGAGCGGTAAGCCTTCACTTTGTGTATTCCTTGATCTTGCGAAGGCGTTCGACACTGTGAGCCATTCCCAGTTGTTGGAGTCTTTGCGGGATCTGGGGGTAAGAGGGATATCATGGAGGCTTTTTCAATCCTTTCTAACTAACAGAAAACAATATACAAGCATCAAAGGTCAGTTAAGTGGAGAGGAAGAAGTCCTTTTTGGTGTTCCTCAGGGAACAGTGATTGGCCCAACTCTTTTTATCCTCTATATTAATAGTATTCTTGAACAACCATTAGAAGGTGACGTGTTGAGTTTCTGCGATGACACAGTTATATTCTTTATAGCAGATACATGGGATCAATTAAAAACTTTGACAGAAAAAAATCTCAAAGAACTTTTTAAAATATTCGATCAAAAACTTTTAACAATAAACTATAAAAAAACTTTTCATGCCCTTTTCTTGTAATAGCAGAGGCTTGCCAAACTTTGATACTCTTAACGTTAATAACATAAATTTAAAATCTACGAACACAATTAAATACTTAGGAGTGCACTTCGATCCTAATTTAAAGTGAAACATCCACACTAAAAAAGTTGCAAATACAATCCGGGTAATGCATTTTAGACTTAAATATCTAAGAAAAATATTGGACATTAAACAATTAAAAATTTTGTATTATTCTTTGGTTGAAAGCAGAATTCAATATGGAGTCCTAGCATGGGGTGGAGTACATGATGCACATATAAAAAAACTAAATACTGTCCAAAAGGGAATTTTAAAAATAATGTACTCAAAAAACTATCGGTACCCATCAAACTTAATATACAAAGAGTCAAAAGTATTTGATACTAGGCAAATGTTTTACTACCAGATTAGCTTGTACTGCTTTAAGAACAAAAATCTATTAAATATCCAAAACCATACTCAAATACTAGATATGTTTCTCAATACAAAATAAAGGAAAATAGAGCTCTTTAAAATATTGGCCAAAGACATCATATTTATCTCCTTCCAAAAGTTTTCAACCACTTTCCATTAGAACTTAAGAAATCTTTTATCGAAAATCAAATATCTTTCAAAAAATTTAAAAAATATGTAAAAATTTTGCTTTTAGAGAAATCTCGCGAAGAAATTAATAATGTATTAAATGTATAATCTTGTTTCTACTTTTGGGCTTAGTTTATACAGGGTGTCCCAGAACTAATGGTACATAGTTAAACTGTAGATTCCCTGGGTCAAAATATTACGATTTAGCCACACTTACCTTAGTCCAAAAGTTCGTACTAACCGAGATACAGGGTGTTAAACTTTATTTTTTCAATTTGTTTTTCTTTAATAACTTTTTTACTAATTAATATTTTTGCAAAAAATGACCAGCGGGTAATTTTTTTTGAAATTGGCAAGACGATTCCGTTGAAAATTTTGATGTACAGTGTACAGGGTGTTCCCTGGACCACTAGCATTGCATTGAAATCAGTGACTTTTTTTTGTGCCTCGATGTATACCAGTTTTTATATAAAATAATGGTTTTCCCATCCTTTTTATGTAAAAAAGTTATACTGTTTTAAAGTCGCTCAGAGCAACGGTTTTTGAAATTCTTGCATTTAAAGTTTTTATTGCATGTGAGTGATATGCCTAATTTATATGATATATTGTATGATACTTTCTTCAATTCATTCTACTAATTAATATTTTTGCCAAAACTAACCAGCATGTAGGTTTTTCTGAAATTTGCAAGCTGATTTCCGTTGTAAAATTTTATGTACAATGTACAGGGTTTCTTTGGACCATTACCATTGCATTAAAATCATCATTGTATTTTTTTGTGCCCCGGTGTATACTTAAGCAGGTTTTTAAACAGAATATTATTTTAATTATTAAATAATTATTAACAACAAAAGAAAATAAAAACCAATTATAAAAATTATACATATTTTATTGCAACAACAAATTTTTAGATAGAAAAACAAAAAAAAATCTACAATAAATGTTCAAAATGGCCACCGTTAACCTGAAGACATTTGTTTATTCGCTTATTATACAAATGTCTGATTTTAAAATAAAGATTTGCATTTCTGAACACCTCTCCAGCATTTTGAATTTTTTGAAATAGTTCTTCTTGGGTATTTATCTAGCCTGCAATAATAAACAGTTTTAAGTTTGATTTACTATTTGTCAATTTAAAAATTTTAACTTAGTTGCTAAGAGCGCTATGCTTAAGAAATTTTAAATTTTTTTAAATAAATAATAAAATATTAATTTTATTGATAATTAAAAATTTTTTTCAAAACAATTAAAAAATACTTGCATTAATAAAGTATACGTACTTACCATTTTTAAAAAAACGAATACGAAGAGGTTGTTGTTCCTCATTAAAAATAAAGCTCTACGCAGTTGCAATAACGGACAATGATAACACACTTATGATAATCCAAGAACCACCCTGTATATTTTTTAACTTAATATTTCTTAAGAAAACATTCAATCTTAGAATGCTATAAAAAAGTATTGATTATAGCTAATATGTATGAAGTAGGTAAGAATTTAATCAAAAATCTTCTAATTTAAATATCTTGAAAACCGTTCCTCTAAGCGCTATAACTTTTTTACTTAAATAAAATTAAAAAATTAATGTTTTTAATAGAATCTTGTATACACCGAGGAACAAAAAAGTTAGACCTATTTTAATGTAACGGTACCGACCCAGAGAACACCCTGTATAATATTTTTTTTTACCAAAATTAAGCTGCCCATGCCCAGAAACCACCAAACCGATTTTTTTGTGCAAAATTATTAATTAGTAGAAAGAATTGAAGAAAGTATCATACATAAATTAGGCATATCACTCACATGCAATAAAAACTTTAAATGCAAAAATCTCAGAAATCGTTGCTCTGAGCGACTTAAAAACAGTATAACTTTTTTACATAAAAAGGATGGAAAAACCATTATTTTACATAAAAACTGGTATACACCGAGGCACAACAAAAATACACTGATTTTTATGCAATGGTAGTGGTCTAAGGAACACCCTGTACATTGTACATCAAATTTTTCAACGGAATCCTCTTGCTAATTTTAAAATAACTTACACGCTGGTTAGTTTTTGCAAAAATAATAATTATTAAAAAAGTTATTAAAGAAAATCGAATTGAAAAAATAAAGTTTAACACCCTGTATCTCGGTTAGCACGAACTTTGGGACTAAAGTAAGTATGGCTATATCGTAATATTTTGACCCAGGGAATCTACAGTTTAACTATGTACCATTAGTTCTGGAACACCCTGTATAGGTAATATTGTTTTGTTTTTTAATGTAGTGTTGTATTTGATATGCTTGTATGGCAGAACACAAAATCCTAGCGCGACGTTTTTGTCTTTAGGAATGTGATTTGTTCTGGGAGCGTAACTGTTATAATGTGTTATATCTACTCTGTATTAATTATTAAATTAAATTGAAAAAAAAAAAATGAAATTGAAAAATGTTTAAGTTTTTGAATTAAAGTGCATATAATTTAGATTGTTTAAATCAACAATATGGTCTATTGAATCAGCGTGTATGCTTAAACATCATCCTATCGCTTAAATCAATCTTAATTTGCATACTTTGTATGCAGAATTTTAACCATAAATCCTACCTTAAGATCTCGTAGAGTATGTAGTGACGACTTTAATGACAATGTTTATATTAAACACATGTATTTCTGCCTACCTCACATAATTACAAGTAATGACCAGAACATGTCTAGCCTATTGTTATTAGGGGCCGCCCGTTGTAAGGGTCCCACATAGCACAAAAATCACATCAACATTAAATTAACGTGAACAAAAATAACAAAGATTTTTTTTACTTGAAAACAACCTCATACCATGTGATGTTTATTTTGTTAAATCTACATGCTTAAAGATAACTTAAAAACAAGGAGAAATCAAGTTATAAAAATCCACTTTTTGCTGAAGTTTCTGGTGCTGTCTATATAACGTGTTTTTTACCCTCGTTATTTTCATGTACCAAATTCACACTTGAAAAGTCCTTCACAACATGTTCTAAAACGCCACTAGATGAAGACTTCTCAAACCTACTAACTTTCTGCGTCTTTTTTAGTCACATTTTTTTAATAAATTTTTTTAACTTAAAAGAAACGCGAAATGAAGTTATAAAAGTTTACTAGTTTAAGACTACAACTCTTCAAGACAATTTTAAAGATGGCGCTCAAGGCAAGACAAAATATCTATATATCTATCTATATACATTATGTTTTTTTTAAAAGCTAAACAAGATTTTTTAACAGTAAACACTTTCACAGAGTATTAATGCGTCTATCAGGTTAAATGACTGATGCGTCGTGATCGTAAAGGATCAGGGATCAGTTTCTTAACTGGTTTTTGGAGTGTAGATTTCGATAGGTGGCGCTGCTGCTAGTAAAATCTCAAAATTATTCAGTAGAAAAGCCATGCAAGTCGCGTTTTAAAATTCGTGTAGAAAAGGCGTGAATCTAATGTGATTTTAACGTTTTTAAAAATCACTTGAAACTAACGTAAAAACAGTGCTGTTTTAATTTGATAATGGCGTTATTATAACGCAGTTTTTAGCAACGTTATTTTTTATAACGTTAATGAATGACCTATTAAGCTTGTTTTCATATATGAAATAAACGTTTTTTTCTAGCAGCTTTTAAAATCAACGTTTTTTTTTCTCACGCCTTTTTTTACGTGTTAAACACGTGATTGTGGGGTGGGGGCGCAAAAGGGTGGGTGTGATGTATTTTTCAAGCAGCACTTAATTAAATTTGAATATTCGTATTACCTAACAATGCAAATCCAGTGCAAGAAATCATATGTTCTCTGGAAGATCCATGTTTTCTTATTTTCTCGAAAAGATGATGCAAATCTTTCACACCCGTTCGTGTCCAGTTAGGGTTAATTCTTGATGCCGTATTATAAAACAACACACACTGTTAACCCCCACTTTTCGTATTCTTCCATTAACTTTGTTATCATATCCTCCATGTCTTTTTTTATCATTAGCAAACTATAGTTTGTATAAGGTAAATCGGTCGTTAAGTTGTATTCCCATGCCGCGTCGTGTATCTTACTTTTCCAGTTTTTTAGAACTACTGCGATATATATTTTAAAAAGGGTTGGAGAGATACAACATCCCTGTTTTAATTTGAAAGTCGATTTCCAATTTTAATATTAGATTTTGACCCTTTGTGTAGTTCTCTTATGGCTTTTATTTACGCATAAATGATATTAGATTGCTCTAACACGGCCTATACTTTTTTTTACCGGAACGGTATCATATGATTTTGTAGGTCCACAAAGGTAACATGATTCTCTATATTTCTGGCACTCCTTTTCCAATTACTTGTTTAAGACAAAAACCATTATCACTACAAGATCTGCCTGCACGAAACTCACTTTGTTCTTCTTGTTCGTGAAAATCGTTCTCTATTAAATCTCTAAGACTCCTACCATACAATTTATTTAGACTAGTGGTTACTAAAATTCCTTTGTAATTGTTGCAGTCCAGTTTGTTTCCATTTTTATGTATTGAGAATATTAATACAATTTTCTACTCATCAGGTACTGGATATCCGTTTATGCATTGATTGAAAATATATGTGATTATTTCTAGTGGTTTCTTATTGAGCATTTTAGCGTATATTTCTGCATGTCCGCTAGCTTTTCCAGATTTAAGCTTTTTAATACTATTCTTCTTTTATTTTTCGATGATTACTTCCTCTCCATGTACTTCTATGTCCCTCCTCGGAGAGGCTAAAAGATATTCGTGTATGAGTAAAACCTTGCATTAATGCTCTTTAGTAAAAAAATACATTTTGTTGCTGACTTCAAATAAATTTAAAACATAAACACAAAATATATCTTCTGCATCCAGTTAATTCTATTACACCTTAATTCCAGGTATAAGTAGGTATTACACCATTCTTAGCTTTGATATCATCTCAACGAATATACATTTAGCAGCAAAGGTTTGACGTTATTAAGACGTCTTGCTTGGATATATTAAGCGACTTTAAGACTTAAATTTGAATTTAAATGCACTGCTGACTGATGGCAAAACAATACCCACCTCACAGTTTTGTATACAAAAACAGGTAAAAGCTAGGCACAGCTAAAGACCCTGTATGTATGACGTATTTTAAGGAAATAGACAAACTTATCAAGGCCTAGAAAACACGGTTGAATGTACACTTTTTGTTACATAAGAAAGAAGAGGAACTGTTCCAGGCTCAATCAAAAAATATGGAGCAAAAACAATTTTAAAAAAATTTACAATAGCTTCGTTCGACGTTGTACTGGTATCGGACAGTTAGTTTTCCGTTCCATCAAGCCACTTAAATTGGTTTCGGACTCCTCTGAAATACAAGAATTGAAGACAGGCGCATTAGAAATGTTTGCTCTCTCTCTTTTCTTTGTCTGTATTTTTCATATGTTGCCCTGGAAAAATTGTATGTCAATTGTCATCCACTTCTTGACAAAATATTTTTAGTTTACATCACCTGAGATAAAAATATACCATAAAATTACATTAAATTTACATTTGTCTGAGAAAATTAAAAAAACAGAGAATAACCCAAAAAAATTTTGTCAAAATAAATTGAGTTTCACAACCAATTTCAACACATGACAAAATGCCGGGTAAGCCACGTAAATATGTATACAAATATTTTTTAAATTTCCAAAAAAAAAGTACATCATCTGAGCATCTGTTGATTTTTTTGAAAGAGCCTCTTAATTTTTATTTCTACGAAGCTGCCACACATGAAAAAAAGCTATACGGATCATAGGGTAGCCTGCTTAGAAAAAGAAAAACTAGTTTAGCAGGTGATTGAATAGGAACATAAGGGTTTACCCTGATCGCAGCAAATCCCGGTGACCTGTGAACTAAAAGTTAAAAGAAGAGGTGTAACACCGGATGTGAAATTTTACACCAGATTTGGCGGAAGAACACACGACTTCGCTTTAAGGCATCGACATTAAGGTCATTAACTATATATACGTACCAAAGTACAAGCTACAAAATGTGATTTTCCTAACCTCTTAAAAGTATTACGATCTCTATTTCCTAAAAATAAATAAAATCACAAAAACTTTGTGAATATTAAGACTTTCTATAATATATAGGTAATTTTACAAATATTTTATAAAAATGAAATTACAAAATACAAATAAATAAATATATACATTTCACATAAAACTTGTAACATTAGAAAAAATAAATATTTTTTCACAAGTTTCGCCCAAAAATTTTGCTAGTGCATGTTCGTTTTAATTTTTTTGTTTTTTAATTTAGTTTATTAGGCAGTCTGTAGTTGTTTATAGTTTGTGTAAAATAATATAATTTTATCTGCATTTTAAAAAACTAAAATTAAAAATGTATTCTGATAATCCTATGTATTGTAATAAAAAATGTGTAATAAAAAAAAATAGTGTTTCCGTAATTTTTTCAAATAAAATTTACATACAATAAGCAAGTTTGCAAAGTAATTCACAAATCTGTTTTTTCTGTGTGCAGTTTTAATTTAGAACTCTCAAATTTCCACTTTGCCTTCGATTTACCTTTACGCGAGACGGCGAAACCAACCCTTTCTTTTAGTCAAGTGCCTTTCCATTTAACTCTCTTGCATATGATCACATGACTGAAGTAATTCGATTACTACCCCAAGTAACATTTATTTAGAGCAGAAGCTAAAAAGTTGCCAGCGCCTTTCCTTAAAACCATTAGTTTCAATGTTTGGTCGCTAGCACGTTCCCATTACGCTTATATACCCCTTAGACCTCCTAAATGGGACTCCCCAATTGGTGGTGGCAACCTATGTATTAAACTCATAATAAAATCATAAGAAATAAACGCTAGCTTCGCCCTCTAGCGGTTCCACCAGTATAGAACCTTTTAGAGCCTAAAGCTATTATGCCAGGTTCTAAAAGCAACTCAGAAACGTCCTCTATCCTGTTATAAAACTAGATTTGGTAATTTGGTATCCTGGCAATTCTGTTAAATACCATAATACCTTTAGAGTAAAGAATTTTTCATATAAAAGCTTTAGCGATATTATAGATTCACAATGGCTATATAACATAATTTAGGTCATAAAATTGCCAAAAATGTCAGAGTCCCAAAATTATTGTATCACATAAAAATATACCTATATATAAGGAGTTTGTTGTTTTGTGGATCATCAAATTGCCTGCCAGACTTATTTTTCTGATAAAATCGTATCTGAAAAGCTCTCAAAACAAGCGCGCCAGCTCACAAATGCTTTTTAATAGTTTTTTGATAACTAAATAACAAATATTAAAAATTAAAAAAAATAATTTAGACTATTCACCATTAAAAAAGTCTGTTTGGTTTACATAAATTAAAATTAAAGTAAAATTATTGTTAAAAAACACTGCTAAAACGACTAGATAAATATTTTCTGTTTACAATATTTTTAAAATAATTCTATATACGCCATTATCGTTTTATAGTGGTCACTTGGTTTTATTTGTTACTCTATCGCAACAAGGATTTTCCAGTGCGCTTATGAAACCAATAAAAAAGAGAAGGTAAACATAGTGAACATAACCTCACTTAAATTTTTTGTATTTGTTTTTTAAAGTGTTGTGTTAAATTTAAATGTTTTTTATCGTGCAATTTGCACACAATCAGGAGGGCCAGTGCAATGATAGCCGTTGTGCCTGCAGGTTGGAGGGAAACCTCTTATATTGGCCGTTTAAACAGGCCTTATCTAGGCTTGGGTCCCTACCCAGGAGGATAATAAATAATCAATCTTGCAATAGGTAGGTACCAATCTGTACTAGTACTAGTAAAAACTAAAATACGAAAGTATTTATTTACTTCTGTTAGAACCCTTAAGGAAACAAAGTTTTATATGACCGCCTATTTAAATAATACTTAATATGCAGCTATGGGTAACCATAAATACAAAAGAATTAAGTTTACCTTTAAGCCTTGCAATAAAGCCTGTTTAAAATGCCTAAAAGTAATGGCAAAAACCAAAAGTCTAAAGTTTATATTTACCACTCTTAAAAACCTTAAGGAAACTAGGTTCTATATGGCCGCCTATATAATCATATTTACTATTAAACTACTGGTAACTACAAAAACAAAAGGATATAAGGTAACCTTTTAGCTCTATTATAAAACACTTTTGTTATGACCTAAAGTAATGAAAAAAACTAAAAGACCAAAGTTTATATTTATTTCTTTTTAAAAACTTTAGGTAAAAGTGTTTTATAAGACCATCTTTATAAATCAGAAATCAATAAAACCAAAAGTATCTAAAAGAAACAGAAGAACACTTTTTGGTTGTATAACACCTCTTTAGGTAATTGGCAATATAAATTACCTTTTGTAGCCAAATTGATCCTAAAAGCCATAACAGCACCCTCTAAATAACCTTGGAACCAAATTAATAAAACCTTGAGTGGTAATAATGTTACTTGGGACGCCAACAGCATTCGCTTTTTGGACAGCTATTTGGTCGTTCCATCAAACCAAAACCGTTTTAAAACAGTCCTCGTACTGCAATGCGCGCGCATTGGGATTTTTCAGACGGTTTTATGACTGTCGAACGGGATGATGGAAAGGACTCAATATTTACAACACATAAACTCCATATCATAATTTTTGAGATAACTTTTTGACAGTTATCAGCTGTTTACCATAACAAATAGCATAGGCCATCGAAAAAAAGTTGTAAAAAATTGTCTCAAAAATAATGATATGAACTGTATCTTGTAAAGAAATTTAATGAAATTGGGTGGTTTTGTATTAGCGACTAGGGCCAATCGAATGACTTCTGTTTTTTTTAGAAACAGTTTCCGAAATGCTGATGTAGTTAGATTTATCTAGAGCATCCTATATAGCTAAATTGTCCCAAGGGCCTTTTTATATTTTTATTTTTTTATATATAACATTTCAGGATAAAATTTCGAAACTGTGAGCTAAAAGAATGTACATATGTATTTCAGATTTAAATTTTGACGTTTGAAAAGAGCCTGTAGGTGAAGGCATAATGCGGGTTGTATTCGTATTTATGTTACTTACCATACACAACATTTTTCATAGAGTTTTTAACAGTAGCAGGTAAAACCATTATTATTATTAATAACGACCAAGTTGTTCGTGCAACTTTAATTTTAAATTCAAATTTTGCGCCAAATTCCCGTATTCGGAAAACCCACACAATTTCAATTTGATTGGCACAAGCAAAACGCCAGCGCCATCTACAAAAAATGAATCTGCGCAAAGAGGCGTAACCAAAAAAAAGATTCGTCTGTCGTATTCTATCGAGATCACCACGCAGCATGGTGATAAATTCTATTAACCAAAAAATCCAATAACATTCTTAGAAAATAAAACTAAACCATTACACAAACAAGTGATTCTAGTGTGGAGCGACTGCAACGACTGGGCCAGCGAGAGGAGCTCCTCTGGACGACGGAAACAGCTGAAAAGGTGAGTGCCAATCCTCTATATTGTCTTTGTGTGGCTCGGAAAAATTAATATTTTTACATCGTCCTTTTAAGGATTTTTGCACCCAGATTTTATAAAACGGCCAGCGCATACAGTCCCGCAGCTCTCAACCCTCAAAACAACAACATTTTCTGGTCCCACGACCCAGATAGTTTTTTAAAATTTGTTTGCTAGAAATATTAGATTTTTTCGCCTCGCCATTTTGGTTCATTTGTTGCCGTGTCCGGTTTAGAAAGGAGGTTCCGTCCCCCCTTGCGTGGCTTAACGGTGGCTCCACCCACATTTCATTGCAGCCGAAATTGGCACTTCGTACGTCGTTTGTTTTGATTCAAAAATCGAAATTTGTTTAAATAATAGTTATTTGTTTAAATAATATGTTATAGTTATTCAAAACAACAAAAGTGCTTGTGAGTTAAATGCTTTATTCTTATTTAACAGGTAAACAAACACATCTAGTAGAATTAGTATTTACCTGTAAATAATAAGAGAAACGGTAGTAGGTACAATTTGTTTTCTGTGCATTTATTTTGGGAGAAAAATCGCGACCTAGGATAACAGTTTTTGCATTTATTCGAGAAATCGATAATAAAATATATGCTGTCGAACTCTTTTGGACTGATTAAAGTCAATAGGGGTCAAGTGTTAGTTTTATTCCTTTTAAATATTTTTTATTTTTTTAATTAACAATATGTCGTTAAAAAAGCTTGAGAATCAACGCAAAGTTTCAATATCTCGTATTACGGAAACGTATAACTTGGGAACAAAAGCTAAATCAGATAGTTCTTCCTTGCCAATTTTTAAGGCGTTTTACGAATCGTTAGATGATCACTATGAACAATTTAAAAACATTCATAATGACATCATAGGTCTCTTGAAAGACGACGACGAGGATGCATTCGAAGTACAGGACAAAATTAGGAAAGATACGGATCTATTCTACCACCAAGCTAAAGTTCTTTTTTCGAGTTTATGTTCCGATTCAGTTCATTCAAATTTCACCCCCGCAACTTCACACTATTCACGTAGCGATGATCTGGGCCCTTTAAAGGTACCTTGCTTTAATGGAAACGTAAAAAAGTGGCCAACCTTTTACGATGTTTATTCTTGTTTGGTTCACGAAAACTCTAATTATTCCGATATAAGGAAATTTCAACATTTGCTAACCTTCCTTGAGGGCGAACCACTTAATATTTTAAGTTCTATAAAATTAACGGCAAGCAATTACGCAATCGCCTGGAAGGTATTAACAGATCGCTATCAAAATAAAAGACTTTTAGCCAGTACCTACTGGAACTCAATCTACTATGCAAATTCTTTAAAGGGAAACCAGTCAGCAAAGGATCTTAGAGTCTTGGTAGATACCTTTTCCGAGAATATTGCGGCGCTCGAAAATCTTGAATTTCCAGTAACGTCGTGGTGTTTTTGTTTATTTTCAATTTTATTATCAAAAATCGATCAAACCACAAGAACCGCTTTCGAATTAAAGTATAGTACTACCGAGATTCCAACATATCAAAATCTAATCCAGTTTCTTATTAACCAATGCCGTGCTCTTGAAACAGTACAGCTATCTCCCCAAAATACGCAAATGCAACCTTCGACTTCAAAACAACAAAAACCAAATTATTCGAATTCTAGTAACCACAAATATAATTCTTATTCAAATAATCAGTACAAATCAAGCCCTCCATCAAATTTTTTAGCGCATACGCACTCACAAGTAGCAAATAAACAATCCGATATTCAATTTCGACAAAACCAACAACCCTATAAGTGCAAATTATGCAATAATTCTTTTCATCCACTCTCGCAGTGTGGTGTTTTTATTTCCAAATCTCCTTCAGATCGTTTTACTTATGTAAAACAACAATCGTTATGTATCAACTGTTTACGTTCAAATCATCAAGTAATTGACTGCAGTAGTACCTACAACTGCAGGGTATGTCGACATAGGCACCATAGTCTTATTCATCTATCGCAAACGACAGATTTAATCCGTCAGAATTCAAGTCAATCCTTTGTTAATTCAAGCCAAAATTCAAATCAAAATTCGAACTTAAATCAAAGTTTTAATTCAAATCAAGTGGCCGTGCCTAGCACAGGCACAAACTTATCGTATCAGAATTCAAATTCAAGTCTTAGCCAACAGAACCCTAGTTTTGTTCAACCCAGTTCAAATTCAATTCAAATCAATTCGAATCCAAATACATCTACAAATCAATACTCTTCGTTATCCACCTTGACGCCCCGGACGACAGTGCTTCTAGCGACTATAAAATTAGAGGTACTGGATAGTCGGGGTAACTACCAACCTGTCCGAGCACTTCTGGACAGCGGTAGCCAAGCTAACCTGATAAGCGAAGCTTGTCTTAACAGGTTAGGCTTGCCAAGAAACAAAATTTCGATCCCTGTTCTGGGACTAAATCAATCTTCATCGGCCACTAACGGCATTTCTACTTGCACTATTCGAGCCCTAGGCCAACAAGAGCCTACCTTTTCTATTCAAGTCTTCGTTTTACCGAAACTCTGTTCGAATATGCCCTCAATACAGGTAGATTCATCCAATTGGAGTCATATTTCAAATCTAAAGCTTGCAGATAACCAATTTTACAACCCTGGTCCAATTGACTTACTCTTAGGTGCACAACTTTACACAGAAATCGTCCAATCAGGACGAATTCCAGGACCTCACGGCCTACCCTCCGCTTTTGAGACAGTTTTTGGGTGGGTCTTGATGGGCCAAACTCAAAACATAAATATTTCACCTCAAGTCAATTCTTACTTTACTTCCTGTGAGCAGTCTCTCGACTTTAATATTCGCAGATTTTGGGAACTAGAATCAATTAAGTCAAAAACGTTTCTCTCACCCGAAGAAAAGAGATGTGAAGAGATTTTCCAAAAAACTACCACTAGAGATATTTCGGGCCGATTTACTGTAAATTTGCCTTTTCGTCACATTGACCCTCCTGACCTAGGAGACACATATTCAGTGGCCTGCCGTCAATTTTTGTCTCTCGAATCTCGCTTAATAAAAAATTCAAATTTCTATAGTATGTACTCGGATTTTATGAGAGAATATCTCAAAAATGGGCACATGTCTTTAATCCCAAGATCCGAACCTAGACCTCAGTTATGTTCTTATTTACCACATCACGGAGTCCTTCGTCTTGACAAATCAACGACTAAACTCCGGGTGGTTTTTAACCCCTCGATTAAGGGTTCGAAAGGCCTAAGCATGAACGAAACTCTTTTAATAGGACCAAAATTACAAGCCGATATTTCCGAAATTCTATTAAAATTCAGATTTTATTCTATCGTATTTTTGACTGATATAAAACAGCACTTTTTACAAATTCAAATTAATCCAATTCATCGGGACTACCAAAGGCTACTTTGGCGATTTGATCCCAATGAACCCCTGCAGGAATACAGGCTTAATACAGTGACGTTTGGTGTTAGTTCAAGTCCCTATTTAGCTATTAGAACTCTTAGAGAGCTAGCCATCCTGGAGGCTAAGAATTATCCTGAAGCATCCCAGGTCCTTTTGAATAACATTTTCATGGACGATATTTGCTGTGGAGCTAACTCTCTAGAAGGTGCTTTATCACTTCAAAAGGATCTCATAGCGTTGCTTAAATTGGGAAAATTTGAATTAAGAAAATGGGCATCAAATAATCCGAAACTTCTTTCACATTTGTCGCCCGCTGATTGTCAGATCCCTGTTACCTTTGAAGACGATTCTTCAACATCGATTAAGGTGTTGGGCCTTCAGTGGCACCCTTCTACAGATACTTTTACCTATTCTTGTACCCCTTGTGAAAAACCTTGCACCAAAAGGAATATTTTATCGGCTATCGCTAAAATTTGGGATCCTATAGGTTTCTTATCGCCTGTTTCATTTTTAGCCAAAGTGATTATGCAAAAACTTTGGTTATGCAAAACTGATTGGGATGAAATACCCCCCGATCCAATCAAAACTCTTTGGAATCAATTCAATAATCAATTAACCACTCTTTCGAATCTTTGTATACCTAGACATATTTTTTCGAATAATATTCAACGATGTCAATTGCTAGGTTTCTGCGATGCATCCGAGCTAGGATACGCTTCTTGCGTATACGTTCGCGTCGAATTACCAAATAAAATTATCAAAACTGCTCTAGTCATGGGCAAGTCAAGGGTTGCTCCCTTACACACTATTTCAATCCCACGTTTGGAACTACTTGGAGCTACTCTATTAGCTGATTTACTCGAACTAGTTATTCGCACCTATTCATCATTACTCGTAATCGATGAAATTCTTGCGTTCTCGGACTCACAGGTCACGCTTCATTGGGTCACATCTTCACCTCACAAGTGGAAGACCTTTGTGGCAAACCGCGTAAGTCGTATTCAAGAAACAATCCCCGAAGTCCCATGGTATCACATTACTTCACTCGAGAACCCTGCCGACTGCGCTAGCAGAGGGTTGTCGCCCAATAACTTAATAAATCACCCTCTTTGGTTTCACGGCCCTCCATGGATTACCTTGCCCACTACGGAGTGGCAAATTCAAAGGTTTATAAATGAACGTTCTTTGGGAGTTCCAGACGAGGTTCTCAAAGAAGAAAAACCGGAAAATTCAGTGGTGCTGACGGCAGAAATTCAAAATCAAAACTTTTTTGATAGACTAATCGATAAAATATCCAATTTAAATACCATTCAAAAAATCATTTGTCATTTTCTAAGACTTATTCACAATCGAAAAACCTCAGTTGACCCTTTATCCGGCGTTTTTTCCGCTTTTGAACTACACAAGGCTCTACTTGTTTTAGTTAAAAGGGTCCAAGAAGAGTGTTTTTCGGATATCATTCAAAAAATTCAAAATACTCAGCTATTACCTAAGCCGTTTCGCAAACTCGCGCCCTTTTTGGACGAACTGGGTTTCCTTAGAGTGGGCGGACGCTTACGGCATTCTCAACTCTCCTTTGAGGCAAAACATCCCTTATTATTACCGAAATCTCATAGATTAACCCAATTGATCATTATTCAAACTCATAACGAAAATTTACATCCCGGAATAAACACAGTCCAATACTTAATTCGTCAAAAGTTTTGGATTATGTCATCACGTCGAGCTATTCAGAGGGTTTTATTGCAATGTATTCCCTGCTTTCGCTTAAAACCAAAACCGTATATTCCGTACATGTCGGATTTACCTTCTTTTAGAACGTCACAATTAAAATGTTTTTCACACGTTTGCTTAGACTATGCAGGCCCAATCAAAACCTTTGTAGGTCAGAGACGTCGTGGAGCACAAGTTGGTAAATCATATATCGCAGTCTTTGTCGATACTTCTGTCAAGGCAATCCATATCGAGCTTGTTTCGGATTTAACCACAGAGGCGTGCATCGCTGCTTTACGACGCTTTGTCGCTAGACGTGGCACTTGTGTCCAAATCACAAGTGATAGAGGCTCAAACTTTGTTGGGGCTATTAAGGAGCTCCATAATCTTTCGAAATTAGCTTCTGAGAGCTTAAAAATCAAATGGTGTCTTAATAGTCCGGGAGCCCCCCACCTAAATGGTCTAGCAGAAGCAGGAGTCAAATCTATAAAAACACATTTGTATCGGGTCATCGGTGACCAGATACTAACCTTCGAAGAGCTCTATACTCTCCTCGCCCAAATAGAGGCATTACTCAATTCTCGACCCCTTTGTGAGCAAAGCTCTGACCCAAACGATCTTACGTCTTTGACTCCGGGTCATTTCCTCACAATGGAACCCCTTAATTCGTGTCCTGATCCTGACCTTTCTACCCTTAAAGTTAATACCCTTAATCGTTGGCAACTTATCCAACGAATTCATGCCGATTTCTGGAAGCGTTGGAAACTCGAGTACTTAAATACTCTACAACAGCGTTCTAAGTGGTCGGACCCTTCGGTTGAAATCAAGCTAGATACGCTTGTATTAATTAAGGATGAAACTAGGCCGCCATTACACTGGTTGCTGGGTAGAATAGTATCTGTACATCCTGGTCGGGATAATTACATTCGAGTTGCTACTGTTAAAACACAACACGGACTTTTCACTCGTCCCGTGGTCAAGTTGTGCCCACTACCTTTAGATGCGCACTAAACTCCCAAGCAACTTCTTTTGTTTCGTGTGTCGTTATCTAGAATATATTTTATTTTTTTTTTTATTTTTTTTCCTTTTGATCTATAAACCTAAAACGGATTTAATTACCTACCCTTTAAGGTTTTGAATTAACTTATATTCTTTTTATATAGCCATTTGTTTATTCAATTAATCTCAATGTAAAACTTCGTTTTAAGTGGGCGGAAAATGTTCGTGCAACTTTAATTTTAAATTCAAATTTTGCGCCAAATTCCCGTATTCGGAAAACCCACACAATTTCAATTTGATTGGCACAAGCAAAACGCCAGCGCCATCTACAAAAAATGAATCTGCGCAAAGAGGCGTAACCAAAAAAAAGATTCGTCTGTCGTATTCTATCGAGATCACCACGCAGCATGGTGATAAATTCTATTAACCAAAAAATCCAATAACATTCTTAGAAAATAAAACTAAACCATTACACAAACAAGTGATTCTAGTGTGGAGCGACTGCAACGACTGGGCCAGCGAGAGGAGCTCCTCTGGACGACGGAAACAGCTGAAAAGGTGAGTGCCAATCCTCTATATTGTCTTTGTGTGGCTCGGAAAAATTAATATTTTTACATCGTCCTTTTAAGGATTTTTGCACCCAGATTTTATAAAACGGCCAGCGCATACAGTCCCGCTGCTCTACCAAAATCAAAACGACAACACAAGTTACATAACACTTTTTAGACAACATTGTGATTTTTCTAAACTCCAAACGATTTCGAACAAATATGAAGGTGTGAATTTAATTATTATTTCCTTTCATTCCCGACATAAAAACTTTATTGTTACCTTCCTAGCCCAGTACAGCAATGGCTAGAGAAGGTATTATTTTCGACATTTTTTTTATTATACGAGGTGTGACAATAAAATTATAAGACTGCTGTAAAAAATCTACTTTATCTAAATACTAATACAACTTAATGATGTTCCCCATCAATGTAGTCCCTTCTCTATCGACGCAGCCTTGCATGCGTTTTTTTCCAATGTTGGAAGCAATTTTGGAAATTATCAGAAGAGAGGCTGTTAAGAAGTTTTGCCGTTTTTTCCTTGACAAAATATTTTATATAATATATAATATTTTAAAACGGTTTCCTTTTAAGGATTTTTTCACTTTCGGAAACAGGTAGAAGTCGCAAGGGGCCGACTCTGGTAAATATGGTGGGTGGTTAACGACAGGGATCTTCTTATTAGCTAAAAACTGCTTATGGATAGGGCATTGTGGGCCCGTGCATTGTCCTGGTAGAGCAGCTACGCGTTGTTCTTCCATAAATCTGGACTGTTTGCTCTTGGACGTTCCCTTAGCTACATCAATACTTCCAAACAGTGGCGTATATACGGGGGGGGGGGGCTGGGGGCCTGGGGGCCTGGGGGGCCCGGCCCCCCCCCGAAGCTAAGATTTTTTTGGATATTTTCCACATATTTCATGAATACAAACATAAAATAGGCCCCCCCGAAACTTTTCTATATACGCCACTGCTTCCAAATATAAATGTTGGTTAAATGTTTGATCCTCACGCGCCCATTCAATAAGAATAACATCCCTAATATCGAAAAGAAAAACAATGAGCATAGCTGTTTTGGATGTGCTGGAGCGCCCTTCTCGTTCATCAACTTTAACTTCTTCACGACCCTCGAAAAAGCTTTTATGCCACATAAAAATCATTGCTCGAGACATACAATGCATTCGAAAACATTCAGCATTCAGTAGCCGTTTTTTTTTAGTTTTGTAGAGATTTAAAACCTGTTAGTACGGGGGCCAGTCTTAAAATTTAATTGTCACACCTCGTATGTTATTTGGATGTATTTTGAACCGTGGCGTAAAACTTTTGGGGGGGGGGGACGAGACAATTTATATATCCCCAAAAAACTTTAAAATAAATTTAAAAAAATATAATACTTTGGTTTAAAAATCGCAGACCTATTTAAACCTCAAAACGTCACTAGGAGATGTCCAATAAGAACAAAGACTCTCGCTGTCCGCTATATTTAATATGGTTAATATTAAGACAAGTTAGCGAAGATTAAATCGATTTTCATTGATTTTGATAGATGTGTTACTAAAAACGGATTCTAATATATATATTTTTTTTTATCTAGTCGGTTTAGAACGTTTTTCTACGTTGTCCGATGCCTATTCTCCACCTCCTTCGATCCTGACAATCATCTTCTGTCAGATTTTTTTGACTCATTGATCTTTGGATTGACTGTTGCCATTCTAGTTTAGGACGCCCTCTTTTTCTGCGCCCTATTGGTTGCCATTCTGGGACCTGCTTTGGTAATCTTTCGTCGTTCATCCGTTGTACATGGCCGTACCATATCAGTTGTCTTTTAGTGATGTCATCCGTTATGCTCCCTTCGATTCCCATTCTTTCTTTTATGATCTCATTTCTTATGTGATCTGTTCTAGATATTCTCATTGATCTTCTTATTGCATCCATTTCGACACATTCCATTTTTATTTTGTATTTTTCTGTTACGCGACAAGTCTCTATTCCATACAACAGCGTGCTTTTCACCATTGTTTCATATATGTTAAATTTTACATTCTTTTTTATCTCTCTGCTCCATAAAATACTGTTAAGACATCCAATAACTTTTTTTGCTTTTACTATTCTTTTTTCCAGTTCTTTACAGTCTGTTCCTGTCATCAAATGTGACACCCAAGTATACGTACTCATTGCATGGAGATATTACTTGTCCATTGTCTAGTTCTAACTCACTGGATTCGTTTCCAATACATAAGTACTGTGTCTTGTCCACGTTCACTGTTAATCCCCACTTTTAGTATTCTTCCATTAACTTTCTAATCATATACTCCATGTCCTCTTTATCATTAGCTACAATTACTTGGTCGTCAGCAAACTGTAGTGTGTATATGGTAAATCGGTCGTTAAGTTGTATTCCCATGCCGTGCGCTTTCCGTTTCCAGTTTTTTAGAGCTACTGCAATATATATTTTAAAAAGAGTTGGAGAAATACAACATCCCTGTCTTAAGGCTTTTGTTACCAGGAATTCTTTTGAAAGTCGATTTCCAATTTTAATTTTAGATTTTGACCCTTTGTATAGTCCTTTTATCGCTTTTATGTATGTATGATTGATATTAGTCTGCTCTAGCACTGTCCATAGTTTTTCTACTGGAACGGTATCATATGCTTTTTGTAGGTCCACAAAGGTAACATGAGTCTCTATATTTCTGGCGCTCCTTTTCTCAATTACTTGTTTAAGACAAAAGACATTATCACTACAAGATCTGCCTGCACGAAACCCACTTTGCTATTCTTCTTCTTGTTCATGAAAATCCTTCTCTATTAGATCTCTAAGAATCCTACCGTACAATCTAATGAGAGTACTAGTTACTGAAATTCCTCTGTAATTGTTGCAATCCAGCTTGTTTCCTTTTTTATGTATTGAGGATATGAATGCAATTTTCCAATCATCAGGTACTGGATGTCCGTTTATGCATTGATTGATAATATGGGGGCAATTCTTTACATTTCAAAAAATCTGGCGAAATTTGAAAAAATGTGACATAATCTGGCGCTTAAGATTTCTCGTTTAAAAGGCAATTTTTAAACTTAAAAACTTACCTAAAAGGCCATTTCCCACTTTTTGATAGATGTAGCTTCACGATATAATATTTGTTTTTAATTAAAACCCCGTAATTTGTTGAAAATTTTTAATATAAAAATTGTAAATAAATTCAAAGCAGATAACCATTAACCACACAAACTAAAATGTCAGATTTCGTCACATTTCGTCACATTTCTTTCAAATTTATGAGTCCTATTCATTTTCTTTATGAGGTCAGCTAAGTTTACTTTCTTTTCTTGTTTTTCACGGTAAAATTAACAAAGAGGGACTAATTGCATGTCGTGGAAGGGCCGCTACAAAATTAGCTCTACGCTGTTGCCACCGTTATATTTGAACGGATTTTTAAGGGAATGTCAAATTATTTCTTTAAAATCTGCCAGAAAAATCTGACTAAGTGGGATACTGGTCAAATTATTGAAGTGGTGATTATTTTTTTACTTTTGTTATCAAAGCTAGGCACGTATATAATTTTTTATTCTGGGGGGTCCTCCCATATAAAAACTGCTGTTATTCAGTGACGGCCCATGAGGTTTTGGATAGGATAATCAGAAATACTTGCTACAGTCGCCGCCGGCGGAAGATTACAGGGGTGCTACGAACAATTTTCGTCTAATAGACGTTACTGTTGGGTTTGTAAAGATAAAAATAAATATTAAAATAAAAAAATGTAGATTCTATGGGAAACTGTGTGTGCGAATGAAGAAGAATTACAAAATGTGAAGGAAGTTTACGAGGTAAAAAGTTTTTACAAAAAAGTTTCACGGGCAAGACCTCAGAGGTAAAGGTTCAGGCTGTTTTCTGGGAGCAGATTATATCTGTCTCCGTCGCGACGTCAAAATTAGCCTCAAAACTGAGGCAACCCTGACCGAAGCTGCAAATTGACAGTTGGTCTCTCCTCAGTAAACACCATATTTCATATTCCTTTTCAGATATCCACATCATCATTTCATCTCCTTCCATTTTATGGTTATGCTCGGGCTGAATGAAGCCTAATGAGGCAGAAATGCGTCCCCGAGCTACCTTTACCTCTGAGGTCTTGCCCGTGAAACTTTTTTGTAATTACAAAATGTTGAAAGTCCAGAATGTCGAAAGCTTGGGTTATTAGATATAATAATAGAAACTAACTTGACCACATCAGGTGCCTTTTTTTTGTAATATACTTTAAAACCTAACCTGACCTGGTTAGGTAAGTACCTATATTTATATACAAGAAGAAACTTACTTGTCTCTTTCACTTAATTTGTGAACGGATCCCTTTCACAAACAAACCTTCTCTTGCTGGCTATTTTACCACAATTTATCGCACGTTTCATTCGACCCTGCCACCAACCCACAGACAAATTCTCTATGCACCAACCCAACCTCACTTTTTTATTTACCCGCCAACACGAGTCGCCTATGGTCTGTTTTGTATTAGGAAATGCACGAAATGTGATGACATCGAACCTTTTAGAAAAGCTATCGTCCAAAAAAGTCGGCAAAAAATTTTGCACCCTGTCAATTGTGTACCTTTATCAATATTAATGTTAATCCCGGAATAAAAAACACAAACAAAATATAACGGGTTTAAAACCTTAGATACTATAATTAAAATATATTGAAATTGAAGAAATAGTTAAAAAGCTAAAGAATAAATTCGAGTGCAAAATTATTTACTCTGTAGGTTCATTGAATAGCTACCTAATTTGAAAAAGTAATAAAAAAAAATTAAATAGTTTTTAAGGTTTTGATTATAACAAATATAATAAGGGTAAAAAAAAATTGAATTTGTTTTTTTTAAACTTAAAATAAAACCAGGTAAAAATTTTCATTAAACTTCCAGACAAAGTGCCTAATTATTTAAATTATTTGGTTTTATTTTTAAAAGAACTATGAATTTTTTGGCACAAACTTATTTTGAGCAAAAATAAAAAGGATTTTTTTGACGGTCCCCAATAGCCTTCCTACCTATGAGTGGCTAAAAAATAAGTCAGCCAAGCATACTTTTTCATTCAAATTTATTTTAAAATCAAATTCAAAAACACGACAAAGAAAAACAATTTTTTAGCAGCTGCTCAAATGTTGGATTGATTTTGCAGTCAAGTCAAGTAATATTATTTAAAACACACAAATGTTTATGAATAAAATTATGAGATTTAGAAAAAATTTTTCCACTCTCCATACATTTAGGTATAAAAAAATACCTTTAAGATTTTAATTTTTTAGAAAACAAAATACTTAACCAAACTTTAGTTTGAGCATGTTTTCAGCTATTATAAGCAAAAATCTCAAAAATCAGAATCAATTCCGCCGTAAAAAATGCGAATTATCCATATCTCTACTACTATTATCACTACTAAATGTTTGATTACTTTTTATTCCTAAAAATATCGGGGGGAGATTGATCCCCCCTTAGGTACCACCTTGCACGTTACGTTGTAAGAGTTTTTCGTAATAATATTTTAACAACATATTTAAAAAGTAAAACCCAACTTGTGAACGGTCCCTTTATTGGTTTAACTTGGAAACAATGAATTGGCAACAGCGGCAGTATTTCGTAACTGACAGTCCCCTTGGTGATCTGTGACTGACAGTTGTCAAATGTGACAGAAAGAAAAACCGTTGTATGATGAGGTGCTCGGAAAAATACAATTTATCAAGAACTTGTGGATTATCAGTAGCCGAGTTTCAAGGTAGGATTTAGATTAAATTTTCCCGCATATTTTAAATTTTTGGGGTTTTCATAATTTCCTAAGTTGGCCCATTACCGTGTGGTGTAAGACGTTTTACACAAAGCTGAAATTGCAGTGTTGTCAAGATTTACACCTAAATTCTGTTGTTTCAAATTTCGTCAGATTATTTCAAATTATTTCAAATTTTGAAGAATTGCCCCCTATATGTGAGATTTTCGATTAGTTTCTCTGATCCATATTTGAGCATTTCAGCATATATTCCTCCAGGTCCGCTAGCTTTTCCGGATTTAAGCTTTTTAATAATATTTTTTATCATTTCTTTTTCGATGATTACTTCCTCTCCGTGTACTTCTATGTCTCTCCTCGGAGAGGCTGCCAGATATTCGGGTCTCGTTTCCTGCAGCAGTCCTGTTCTGTCCATTGTTCTGGTTTGATGATCTGGATGTTTACTTTTTCTTTTGTTGGGTTTTTTACTGTAGAAATGAATTTCCATACTTCAGAACTCTGCCTACCTCCTACGTGTGTATTGATATCGTGGCATTTGCGCTTTTCATTTTTTTCTGTGCGTATCAAATTTCTCAGCTGTCTTTTGGTTTCCCTGTAGATTTCTAGGTCTCTTTGTTCTTTAGTACTGAGCCATTTCAAGTATGTGCGTTTTTTCTCTTTATATCTTGCGTATTTTGCAATATTTAAATATTGATACGTATTTAATACGGTAATGCATTTACAGAGATAGTTTTATGTTATTCTTATAATATTTAGCTTTGAAAATTTTTGTTTATAATTTAATTTGTTTTGATCGATCATGTATTATTTCTATAGTTTTTCAAACTTTAAACCACCCATCGGGGATAATACTACAATTTGAAACTATTTTTAACAGGAATTCTTTGACGGCGAGAACTGGATTTCCGAATGATGACATATCATTACAAAAAATTTATTTGGTTTTTATTTCTAAAGTTAAATTGAATTATTGTGGGCTAAAACCTACTAAGAAAGTCTTACTATGCTATTGCGCGTTACCGTAAAACAAATCTTTGCAGTTGTTTGATCGAGATTCAACATAATCACGGCCAAATGGCTACTTTATTTCAGGCCGAACTCGTAGCCATTGAACTGTGTGGATTACTGACCACGAATGGACCAACAGGATAATAAAAATCTTCTCAGACAGTCAAGCAGCCTTAAGAGCGCTTGATTCCTGTACTGTCTCATCGAGAGAGAAAAAATGCGCTTGGTAGCACCAACAACTGGTTATCCCTTGGTTGACATTTAAATAAGCTGTTTAGGCCCTTAGCCTATTACCACAGAATAGTTTTTTTTTATAACCGGTTAGTGTTTGTTGTTGCTTTTTACGATTTTTTAAAGTTTAGTTGGTTTTAGTGCGCTTTTTGAAAGATGAATAAAAATCTTCTTGCCATTATTGAATTTGAGTTCTTTTCAACCGACTCTCAAATACTGGCGTATTTGATTCGAAATGGGCATAATTTGGAAAAAATACTTAAATATAATAAACAGTGGTTAGAGGAGTAATATTATATTGTTATTTTTGAACGATGACCCTTGCACAGAATGGGACTAACAGAAGAGACCGAATGTAGACGGTATGACGACGAAGAAATAGTTAGACATGTAGGTACTGTGCGAATGTCCGGCTATTGCAGGTTTACGTCAAAACAACTTTGGGTAAACCTCAGATTGATTCAGAAGATCTGAACAGTGTCTCACCCAAACTGATAGCTAACCTTTTTTGGAGGATACTTAGACCTTGTTCTGGTGTTAAAATCGTAGTAAATACTGGTGTATGGAATAGAGACTTGTCGCGTAAGAGAAAAATACAAAACAAAAGCGGAAAATTTCGAAGTTGATGTAATAAGAAGATCAATGGGAATATCTAGAACAGATCACATAAGTAATGAGATCATAAAAGAAAGAATGGGAATCGAGGGAAGCATAACGGATGACATCAGGTCCAGAATGGCAACCAATAGGGCGCAGAAAAAAAAGGTGTCAATCCAAAGATCAATGAGTCAAAAACCTGACGAAAGATGATTGTCATGATCGAAGGAGGTGGAGAATAGGCGTCGGACAACGTAGAAAAACGTTCTAAGTACTGGTGTAAAAGTTCCAATTTTTTTTTGTTGGGCCTTTTCTGTTAAAGTTGTTGTAAAGTCAATGGCTCGACGCGAGTTTTATTAATAAATAAGCCTACATGGCTCCGTGATAATTCCCGCTTTGAAAATTATCATTACCTTACAGAGCCGTTGAAATGCTCGAAATATTAATATTACGTCACGTAAAATATAAAATGCAGGATGTATTGCTAATACCGAGGGGTGGCTCTATCGCCAATTTTTGTACACCAAAAAGAAATACCTACTGTATTTTCCAGTATTTCCTCAAATTTTAATGGCATTTCCTAGTATTTCCCAAGCACTTCCCGGAATTTCCTAGTATATTTCCCAGTATTTCCCAAGTAATTTCTGGTATTCCCCCTAACCTGTATTTTATTTATTTAGTCGGTTTAGAACGTTTTCCTACGTTGTCCGACGCCTATTCTCCACCTCCTTCGATCCTGACAATCATCTTCTGTCAGATTTTTTTGCCTCATTGATCTTTGGATTGACTGTTGCCATTCTAGTTTAGGACGCCCTCTTTTTCTGCGCCCTATTGGTTGCCATTCTAGGACCTGCTTTGGTAATCTTTCGTCGTTCATCCGTTGTACATGGCCGTACCATATCAGTTGTCTTTTAGTGATGTCATCCGTTATGCTCCCTTCGATTCCCATTCTTTCTTTTATGATCTCATTTCTTATGTGATCTGTTCTAGATATTCTCATTGATCTTCTTATTGCATCCATTTCGACACTTTCCATTTTTGTTTTGTATTTTTCTGTTACGCGACAAGTCTCTATTCCATACAACATCGTGCTTTTCACCATTGTTTCATATATGTTAAATTTTACATTCTTTTTTATCTGTCTGCTCCATAAAATACTGTTAAGACATCCAATAACCTTTTTTGCTTTTACTATTCTTTTTTCCAGTTCTTTACAGTCTGTTCCTGTCTTATCCTGTCCCCTAACCTGTATACCAAAAGGAAATACCGAGCCACCCCTCGGCTAATACAGAATCCGAAAATATTGAAGATTCTGAAGCGCAAATGTTTTATTTTTTATGTGACTGATACAATTGTACTGTAAGGCTAGGCCGTCCTGATGTCCCTAAATAATTTGACATTTATGTGAAACCAACAGAAACAACTACTCCGAGGGATAATATTCCTACCGGCATTGAATTAAACCAATGGTTTGATGCTTTCGATGAGAACTTGTGAAAAACTATGTGATTTTCACTTCCTCAAACATCGATTACAAGAATATGAATAATCCTTGTGTGGAACACGACTTGACTATCTGCAGGAAAAGTGATCCATGCCACTCAACGACCGGTGGAGAATCTTATTTACCATAAAATTTTCATACAGTTTTTTTTTCAAGGGTCTCAAGGGGAAATCTTCTATAAAACACACTTGGCCTACTTTCCTGCCACAGTCATTTCTCCTCCACCACGAGAAAACTGGTAGTGTCAGATTCCTACCGACTAAAACCCCTTGATTGTGACGCCAACCTGCCTGCCGGCAAGCCATAGTCACTGCACTGCAGCCATTAGTTCCTAGGCTAACTACTTCATTAATTTTGTCCCCTGTACAAGTTTGTAGAGGTCATCAATAAAGTAGTCCCCAGTTGCTATTGGCTCTAGTTCAACTTCTCCAAACACTGAGTACCTTTTTCGATACAGGGCCTGCATTGGCATATTAAATGTTCCACTGTTTCCAGTTCCTGACTGCATAGTCTGCAGCTCAGGACCCTTTGATAGAGACCCATCCTGTTTAAGTGAACTTTATCCGTCATGTGGTCGGTCATATTTCCTACAGGGCTATCAAAATGGACGGGCCACGATCCTCCACTTTGTTGACGTCACATCCGGGGCTGATTTTCGTTTGATGGTCACGTTACGACACAGCTGATTGTCTTTGAAATATTGAAGTTGGAATGACGGTTCATGAATATTTGATTTTTTTTTTAAATAAAGCCGTTTTTGAGAATGTTTTTACTTTATTCTGGCAGAACAATTTTTTTTAAATGTATGGTAATCCCTAATTTTTCATAGCCGCTTCATTAGCTCACACAAAAATTAAGTTTAAAGCAGTAGCGAATGTGACAATCACAGATGACAAAGTCAAATACATGTCAAATATAACATGGCGGGTAATTTGAATTTAAAATAAGGAATGCCAAATCTTGAAGATTTTAACATTTTAATCATGTTGCTTCCTTACAAACCTTTGGTGGAATATCGGAATGGTGTCTGAGAATATTTCACTAAAATTTTGCGGAAATCTGTTGTGCCATTTTGAAAATATCATAAAAAAACGTCTGACCTCCCATAAGACTCAATGTAAAATTCAGCCCCGGGAGAACAGCTGATTTTTTCAGGGTCGTGGCCTCTATTTTTGTGTTGGCCATGATTTCCTATTATAGTTCTCACTTACATCCTACTGTAACTGAGCAGGTCTTTTATGAGTTTAGTATCCAGGCCTTTGATAAAGACTTTGCTGTGTTTTAGTCCCTGTCTTTCTAAACAATGGGTTTCATGTTTTTCCTTACCCGGAGTTTGACCTTTAGTACACCTGGGGCTGGATTGGATCTAATATACTTCTCTGACGAGTCTTGCCTTGCTAGTTCATCAGTTTTTTCATTTCCTTGAATACCTCTGTGTCCTGGCACCCATAATTATACTAGCCCTGAGGTAACCTTCGGGCGCATAAGGGCCCTGTGACCGCCTGGCTATCTAAGATAGATATGGTTTGACCAAATTCTAGTATGGCAAAGATTTCCGTTTGAAAGACTGATGGGTAATGTCCCAGGGAGAAGTGCAGATCTCTCTTGCGGGCCTTACTGCTGTGTACCAGATAATTTTTTTTCTGTGGCAGCGGGTTGTTTTGTCCAGACCATTACTCTCTCCTGTATAACTACTTTAATAGTTAGTTCACTTTGAGCACGTTTGGTCTGTTCTCATACAGTACAAATTTCTTTAAATCTTAAATCAATAATAATCACAGAACAACATGTCACATTTTGGTCTGTGTCTGTCTGTTTCTCATATCTCTGGTTATCTCACTATCGGAATCGGAAATAAACCCCATATCATAATTTTGAGATAACTTTTTGACAGTTATCAGCTGTTTATCATAACAAATAGCATAGGCCTACGTAAAAAAGTTTAAAGACAATTTTATTGGTCCAAAACATCCTTAATATAACAAAGCTTTTCCTGCAGTAATATCGAAGATTATACGAATGGGAAACTGGTTTGACATTGACAACTTTTTTGATTCTGTTGCTTGTTTCCAAAAATATTCATTTTTACGTATTGAACAAAATTGTCAGTTGAACAGGAAGCCGTTTTTTTGGTTGGTTGCTGTGGAACAGCTATCCAACATCTTATTTAAAACAATGCATCTTTGAATGGAGGTGACTAGTTAACAGGAAACAAGATATATTTATTTTTTTTGGCTATTTTTTTAAATTACTTTTTTAACATGTGGTGTTTAGTAGTTTCTTATTTTAAAAAGTATCACACGTGTCTTGATGATGGGTAAAAATGCAATATGCGTTGATCCGGCCTGAAAGACAGTAGAGCTGTCGTAGGTCACGGACTATAGTTTGTTTTTTTTTATTTGTATTCGATCTTTTCATTGATCGATATGTGTATAGCAGTTTTTCGCCTGCTTTTGTTTTTTGTTTCTCTCGTATCTCGGTAGATGGCGCTTCTTGCGATAGTTTTCTCACTATTTACTTATAATTAGAGACAAAACCGTCTAATTAACTTCGCAAGAATTGTCACATCGACCTAACAGTATTCTGAGGAGTCCCATAAGGACGAAACAGTTAACTGTCAACACGTATTAGGTGTCCATTAGATCTTGGACCCCCGTGAGATTAAGCTTTCAACCTACCCACGGAAAAATATGAGAGAAACAATAACTCCTTTTTGCCCGATTAGCGACGAAACTTGTTTGATCTTTAAATTTTAATTTTAAGCTGCGACAGCAGTCTGTTTACCAAATCTAAAAATAAAATGCGTCGCATCTAAACCGACCGTCGCACACAAGGACAGAATAACAATTTGGCTTGACAAAAATCTAAAATTTGCAAAAACATGCATAATAAATGTTATTTGAGGTTAAGTATTTTAGTTAAAAAGAAAACAATTGCATACTAAAGCTTCCTCGGAACTGTACAGTCTTACAGTAGTAGAACTAGAGGCTGCATTGTTTACCATTTTCATTTTTTTTAAGCCGTCTGGGCGAAGTTTTAAGTGCTAACTTCATAACTTGGGCGGCAGTTGTTTTACCTGACTTTTCCAAGCTTGTTTCTGCTGCTAAGAATAGCTGCTCTGGACTGAGATTTGATACAATCGATTGCACATGTCTTTGTTTACCGCGTTTACAACTGTCTTCAAAGGATTTTTTTGGCCTGCCTCGTGGTGCTGGGGCTATATGCTGTAGTGGCTGCCTCATATTTGGAGGTTTTATGTAATCATCAAGCCATTTCATATGTGTGTTAATAAATGTACATGTATTTACAATCACGCCTTTTCGCCAATAGGTTTGTGACAAACACTATTATTAAAAGTTGTATTTGTTTTACGTAGTTTTCAGAAAGTTCACTAACCCCAAATTTATCCACTATATACTGTACTAACTGTTCATTGCACTCTGATGACGATAGCTTAAAAAATTGTTTATTTTTCAACACTATAAATAGCTCCCTTCTCTTAATCTGCATTTTTTTTTCAACGGGATCGTTTCCTCAAATACCTAAGTGCTCAATTTTAAATTAAGAAGTTTGAGTTAAAAATTAAAGAAGAATGATATATTTTTTTTGAATTTGAGTCAAAAGTCACAATCAGCGAAAGTCGCCTAAAGGTTTATACTTGATACATATCGACTCTTAATTTGGAAAGGCCGCCATTTTGGATCGGTCATTATACGTTTTTTAAGTTTAAATCAAAAATTGTATTAAGTTACCTTAAGCAGTGCAAGTTTTTAAATTTAAGGCAAATTGGTTGTCAAATAAATAAGTCCGCCATTTAAAATCCACCATTTTTATTTTTTATAAAAAAAAATTAAGTTATATTGTCAACGAAACCCTATACCAAATTTCAAGTCCCTAGCTCATCGGAAACTATATGAAATAGCTGTCGCAAAATTTAAACAAAAATTGGCAGAAAAACAAATATACGGATTCAACTAAAATAAAGCCATTAAAACAAAGAGGAGTAAAAAGTGGGACGTAAATTATACTTTTTTAAATTGGCTATAAGATATGGTTTTCAGCCAGTAAAGCAATATCGGTGTACTCGGCGGAACTTTTTTTATAACTCTAGCAAACTCAAAAATACTATTTTATAAAACCCTGTATATACCAAGCCGAAAAATAACTGGTTTGTTAACAATAATTGCAAAATTAAGTACTTACCTGCCGCATCACTATCCATGTTGACACCCTCTCAATTGGACTTCTGACAGCAAATAACAAATGAAAGTTTTTCTGTCACATTTTTAGAAACACGTCATTTAACAAGCAGCGCGTAGGCAAAGCCAACTTTGCGCTAATGCTAATACAATTGGATGGTCTTAAAAATTAAAATTCTTATGTTGCCTTGTGGCCGCATCTATTGGCAACATTTTTAGTATATGTGTGATTAGATTGAACCAAATTGATTTTAGTATTATTGTCGCGCCAATATAGCCATTTGTCCTTATGTGCGTCGTCCAGGACAAAGTATACATGCCGTCGACCAAATACGACAGCCGTCCGGGGCACATTTCCGCGGTCAGCCGTCCAAAAAAGGTTAATGTTGCAAGTGCAAATGTAGCTTTACATCAAGCTGCTTTTTTGATTGTACGTGGATGAAGCACTATTGCAAGGATGCGAATTACTCTTTTGGAATTGGAAGCCAAGCATAGAAATGAATAGTCAGCGAAGTGTGGTTTTGCCTTTTAGTGCATATTAAGAACGCGTATATACATGAGTTCGAGATGTATTTCGGCATTTCGAGAACAAAGGCCCTTATTATCTCTCTATGCACATATTGCTCAATATGGGTTTGACAAAATTAATAAATAAATATCTGATTACGGCTATCAAAATGAACAGGCCACATTCCACGACTTTGTTGACGTCATTGACGTATGCTGAATTTTTTTTGATGGTCAAAGTGGTGACAGAACAAATATCTTTTATTGGAATTACACCCAATTTTTTTATATCCTTAATTTTTTGAGCTGCTTTATTAGCTTACACAAAAATTAAATTTTTTACTTTACTCGGTACACATTGGAAACTGAATATAACTTTTGCACACGCACCATTCACAAACCTCACTGAATCAGGAACAAGCAGACCTCATTTCGGCGGTCAAGGAGACACCTTCGGGTAGTCAGAATCCTCCACAGCTTGAGGGAAACAGGTACATGGGAGGAGCTGTTTGGCTCTCATGTGCCTACGAAACCACAAGAGACTGGCTATGACAAACAGTCAGTTGGTGGTAAAAAGCCTTTGAGTGCACACCAAAATAAAAAATACAAAATTGCGGCGCAGGCGGCAAATTAGTGGTCTGCAAATACTATCTACTCGATACTTTAAGATCTGATACATGGGCGGATTCGAAGTAATCGAATATCCTTCGACGCCAAATACTCGTTACTCGAATCCCGAATGGGACCGAAGCCGAAGTGTTACTTTCGTATCAATTGTATCGGCATCGGCCGTATGAGTAACGAGTTTGGAGTACTTGTAATCATTTGGACCGATATTTATATATTGGATTTACCGATAATATAATATAAATAATAATAAAATCTAATACTCGAATAGGAAGTATCAGTATCTACTCAATACTTGGAAAAATGGTTGCACATCACTATGCCAAATTGTCTAAGTGCACTAATTAAAAGTGCCCTTAAGCTCCTCTAACATGCAACGCGAACCATGGGTGCGGGGGTGCGGGCGTCATCGAGGCTAGTTTTTGCACAGATTTTGTCCTAGGCACTGTCGCAGGAAGGTTCAGATTCTATGTACTGTAAAATTCTATTGGGACATGTCGTCCTCTCTTTCTATATTTCGTAATTAAAATGCGACACAACATCTACTGAGCAAATAAAAGTGAATAATTAGATTCGAACTAACTATATAGCGCATCCGCCAGCATGCACCGCAGGTGGTTTGAATACGAATAAAAACACATACATACCGGGTATTAATTTGTAGGTAATATTCTAGTCTAGTAAATTCCGTTTGGGGTAATTATTAATTAAATGTTAGTATTTTTTAAGTTAAATTTGGGAGTGCACTTGCACATGTGCACTTATGGAGAAACCGCCACTGCAAACAGTAGCAAAAATGGGAGACATTAGGGATGGGGCTGACACAAAACTCGTCGAGTTAAAAGACCTTCCAAAGAGGCCCAAAGTTACTGTCTGGATACCAGATTAATCGTCTAAAGGAGAAGATAGCACAACATGTGTCTAATTTTGTTTGAAAAGGTTATCACTGTTGTTTTTGGATTTCAAATGAACTTTATTACAAAAAACTCAAATCAAAATCAAAAAGGTTGTACAGTTAATTTCACAATTTTTGTCTATGTCATTGTTATGATAACCACCTCATAACGTTCAAAAAGTTATCTTATAAATTAGGAAATGTACTATACAATACAAACATATAAATCAATGCCATGACAAAGTCAAATTCATGTCAAGTCTATTGCTAAATCTTGAACATTTCAACCTTTTAATTATCCTTCATCCTCACAAAAGTTTGGTTGAAAATCGGGATGGTGTCTGTGAATCGTTATCTGAAATTTCATGATAATATGTGGTGCCATTTTGAAAATATCGCGAAAAAACCACTATCTGTCTCTAAGACCCAGTTAACAGCTGAGTTTTTCAGAGTCATGGTTTTTGCATTGCACCTAGTTGTAACAAAACGGGATTTGAATGAAAATGGTATTTTTGCTATTTATAAGTTTTTAAAGATTTTTAATTAAATACTGTTTTTGACATCAACAAGCATTAATGATATGCAAGCCTAGGTTAAGATTAAGTAAAATTTATGGCAACTCCGGCGACTTGTTTTTTGGCATATTTTCAGGTTCGCTGTATTTTAATAAAAGTTGTATTCGGCTAATATGTCCTTTGAGCCACTAACATCAAAATAATTCATACTTTGTAACAGGGGCCTAGTATGACAGTGATACTGTCATCTCAAGTGGCCAAGGCTTAAATGTTGTGAGATACCAACTTAGGCTACAACTTATATAAATTATAAAAAGATTAAAAGTCGAAAGGGAATTTGACGGTTCTTGATGGAGGAAATAAATGCTATAAACGTTTTTCTCAAATGTATAACCAATGTAGGAAAATCATACATACCTTTTCAATTTTCTTCTTGGAGGTTCACACTTCCACTTCTAATATTTAATATATAAATATCACATTTTTTTGTACTATTGAACTTTTGTATTCAAATATTTAGGTACACTTCTTAAACTTTTAGGTTTTATAAACCTTTTGTATGTTTGTTGTAAATATATTTATTTATCAACATTTTAAACGTTGATTGAGCAGGTGAAAATATTCAATCAACTGTTTGATTTACTTAATATTACTGTTTAGGTTTAAAATATATTTTTGATTAAAAATGCCGATTTTAGGGCAACGAGTGGTTTGTATTTTGTTGTTAAAAAACCATAAAACAGTTAAAAACATTATTTCAAAACACTGAAACAGTAATAATTAAAAGCTTTAATATTAATAAACTCCAAAAGAAAAGACTGAAATAATTATGAATATTAAAGTTAACGGGTTTATACAATGTTAAAATAATTGATAAATTTCCCCAGTTGAAATAAAACCCCTCTTAAGAAGTGTGAACGAAAGCGTAACGAACCAATCGAAGCGCAACTAAAGAGTTATTTCCCTCCCGACTTTCGAAAGTTTCAGTACCCTGCTCTCTAGGCGTTCTTAGCTTGCCGCTAGCTGATTGGTCTAAAATCTAAGTTTTCTTTAACGGTTTTCTCGTCCAAGCCATTCTTGGCCTGCCGTTGACGGCGTTTGAAACTTAAGCTCTCTCGCATTGGCAAGAAAGACAAAGAGACAAAATACCACCGCAATTCAAAGATGCGTGGACTCAGAAAATCGATAAAGTTAAAACTACACAGTGTGTTTTTTAAAAGTTGAAAATAGTTTAGCTAATTTGTTTCCAGTTACAAAATATGAATTATTTTAATGTTAGTGGCTCAAAGGACATATTAGCCGAATACAACTTTTATTAAAATACAGCGAACCTGAAAATGTGCCAAAAAACAAGTCGCCGGAGTTGCCACAAATTTTACTTAATCTTAACCTAGTGTTGCATATAATTAATGCTTGTTGATGTCAATAACAATATTTAATTAAAAATCTTTAAAAACTCTTACATAGTGCATAAATTATTAATTACCAGATTACAAGAAATTGTGCTCAATGACAGAAACATAGTAGGATTTATAAAAAACAAACCCGATGAAATGACTCCCAGCACATAACAACAAAAATAAAGTTAAAAAAAATATCCAACAGGCGTCAAACACAGACAAGAACGTTTATATAAATAAATGTAATAAATGACTTCAATTAAAACGATAATTTTGTTATAATTAAAAACACAATAAAACATTTAGAGGGCGATTCATCAAACGAGCCGAAATTTATGGTGGATGCAATAAAGAAAAAAGTCATTACGATGAAATCATAGAAAAAAAATAGAAATAATGGCTTTGGGGTTAAAGTCTGTATCTGCTTTTTAAAGAAAGAACGTAGTAAGTCATACTACTAGGGCTAATTTTAAGAAAAACAAAAAAAAATAAGAAATTTCAATTACAATTACAAAGCAATTTCAGTAACCAGTGCTCTAAGTAGATTGTATGGTAGGATTCTTATAGCCCATCGCACCGACTTGTTTTTTCGTTACTTAGCCTTAAGTGTTCCTTATTACGTCATATTGTGATTATATTAAGAAACGCTTTAAGCTAAGTAACGAAAAAAAAGTCGGTTGTATGGACCCTAAGAGATCTAATAGAAAATGATTTTCATGAACAAGAAGAAGGCAAGCAAATTGGGTTTTGTGCAGGTAGATCTTGTAGTGATAATGTTTTTTGTCTTAAACAAATAATTGAGGAAAGGAGTGGCAGAAATATTACCTTACCTTTGTGGACCGATAAAAAGCATATGATAACGTTCCAGTAGAAAAATTATGGACAGTGTTAGAGCAATCTAATATCAATCGTACATACATAAAAGCGATAAAAAAAACTATACAAAAGGTCAAAATCTAAAATTAAAATTTGAAATCGACTTTCAAAAGAATTCCTGGTAACGAAAGGCTGAAAACAGGGATGTTGTATCTCTCCAACTTTTTTTAAAATATATATCGCAGTAGCTGTAAAAAACTGTAAATGTAAAGTACACGGCATGGGAATACAACTAAACGACCAATTTATCATATACACACTATAGTTTGCTAACGACCAAGTAATTGTAGCTAATGACAAAGAAGACATGGAGTATATGATGAGAAAGTTAACGAAAGAATACCAAAAGTAAGGGTTAACAGTGAACGTGGACAAGACACAGTACTTATGTATTGGAAACAAATCAAGTGAGTAGAACTAGACAATGGACAAACAATATCTCCATGCAATGAGTATGTGAACTTCGGTGTCACATTTGATAAGACAGGAACAGAGTGTAAAGAACTGGAAAAAAGAATTATCAAAAGCAAAAAAGGTTGGATGTCTTAACAGTATTTTATAGAGCAGAGAGATAAAACAGAATGTAAAACTTAACTTGTATGAAACAATGGTTAAAAGTACGCTATTATATGAAATAGAGACTTGTCGCGTAACAGAAAAATACAGAACAAAGATAAAAAGTATCGAAATGGATGCAATAAGAAGATCAATAAGAATATCTAGAACAGATCACATAAGAAATGAGATCATAAAAGAAAGAATGGGTAATCGAGGGAAGCATAACGACAATGTTGGCACGGAATCAGTGCACTTCTGAGCAAGAGCAATGTACCATCAGACTCCTGGGAAACAGGAACATGTTGCAGATAGACCAGGAATTTCGTAGAGCAACCAAAAGTGACCAGACTTAGATGGCTGCAGGTACGGACATAAAAACACGTTGGACTGCTGATAGGTGTTCTTACTGGACACCACCGGTTAAGGAAGTATATGACACGTATTATAGGAGTCAAGACTAACTTTACCTGCCTAGGTTCTGAACAGCAAAAAAAAACATCACCTCGTTGTAGAATGTTGCTCAAATGAGGTGACATTTGGGATTTTGTAAAAAGATCAGAAAGGCCCAATGAACCACCTGGACATCGAATGGAAAAGCAGAGAGGGGGTTAATGGTAAACCATGGGGTATGAGAATAAGGACCTACTCTGGCCTACATTACAGACCCACGCATCTATCCTTCCCAGTACTGCTACTGCTTATAAGCCTTAAAATGGTAAGAATAATAAAATTACATTTTTTATTAACTACAAATTTTATAACTGATTTTTTTAAAGGATCATATTGATTCATATGTGAGTGGGCCTTCCAGCCCTTTCACTACGACCACCTGGGTCTATTGTTGCTCACTTTTGTGTGGTTTGTCCCCACTGTATCCCTGGTCCTCCAAAAAGATTAGCTATTAGTTTGGGTGATACACTGTTCAGATATTCTGAATCAATCTGAGGTGTATCGAAAATGTTCTGACGAAAACGTGCAATAGCCAGACATTCGCAGAGTAGATGTCTAACTGTTTCTTCATCCTCCATACATAATCTACATTTGGTCACTTCTGTTGGTCCCATTCTGTGCAATGGTACTCTTAGTCGACAGTGAAAGTCCAGTAACCTGTCTGGTAAGTCCAATGATGTTCTTGGCTTTCTTCCTACAATGTCATTTAATAAACTCGTTAGAGTGGGCAAGTTCTGGTATATTTATCCAGTATTGTTGGAAGTTATTCTCAACAAATTTAACATTTTTAAAGGCACTTAAATTTCTTCTTTAACTACAGCCTCTGTTTGGTGAAACATTTCCTTTAGGATTCCATGTGGTCCATCCTTCTTATCGCATACGTATATGGATGGAATAAAACCGATTAAAAAAACACCGAAATGCATCTCTACAAAATTTATTTAGGATTCTCCAACAAACCCGCATGTAATTTATTACTCTGCTGGCAAGTAAAAACCAACCCCGTAAATAAAAAGCAGGAAGAGTAAACCCAAACATAGATGCAACTACTTTTGGCACTATAAATATACACTTTTTAACTTTTTTTCGCCGTCAATGGGTGCTTCTTACAATAGAGATTTTTTAGTCCGGTAAAATCGCTTCCAAATAACGATTTTTGTGGTTATTGCGCTTTCAGCGTGCGCACCAGTTCTGTAGTTTTTATAGGCCAGAGTAGGTTTTGGGACTTTTTTAAATTCTAAACTGGCCTATACTAGTACCTCTTCTAAATTTCTAGTTTTTCCAAGTTTACATATTTGCCCCGCTGGTGGGTCCGATCCATCATTGTATCAAACTAAATCACTAGTTTTTATTGATCAGTATTTTCTGAAGGAAATTGTGAACAGGTGGAAAGTGGGACAAGGCTATTAGTTCGGGACCTGAGGCGGAAATGTAGGGGTTTGTCTGCATTTTCGCGTACCATGACGAAATTTGGCACAGAGGTAGCAGGCATCTAGAGATGCCATTTCTCCGCTGGAACCTAGTGGAGGGCCAAGATACTTGAGGCGGGACAGGAAAAATTGATAAATTAAATATAAAACTAGTTTTGCATACAATTTTTGTTGTCGGAAGTGATAATTAAGTAGTTATTTTATAAAATATTTTTTATACAATTAAAGTTACTGTATTTCAATAATAACTTTTTACTTAAAAAGAAAAAGTCATAAGACAGCTTTTATTTATATATAAATTTTTTTATGGATTGCTGGTACTTTATACTTTGTGTATCTTTTAAAAATAATTTTTTTACTTTAACTCAGCTACGTGTCGTTTAATTTTGTTCTTGTGCCAGTATTTTAATTAGCCGAAAAATGTTGCCTAATTAACTTACCTTGTAGTTTTGATAATAACAAAGTTAACTATATTACCGACTTTAATTTAAATACCCTGTATGTTTTAAAGTATCTAACTAACAGCTACATAAGTGATTAATAGTTTAACTTTCTTCTGTATATTTTCTAATTTTATAAGTGCTGGAAATAACGTTTTACGTATTTAAAAAAAATTATATGGACAAAAGAACCACCCTGTTTTTTCTTACAATTACACAGCTAAGTAACACAATGTACACCATGTAAAAAAGGCGTTCTTCTAGTTGTAACCTGTAGTAAGATTAAGAAGGTATCTTAAACTGTATAACCGGTATAACCAAAAGTTTGAGACTACTACTTTTTACATGATTTTTTTAATATCACCTTCTATCTTTCAGCATATTACAAAATTACACTAACCTAAATTTTTGTGTCATAGCCTGTAATAAGCCGACAGCGGCGTAGCGTGGGGGGGGGGCGCGGGGGGTTCGTCGCCCCCCCCGCCCCGAGGGTAGTGGCGCCCCATAGGTGGGAGAGGCGCCCTTGTGTCGTAGCGGCCGCCCCCTCATACATGATGACCTTTTTTTTTTTTAGTTGCAAGATTTCGTCAGAGGCGCCCTTGTGACTTATCGGTTGGCGCCTGACATATGATGACCTTTTTTTTTTTTTTTTTGGAGACGGCGCGGTTCAAATTTCTACGGCGTGGTTCAAATTTCTACGGCGCGGTTCTTTTTTTTTGGCCGCAAGATTTGTGAGAGGCGCCTTTTTGACCTTTTGGTTTTGTGTTGTTGTGCCGTAAGATTTTTCATCAGTTTTCAGAGGCGCCCTTTTTAGCTGTCGCCCCCCCCCCCCCCGCCCTTTCGGGCACGCTACGCCGCTGTAAGCCGACAAATTATATTTTGTTGCAAGTAGCAGTAGCAACAATAAATAATGTAGAATGTTATACGTTCAGAAAATGGTACTGATGTAGTACTTATTACAGAAATAGAGTCCGATAAATGGTTTATAGAGGAGAATACAGTGATTGGAATAAGATGTTTATATGACATATCTAGGGTTATTTGAATTTTCAGCACTAAAATAAAAAATTACAAAAAACTTTTTTGTCTAGCTACTTTTAACCACTCTGTATAAAAAATTTTATTTAAGAAAATAAAAGCTCTATTAGTATTCTTGTAAAGACTTTGAGTTTATACTTAATTTTAATGAGATAGATGCAATTAAAAATAAAATACCCTGTATCTTTGTTCTGCACAGCGTTCAGGATGGGCACCCCTTCGTAAAATAATACTATAGTGTTTTACTATAATTGCGCCAAGTTTCATTACGGTACGCAAAAATGCAGACAAAAGTGGCTTAGGCTCCGGACTATATCGTTACTGTACAGTGTTTATAATTGCTTGAATTTATTGGAGAGGTAACGTATACTAGACAGAAGAATTTTTAATAATTGCAAACTTCTCTATTTTCTGGTAATAACACTTGCCCTCCAGGAAATTTGATAAATTATCGGCTGTCGGATAACGAACTTTCCGAATAGTTCGGAAACTATAAACATGTACCCATTACCCTTAACAATAGCGAAAACTTTACACCTATTGGGAGTTGATAACAAGTTTCCAATTAGATGACGACCACCTTGGCTCGCGCACACGAAAAATCAATTAAACTGAACAAAAATTCTAAACATATGGTCTAGACAAAATCTGTGCGACATTGTTAATAAAAGGGCACATACAAAATTGCATTTTTAGAAAGGTATTATTAGATAATACTCTGTAATAGGGATGGGCTCTCGGAGCAGTACCTGTTCTTTTCGGAACAGGTTTTTACTCGGAACAGGTCGGAACAGGTTTTTCAAGTTGTTCCGTTTTGTCAGAACAGTTTTTTCGAGGGGGCGGTAAATCGGCTTTCGAAGAACAAAAAGAGAGAGAAGAGTAAAGACCTAATGACTTTTTTTTTTGGTCGCAAAATTTTTATGGACACCCTTTGCAGCATTCGACCCCCCCCGCGCCATACCAGTCCAGTTCGGAACAAAAGCCGAATTTTCGGAACAGGTTATTTCTGGAACCGGAACAATTTGTACCTGTTCCTAAAAATACGCTGTTCCGCCCATCCCTACTCTGTACTGTAACATTATTTTTGAGATAACGTTGGATTGTCATTAAGAAAACAGCTGTCCAAGAGTGCACAGGTCCGGATTCAGACAAGATGAGAAATAAAGGTAAGGGATCGTTCAGAAATTAGACTAATATATACGTAACAGGGTATTTTTAAAGTATATGGTGCTTCTTTGAGCTCTTACTTAAAAATACCTAATCGTTTAGTCCACTTCATTGAAACTTTGCAGTGCTACTTATAGTATCAAGAAGCGAATTTGGCACTATATAGATTAAAATAAGGAAGTCCAGTGGCGTGCCGAAACATGAAACCTTAGAGATTTTTTTTTATATGAAGAAAATAGTTACACCAAAACAATCAATAAAGAGTGAAATCCATATGGTAACAGTTGATTTGGTTTTTGAGATATTAAGATTTTTATTAACTCAAAGATTTGCTTTTACATTATTTATTTAAACTTTATTATGATAAACAACTGTGTACTGTACAGCGTGTCCCATTTTCGATGGGATTAAATGGGAAACTGGGTTATTATTAAAGATATTGATTTTCTGATTGCACCTTACCGTGCTCTTTTTTTGAGCCCTTAAAAATGGCGTAATCAGATTTTTGCTATACCCCGTAGTTTCGCTAATACAGGGAGTTTTTGAAAAAATTGTATTTTTAATAATCCCTTCTATCTCGCTTATTTTGCGAGATATTTTTATTCTGTAAAAACCTTTTTATGGCAACTTTTTTAGAAGAAAATAATGACGTTGTCAACTTTTTGAAATATTGTTTAGTTTTTGAGATATGGTATTTATCATAAAAAAATTAAATACGGACCTGGATTTTTTTTATTACTATTTTGATTGGTTTCATGCTAGTATTATCATAAAACAATAAAAACTTTAAAAATTTTTGTTTTAAGGTACAAAAAAAATATTTAATATTTAAAAAAAAAATTAGTCCGAACCTGGATAATTCGAACATAAATATAAATTAAAAATTGCTGGTTAAACAATTTTTAGTTTAACTGTTTTGATACTTAGCATATTCAAATGGTTTTAGGTTAATTTACAGATTTATTTGAAACAAAGTCTACGAAAAATACAAAAAAAACTAATTACAAAAAATAACTAATTTTTCTGATTGCCATTATGTTTAAGACATTGTTGGCATTTTTGAGTAATTTTTCTTAACGCATTTTGCATAAAAATATTTCTGCCATTTAAATATTGGGATTTTCTTGCTTGAATGAAGCAGTCAAACATCACATTTTTCAAAATCTGGATATTGTCGATTTGTAGCCCGTTTAAAATAATTGTAAGCAATGCACAAAAATGACAAGTGTCAAATTACAATGTCAATTCCACGCTTTTGTTTTGTAAATTTCACGACCTGCTGTTCGGTTATCAAATAATTAGTATGATATTATTTTTGTAACTTTTTAACGTTTTTTACTTTATTTATAAATCTTTTAATTATCATTTCAAAACAGATATACTAAAAATCATTCAACTAGTGTGTCTTGCAATTTTTAATTTATAATTACGTTGGAAATTTCCAGGTTCGGACTATAATTTTTTTTTCAAATATTAAAGAGTTTTTTTTAACCTTAAATCAAAAAAATATTAAAGTTTTATCATTTTAAGGTAATAATAGCATGGAACCAATCAAAACAGTAATAAAAAAAATCCAGGTCCGTATTTAATTTTTTTATTATAAACACCATATCTCAAAAACTAAACAATATTTTAAAAAATTGACAACGTCATTATCTTGCTCTAAAAAAGTTGCCGTAGAAAGGTTTTTACAGAATAAAAATATCTTGCAAAATAAGCGAGATACAAGGAATTAATTAAAATACAATTTTTTCAAAAACTCCCTGTATTAGCGAAACCACGGGGTATAGCAAAAATCTGATTACACCATTTTTAAGGGCTCAAAAAAAGAGAACGGTAAGGTGCAATCAGAAAATCGATATCTTTAATAATAACCGAGTTTCCCATTTAATCCTATCGAAAATGGGACACGCTGTACTTAACACTCTATAATTTAAATCTAAAAATTTATAAAACTTCACTTTTATAGATATTTAAGTTTTGTTCACTTCACTTAAACAGGCTTGTTTATTGAAAAATCTCAAATAAACAAAATAGCAAAATAAATAATACCGAACTGTCTTTTAGACATTCAACATATGGGTAATCCTATACTTATATAGATTTAGCACCGGATCAACTCACTGCCGTGATCCATCTCTTTTTACATACACTAGCTGGTCGCATGTTAAGTATTGGATTAATTCACTGGATAAGTATAGCTTTATGAAACGATTATAACATACATACGTTTATCTCTATTAGCGCATTGAAACTGTATATTACATTGTCTTTTTTATGAAGCTATTCAAGAAAACGAAACTTGTTTGATTTTTTAAATTCACGGGTACTAAATTTCGGCCCAAGTTTCACGTTTGTTAGTATTATTTGGCTTAGAAATTCCGTTGATTGACGCTCACGTGTCTTATAGCCGATAAAAACGCAATAAGCGTTGATCTGGCCTGAAAGGCAGAAGAGCTGTTGTAAGTCACGGATTAGTTTTCTTATTTTTATTTGTTTTCGATCTTTTCATTGATCGATATGTACAGCAGTTTATTTTCGCCTGCTCTTGTTCTTGATTCTCTAGTATCTCGGTAGATGGCGCTTCTTGCGAGAGTTTTCTTACTATTTACATAGGATTAGAGACAAAACCGTCTAAATAGTTTCGCAAGAGTGTCACATTGACCAAGCAGTGTTCTGAGGAGTCCCATAAGGACGAAATAGTTAACTGTCAACACTTATTAAGTGTCCATTAGATCTTGGACCCCCGTGAGGTTAGGCTTTCAAACTACCCACGAAAAAATATGAGAGAAACAAAAACTCCTTTTTACCCGGTTAGCCACAGAACTTGTTTTAATTTTTTAAATTCACGGGTACTAAATTTCGGCCCAAGTTTCACGTTTGTTAGTATTATTTGGCTTAGAAATTCCGTTGATTGACGCTCACGTGTCTTATAGCCGATAAAAACGCAATAAGCGTTGATCTGGCCTGAAAGGCAGAAGAGCTGTTGTAAGTCACGGATTAGTTTTCTTATTTTTATTTGTTTTCGATCTTTTCATTGATCGATATGTACAGCAGTTTATTTTCGCCTGCTCTTGTTCTTGATTCTCTAGTATCTCGGTAGATGGCGCTTCTTGCGAGAGTTTTCTTACTATTTACATAGGATTAGAGACAAAACCGTCTAAATAGTTTCGCAAGAGTGTCACATTGACCAAGCAGTGTTCTGAGGAGTCCCATAAGGACGAAATAGTTAACTGTCAACACTTATTAAGTGTCCATTAGATCTTGGACCCCCGTGAGGTTAGGCTTTCAAACTACCCACGGAAAAATATGAGAGAAACAAAAACTCCTTTTTACCCGGTTAGCCACAGAACTTGTTTTAATTTTTTAAATTCACGGGTACTAAATTTCACGTTCGTTAATAATTTTTGCTGTTTCAATAAGTCGAAGCCGGACACACACGATAAAAATTTAATCAAACCGACCATGTAATGCAACAGACAGACCTGTATGGATGTATATGGAGGCGAAAGGTCCTACAACTTCGTTCTATCCATTCTATTTCTTTATTATTGCAGTTTCTTCAAAATGTGATTAAATTTATTTAAAGTATAACTGTTCTGATTCCGTAAAATCATTTTATAAAATTTTTGTATTTCCACTCCACAGAATGTTATCCTTATTTTCTTCGGTTTTTTCTTACCCCCGCGCGCTTTAATGCTGCAGCGATAAATTTTATTGTAGCAATTCTTCTTATTAAATAAAACCTCAGCCTCGAAGGCAGACTGTGTTCCTAACCTCAACAACCACCCATTAGAACACCTTACTTTGTCTTTGTTTGAACTTGTCACTGGACATTACTGCAGCAATAGAGACTGTTACACCCGGTTCCCACCTACGACTTTCTCGTGGATGCCCGCTCACGCGTCACATGATCTTAATATGAAATGTTATGACAGTCATATGATGCGTGCGCGGGCACGCACGAGAAAGTCCCAGGTGGAAACCGGGTTTTAGTCAGTCGAGTTTCGCCATAAAGTAAGAACAACCTTGGACAGAAAGAAGCAACAAAAGGCAAGCATCACCAATCAAGAACAACGGGCAATCCGGATCCTGCTGAATGATAAATCATTCAATATTCTATCTGACGACAAAGGAAACGCGAAGTTAATCAGGGATGTCGAGACATACGACAAAGAGATCGAAGAACGTTTGGAGAAAGGAGAATACAAACGACTACCAAAACATCCAACCAGATCCATAGAAGGACGCATCTACGGGAAGTGAAATAATATGTTGAAAATATTCCGGACGCCGTTAGATCCTGCCTGACTCTTCACCACAGTACGGTACCAAATTTTTATAGACTACCAAAGAAAGAAGCAACAAAGGGCAAACATCACCAGTCAAGAATAACGGGCAATCAAGAACCTGCTGAATGACAAATCAATCAATATTCTACCTGCCGACAATGGAAACGCGACGTTAATCATGGATGTCGAGACATACGACAAAAAGATGAAAGAACTTCTGGAGAAAGTAGAATACAAACGACTACCAACACATCCAACCACAACCATAGAAGGACGCATCTACAGGAAGTTGAAATAGTATGCTGAAAATATCCCGGACGCCGTCAGATCCCGCCTGACTCTTCACCACAGTACGGTACCACATTTTTATAGACTACCAAAGAAAGAAGCAACAAAAGGCAAACATCACCAGTCAAGAATAACGGGCAATCAGGAACCTGCTGAATGACAAATCAATCAATATTCTACCTGACGACAAAGGAAATGCGACGTTAATCATGGATGTCGAGACATACGACAAAGAGATCGAAAAACTTCTGGAGAAAGGAGAATACAAACGACTACCAAAACATCTAACCACAACCATAGAAGGACGCATCTACAGGAAGTTGAAATAGTATGCTGAAAATATCCCGGACGCCGTCAGATCCCGCCTGACTCTTCACCACAGTACGGTACCACATTTTTATAGACTACCAAAGAATGAAGCAACAAAAGTCAAACATCACCAGTCAAGAGTAACGGGCAATCAGGAACCTGCTGAATGACAAATCAATCAATATTCTACCTGACGACAAAGGAAACGCGACGTTAATCATGGATGTCGAGTCATACGACAAAGAGATCGAAAAACTTCTGGAGAAAGGAGAATACAAACGACTACCAAAAGATCCAACCACAGCGATAGAAGGACGCATCTATGGAAATTTGAAATAGTATGTCGAAAATATCCCGGACTCTTTTAGATCCCGCCTGATTCCACACCACAGTAAGGCACCACATTTTTATAGACTACCAAAAATGGATGCCCAAGAAATCTCAATGGATCGTAAGCGAAAATGACCTCGGAGAGTCTGATATTAAAGTGAAGAGGTTATTGATGATTTTGATGTGACTGTATTAATCAGCCCTTCCACAGCGACCATTAACAGGTCTATTGTGGCTCACTGCAGATTTAACTCTCGTAACTGTATGTCCCTTGAATAGGCTATTTTCGCCGAGGTATACTGAACAGATTGATGATCTGAGGCGTCCCAAATGCATTTTGATGTAAACATGCCTGATTGTTTAGTCATTCGGACAGAATCTGCATGCAGTCCAGTGTTATGTTAATATGAAGGGTTTTGAACAAAAGTTTTGACTATTGAAGGATTGAAGGTTGATTTAAAAATTTGAGCCAATCAAAGCTTGAAAGAAAAAAAAATCCGCGCGGATAATATGCTCCATGGACAGCCGGCTTTATTCTTTTGAAGGATATAAAGGGTTTTTGTCACTTAGTTAGTCGTCAGAAAAGTCAACACTGATTCAGTCTCTTTCGTTATATATTCCTTGCCCAAGGTCTGTAGAGAAAAGGTTACCTGGTAACTTTCTGACCAATCAGTTGTTGAAACGTGGGAGATGACGTCACGCGGAGTGCCCATATCTTAAAGTTTATTGTGTTCCTTTATTGATTTAGATGTAAATGTATTTTGTTATTTTTCTTAGTGTCTCTAATAACAATATTTATAAAATACATCAACTAACTAACAAAAAAAATTACCCTATACTAGATATTCCAAAGACACAATGTCTTGGGAAGCTTTTAGTCTGTTAAAATAACTACAAATAGAAAGTATGGGTCAACTGGAACAAGTATTTACAGTTTCTAAATAAATATAGTCTGAAAAACACAACAGATGTAAAAAATAAACAATCAATGATTAAAAATACTTAAAAACACATCTAAACAAAGCGCTTTAATCAAATCATGGCACCCCAAATGACGCGATGTCACCTCTCACGCCGCTTCGACCATAGAGTTACCAGGTAACCTATTGTCTACAGACCTCGGTCCTTGCATACGCAGTTGCACTTTTGTGACTTTGAAATGAAATAAACATATTTCCCTACCCGAAATATATTAAAAAGTAAACATGTCATGTTGGTATAAATTTAAAGGTGGTAAAACTGTCATTGTCTCTGGATAAAAAGATGCTGACTTTAGGTTGACCAAAAAAGGCACAGATAAAAACAACTCAAAGACATGCCATTTTTCAGATATTTTTTGTTGCTGTCAGTATGCAATGTTAAATAAAGAGGTTGGAAATGTCACAAAAGTGTAACTGCCTATGGTAAGGACTATACCCATTCTGTGCTTGCAATGGTACTCTTAATCGGCAGTGTCTCGTATAAGTCCTATGCGGATTACCTGAAGAAAGTCCTATGATTTTCCTAGTTCTCTCCTTGCAGGGTCATTTTATGAACTCCTTAGAAGTTCCTACAGGTTCTACAATATTGTTGATATGCATCTTTCATCCAGCCTGAATTGGAGAAGTTGCAAAATTGTAAAACACGCAATCTGCAGTATTTTTAATGGTCGAACTGGAAATGGTCGAAACAGGAAACGACTGAAAGCAGTAAAGAATGTTCGAAAACAAAATTAAGAATAACAGGAACAATGGGGGATGCAAATGGGAATTCCTATGTCTACAAGACGGGGGAGTACTCATTACTCATGTTTGAACACTGGATTTGATATTTTGGCGCATTTATATCCCTTCCTTCGATTTAAATCGACGTATTCTGTCGATTACAACAATGTTTAAATAAAATTATTAGTATCATTTAACATGTTTGGTAAAATGTGTTATATTGTATATCTATGTGGCTGAAATTAGACAATGACGCCCAATTAATAAGAGAAGTCATTAATAAAGGACCTATCTGCTTAAAATTGTGCACGGTTCATTTTCAGCCTGTGCAATTTGGGGCTAGGAAATTAACACTAGGTACTTTATTCAAGCTTATCAAAATATGCAAATCTCACCAATAAGTGTGAATGTAACATTTTATAAATATGCCAAAATGTGTGGACGTAACTTTAACCCGGCGTTGGTACACCTTGGTAAGACATACCCGGGATTGAGAAAGACCAACAGAACTTATGAATTCGAAGCGCTTCAAGCTTGCCCCTCCACCTACTCTCAGGCAACACTTGTTCTAATCGCGGACCACTAAAAAAAGCGGGTTTAGTATCAATCTGCCTCTGGGGCTAAACGAAACACCCTCTTCAGGTTAGAGTAAATGAATATCTAAAATCTACCCAATTAGGGGTTATTGAAAAATCCGGTTTAGCGGATCATTCATGGTCATATGATCACAGGATTCAGTGGTCAGAAGTTGAAGTTTGGCATAAGTAGTCGCATTTACGAAAAAGTTTATTGAAGCTGCGTTTACAATGCAGAATAAAGAAGTTTTCAGTCAACCAAGCACGGACATACCAAACATATTGAAACCACTCCTTTAAAATATTATAGTAGTATAAGTAAAATTGCCTTAGTTTTCAAAAAATTCAAAAAATATTAGTTGTTCATGTCATATTATCTAACATTTGTTGACACGTCATATATATCCACAATACACAAAAAAGGAAGGAAAGATATATGTGACAATTATAGAGGTATATTTGTAACTAGTACGCTAAGCAGAATATATGGCAAAATAATAAGAAATAAAGTGGAGAGCAAATATAAAGATATGGAGGCAGAAGAACAAGCCGGTTTCAGGGTGGGTAGATCGACTTCAGATCATCTCTTTTGTATAACCCAAGTTATTGAAAAGAAAATGGCATACGGACAAGAGCTGCATCTGCTTTACGTAGATTTGTAGAAGGCATGTGATAGTATACCACTGAATCTACTTTGGAAAGCGTTGGAAAAGACAAACATAAGCGTACAAGTATTTAAGGCCATCAAAGAGTTATACCGCAATAGTAAGGCAAAAGTTAAAATAAAAGCAAAACTAACCAAAGGCTTTCAAGTAAATTAAGGTCTTAAACAAGGTTGCTGTATCTCGCCTACGCTTTTCAAGATATATTTGGAACAGGTCCTTAAAGTCTGGAAGAGAAAATGCCAAAACATGGGAATTTCGTTGGATGAAACCACCTTGTATACTTTATGTTTCGCCGATGATCAGATAGTGGTGGCTCAGGATTATGACGACCTCGAATATATGACACGAAAACTAATAGAAGAGTACAATAAGTGGGGACTAGAGGTTAATATCAATATTAGAGTATACAGGGTCCGGCACTCGAAGTGTAACCAACTTCAAAACGCTCGCGCAGCTGACGCACGGGCATCAGCTGTCTGTAAGTTAGGTAAATAACAGATTAGAGCATTGTTTACAAGCGCACGAAAGCATTTTGTCGAGAGTGAACGCGAAAAAAAAATTTAGTAATGGATTTCAAACGTAATAGTGTGATTTCATTATATTTAGCTGGAAAATCACAATTAGGAATTGTTCGTGAGCTCGAACACCTTAAAGTGAATAAAGTTTTCGTTTATCGCACCATAACTCGTTACAATGATACTGGTAGCATCGCAAAACGTCATGGAGGAGGTCATCAAAAGAATGCAACGTCACGTGAGATGGTTCAAAAAGTGAAGAAGCGACTTGAGCGAAATCCCCGACGAAGTGCCAATCAAATGCCGAAAGAACTGAAAATATCTGACCGCAGCATCCGCCGCATACTGAAAAATGAACTCAAGGTCAAGCCTTACAAGATCCAAAAGGCACATGGTCTCACACCGAAGCAGCAAAAAGTCAGATTTGAGAGAGCGAAGGAGTTGCTTCGCTTGACCGAAAGCGGTCAATTTCCAAACATTGTGTTTTCTGACGAGAACATTTTTACAATTGAACAATTCGTAAACTCTCAAAACGATAGGGTTTACTTGATAGACCGTTCATACGAGAATTTAAGTCATCGATTGGCCACCAGGAGGCAGCACCCGCCACAAATAATGGTTTGGGCCGTTGTAACCGCAGATGGGCGCTCTCCAATTGTTTTCATCGAGCCTGGCGTCAAGGAAAATGCGCAATATTATAGGGAAAGTATTCTGGAGGTTGCTTTAAAGCCGTGGGCAGACAAAAATTTCGGTTGCAGACCTTGGACGTTTCAACAGGACTCGGCACCGTGTCACAAAGCTCAAGTGAACCAGGAATGGCTGAAAAACAACTTTCCGAACTTCATAACGTCCACACAATGGCTCTCGAATTCACCAGACGCGAACCCGATGGATTATTCTCTTTGGGCCATTTTGGAGCGCAAGGTCCGAACTAAAAGATACTTCAGTCTCGAGGCGCTGAAAAAAGCCGTTGTCCGCGAGTGGGCCAAAATACCTGCAAGTCGTATTCGGGCAGCTTGCGATTCGTTTTTGGACCGTCTCAAGGCCATAGTCAAGGCAAAAGGTGGTCATATTGAGCAAAAGTAAATTGTTTCTGAATTTTGTATCATTTTTAGACATTTTGTACTTTAAATTGAGTAATAGTTATTTACCTAACTAGTGCGGAAAGTGATACTTTTACGCACGCGACGGCAGTTGCCCGAACGACGCTTTGCGGAGCATGCCGTCAAGGGCGGAAAAGGCACTTTCCGCAAGAGTTAGGTACAAAATTTTTCCTATTTGCATAAAAAGCTTGGTTTTACATTTTAATATATTTGGTATTTTTTACATTAAAACAGCAAAAAACAAATTCTGTTTTCATTTTTAATTTAATTGAGTTTATAAATGGGTCAATAAGTCTAATTAGGCCTCATTTTTAATTTAATTGAGTTTATAAATGGGTCAATAAGTCTAATTAGGCCTAGAATTCACGGCGTGCGGAAAGTTCAACTTTCTGCACGCAAATGCGTGCGTAAAAGTGCACTTTTACGCACGCAAGTAGGAAAAGGTAATTTTCCAAACTGAATATATAGCCTTTTTAATTGGTTACACTTCGAGTGCCGGACCCTGTATGTGTATTGGTGGAACGAAACAGGATCTAATCTTAAATACTGGGCAGCGAATTCATTCCTGTGATGAGTATAAATACTTCGGTTCGGTTCGGTTCATTACAGCTGATGGAACACTAGACAAAGCTATAAAATATAGAAACGTACAAGGAAGAAAAGCAATAACTTTATTAAATGGAATAATTTGGGATCAAAGTATATCAAAATATAACAAAAAGCTTATATATAACACCATTGTTAAAAGTATTATTACATACGGCTCAGAAGTATGGCCAATCAAAGATAGAACAGAAAAAATGCTTTCCGTTACGGAGATGGACTATTGGAGAAGAGCAGCAGGAAAATCAAAAAGAGAAAGAGTTACAAATCAAAGAATAAGAGAAATTATGACAGTGGGTGAACGTACTTTAGTGGATGATATAAGAACAAAAGACTACCTAAACAAATATTACAATGGAAACCAACTGGCCGAAGAAAACGAGGAAGGCCGAGGAGAAGCTGGAGAGAAGGAATAGACAGTGAAATAAGAATAAGAGGCCTAGATGATGAATTATGGGCAAACAGAAACGAGTGGAGCTTGGGTATCGAAAGACGTAGAACATTGTGAAACCGATAAATATATATATGTATATATATATATATATATATATATATATATATATATATATATATATATATATATATTGTTTACAAAAATCAGCTGGACCACCAGTGACGTGAAAAATTCGACATTTATAGATCCGAAGATCGTTCTAATTCCAGGGACCGTGCGTTTAGCCAATGACTTATTGCTACTTGAGCTATTCATTATATTTCTAGGTCTCGAAATGAAAATGACCGAAAATAGCGTACGCTCATAAATAAGTACCTTTCTGCTAGAAGCAGCACTTACTAGCCGTATTGAGCCATCTTAGCTGTCATATTCAGAGCGGTCTTATGTTAATAATAGGTGTCTAATGTCTGGTTAATGTCATCTATTACTTTATGCACAGCACCCTACTTCGAATCTTCGTGAATACATTAATTAATGAAATGGTTTAATCAAAGACATTTGTATATGTCTTTGAGAATAATATAAAATAAATATTTATTAACATTAAATAACGTAGTGTTGATATTAGCTAAATTTTTACCTTCCTGGCCCGCGCAGCAATGACTAAAGAAGCAATGACTAAAGAAGGTATTATTTTTTTTTTGTATTTTGATCTACGTTAGGTTAGGTTTGATTATGAGTGGTGCGAATGTCACCCCTCCATTGCGACTCAAGTGGTCTATTGTGGCTCATCCTAACGTAAATATCACCAATACCAATCTTCTTTATGAAGCAGATCAGTTTGTTTGATGATATATCCTCAAGATCCTTATCTGTCTAGGTCCGAATATTTTCGCCCTTTCTCTGTCTTGCTACGCAGTGGCAGGTTAAGAAGTGGCGTTTCCTCCTCAACACCACAGAACCTACAGCCTGGTGTGTTACTTACTCCCAGTCTGTTCATGTATTTGTTGAGTCGGCACTGGCCTGTGTATAGCCCTGTGATTATTCTTAGGCTATTCTTGTTTAATTCCAGGAGTTGGTTTGTTCTGTGTTTGTCTGGCTTGTTTAGAAAGATTTTGGAGAGTTGTTGTCTCGGAGTTGCACGCCAGTTTTGAGTCCCCTTTCTAACAACCCACTCTCCTATTTTTTTCGTGACTGTGGCCTTAGGTAAGCCGAAGTAAGACTCCGGTCCAACAAGCGCGGATTTTGCTTCCGCCCTGGCTAGTGCGTCTGCTTTTTCATTTCCCTTAACCCCCGTGTGGCTTGGCGTCCAGACAAGACTGATCTTGTTGGTTCTGCTGACCTGTCTTAGGGTTTTAAGGCAATTCCAGACTATTCTGGATTGAATTTTGTATGAGCTTAATGCTTTTAGAGCTGATAAGATGATAAATGAGATGATTGTCTCTCTACAGCATAATTCTATTGCATGTAGTTCTGCTTGGAATATGGTTGCTTAGTTTCCGAGTCCCACAGATATTTCAGTCAGTGGTCCCGTCACACCCGCACCCACCCTATTTTTTGTTTTAGATCCGTCTGTATACGTGGTCGGCCTTTAACAGTTGAACAGGTCTCTCCCGCCATTCTTACCTCGTTGGTATAAGAACCGTAAAAGGTACATCGAAGCTGTATTTGGGTAACATGTAGTCCGTTGCATGCTAAGTATTTGGTTATTCCGGAATATCTCAGCCAGGCCCGCAAAGTAACCATTAGCTTGTCCCGGCTGCTCTTGGTTTAAGCTCTTGAACCTTGCCACTGCTGCCTGACCTCCTTCTCTACCCAAATGTCTAGGGGGGGAATATTTAGCATCACCTCCACAGGTGTCGATTTTTTACCTATCTTACTAATATCATCGTGACGTCTGCCCCTCGTGAGTGTCTGTTTGTACTACGATAGCTCTTAAACCGCTAAACCGATTTGCATGCAATTTTTAGGTAAAATAGTGTACAATACTGTAAAGAACTAATTAGATTTTGGTTTTGACAATTTAAAAATTAAAAATATAGAAAAGGTGTTATTTTGACCTCGACAATGAATGACCTTGAACCCAAAAATATTACCCAACAAGTCAAGACAAGTTTAAGTAAAGATCGCATTCTCTTGTTACCTATTATTAGGTGTTCATTCATTATGCTTTGTATACAGGTGCAAATAGTCTGAAAGGTATTATTGACCTCGAGAATGAATGGTCTTGAGTTCGAAAAGATCGCACAATCTTCCTCATACAAAATTACCTTCATACTATTGGCTTATGGTCAAAATACCACTCACACTATTGGCCTATGGTCAAAAATACCACCCAGACTGTTCGCCAAATATGATGACGACATTTCTTTCTCATTTTAACCTGGAACATATATATATTTACTACTACTGAGATATTTATCAAAACTGTTTTCAAGGCTGATATAGCGTTGGGTTCACTTGTAGTGTGCTAATGGGCTAGAATGGTATCACATCCATCATGGATCCATTTATTTTTATTATTTAGGTACGTAATTGGTCCAAATAGGAATTAAACTATTCTAAAACTACAAGTTTTGACAAACTTTCAGCTACTTGCAAAGTTTTCCATCAAAAGACAAGGAAATTAGGTATATAAATATACCTTTCCTCTGGAATACAGCATGCTCTGATTATCAGAGCATGCTGTATTCCAGAGGAAAGGTTTCCTTTATTTAAAGTTATAATACTACCTCCTGCAGCATATTACGAATTGCAGAAAGAAAAACGTGTCAGTTTAAAATTGCAATGGGTGAAATTATTAAACACGAGGATAAAAATGCCGATGCAGCAGAAATGGAAAAAATGACCAATGCAAATAATGACGGGCGAATTCCAAAATTTCAATTTTGGAAAGAAAAAAGTATGAAAAGTATAATGTGCATATAACCGCTGTTGATGCCTCGAAAAATTATCGAAAACGGTAAGAACAACAGTTATCAAAAAAGTATTCTTCGCGAAAAACTTATTAAAAATCAGTAAAGTAAAAAATCTAACCAATTTTATATATTTTATACTTAAGATTGTACGGTAGGATTCTTAGAGATCTAATAAAGAATGATTTTCATGAACAAGAAGAAGAAGAGCAAAGTGGGTTTCGTGCAGGCAGCTCTTGTAGTAATAATGTTTTTTGACTTAAACAAGTAATTGATAAAAGGAGCGCCAGAAATATAGAGACTCATGTTACCTTTGTGGACCTACAAAAAGCATATGATGCCGTTCCAGTAGAAAAATTATGGACAGTATTAGAGCAAACTAATGTCAATCATACATACATAAAAGCGATAAAAGAACTATACAGAGGGTCAAAATCTAAAATTAAAATTGGAAATCGACTTTCAAAAGAATTCTTGGTAACAAAAGGCTTAAGACAGGGATGTTGTATCTCTCCAACTCTTTTTTAAATATATATCGCAGTAGCTCTAAAAAATTGGAAACGTAAAGTGCACGGCATGGGAATACAACTTAACGACCGATTTACCATATACACACTACACTTTGCTGACGACCAAGTAATTGTGGCTAATGATAAAGAAGACATGGAGAAGAATACCAAAAGTGGGGATTAACAGTGAACGTGGACAAGACACAGTACTTATGTATTGGGAACGAATCCAGTGAATTAGTACTGGAAAATGGACAAACAATATCTTCATGCAATGAGTATGTATACTTGGGTGTCACATTTGTTAAGACAGCAACAGACTGTAAAGAATTGGAAAGAAGAATAGTAAAAGGAAAAATTGTTGTTGGATGTCTTAACAGTATATTATGGAGCAGAGAGATAAAAAATAATGTAAAATTTAACATATATGAAACAATGGTGAATAGCACGCTGTTGTATGGAATAGAGACTTTTCGCGTAACAGAAAAGTACAAAACAAAAGTGGAAAGTGTCGAAATGGATGCAATAAGAAGATCAATGAAAATATCTAGAATAGATCACATAAGAAATGAGATCATAAAAGAAAGAATGGGAATCGAGGGAAGTATACCGGATGACATCACTAAAAGGCAACTGATTTGGTACGGCCATGTACAACGGACAAACGACGAAAGATTACCAAAGCAGGTCCTAGAATGGCAACCAATAGGGCGCAGAAAAAGAGGGCGTCCTAAACTAGAATGGCAACAGTCAATACAAAGATCAATGAGTCAAAAAAATCTGACAGAAGATGATTGTCAGGATCGAAGGAGGCGTCGGACAACGTAGAAAAACGTTCTAAACCGACATAAATTAAATTCCGTTTTACATTGAAAATGTTTTTTATAAGCAAAACACAAAATAAAATCTAATTTAGGACGATAATTCGCACTTTAAACCAAAGCAAACTTTACCATCAATAAGAAAATAACACAGAAAATAGGTTCGTTCGAGGCGTTTACTGTTTTGTGACGTCACTCGCAGCTGATTGGTAGACCGCCTGTTTTGAACCACGTGGCTAATTGTTTTAATTCAATGAATTTATTTAATTAAAAGAACTATGAATTTGAGAAAAAATTAAACAAAAAAGTTTGTTTTTAGCATTCCCAAGACCTAAAGAGATATCTAAAAATAAATATATACAGTGTGTCCACGTAAGTTGGCGGCATATGGGAAACTTTTTTATTATTAGCTTTACGAAAAAAAGTTATTCTTCATAAAAAGTTCTGCATGGTCCAAAACCTAAAATGCAACCATCAGATGTTAAATTTTTTCAGTCATATTACGAGGTTTGTCAAAAAATGTGATTTTTGCTCTAGAGTAAAGTACCTTTCTTTTTGTCAATATCGAAAATTGTTATAAAGAAAAGATGTTTAGAATTAAAAATAGCTTTCAAATATTCAACATTGTTTATTTACATTAAAAACATATTTTTTTCTACATTTTCTCTGCGATTACGTTGGAAATTTAAGTTTGCACATTAATGCATAATTAATCTAGGATGCAAATAATAATAATGTAAATAAACAATGTTGAATATTTGAAAGCTATTTTTAATTCTAAACATCTTTTCTTTATAACAATTTTCGATATTGTCAAAAAGAAAGGTACTTGACTCTGGAGCAAAAATCACATTTTTTGACAAACCTCGTAATATGACTGAAAAAATTTAACATCTGATGGTTGCATTTTAGGTTTTGGACCATGCAGAACTTTTTATGAAGAATAACTTTTTTTCGTAAAGCTAATAATAAAAAAGTTTCCCATATGCCGCCAACTTACGTGGACACACTGTATATATTTTTTACTACTGTCAAACACCCTATTCCAAATGACGAACGCAATGGTGATCGTTTAATAGGAGAAATAAGCCTTGAAAGTTATGAAAGAGTCCATTTTTGTTTTCAAATTAATCTGGCTAATGAATTAGGAGTTTTTCTACCGTAACCAAATCGAGACCGATATCCAAACCAACATTGATTTCCCATGATTTTTGCAAGGGCGGCTGGCTTGATTGTCATCTGTCTGTGACGTGCGGTCCCCTTAAAATGCACAGACACTTACATACATATATCGAGCAAAACGTATTATAAGCATTTAGTTTTTATTGTGTATGTTTATTTTAATTTTTAAGATGACTAGGCAAACCCAACTAACAATTTGTCGATAGACCGGAGGACGTTTTCATTCCGCCAAGGACTTAGTTTCCTTGGTTCGCTATCGTTCACTCGTAGAATGAAAAATAGGTTTCACCTATTTTTTCATTCTTTTTGATTTACCTTGTATCTTGTAGTCAGTTTGTTCTACTTTGTGTCAGGCAAGCCACGCTAAGGAAGGAAATGCCTTTTTCCGAAACATCGGTGTCCGTGGTTGACTATACCCCTATGAAGTTGCCTTTTATACTTGGTTAACTCATTGTTTTCGGTTTCAAACCGATACTGTGGAGACGGTGATAGCATGGTCCGGTTGAACTATGACGAAAAGTCTTTCTTTCTTATAGACCGGTGGACGTATTCGTCCCGCCAAGGACTTAGTTTCCTTGGTTCGCTATCGTTCACTCGTAGAATGAAAAATAGGTGTCAGCTATCTTTTCATTCTTTTTGATTTACCTTGTATCTTGTAGTGAGTTTGTTCTACTTTGTGTCAGGCAAGCCACGCTGAGAAAGGAAATGCATTTTTCCGAAACACCGGTGTCCGTGGTTGACTATACCCCTATGAAGTTGCCTTTTATACTTGGTTAACTCATTGTTTTCAGTTTCAAACCGATACCGTGGAGACGGTGATAGCATGCTCTGGTTGAACTGTGACGAAAAGTCTTTCTTTCTTATAGACCGGTGGACGTATTCGTCCCGCCAAGGACTTAGTTTCCTTGGTTCGCTATCGTTCACTCGTAGAATGAAAAATAGGTGTCAGCTATTTTTTCATTCTTTTTGATTTACCTTGTATCTTGTAGTCAGTTTGTTCTACTTTGTGTCAGGCAAGCCACGCTGAGGAAGGAAATGCATTTTTCCGAAACACCGGTGTCCGTGGTTGACTATACCCCTATGAAGTTGCCTTTTATACTTGGTTAACTCATTGTTTTCAGTTTCAAACCGATACCGTGGAGACGGTGATAGCATGCTCTGGTTGAACTGTGACGAAAAGTCTTTCTTTCTTATCGACCGGTGGACGTATTCGTCCCGCCAAGGACTTAGTTTCCTTGGTACGCTGTCGTTCACTCGTAGAATGAAAAATAGATGTCACCTATTTTTTCATTCTTTTTGATTTACCTTGTATCTTGTAGTCAGTTTGTTCTACTTTGTGACAGGCAAGCCACGCTGAGGAAGGAAATGCATTTTTCCGAAACACCGGTGTCCGTGGTTGACTATACCCCTATGAAGTTGCCTTTTATACTTGGTTAACTCATTGTTTTCAGTTTCAAACCGATACCGTGGAGACGGTGATAGCATGCTCTGGTTGAACTGTGACGAAAAGTCTTTCTTTCTTATCGACCGGTGGACGTATTCGTCCCGCCAAGGACTTAGTTTCCTTGGTACGCTGTCGTTCACTCGTAGAATGAAAAATAGATGTCACCTATTTTTTCATTCTTTTTGATTTACCTTGTATCTTGTAGTCAGTTTGTTCTACTTTGTGACAGGCAAGCCACGCTGAGGAAGGAAATGCATTTTTCCGAATCACCGGTGTCCGTGGATGACTATACCCCTATGAAGTTGCCTTTTATACTTGGTTAACTCATTGTTTTCGGTTTCAAACCGATACCGTGGAGACGGTGATAGCATGGTCTGGTTGAACTGTGACGAAAAGTCTTTCTTCCTTATAGACCGGTGGACGTATTCGTCCCGCCAAGGACTTAGTTTCCTTGGTTCGCTATCGTTCACTCGTAGAATGAAAAGTAGGTTTCACCTATTTTTTTATTCTTTTTGATTTAATTTATCGACCGGACAACATTGCTTTAAAAAAGAAGAAATCTGGGCATTTTAAAAGTTCTTACAAGTCACATGCAATGGAGTCTTATTTGTAAATCATTCATACTTTAAAATAACATGGCGCGGACTTATGGGTAAAGTTGCTTTCACGACAACATGGAACCGGCCAGTCAACGTTAATATCGAGTTCAGAAAGTGATCTACGGTTACTGGTTGTAAGCAACGTTTTGTAATCGATATCTAATAACTGCCTTATAAAATAAATTGAAGGTAAAATATATGTTCGCAAAGGAATTGTCATTATGACTATAGTTGTGGTCGCAGCCCACGAGAAAGACCGGCCCGGGCGCGGAAATATCACGTGATCGTAGGAGTCCCACAAAAAAACGCCTCACGGCCCGCTGTCATTATAAAACATGTGTGGGTTCAGTTTTGGTATGTTTGTTTACGTCGATTTTTTTTTAATTCGGGCACGAATTTTATGTGAATTTTATCAACGTTATTAAAATAACGCAGCCCACGAAAAATACTGTAGTGGGCTGCGTTAAAATAATTAATAGCTAATGAGTAAATTATAAAGAAAATACCTATAAGATAAACAATGCCACGAACGTGTAATTAGTGTTGTTCCTTGTCGGTCCAACTATAAAACTGAAACCTAATATGTTGTAAACGGGAAAGAAGTGGTAAAAGATGAGATCTTGGATAAGATTGATCAAGTAATAGACATCCTTAGTGACATTTTCGATAGTAAGAGTGAAAAATGTGTTCAGTTGTCATTTCTTATTGAACAATTAGGTCTCTTGAAAAGGTAACCTGAGAATCGAAGATATGGTGGATACACTTTAATGTTGACTTCATCTTTGTTTATCCAGTTATCCAGTGCATACACGTCAATTTAAAATTCTAAGGTAATATGTCTTCCGCACCCTCGCAATATTAAAAAACTGATTTGTAAAATATTGTTAACAGATAGTAATCTCTCTGGTAGTGTGAAATATTTAAAAAGTAAGATACAGCTTTTAAAAGAACATGAGTTGGTAGTTAACTTACACTTTATTGAAATAGATATTAAACTTTGTGCTGGGTAATTTTTCAAAAAATTATTGACGACCACTACATTCAGTTTATTGAATGGGAAAACCATCTCACTTATTCACAAAATCACCACACTTCTTTTTAATAAATTATTGTGAAATGTTTTATATTGAAAATTTTTCATCAGATAACTCTAGCGAGTGTTTTTGTGGAGAAAAACTATTGTCAAAGCTTGAAAAAATTAGTTTAAGGGCATGTAAAGTTTTTTAAAATAATTTTATTAAAAATCACAATAATTTAGTGTCTGCTAATAAATCCTTGAATAAGAACTCAAAGATGATGACAGTCAAAGAAAAATTAAAAAACTAAAAGGTTTGTTATGTCCAATTTTGAAAGACTTGTATAGATTTGAAGTTACTAACGATATTATGTATGTACCTGAAGATATTAGAGTGCAAATTTTGTATAATTTTTTATTTTATAGACTCAGTTCTTTTATCCATAATAAACACATATATCAGCAAAATATTTTTTTCAATTTTTGCCTATAAAAGAACAAAAATTTTTTGTTAATTTATTTAAATTGTGTATAAACATATAATATATTAAGCAATACAATAAGAATCCTGGGACTCCTAAGATCACGTGACCACCGACTTGCTTATAACACGCCATGGCCGGTCTTTATCGTTGGCTGCGAGTTGTGGTAAACGTTAGGAAATCGTTCAGATGTCGATAACAACCATAGGCGTTAAAACAACTATCAAATAACTTTAACTTACCGTTTATATCTTTGGTTTAATTTAGTTTTTCACAACTTGCACAATTACAAAATGCTAGTTGGGTTCAATTAAATGATTCACTAAGAGTGAAATTTGGAGTTACGACAGTTTCGTAAGCAATGCCTTTCCAAATAATGGAGAGCGACAAAATTACCCGGAGAGAGCTTGCACATGTCACGTCTAATGTTACAAGAAAATAATATGGTCAAGTAATGGAGACGTCGCATCGGAAGATTGGATGATTTGGTACAGAGTTTTGCCATTACGTTAATTATGATTAAGAATACATCTGACTTTGGCATGAAATAAAGTCAGTTTTAAGGCTAGAAAGAAACCATTTACTTGCCACATAATTTGTAGAATCAAGTAAAATTCGCTATATAAACAAGTATACTTATATTATAAATACTAAACTATATTATAGACACTAAACTAGTCGGTTACGGTACCTTAAAAGACCTAAGCACTTATTAGCTATTTACCTAACAAGTGCGGAATGTGGTACTTTTCCGCACACGATGGTAGAGGCACACGATTTTTTTATGCACGGAAAAATATTGAAACAGGATTTTTTTATCATGATATATTAATAAAAAACTTTATGTAAAGAACATTTGATTAACACTAACGAAAAAGTTAACGATGGTAAATATTGAAATTGAAAGTGCACTTTGTGTTTGTTGCATGCTGTAATATAGCAGATGCCACAACATCTTGAAAAACGTCGTTTCTTATTTAAGTTTGATTGGTTGGTGTTTGGCCCAGTACAGAAATGCCTTGATCAGTTTGCTCCTGAGAGTTACTAGTTTAGTGAATGGAAGAAGGTATATTGGTATGTACAGGCTCTAACACATTATAGGATTCTTCCTTCGGTGCTTCTGGTAGCATCGGTACAGCAGCACTTCTTAAAAATTAAACTTGTGTGTAGGAGGACGGGTTTTCATTTGGAAACGATTGTGAACAGGAGGATTCTTGCATTTTGTACGTGCGAAAACTAAAAATGGTGCGGAAAAGTAAAATCGTGCGAAAAAGTAGATCTTTCCAAACGAAAAATCGTGCGGAAAAGTTACACGCTCGTAGGAAAAATAAATTACCTAACTATTAGATTCAGACAAACCTCGAAATTTCAAGGTAGAGATAAACGATCCACTCCTAAGTAAGAAAATGTGTCAAAATAGGTATTTCTTCAACTTGCGTCTGTTCTTGTGGTAAGTTCCTTTTAGTTCAAACAAGTTTCGTGGCTAATCTGGCAAAAAGGAGTTTTTGTTTCTCTCATATTTTTCCGTGGGTAGCCTGAAAGATTAACCTCACGGGGGTCCAAGATCAAGTCTTGATGACGGGTAAAAATGCAATATGCGTTGATCCGGCCTGAAAGACAAAGAGCTGTCGTAGGTCACGGACTATAGTTTGTTTTCTTTTATTTGCATTCGATCTTTTCATTGATCGATATTGTATAGCAATTTTTCGCCGGCTTTTGTTTTTTGTTTCTCTTGTATCTCGGTAGATGGCGCTTCTTGCGATAGTTTTCTCACTATTTACATTTGATTAGAGACAAAACCGTCTAATTAACTTCGCAAGATTTGTCACATTGACCAGCAGTGTTATAAGGAGTCCCATAAGGACGAAACAGTTAACTGTCAACACTTATTAGGTGTCCATTAGATCTTGGACCCCCGTGAGGTTAAGCTTTCAGGCTACCCACGGAAAAATATGAGAGAAACAAAAACTCCTTTTTCCCCGATTAGCCACGAAACTTAATTGATTTTTAAATTCACGGGTACGAAATTCCACGTGTATTCCTTGTAGTGTTCTCGATTTCAGGAATATTTAGGTCTTAGACGGGTACTTAGAAAAATAAACGTGTTGTTGTAGATATAACCAATATATTTTCCGCACCAAGAAAAACTAAAACAATTTTTAAAAAATTATCCGCAATACCAAATCTGCGAAGTTTGTGAATCAGTCTTACACATATACGGTCAATTGTAGGCTACTTACGTAGGAAAAGTATGCCTTGAAACAATCTAATATTTTCGATAACATTTTTTAGACACCAAGCTGAACAAATGTGTCTGTGTGAAAAACCATATTGTTCCCAGAACGGACAAAGGGACAGAAATATTTGCCATTGATAATAGACTTGTGCCCGATGAATCGGTTAAATTTCGGCGATATCGGGTTCGATTTGATAGTTATCTTTATTTCTGGCGATCTTTCACCGCGCCCAGGCCAAAAATTACGTTTGTTTTCAAAGATTAGGGAGTTTTTGAAACGCTCAACTTAACTACTGCTACTATGTCGGTTCGGAATGTTTTTCTACGTTGTCCGACGCCTATTCTCTACGTCCTTCGATCCTGATAATCATCTTCTGTCAGGTTTTTTTGACTCATTGATCTTTGGATGGTTGCCATTCCAGTTTTGGACCTCTCTTTTTCTGCGACCTATTGGTTGCCATTTTAGGACCTGCTTTGGTAATCTTTTGTCGTTCATCCGTTGTACATGACCGTACAAATCTCATTCTTTCTTTTATTGTCTCATTTCTTATATGATCTGTTCTTGATTTTCGACACTTTTTATTATTGGTTTGTTGCGCGACAAGTCTCCATGTAATACAACATCGTGCTTTTTACCATTATTTCACAAATGTTAAATTTTACTTTCTTTTTCATCTCTCTGTTTTATAAAATACTGTCAAGAAATTCAATAACATCTTTGCGTTTACTATTCTTTTTTCTAGTTCTTTACAGTCTGTTTCTGTCTTATCGAATGCAACATTCGAGTATACATACTCACTGCATGGAGATATTGTTTGTTTATTATCTAGTTCTAGCCCCACTTTTCTTCACATTCTGCTACTAAATTTCTTATCATATACTCCATGTCTTCTTTATCATTAATTACAAACAACAATGCTTCTAAAATTATTATTTTGTGAGACTGCGCATTTTGAGAAAACTGGAGAAGCAAACCAAATTACAATAAGAATTATTTGTGTCGGTTATTTCAGACGTTGTTACCGACATTGAACATCGAGAATATACGCAGGTGTAGTCCAGGAGCCGACGACACGCAGCCAGCCGAGGAACCAGGGATAATAACCCAGGAGCCTGCTATAAGTGCTATATAGTCGGAACCAGGACGGCGCCAGCATAAATCTCCTACAGTCAACCCACGACGACCGCGACTGTTGCGCTGAAAAGGAAAGAAGTCTATCGTCTATAACCAAGTTCTGCTGGGACGATAGCCATGTTAGATAGATGCAAGTCTAACATGTAGCAGGACCACCTTTCGGAAGGGGTGTAAAAGCGTGGGTCCACTGTGTATACTTGCTACGCAGTATAAAGATCCCTGCCCTCGACAAAGAGGTGTCAGGCAAAATTAAGTCCTCTTAGAGAAAGAAAACTTGCATCCTAAGGGGCACGTGCATCAGTTTGATATATGATGTACGGACAAATCGGGGTTTGCGAAAAGGGCGCGCCGTGTGCCTAGTCGCTAGACCAAAACAATGGTCTCCCCACCACTACTACTACTACTACCGGTCTTGTAAACAGAAAACATTTGAAACACAATAAAAATACTCTGCCAATCTGTGGGCACCTAAGCTCACACTAGGTACTATAGTTATACTGTGAGCTAATATAATCAAATCAAAAGCTGAAATATATTTTATTCAACTCCAGACTCAATTACCTTTTGTTTGATACCACACAAGCCATGTTTTGACTTAAACCCAAATTTTTTAAATCTACCCCCACCCTTTTAAAAAAACTAAAATGTATTTTGTTTAACTCCAGACTCAATTACCTTTCGTTTGATATCACACACGCCATATTTTCACTTAAACTCTAATTTTTGACATCACACATTTTTTAAATAAACTAAAATTCATTTTGTTTAACTCCAAACTTAATTACCTTTCGTTTGATATCACACACGCCATATTTTCACATAAACTCTAATTTTTGGAATCTACCCCCACCATTTTATTTGGCTTGCGTTCGGTGGATTTTGTTAATTTTTAAATGGGACCATCACGGCCCAAGACCCAACTTAGGTACCAAATTTCATTAAAATCTGACAAGCGGTTTTTGAGTTATGCGGGTTGGTCGTTACAGACAGACATACAGACAGACAGACAGACAGACAGACAGACAGACAGACAGACAGACAGACAGACAGACAGACAGACAGACAGACAGACAGACAGACAGACAGACAGACAGACAGACAGACAGACAGACAGACAGACAGACAGACAGACAGACAGACAGACAGACAGACAGACAGACAGACAGACAGACAGACAGACAGACAGACAGACAGACAGACAGACAGACAGACAGACAGACAGACAGACAGACAGACAGACAGACAGACAGACAGACAGACAGACAGACAGACAGACAGACAGACAGACAGACAGACAGACAGACAGACAGACAGACAGACAGACAGACAGACAGACAGACAGACAGACAGACAGACAGACAGACAGACAGACAGACAGACAGACAGACAGACAGACAGACAGACAGACAGACAGACAGACAGACAGACAGACAGACAGACAGACAGACAGACAGACAGACAGACAGACAGACAGACAGACAGACAGACAGACAGACAGACAGACAGACAGACAGACAGACAGACAGACAGACAGACAGACAGACAGACAGACAGACAGACAGACAGACAGACAGACAGACAGACAGACAGACAGACAGACAGACAGACAGACAGACAGACAGACAGACAGACAGACAGACAGACAGACAGACAGACAGACAGACAGACAGACAGACAGACAGACAGACAGACAGACAGACAGACAGACAGACAGACAGACAGACAGACAGACAGACAGACAGACAGACAGACAGACAGACAGACAGACAGACAGACAGACAGACAGCAAAACAAAAAAGTTTCAAAATCATCTGAAACGCCAAGATATATAAAAATTTTTGAAATCGGAGCAACTTTTTTTTTCTCGAAAAAATTAGGATTACCATAGCTCACACTACTTATATAGTAGTAGTGTGAGCTAAAAAGTCGGGTTAACAAAACATCTTTTTATCCTATCCTAATATTATTTTTAAGGTTAATAAAATTAAGACTAAAATAGTCGTTATTTCAAGCGTCCTAAAAACTCTCTATTATTATTCGATTCCACAGTCAGCAGGCTCTCATTGGTTGATTATTGGGCTTCTATGTTTTCAGTTCTGTTCTTGAGTTTGTTATATCTGTTCAGAAATCAGCAAAACAAATAATAGCTAGATTAATTTTTATCACACATCCCAAGTAACATTTTATGGCATATTGGCAAGCGGAAGAGTCAAAATTTTCAATTGTATGTCAAAACTTTTACTTTTTCCTTAAAAATAAAACATTGAAGTTAAAGGTTTGTAGGATATGTCTTAAACTGGAACAAATAATCCAACAAATAGTTATTTCCACACAAGAAATTTTAAAGAATTAATTTGGGAAAAGCTTTCTAATTTTTTTCCTGTTTGTAAGTCTTTAAACGCGTTTCAGCTAAAACGGCAAAGGGAGGAAACAATTTGTGCTAAGCCTGGCCTAGTATTTATAGCTTGTAAAACTAGACACCATAGCTTGAACAACAGTGTTTATCTTGATCTTTGCTTGATTTGCTACGTAAGTTAGAGTTATTTATTTTTGATCTGAACTAATTCCTTGAAGGCACGGCCGTTTTCGGTTAAATTACAGGTTAAAAATTGTTATTTTTAACAAATAAGTACGCAGTACCTATTTTTTCATTCTTTTTGATTTGTCTTGTATCTTGTAGTCAGTTTAATTTACTGTAGTCATGCAAGCCGCCTTAAGGATGAAAATACTTTTGTCCGACGCCTATTTTCCACCTCCTTCGACCCTGACAATCATCGTCTGTCAGGTTTTTTTGACTCATTGATCTTTGGATTTGGAAAAAAACATTTTGAATCGCATTGGATTGATTTTGCTGTTAGTTGTTTTGGTTCAAAAACTCTGAAAAACTATCCTTATATTATTTTTAAGGTTAATGAAATTAACTAAAACAGTCGTTATTTCAGGCATCTTAATAACTCTCTAATATTATTCGATTCCACAGTCAGCAGGCTCTTTCATTGGATGATTATTGGGCTTCTAGGTTTTCAGTTCTGTTCTCGGGTTTGTAATATATCTGTTCAGAAATCAACAAAAAAAATAATAGCTAGATTAAGTTTTATCACATTTCCCAACTAACATTTTATGGCATATTGGCAAGCCAAAGGGTCAAAATTTCCAATCGTATGTCAAAACTCTTACTTTTTTTCTTAAAAAAATTACATTGAAGTTAAAGGTGTGTAGGATATGTCTAAATCTGGAACAAATAACCCAACAAATCGTTATTTACAGACAAGAAATTTTGAAGAATTAATTTGGGAAAAGCTTTGTAATTTTTTTCCTGTTTGTAAGTCTTTAAACGCGTTTCAGCTAAAAACGCAAAGGGAGGAAACAATTTGTGCTAAGCCTGGCCTAGTATTTATAGCTTGTAAAACTAGACACCATAGCTTGAACAACAGTGTTTATCTTGATCTTTGCTTGATTTGCTACGTAAGTTAGAGTTATTTATTTTTGATCTGAACTAATTCCTTGAAGGCACGGCCGTTTTCGGTTAAATTACAGGTTAAAAATTGTTATTTTTAACAAATAAGTACGCAGTACCTATTTTTTCATTCTTTTTGATTTGCCTTGTATCTTGTAGTCAGTTTAATTTACTGTAGTCAGGCAAGCCACCCAAAGGATGAAAATGCCTTTGTCCGATGCCTATTCTCCACCTCCTTCGGCCCTGACAATCATCGTCTGTCAAGTTTTTTGACTCATTGATCTTTGGATTTGGAAAAAACATTTTGAATCGCATTGGATTGATTTTGCTGTTAGTTGTATTGGTTCAAAAACTCTAAAAAACTATCCTTATATTATTTTTAAGGTTAATGAAATTAACTAAAATAGTCGTTATTTCAAGCGTCCCAATAACTCTCTAATATTATTCGATTCCACAGACAGCAGGCTCTTTCATTGGATGATTATTGGGTTTCTAGGTTTTCAGTTTTGTTTTCGGGTTTGTTATATCTGTTCAGAAATCAACAAAACCAATAATAGCTAGATTAATTTTTATCACACATCCCAAGTAACATTTTATGGCATATTGGCAAGCCGAAGAGTAAAAATTTCCAATTGTGTGTCAAAACTTTTACTTTTTTCCTTCAAAAATGACTTCGAAGTTAAAGGTTTGTAGGATATATCATAAACTGGAACAAATAACCCAACAAATGGTTATTTACAGGCAAGAAATTTTAAAGAATTCATTTAGGAAAAAGTTTCTAATTTTTTTCCTCTTTGATAGTCTTTAAACGCGTTTCGGCTATAAAGGCAATGGGAGGAGACAATTTGTGCTAAGCCTGACCTAGCATTCTTCTTTGAGGTTCTCGATTGCCGTGGGCACTTTTAAGACAACATTGCCTTGCATCAGATTGATTTACTACAGTCAGGCAAACCACGCTAAAGATGGAAATGCCTTCTTCTAAAACACCGGTGTCCGTGGTTGACTTTACCCCTTTGAAGTTGCGTTTTGTACTTTGTTAACCGGTGGACGTTTTCGTCCCGCCATAGACTTAGTTTCCTTGGTTCGCTGTCGTTTCAAACGTTGAATGAAGATATAGGTTTCACCTACGAGGAATGACAATAAAATTATAAGACTGTTGTAAAAAATCTACTGTATTTAAACACTAATAAAACTTAATGATGTTCCCCATTAATGTGGTCCCCTTCTCTATCGACGCAGCATTACATGCGTTTTTTTTTCATCGTTGGAAGCAATTTTAGAAATCGTCAGAGGAGAGGCTGTGAAGAAGTCTTGCCGTTTTTTCCTTGACGTGTTCTAATATTTCAAAACGGGTTCTTTTTAACGATTTCTTTACTTTTGGAAACAGTTAGAAGTCGAAAGGAGTAATATGGTAGGTGGTTAACGATGGGGATCTTCTTATTAGCTAAAACCTGCTTAATGGAAACGGCATTGTAGGCCGGTGCATTGTCCTGGTAGAGCAGTCACGCGTTGTTCTTCCACAAATCTGGATGTTTTTTCATTACATGTTCCCTTATCAATACTTCTAAATATAAATGTTGGTTAACTGTTTGACCCTCACGCGCCCATTCAATAAGACTAATACCCCCAATAATTATGGAAAAAAAACAATGAGCATTGCTGTTTTGGATGTGCTGGAGCGCCCTTCTCGTTCATCATCTTTAGCTTCCTCACGACCCTCGAAAAGGTTTTATGCCACACAAAAATCATTGCACAAGACATACACTGCTCTTCGTAGTCATCTTTAAGCATTTGAAAGCATTTAGTAGCCATTTTTTTGAGTTTTACTTTAAATTAATAGCTCAATTTTTTTGTTTGTCATAATTCCGGCAAATGAGCTATGCACGATCCGCTTCAAACCACTGCGTAAAAAAAACTAGTAGAGGAAAGGCGACAAGATTGAGTTCGGTAGTAGAACGCACGTCAAGGTAAATAACTCCGCCCGCCCAAGGCGTGGAGATTTAAAACCCGTTACTACGATGGCCAGTCTTAAAATGTAATTGTCAGATCTCGTATTTTCTTTTTGATTTACCTAATTTTTAGGCTGTTACTAATTGTTCCCCTTTTTACAAGCTTTTATTTAGCTTCACATGATCTGTCTAACTATCTATCAAATCTTGTGAAGCGTTTTTGACACACTTCCCATTATCCGATTTGGATGAAATTTGGTATACACATAGTGGTTCCATGACAATACAACATTAAACTATCTTCCCACCGCTACCCCCACCCCTTCTATAGAAAAATGTGTTTTTGACACAGTTCCCGTTATCCGATTTGGATAAAATTTGGTATACACATAGTGGTCCGATGAATACAACAATGAGAAAAAAATATCCTCCCACCCCCTGTCATAAAAAAAATTGTTTTTGACACACTTCCCGATATCCGATTTGGATGAAATTTGGTAAACATATATTAAGAAAAAAATATCCTCCCCCTTTCATAGAAAAATGCGTTTTTGACACACTTCCTATTATCCGATTTGGATGAAATTTGGTATTCACATAGTGGTCCGATGACAATACAACATTAAGAAAAAAATATTATCCCACCCCTACCCCCACTCCCTTCCATAGAAAATGAGTTTTTGACACCCTTCCCCTTATTCGATTTGGATGAAATTTGGTATACATATAGTGGTCCGATGACAATACAACAATAATAAAAAAATGTCCTCCCACACCCCACCCCCTTCCATAAAAAAATGCGTTTTTGACACACTTCACTTCAAATGACTTTTATAAAATTTGGTATATGCATAAAGGTCCGATGGCAATACAGCCCAAACAAAAAATATATTTCTGCCTCTACCTCCACCCTCCCCTTTCCCCAATAAAAAAATGAGTTTCCAAACAAGTCACGATCAGCGATTTCATTATTTTCTAGTATAAACTCTTCTGTTCTGTTATTGAACAAATATTTTCATTTAATAGGGTAGATAGCTGAGACAAAAAAATAGAAAATAAATTGGTAAAAATTTTTTTTAAGTCACAAGCCTTTCTAAAATGCACTCAAAATTAAAAAATAATTTTCCAACATTCTGATATTATCATAATAATAAAATCGATGGCCGCAAATCAAAGCATAAGTTAAATCTGAATTTGTGATCTAAACACTTAAAGAATATTCAACATAGCAGGTCATCAAAGATATGTTTGATGTGCCGCAATGTTATGCCATTATGTCAGAGAAATGCTGGGGTATCTTGGGTCGGGTTGGGTGGGTTTGGTACCTCTGCATTTTTCTGCTAGATAGATTCTTGGAAATAGTGATATTTAACTGATACGAATATCTTATCGTGCTAACATCGTCAAAATTTCTATTAGTCGGCTATCGCTTTTATTATTATGATAATATCAGAATGTTGGAAAATTATTTTTTAATTTTTAGTGCATTTTATAAAAGCTTGTGACTTAAAAAATACTTTTAACCAATTTATTACCATTTTAAATTAGGCATCTGCATTCGTCTATTACCATCAACTAGAACAATAACTACCGTATTTATTTTGACTTGAAACATATTTTAATGACAACCAGACATTAGACGTTATAAAACTTTTACTTTTTGCCAACCTCTTTTTATGACTGAATGTTTTTTCAATTAATTTTATCTACAACAAGACCACTGTCTAGTATGTGTCTGCTTAGGAAAAAACGTATTGGCTGGAGAGTGAAGGGGCATAAACATTTTATGTTCTACAATAAAAATAGACCTAAGCTTTACAATATTTTTACGACTCCAACTAGACGAGTCTCACAAAAAACTTTATTAGCTCGAGATATATCTCTCTGAGTTAACCTAAAGAGGTTTAGTTTTATATTTATAACTACTTATAAGTGCTCGGTTATATTATTCGGAGCAGTAAGGCACCAGAAAGACTTAAAATTATTGACTTCGTTTAATTAATGCATTGAAAAAGAACTTAAATGCTAATATAATTTTTTTATATGACTGTTGTAAAAGGGGGTTTTGCGCACGGAGAACACGATCTGAAAATGACATTTTGCGCACGCTGTGTGCAAAACGTTTTACACACGCTTATGTCATTTTTGCACACGCCTATGTCATTTCTGCATACGGGTCTCCCGTCATTGTGATTTTTGTTGTTGTCACCCATCAATATAAGTTGGCTTAGTTCCGTAGCAACTGTCACTGCTCGTATGTTGTGTTGATTAGATACGTCAAAAAATTGTTGAATTTTTAAAGTTTTGTTGTAAAAATGTCGGAAATAAAAACAAGTTAAATTAGAATTTGATTTTTCTTTCTTTGTTAGCAGTCGTATAAAAAATATTGTAAAAAACTCGTTTGAAAACCTCTTTGCACACTCCCTCGACTTGTAGACCTCGCCTTTGGCTCGGTCTACCAAACTGTCTCGATCGTGTGCAAAGAGTCGTTTTCAAACCTTGTTCTTTAAATAACTATTACCCAACTGCAGCACGGCGAAAGGAAGGGAATGTTTTTCGATTGGGATATGTATGTATGTTTGTGTCACGCTAGAGGCTAAACGGCTGAACCGATTTTGACAAAAAAGGTGTGGTTGAATTGCTACTGATTCCGAAGGTGCTATAGGCTATATCTTTTTAAACAGGAATCAACATGGCGGTCTTCAGACGCCGCTTTGTTATATGATGTAGGCTTTAAGGCATACAAAGTATCTAAACTTCGAGCCATTTTAATGAAATTCCTTTGATCACCCATTTCAAATGTCCTCTAATTTGCTATAGTTACTTTGTAGTCCTCCCTGCTCCCACCCATGTCGCCCCCTGTCATTCTCCCCACCCTATTCAAAAACCATATTCGCATGATTTTATCAAATATAAGGCAATTGTAAAAATTCTTTCTGCATACGCTTTCAGATTTTTTGTCCAACACCATTTTACTAGTTCTCCCCCTTCCGTCTCTCCCTCACTCCTCCCCGTCCTCCTTATTAGTAATAGTTGTAGCTATAACGTTCACAAATATAAAGCGATTTCAAAAGCTCTTTCTGCACACTCTTTAAGACTTTTTTCCAACATCATTTTTACTAGTTCCCCCCCCTCTCCCTCTCTTCTCCACACCATCGTTATTAATAATACTTGTAGCTATACTTTTCACAAATATAGAGCGATTTCAAAAATTCGTTCGGCACACGCTTTAAGACTTTTTTCCAACATTATTTTACTAGTTTCTGTAACTCTACCTTAGACAAATTTAGAGCGATTTCAAAAACTGTTTCTGCCCACGTCTTAAGATTTTTTTCGACCCCATTTTACTAGTTCCCTCCCCCATCTCTCCGCATCTGTAAAAAATCTAGACCTACTTTTTGGGTAAAGCTAAATGAATGGTAGATAAAAAGGAATGTAAAATTTAACATATATGAAACAATGGTGAAAAGCACGCTGTTGTATGGAATAGAGACTTGTCACGTAACAGAAAAATACAAAACAAAAATTGAATGTGTCGAAATGGATGCAATAAGAAGATCAATGAGAATATCTAGAATAGATCACATAAGAAATCTGATCATAAAAGAAAGAATGGGAATCGAGGGAAGCATAACGGATGACATCACTAAAAGGCAACTGATATGGTACGGCCATGTACAACGGATGAACGACGAAAGATTACCAAAGCAGGTCCCAGAATGGCAACCAATAGGGGCAGAAAAAGAGGGCGTCCTAAACTAGAATAGCAACAGTCAATCCAAAGATCAATGAGTCAAAAAAATCTGACAAGATGATTGTCAGGATCGAAGGAGGTGGAGAATAGGCGTCGGACAACGTAGAAAAGAATAAATAAGAATTAAACCTAAAAGTTGGAAATAAAACATTTTTTAAATAAAAAAAACATCAAACTGCTAAATTTACTTGTAACTACTAGTCGCAGTTGAGTACAAAATTACCCAATAACCTGATTCATGAAAATACAAAACTATAATTTCGTAAGTGCGCTTTGGGCATAAATACTAAAAGTTGAAGCATGTTGTAAATTATTATACGAATATTAATAAATTTTGTACCCAATTGCGATTAGTAGTTACAAGTAAATTTAGCAGTGTTTTTTTTATTAATTTTTTTTTATTATTGGATGAAAATGTTAAATAGTGTAGGCGCTAGCGATTCGTATGTTGCCGGCCAACTTTTGGTCAAATTTTATTTTATCCCCCCTCCTCTTATAGTCGTGTTCGAAGTTCTTAAAATTAAACTAACTTGACGCCCTAAAGCCACAGTAAATCAGAAATGCTTTAAAAATATGTAAAATCTAATCTTAAAATAAAGGTGTATTATATTACACGAATTTAGCACCCATGTCTTGCAAAGACAACATAAAATACAACTTTTAGTGATGGTACCAAAAAAAAACAAACAAATTTTTTGAGGCAAATTGCCCACATAAACGAACCCCGTTTTGCCCCAAACCACAATTTAAACAAAAATCATACACAGTAAAAGGGTAATTTTCCGGGCAACGCATTTAGTTATGAGAACGCAGCCCACGAGAAAGACCGGCCCGGGCGCGGAAATATCACGTGACCGTAGGAGTCTTACAAAAAAACGCCTCACGGCCCGCTGTCATTATAAAACATGTGTGTGTTCAGTTTTGGTATGTTTGTTTACGTCGATTTTTTTTAATTCGGGCACGAATTTTATGTGAATTTTATCCAAGTTATTAAAATATCGCAGCCCACGAAAAAGACTGTAGTGGGCTGCGTTAAAATAATTAATGGCTAATGAGTAAATTATAAAGAAAATACCTATAAGATAAATAATGCCGCGAACGTGTATTAGTGTTGTTCCTTGTCGGTCCAACTATAAAACTGAAACCTAATATGTTGCAAAGGGGAAAGAAGTGGTAAAAGATAAGATCTTGGATAAGATTGATCAAGTAATAGACATCCTTAGTGACATTTTCGATAGTGAAAGTGAAAAATGTGTTCAGTTGTCATTTCTTATTGAACAATTAGGTTTCTTGAAAAGGTAACCTGAGAATCGAAGATATGGTGGATACACTTTAATGTTGGCTTCATCTTTGTTTATCCAGTCATCCAGTGCATACACGTCAATTTACAATTCTAAGGTAATATGTCTTCCGCACCCTCGCAATATTAAAAAACTGATTTGTAAAATATTGTTAACAGTAATCTCTCTGGTAGTGTGGAATATTTAAAAAGTAAGATACAGATTTTAAAAGAACATGAGTTGGTAGTTAACTTACACTTTAATGAAATATATATTAAACTTTGTGCTGGGTAATTTTTCAAAAAATTATTGACGACCACTACATTCAGTTCATTGAATGTGAAAACCATCTCACTTATTCACAAAATCACTTGTTTCTTTTTAATAAATTATTGTGAAATATTTTATATTGAAAATTTTTCTTCAGATAACTCTAGCGAGTGTTTTTGAGGAGATAAACTATTGTCAAAGCTTGAAAAAATTAGTTTAAGGGCATGTAAAGTTTTTAAAATAATTTTATTAAAACGCACAATGATTTAGTGTCTGCTAATAAATCTTTGAATAAGAACTCAGACAAAGATGATGACACTCAAAGAAAAATTAAAAAACTAAAAGCTTAGGTCCGATATGTCCAATTTTGAAAGACTTGTATAGATTTAAAGTTACTAACGATATTATGTACCTAATATATGTACCTGAAGATATTAGAGTGTAAATTTTGTATAATTTTTTATTTTATAGATTCATTTCTTTTATCCATAATAAACACATATATCAGCAAAATATTTTTTTCAATTTTTGCCTACAAAAGAACAAAATTTTTTTGTTAATTTATTTAAATTGTGTAAAAACATATAATATATTAAGCAATACAATAAGAATCCTGGGACTCCTAAGATCACGTGACCGCCGACTTGCTTATAACGCGCCATGGCCGGTCTTTATCGTTGGCTGCGTTATGAGTAATACATAAACCCACTAATTCTTCAATGTAAACAAAATTTTTAAAAGTCTATTAAAAATGTAGTTACCGTCACAAAGTGCGAAAGCTATTTTTACAATAAACAGCGCACAACATCACATGTTGAGCAAAAACTAACTTAAGCTCAGCCGACCGGCACTAATCATATTGCAGAGAGTTGAACCAGTTATGTGGATAAAATATCTGATATTAAGAGGTTTTGTTCTTGCGCAATTTAGCTAAAACTGTGGTATCCCTTTTTACCCCCGTTTCCCATTTTGCCCCACTTTCCCCTATAAGCAAGACAAAGTTACCCAAGCCAGGCCCTTATTCTTAAGCAGTAAAAAGTTAAATAAACTAATTTTTAGGTCAGCTAATTCACAAAGGTCTGTTATAAACGGTAGAGAAGAATGATTTTATGACTTTAAGCTTATAATAGCTGTGTATTCTATTGAATAGAGGCGCCATCCTATCAACCAAAAATAAACTTTTTAAATAAACCATTTTATTTGGTTAAGCACTTTGATGTCTGTGTTTGTCTGTCACTAGTCCCTTTTATGATTTTATAGAGAGTGCCGGTTTCGGCACTTCTTTAAGATCTAAAAATATGTGTATATTTGAAAAATAAACAGGATTTCAACATTTTAAAGATTTAAGAAATTTCACAAAAAAAAATAAAATATATACCTCCTTAAAAGATCAGTTTTCTAACAGAAAAGCTTTGTTAAACATGATATAGAGTTAAAACTGTTTGGTTTTCACTCACAATTTCGATATTTTGTGTGTTCGACATTTTGTAATTTCGACATTTTATAATTTCGACATTTTGCAATTTCGACATGTTGTAATTTCGACATTTTGTAATTTCGACATTTTGTAATTTCAACATTTTGCTTTTCAACATTATGTAATTTCGACAGTTTGTAATTTCGACATTTTGTAATTTCGATATTTTGAAATTTCGACATTTTGCCTTTCGACATTTTGTAACTTCGACATTTCGACATTTTGTAATTTCGACATTTTGTACTTTCGACATTCTGTCTTTCGATTTTTCGTCCGCCGCCCTCGTTTTTAGTAGAAATTTAAATTTCTATGGGTAGAAATGTGTTTAAATTTTATTGAATATGGATTTACAGCGTTCACTGAACATTCGTTATACACCTAATCATGGATAACGCTCCAATTTCAATCTGATACGGGTCCAATTGAAACATTCAATCCGTAATTAAGGTAATATTACATCCTTTGATAATACCAAATATATTGCTAGCTCTCGTAGAATCACGTAGGCTATTAATTTGCAGTTATGTCGTTTGTAAATTAATAATAAGTCGTCGCCGTTTTAAAGTGATTACTAACTTTGTTTTTAATCTACAATTAGGGATAGGCGGGTCAATACGGTATTTGACAAATTTTAGAAAAATGATACATAGGTCCCTAATTTGCTACGCAAAATTATTAAAATAGTATATTTTATCATGACTACATTTAAAATCAAGTTTTCTCATTTCCGATTAGAATTTGCCGCTAAAACGCTCATTTCTAGTATGGCGTCCCAATGACGTCACAGCGCGGTAAACTCGCGGACCGATACACGGCATTCAAGTGTTTATTTGTTTTTAGTCTGTGTTTTTACTGTTTTTATGTAAAAAAATACTAGCATAAAAACACCTGAAAAACTATTTATTCATGTGCCTACAGCAGTAAAAAACGGAAAAGGTGGCTAGAACTTGCTTAAAGAGACACAAGGGCCTTATCTAATACATCTTCACTTTACATTTGTGAAGATCACTTTGATGTAAGTATAACTAAATTGTTTCTATTAATTTTTCTCACGTTGTCTATAATATATATAACTATTTCGTAAATGACGATGAAATTTTTGAGGTTATGTTTATTATAAGGGGTAAACAAGTATAATTGTCAGAAAGGTGTACAAATTTTTAGGCGGTGCTAGGCAGTTATTAGGCAGGACTAGGGACTACTTCTAAATGCAGGATTAGGCAGTGCACATGCAGGCTAAATGTAGGACTGAGCAGTGCATATGCAAGACTAGGCAGTGCATAGGCAGGACTAGGCAGTACCTACGCAGGACTATGCAGTACTTCAAGTATTGCTGGTCATTGTATACTTTTTGCCTCCCTGTCCTGCAATTTTTTATTGTTTCTTAATGCTTAAACTAATAATGATTGGGTATTTAATTGAATTTATTGTAAGTGGCAAAAAGCAAAACATATAACCTAACCTCAAAATAAGTAAAAGTAGGCAAAGAATATCACAAAAGAACTTTCAGTTATATACAAAAGAACTCATCGAATACTTACATCAACATTTTAACGTTTCTAAATTCCGCAGAACAAAAATTACTTGTTGGCAAAGAAGCCTGCCCCCATAAAGGAATGCAGCATTGGCCAGTTGGAGCTATCGGCTTTGGAGAATCAGTTTTCCATTGAAAATATTTTTTATAAGCAAAACACAAAATAATATCTAATTTAGGACGATAATTCGCACTTTAAACCAAAGCAAACATTACCATCCATAAGAAAATAACACAGAAAATAGGTTCGTTCGAGGCGTTTACTGTTTTGTGACGTCACTCGCAGCTAATTGGTAAACCGTCTGTTTTGAATCACGTGGCTAATTGTTTTAATTCAATGAATTTATTTAATTAAAAGAACTATGAATTTGAAAAAAAATTAAACAAACGTTTTTAGCATTCTCAAGACCTAAAGAGATATCTAAAAATAAATATATATTTATTTTTTACTACTGTCAAACACCCTATTAATCACTAGCTGAACGGTCAAAATAATATGTCAAACTATGTATTTTATTATAATTTGTAAATATTTTTAACTTTCGCTTCTTGCGAGAGTTTTCTTACTATTTACATAGGATTAGAGACAAAACCGTCTAATTAATTTCGCAAGAGTGTCACATTGACCAAGCAGTGTTCTGAGGAGTCCCATAAGGACGAAACAGTTAACTGTCAACCCTTGTTAGGTAGAAATATGAGAGAAATAAAAACTCCTTTTTATCCGATTAGCCACGAAACTTGTTTGATTTTTACATTCACGGTTACTAAATTTCACATTTGTTAGTATGATTTTTAATTTTATTGGTCAATTCACCGGTCACACGGGGTCCAGCATTTTGCCCTACCTATATGACCACATTCCTGGGAACATTTTAATAAATATGCTCCCGCTAAATTTCGCGGTGTTTGTAAATTTTAAAACCACACAATTGAATGACGGACAGAGTGCATTTTCGCGCATTTTGGACATGCGCACCAAGAATCAGGGAGATCCTTTTTCGACCGCCTCGAGAAATGGCGTGTTAATTTACTTTCTCCAACTATTTCAAATTTCTACACTTGAAAGTGCTCGATTTTGGTGTACTGAAGCATAGAACTAGAAACTTCAGCCCTTCAGCTACGTGGTGACATCATTAGATCCAGACAGGGGCCCCTTGGAACGTGGAGAAATTGGCTGCAAACTGGTGAGTGCTTTGTCTCTGATTTCCGTTGTGTGGTTCCCACAATTAACCTATGGACCTTTTAATTATTTCGTAATTTCATATCAATATATTTATGTTTGTTCGCGCTTTCATTAATTAAAATATATACAGTCCATTGCAGTTATCGTTTTTCTTACTGCGGGCATAACAGTAGCTGTATACAATGGATTTTCGACTAAACAAATTTTTTGAGAAAAACAATGCGCTAAGAATAAAAAATACCACAATAAGAAATAAATTTTAATTATTTTCCCTGTTTGGTACGCGTATGGCACATGCATCAATGCCCTGAAAACAATTTTTTCTTCTCAAAAAATAGTCTATAAAAGTTGACAATTTTCGAGTTATTAGCAAAAAACTGTCAAAAAGCAAGTTTAAGGGGGAAGCCAACTCTCTGCCAGTGATGAGAGTGGTTCCCTCTTGTGAAATTTTCAAGGGAGACTTATGTCCATTCATACCAAGTGTGTTGCTTTGCTTGTCTTATCAGGGCTATCAAAACGGACGGGCCACAATCCTGCTTTTTTATGGTCACGTCACGACACACAGTGCGGACTCCTGTGGGCAAGATTCGAAAAACTGAGGTTACATTTAAAAGTTTTAATGTTGCAAAAGTATAGATAAATGTCCAGTTTATCTGTAATCATAACCTATTTTTTAGTCACACTTGCGAAAGTGAACAAAATAAATAGTTAAAGTCGTTATATTAAAACAGGTACAAAAAATCGTATAAAATACCTATCAGAAAATAAATTTTACTGGTTCTGCATTTAAATATAAAAAAATTTTTCTTTAAGTATTACAGTGATATATATTTACGCTATTTGTTTAAATAAAATTTTGTCAAATTGACGTCTCGCTTTTAAAATAATTTAATTAAAACTGTTATGCTTACAAAAAAAAATATTTTCTAAATTTTATGAAGGTTATAAAAAATTGCAAAGATTTGCAAGGTCTGGCAAATATCCTAAATATTAGTCCAATGAATTAGCAAAAAGGTAGCATAAATATTTTTTGCTACTGCTTGCTACTAAGGGTGCTGTATTTTTTTAAATAATAAATTTCAATCCTAATAATTTATAACACATTGGTTACCACCCCGGTTGAGAGGCCTCACATCATCTCCTGTTTAGGTTTACCCTTAAAACCAGTCTTGCCGCCATTTGGACAAATATAAAATTGTGACAGCTCTCTTTAACGTCAAAAATGGCGACAGCAAGGTGTCAAAAATGGCACTAAATCTGGAGAAGATATGAGGCTTATTATTCGGTGATGGCGAGTGGTTATAGGTGATAATAAATTTTAAAAAAATTCCCAAAATATTTATGGTACTAAGTCACCTTATACTACTGTGAGGGAAATGGAAAATTAAATATTTTAGAATCGCATATCGTATTGACCGTTTTTTGTCAATGGGAACGCACAAAAACAATAATTTGAGGTAGTCAATAAAATTATAAAAATACTGATATCACTCTTAAAATATATATGCCAAAAATTATTCTGGTGTTTGTGTGGGCAAATATTTAAAAAAATATCGTTTTCGCACTTTGGAGATCAAAAGTGCGCTTTTTATCACAAATTTTAGGAATAAAGTATCACTTTTTAGGGATAAAGTATCACTTTTTATCCCGTGGCCTCTCACATAAATCTGAAGGTGTTAAATATGTTCAAAAAAATTCAACCCTTGTTGGGTTTAGAAGAATATTCTGACAAAAATAACCAAATTCTAAATAAGGCGTCATTAAATTTTTGCAAAAGTCTCAGTTTTAAATAGAAGCTATCGGGACAAAACAAAATTTATTTTCAAAACCGTTATTTCGAATGGTTAAATAAAGATATTATATCTGAGAAATTTTGTTATAAAACGGATTCAGAAAAATCTAAAAATACAGATTCGGAAACAGAGGCCGTACCCGGACCGAGTCGTGGACGGCCTAAAACGGCTTTCTTAGAATCATCTTTAAGAACCAAGAAACTGAGGGTGCAATGTGTATTTTGGGGTTGCTAATTTAATTTTTCTGGAAGGGACTTAGCCCCCCCAAGCCTTCCTAACTACGCCCATGAATCCGCTTAAAAAAAATAATTTTAGTTTAATTTTTAACACAAAAGTAAATTGATTTTTATTTTTAACGTAACTGTAGGTTAAACTGAATGCCTTTTAATTTATTTTTTTAATATTTTAAATAAAATGACATATATATATATATATATATATATTTTTAAAAGTTTTACTTATTTTAACCTTTAGACTACACTTTATCACATACCCTATAAAAAAATTAACTTTTTTGAAAAACAACAAAGATATTGATTATTGTCCAAAAACCCTATTTTTGTCCGCACTGTGCGACACAGCTGATTGTCTTTAAAATATTGAAGTTGGAATGACGGTTCATGAATATTTGATTTTTTTAAAAATAAAGCCGGTTTTGAGATTGATTTTACTATATTCTTGCAAAAAATTTTTTTAATGTATAGTAATCTATAATTTTTCAGCGCCGCTTCATAAGCTAACATAAAAATTAAATTTAAAGCAAAAGCGAATGTGTTCGTTTCTGCTTGGAAAGTAATCGGATTACCCACATCTATTTGTTTAGATTCGGCACTCCGCAGACTTTTAAAACCTAATATAGTTATTTACATGTGTTTACAAAAATTACAACATCAAAAAATAATTTTTTTGTAGTGTAATTTTGTTTTAAGGCGACAAATTCGATTTAGCCAATTTTTTAAGCAAAAGACAACAAGGCAAAATATTTAAATATCAGTCAACAGGTGGCACTACATATTAGAGTCCTAGGGACACCTATTCGGTTTCTAAATTGTGGGCCTTACTAAAATTTTAGGGATGACAAAAAAACAACACATTTTGAGTTTGACACTGACGTTAATTTTTGCTTAAAAACACAAGTGGGCGGCTAGTTTTCCAATAGCAACAGAAAAAATAAAAGAATAGAGTAAACAACAAAGCCTATTTTTTTGTCAAAAACCAGGGGATGACATTTCATCTTATAAATAAAAATAGAAAAAAAGTGTTTATTTACTGTGATAGAAAATACCGATAATCCCGAAGAAGACTTAGCCACAATAGGATGGAACACATAATGTTACTATGAGCCTGCCTCCAAATACATCCAGAGCAAAATATATTTAAAGACCTTCCGATATCATTGATCCAGAATATGAAAACGAAAATCTCTTGATCCACAGATGCTGCACAGGATCAGAAGTAAAGTTTTCGGCAATCATTGTAAATTAAATATAATAAATGAGTTGTTTTTATTGTAGTACCTTATTTTTGTTTCCACAACCTCGTAGAAAAAATATTTTACCTACATACTTAACGTGTGTAGGTCTTCCGCACTGGTTAGGTAAATTACTATTTCCTGCGACCACATGAAAATGTTGGATTTTACCTCAGAGTAATAACATATTATTACTCTAAGGATTTTACACGATTTGCATCCTCATAAAACATAAAATGTCATCCGTGTGCAGAAATTTTTTCGCACATGTGTGACAAGTACTTTCAGTACTTCGGCACATGTATGGAAAGTGTTTAACCGTCACAATACTTTTTCGCACATGTGTTGCAACCTACTTTCCCACACGTGCGGAAAAGCAGTTTCATTTGATTTACGCAAAATTAAACACCAATTTTTACAAAAATTAGTATAGTTCAACAGTGTTCGTAGGAAAAATAGCGTCCATAACTCGACAGAAAGTAACTTTGTCACGCTCGTGTGAAATTTGTCACTTTCTTCTCTTGTTAAGTAATAAATAAATAAATGAATGAAAAGGGCTTTATTTTTAACTTTAGAGAAGTTAAGCTCAAGCTTCTGTTAACTGAGCAATATACTAATTATCAAAAACTATCTTATAAATTGGTTCGCAATCCCGTGATTTTGTTTGTTACGCTATGGCCAGCCCTTAAAATAAGTTTTGTAAATAGAATTGTATGTTTTTAAATACCTACTTATAATCATTTAACTTATATTAAACGACATTTTATTTTTTCGAAATATCCGAAAATGTGAAAATCCGGGTCACGTGACCTTAGTTAAATTTTCTCAATCGAATTGACTTGCCCCCGGTATATGGGAGTGGCGCTTCAGTCAGGAGGTTGATGGCTCTGGTCTGATTTGGTGTCCTGCAGCAAATATAAAATTGAGCACGCTTTTGTAAATCCTAATAGATCTCTTCTATAAAAACTAATTGAAATATTATTTCTGTTCATATGCAAGATTTTTTTAAAATCTTCAAACGTATCTTGTTAGATTTTTGATTTTCTTTTTTTTTTCCAAAAAAATACAAAAATCGAAACAATTTCGCTACAGTTTTCTATAACACAACTAGGCTACTGAAATGCCAAACATTGTTTTGAAATGTTTGTTGTGTTTTAGCCATAACTTTTTTTTATTTTTTGAATAAAATGATTTCGCGAAAAACTGCTAAGATACGTTTGTTAAAAATGCTTTAAAAAACTACCCCTCAAAATTTCAACGCGTTCCGCTTTCTCGTTTTTATTTGTATTAGAACAAAGATTTGGTCAGAAAACGCGATATCAGTGTTGTCAAATGGTAAGTTTTCGGACGAAGTTTGCCCCCTTAAAGAAATTAACACTAAGGTCACTGTATAACGAAATTCCTTCTACTTCGTTATATAGTGACCTTAATTAACACTGGTATTTTTGGATTCTAAATGAACTTAAAAGATCATTAAAAAATCGAAAACGTTGTACAATATAAACAAATAAACAAATGCCATGACAAACACAGATGACAAAGTCAAGTACATGTCAAATATTACATGGGGTACATGGCGGGTAATTTGAATTCAAAATAAGGAATGCCAAATCTTGAAGATTTTAACCTTTTAATCATCTTGCATCCTTACAAAAGTTTGGTGAAATATCGGGATGGTGTGTCAGAATATATAAAAAAACATCTGACCTCCCATAAGACCCAAGGTAAAAGTCAGCCCCCCGAGAACGGCTGATTTTTCCAGGTTCGTGGCCTGTATTTTTTTGTTGGCCTTGGTCTCATTAAACGCAGTATCTGAACCTGTAGGGCCTGAAATAATTTTGGTTTTCAAACTTAGCTTAAAAGTTTAAGTATTTCTGTGCATAGCCAAACCTAAACAATTCTATTTCATGTAATAGGACACGTGTAAGAGCAATGCTTTGAAGTACAAATACCCGGTCATATTATGAAAATTTTGAATTGAAATTCCGTCTGTACAATTTCAAATTTGCATAATATTGGTGTAGTTTAATTTTGCTAATTAGCTTCTATGTTTTAACTTTGCTTGGGCAATCATGCATCGATAATGAATTAATAATTTGGAAAGGAACTGTTTGCTATATTTTTTTACACACAAAAAGGACTTAATAATGTATAAAAACTGGAAAATTTAAAAAATAGATGTAAAAAGTATCTACTACTTAGCAAATTGTAGAAAAAAAATTTATTTGTTACCTTTAGTACAGGTTAGGATCTTTACACTACACTATGTGTGTCTATAGTAGTAGTAGTAGTAGTGTGGGCTCTAGGCCTGGCGACTAGACACATGAAGTGTCCTTTTTGCCAACCCCCGGGCACCCCCCTACTGTTTCCTACTGTACAGAGGCCAGAACATCGGGCCACCTCGGATTCAGCAGGTCCTCCGTCTCAAAGGCTTCCTCTTCGAATACCTCTCTAAAGGAGTCAATCGGGACAGAGAAGGTTAAAAAAAATATTTTGCAAAAAAACCGAAAAAAAAAACTTTAAAAATAAGCCAGAAAACCAGGTTTATTCATAAAACTAAAAAAATACGATAAATCTCAAATAAAATTTTGTTCGTTTTTTTGCCTGCTCCTCTATTCAAAAAGCTAAAGCGAACTGGCCGGCGACTTGAAGAAACGCGTTCACTAATGGCGTATTCCATTGGGAAACTGAGTGCGGCACTGGTGGTGCACTGACACTGAAACGGTGCTGTCAAAAATTTGCACCGAGTGCAGTTTCAATGGAACACGCGGAAAATGAAAAATTGCACTCATGTGGTATGCAAGCCAATATTTAACCTAAGCTGTGCACTCACATTTTTTGTTTTGTTATAATATCGAAATTTTACAGGAGACACAAAAAACTTCCTACGACTCCCATTATGAGCTGTACAAATCCTTTTTTCTCTTGCTTTAAACCACGTTAATATAACATTTTTTTGCAATTAATTTTTTATAGGATACCCATTATTAATCACAGGTTTTATCACGACGATATCCATTTTTATTTGTTTCAAAGTTACACGCCCATAAATATTATTTTAGATAACAATAAAAATTAGTAATGTAAATAAATAATGATTTTATTTTAAAAAGTCAATAAGAATATTTTAAAAATGCCCATGGAGGCGAATGCAGGCTTGTGCCCAAAAAAACCTTAACAGAAGTGGACTTTATGCTCCCAAAATTTAATTTTCAATTTCAGCATACCATAAAAATGACAACACAGGTGGTTTCGTCCCCAGTGTTCTTTTTTTGGACAGAATTGAAACTCTTTGAACTTGTTTATGACGAATTCCTCAGTGCTCAAATCAAGCCGAAAGTGTTTCTTGAATTAAAAAATATAGTTATTTTTACTTATAATCATGGCTGCCAGAAAACCCCAACTGTCCGAAAATTAGCCCCAGGGTCCCAGTCAACCGAATCCTTACAAATAAGTAGATTTGATGTTAAATCTAAAAACCACATTTTCAATAAAGTTTTTGAGTTTTGGAGTTTCCGTTCTTATTTTTTGCATTGCACAAAACTGTTCCTCTTCATCTTCATCGCTGCTACTACTTAGCAGCGAAGAAAATAATAAAGAATCGCTCACTACTTTATATCTACTCATTTTTAAGTCCCACGACAATAATAAGCGTTTAAAATTAATGGCGGGAAAAAGTTTTCGGTGCGGCACGAGCCCTCAGAGCCGGTGTCAAAAAAGCTGCACTCAGTGCAAAACTGAATTCATAAGTTCCTCAATGGAATACGAGAACTGAAAAAGTGCATGTCAATGGAATACAAACACCGAGCCAGTTGTGCACTAGTGCTGCACTCATTTTCCCAATGGAATATGGTATAAGATATCGCCTATGAGTTTTGAATATTATTGAACCTGAAAACATTGACCTTGAAATACAGGGGCCCTGTAAATATTAAAAAACAGGTTTTGTCTCGATTGACACTCGATTCACCCCGTTTAACGGTAACGTAAATTTAAAATATTTTTTATACCAGACAATTATTTCTATCAATGCGGGGTAATCCGCAGATTAAATTTTATGCCAATTACTGAAAAATATAGTTTTTTTTTTTAAAACCGGTAGATATGTGTTGTTTGGCAACAGTGTTCACCAACTAACCAAAAGTCATCAATTTTCTGTGAAGTGCGTAAAAAAAAGAAGAAGAGGTTTACATTTATAATTTCCTGGCAGTTTCCCACCGTTATTGTTTTTTCACTTTTTCCCTTGTTGTTTTCACAACTTTTTAATAAATGTTGCCTACAGAAAACAAAACAGGCTTTTGATAGATAAATAAAGGATTACAAAAATAACGCAAATAAAAATTTACTTCAAATGGTAAAAATTTGACTTCTACATATCACGTGACAAAACTCTAATAGAGAAACAGATCTTTGGTCAATGGTGGGTGTGCTTTCGGGCTGTTCGGCCGTCGTCGTTGGAAATTCGTTCTCGACGTTTCGCCATCTCGAATGGATGGTCTTTCTCGTCCATGACATCTTAGTTAGCTTTGATGTTGTGTCTCTGTTCACGAAGGTACCTTTGGCCGAGGCAATGAGGGAAGTGGAACACATTTTTCTGAAGGACATCACCGACCTGTTTAAAATCTGCCTAACGACATCATATTTCACCTTCAATGAACAAATTTATGAACAGATCGATGGAGTATCAATGGGTAGCCCTTTATCGCCAGTGATTGCGAACTTTTTCATGGAGAAACTAGAAGAGAAGGCGTTGAATAATGCCCCTCATAAACCCAAAGTCTGGTTTCGATATGTAGATGAGACACTTTTGTCGTTTGGCCTTATGGTAAAGACAGCCTTAATGAATTTCTCAACCACATTAACAGCATACACCCCAGTATACAATTTACAATGGAAACAGAGAACAACAGAGAATTAGCATTCCTTGACGTACTAGTAACGAGGAAAGAGGGACGACTAGGACATACCGTATACAGAAAACCTACTCACACAGACCGCTACCTAAACAACACATCTAACCACCACCCGTGCCAATGAAAAGGGGTAATAAGAACATTGGTAGAGAGGGCGAAAAGAATCTGCGAACCAGAACATCTAGACAAATAATTAAACCATGTTAAAAACGCCCTCGTAGCAAATGGATACACTCAAAGCGACATAGATAAATGTATACGACCAAAGCCGAGCACTAGAAGTAACAGTAGCGGTGGACTAAGCAGCCGCGAAGTTATTTCAAGAGCCTTTCTGCCCTACATCCCTAGAGTGACAGATAGGATCCGATGTATTCTGGGAAAACACAACATAAAAACGATCTTCAAGCCATCTAAGAAGATCGAGAACCACCTCAGATCTGCGAAGGATATAAGGAACCCACTAAGTTCTTCGGGGGTATACCGCATTCCCTGTACCTGTGGAAGTGTCTACATCGGAACAACCAAACGGTCCGTAAACACAAGAATCAAAGAACACAAAGCCAACTGTCGACTCGGACATACGGAAAAATCCGCAGTTGCAGACCACACACTAAACAATGAAGACCACCGAATAAAATTCGAAGACACACACACACAAGTTCTCTGCGCGTCCTCTTCATACTATCCAAGACTCTATAGAGAAGCAATCGAAATTCATAAACACCAGCAGAACTTCAACAGATCTGAAGAAACTCTTAAAATTAACAGAACATGGGTACCGGTTCTTAAAAACACTAAACGGCTCGCTTACAATAACAAAACTGAATCAAGGGAATGTGACCAATCACCGACCAGCTCTGATATACGCCCCGCCCACCATAGCGTATATACCCTGCGCCCGCGACAGACTAACCACCAGTCTTCGAGAAGCCGACAAACAGTCAACATCTCCTGAAGATGCCATCCACTCGAGATGGCGAAACGCCGAGAACGAATTTCCAACGACGACGGCCGAACAGCCCGAAAGCACACCCACCATTGGACGATGGCGGCGAAAGCCTTTCGCAATTTGTAGATCTTTGGTCGTTAGATACACGTGTTAAAGTGTAGTAACCAGTAAGAAATTCATGTAAAGCAATATTGTAAAAAACTCTCATTTATCTTAGATAAATAAAAGAAATATAAAACAAATAATACAACAGAAATGAACAGCCCTTGGCTATAATTTTAAAGATACTTATCTCGTTTTTAATATCTTTTTCCATGTCAAATAAGATAAAAATTTAATTGCGGGGGGTCTCATCCCATTTGTCAAAAAACAAAAACAGAAAAAAAATTGGTCTGGCAGAAGAAAACAAACTTTGTTTGTTAAAAAAGCAAAAATTAATAAATAAAATTCATTAAAAAAAGTATAAAATAAACAAAATTACATAATATTAACACAAAAGAGGAGTTTAAAATACAAAAAAAATTGAAAAAAAATATGTTTGTATTCGAACCGGGACCCTTTGACTCGACGCCTCAATGTGGTTATCGGTAGAATATTCGAGCATGTTTCGTAAAATTTTTGGATTGTTATCCAAGCTGTCTAAATTTAATTTTTATGCAAAGACCCTCTAACTGGGGGTCTTTCCTTGTGCAAACTAAAAAAAAGCAAGCAATAAAGTTAATGATTCAATAAAACGGACAGAATTACTTTAATCTACCCCGAGCTCTAACATATATTAAATTTGTGTCGGAAAACGGGGGTGATAATATTGGAGATAAAAAATTCATTAGAGGGAGTTACAGAAAATAGCAAAATTATGTTTAAAAACAAGATTAAATTTATATATATATATATATATATATATATATATATATATATATATATATATATATATATATATATATATTTATCGGTTTCACAACGTTCTACGTCTTCCGATACTCAATCTCCACTCGTTTCTGTTTGCCCATAATTCATCATCTAGGCCTCTTTGTCTTATTTCACTGTCTATTCCTTCTCTCCAGCTTCTCTTTTGCCGTCCTCGTTTTCTTCGGCCAGTTGGTTTCCATTGTAGTATTTGTTTAGGTAGCCTTTCATCATTCATTCTTTGTACATGTCCGTACCACACCAGTTGTTTTGTTCTTATATCATCCACTAAAGTACGTTCACCCACTGTCATAATTTCTCTTATTCTTTGATTTGTAACTCTTTCTCTTTTTGATTTCCCTGCTGCTCTTGTCCAATAGTCCATCTCCGTGATGAGATTAAATTTCTTAAATAAAATAATATAGAATTCATAAATTCAATTTTTCTATCTGGATTCAAATTATGGGAGGTCTGTATTTACAAGTGAAAGTTTTGTGTTTTTTTATTTGACTTGACAGAATTTAGGTGTAGCAAACGCACTCATTTTAATAACCCAGAACTTTCTTAGTTCTTGCCCGACTTTATCTAGTAATAGTTCAGGATATTTAGAAAGAGAAAGATTTTACCGAGGATTTTAAAGGCAAACATTAATCTTTGCTTTAGTGGCACACATTCGCAGAGTGTGTCAAAAGTATTTATTTCATTAGAAGAAGTCATACAAAATAGCAAAATTATGTTTGAAAAGAAGATTAAATTTCTTAAATAAAATAAGAAAGAAATCATGGTTTTAATAAAAGAATTACTTGATTCAAATAATAGGAGGTCCGGATAAGATCAGTAAAAAAAAGGCATTTTGTATTATATTTTATTCACAAGTGAAAGTTTTGTGTTTTTTTTGGCTTACCAGAATTTAGGTTTAGCAAACGCACTCATTTTAATAACCCAGAACTTTCTTAGTTCTTGTCCGACTTTAACAAGTAATAATTCAGGATACTTGGAAAGAGAAAAACTTTACTGAGGACTTTAAAGGCAAAAATTAATCTTTGCTTTAGTGTCACACATCGAAAATTCGCAGAGTGGGTCAAAATTATCTATTTATTTTTTTTGCTATTTTTCTTGCATTGCTTTCTTTAAATTCGCTGTTTAAAGTTGTCCATGTTAGAAAAATTGAACAAAACATTTCTGAGTAATAAACAATAAAAGAAGTCTAAGTTTTCAACCACCCCAGTGGCGTATATAAGGGGGGGCCCGCGGGCTCCCCCCCGAAGCTAAGATTTTTTTAGATATTTTCGACTTATTTCATGAATACAAACATAAAATAGCATAAAATACGGCCTCATGAGGTCTCGCCCCCCCCCCGAAACTTTTTTTCTATATACGCCCCTGTACCACCCTATAGATGGATGGATATAATTCCTAATTTCCTCAATTTCTACCTATAGTTCTATTTCTTAATCTTTGTCTAACATTTAAACTATCTGTCACCAATTACGATAGAGGTGACTTAATTTGTCTCAAGACATTAACGGGTTAGCTTTGGCTCTAATCTACTACAAACTGATTGTTCGTGAGGTGGTTGCTAACTTCAGTTTGTATACAGAATGTCCTCTTTAAAACACACATTCCAACATTTGTTGAGAAATAATAAAAATTTATAAAAACTCCAAAACAGTGGATTTTGTAGTACGCGTAAAAAGAATTGAGATACAAGTACAAGTACGCGTAAAAAGAATTGAGATAAAAGTAAAGCCAAGTTCTCTAATACAAATCTCAAAATGAAAGGTTCTTACTAGTTTGGAAAGGTTTTTTAAACTTTGCTATTACAGGCAAACTTCTTTATGTTCAATTTAGCACTGTTCCTAAGAGTCATTTGCAGCCATAATAGGCAAGTTTAGAAAAACATTTCCAAACTAGTAAGAACCTTTCTTTTTAAAATTTGTATTTGAGAACTTGGCTTTAATTTTATTTCAATTTTCAAGAAATTTTCGCGCAATTAATATCCGTTCGACGCTAAATTTCACATCAAAAGGTACAAAGAAACATTATTTTGAAGTTTGCTGCCACTTTGCCCCCCCCCCCCCAGAATTTCTGGATCCGTGCTTATGGAAAACAAGCGTCTTAGGATTTAAAAAAAAAGGGAGAGCTGGTCAAAACTGACTGCACATTGAGTAGTCTGTAGACTGGATAGTTTAGTTTACACTTGAGAACGGTTCGAGATACTTACTGACCGAAACGACGTATTTAAGATAAATATAGACAAAGAAAGTCCGAAATTTTGTTTATTTATTTTCGAGATAAAATAAAGCACAAAACGCAAATTTTTATTGAAATTTTTTAATCGCTCTTTCCAAAATTTTGTCCTGGGATTTTTTGACAAATGACTTTTAACAGTTGGCAGTTTATTTTTTGATCCTTGTAATATAACCATGAACCGAACCGAACCGAACCGAACCGAACCGAACCGAACCGAACCGAACCGAACCGAACCGAACCGAACCGAACCGAACCGAACCGAACCGAACCGAACCGAACCGAACCGAACCGAACCGAACCCCCCCCCCAGAATTTCTGGATCCGTGCTTATGGAAAACAAGCGTCTTAGGATTTAAAAAAAAAGGGAGAGCTGGTCAAAACTGACTGCACATTGAGTAGTCTGTAGACTGGATAGTTTAGTTTACACTTGAGAACGGTTCGAGATACTTACTGACCGAAACGACGTATTTAAGATAAATATAGACAAAGAAAGTCCGAAATTTTGTTTATTTATTTTCGAGATAAAATAAAGCACAAAACGCAAATTTTTATTGAAATTTTTTAATCGCTCTTTCCAAAATTTTGTCCTGGGATTTTTTGACAAATGACTTTTAACAGTTGGCAGTTTATTTTTTGATCCTTGTAATATAACCATGAACCAAGATTGAAGAAATATTGTAGACCGAGCTGTCAACTTTTAAAATTTAAAATATAAAAAAAATCAACCTATTAGCGTTTTTGTAGGAACTGAATAATCAATATCTTACTGCAGGCAGTGCATCAAGCTTTTATGTTAGAATTAACCACACACATGCCCTGCTCTATGTCCTGTGTTATTAAATTTAAAGCTTGCGAGCTTTTTAACTTTTGTTTTGTCCAGTAGATCTCATACAAATTTACAATCTAAAGATAGAGGGAGCAGGTTACCCTTAAAAAGTTTGAAAAAATTCGGTTTGGTAGTGTAAACTAGAGACACTGTATGTATGACATATTTTAAAGACACGCGACAAACTTATCAGTTAAATATTGAAGTTAAAATCAAAGGAGGGAAATATCGGTTCTCAATACTCTAGCCTTGTTTAAAAGAGAGAGACGCACCTTTTGTCTTTGTTAACTCATAAGCGTTGTAAAATAAAAATAATGATTTTTGACAAACATTTACAGGGAATGATGAACAAATGTGTTTGTTTACATGTTGCTTGAGGATTGATGTGCAAATTGTGCTTGACAATTACGCTTGCTTAACTCGGCTTGGTTAAGCAGCGGGACAATAAGGATTAAAGTAACAAGTTTATTGCCCGGCAGCAACCTCACACCCTGCAATGATCAATAAGGCTTATGGTACAGTAAACTTAAGTAGATGTAGTGAGAACAACTATCAAAATGTTTAATCTCGTTTATTAAGATAAATCTTTACTTTTTATAATAAGAAAATTGTTATCTTAACAAATGATAAAAATGTAAAATTTAATATTTCGTCCTGTTTTATAAACTAAATAATTTATATAATTAAAATAAGTAAACTTACGAAGGCTAATTTATGTTTTAAAACCTAATTTCTCAAGATTACCTGAATGTTTAAATAATAACTCTCTCTAAAAAATGTAGAGTTATGTAAAATATTAAAAGAGAAAAATCTGTTTAATTTTGTAATCAAACATTTTCCGGTCTCTCCGGAATTGGTGCATGGCCGTAGGGACCTCAGCTTGAATAATTCATATAACGCTGATGATGTGGTAGGTAGGCATGTGTTCAGGTAGGTACTGCTGTTCTATTATAAGGTGGCTCAATTTCTTAAAACTGCTGACAGTGAATCTATGCATCGGTTGTGTTTGGGTATCATCGTATGTCGTTGAACTTTTCGCTTTGGTGCAAAATTGTTTCTTTTCCAAAATATTATGATCTATTTTTGTTATTGTTGTTATTCCTTTACTATTGTAGGTACCAGAAATTTTAAATTGGGAGGCCAGAATTTGAATGTGTTTTGTTGCATATTTACAATGGCAAATTTTTTAAGACTTTTTTGCCATTGTCCTTCCGCCTCCTCGGTAGCTTTTGAGTTGGAATGTTTTTTCCATTGGGATATATTTCTAATAGAGATTGTTGCCTCTTGTTTCAAAGTTTTCTTCTTTTTACAAGCTTTTATTTAGCTTCAGATGTTCTGTTTATATCTAACTATCTAACTAACTATCTATCAAATCTTGTGAAGCGTTTTTGACACACTTCCCATTATTCGATTTGGATGAAATTTGGTACACACATATTGGTCCCATGACAATATAACATTAAGAAAAAAATATCTTCCCACCCCTACACCCACCGCCTTCCATAGAAAAATTTGTTTTTGACACACTTCCCGTTATCCAATTTGGATAAGATTTGGTATACACATAGTGGTCCGATGATAATACAACAATAAGAAAAAAATATCCTCCCACCTCTACCCCCACCCGCTTCTATAGAAAAATTTGTTTTTGACACACATCCCGTTATCCGATTTGGATAAAATTTGGTATACATATAAAATACTAAATATAAAAAAATATCCTTCCATCCTTACCCCCACCCCCTTTCATAGAAAAATGAGTTTTTGACACACTTCCCATTATCCGATTTGGATGATATTTGGTATTCACATAGTGGTCCGATGATTATACAACATTAAAAATAAATATCCTTCCACCCCTACCCCCACCCCCTTCCACAGAAAATGCGTTTTTGACACCCTTCCCATTATCGGATTTGGATGAAATTTGGTTTACATATAGTGGTTCGATGACAATACAACATTTAAAAAAATCCTACCACTCCTACCCCCACCCCCATCTATAGAAAAATGCGTTTTTGACACACTTCCCATTATCCGACTTGGATGAAATTTGGTATACATATAGTGGTCCGATGACAATACAACAATAATGAAAAAATGTCCTCCCTCCCCTACCCCCCCACCCCCTTCCATAAAAAATACGTTTTTGACACACTTCACGTCAAATGACTTTTATAAAATCTGGTATATTCATAAAGGTCCGATGGCAATACAGCCCAAACAAAAAATATATTTCTACCTCTACCCCTACTCTCTCCTTCCCCCAATAGAAAAATGAGTTTCCAAACAACTCACGATCAGCTATTTCATTATAATCTAGAATAAACTCTTCTGTTCTGTTATTGATCAAATATTTTCATTTAATAGAGTAGATAGCTGAGACTAAAAAGTAGAAAATAAATTGGTAATTTTTTTTTTTAAGTCACAAGCTTTTATAAAATGCACTAAAAATTTAAAAATAATTTGCTTACATTCTAATATTATCATAATAATAAAAGCGATGGCCGCAAATCTAAGCATAAGTTAATCTAAATTTGTGATCCAAACACTTAAAGAATATTCAACATAGCAGGTCATCAAAGATATGTTTGATGTGCCGCAATGTTATGCCATTGCCATACCTATGTCAGAGAAATGCTGGGGTATCTTGGGTCGGGTTGGGTGAGTTTGGTACCTCTGCATTTTTCTGCTAGATTGATTCTTGCAAATAGTGATATTTAATTGATACGGATATCTTATCGTGCGAACATCGTCAAAATTTCCATCAGTCGGCCATTGCTTTTATTATTATGATAATATTAGAATGTTAGAAAATTATTTTTTAATTTTTAGTGCATTTTATAAAAGCTTGTTACTAAAAAATTTTTTTTACCAATTTATTAGTATGTCTTCTTGACTTTTGGTTATTTTTGTTCTTGCGTTTTATTCTGATGGTTTCCTGGTTGAGCACAGGATAGGCACCAAATTTCTTTTTTGCTTTAACCTAAGTACTAACTGTATGTGGCACTGCAATTTTGCGCTTATCTTGTTGATAACAGTAGGTACTTTAGGCGACACTTTTATCTTTAATTATGATTGAATCTTTGGTTTTATAACTTTGCTATTTAGCTTGATGTGTTGTATTTGGTTGTTTCTTACTACATTCTGTTCTTCAGTTCAGTTCAGTTTCAGTATATATTTCATTTCTTAAAAACTGAAAAAAGTGTTCAATTGTGGGAATCTTATTTTGAATCTCTTGGAACCGACTATGGTACGACTTTTCTATTTCGAACGTGAATTTGTTTGACAATGATTTTATCAATTGGACATATTCAAACCTAGCTAACGCCCGTTCCAGATCCACCAAATTCGTGCCGTCAAAATGCCCAAAAACCAAAACTAATACAAAATATATTGAGTTGCTTTAAAAACGATGTGAGAGAAAATTATAGCCTGTATTTCTAACCTGTTAGGTAGAAGTATGAGTTTGCCTAACCAGAGCAAGAGTTCTAACATTTGGATTTAGTTCTATGACGTGGATCTAAAGAGAATGGGGCAATTAAGAAGATAAAGAACTCCGTTTCAACCAGAGAAAGTCCGCGTTGCGTTTCTTTTATTTCACCTTAAATGGGAAACGACTTAATTCCAACCGCCCGCCATTTAAGACATATGGCTGGCTCTCTCTCTAACCCGATCAGCGAAAAATATATGGGTTTTCCCTAGATAAACTAATCTTTATCTCATTGATTCTATATCATAGCTGACCTGCCTAGTCTTCCTTCATTATCTTTTGTAATGGATTCTATTTTTGGGGCCCTTCATTACGGTTGCCAAATTATTTCCACATCAGTGGCGTTATAAAATGGGGGGGGGGGCAGAAATTAATTTATATTGCATGGAAAAGGAGATAAAAAAACTTGCCTAAACAATTTTATTTTAGCATTTTACAAACAAGCAGCTACTTGGTGTAGTTTTTAGTTTATTTGTTGATAAATAAAGTCTATTCGCCCTTCTTTTACATGCGCAAATTGCTCGGATTAGCACTAGTTTCAGACTTATCATGGCCCTGTAGAGCAACCTCAAAAATCTCACTGAATTTCAAAGAGTCTATGAACCTACTAAGTATATGTCTATTTTCTCCCGCATTTTTATTATGTTCGGTAATGTTTTCCCTATAGGCACTATTCAATTGGCACCTAATATCAGTCTTTAAGTACTTAATATCACACATTCCCTTTGCCACCCACGCAGGATCACTTCGTGGATTGTTCATAATAAGACAAATAAAGCAAAAAACAAGCATTTCGTTTTTCACAACCGCACAACCAGTTTTCAGCACCGTATAATTTTTTATTACATGCACTAAAATGTTGGTTAATTTTTGGGATTTTGAGGTCCGGTCTATGTGTCCCTAAATAATTTATTTGTAATTGTAAAAGTTAATATGTCAACGTATTTAAATTTGCACAGTTAATTCGACGGTATTTATTTCCATTTTGAAAACAAACAAAAACAAACAATGGACACGCGACCGGCAAGGCTTTTAACTACTGACCCTGACGTATCCCAAATCAAAACAAACTCATACGTCTTCACTAAGGATAGAACCGACAACACGTAGGAAGGGCAACGAACGGTTTGGCACGATGAATATGGCCGACGTCAACTTAAGCAAACATTCCCTTCTTCCCCGCGCGAGGACAGCCATCCATACACCGCTGAAAACGGGTGAAATTAAAATCTTGTCCCGCGCGGTGCTGCCGGCTTGTAATTATTTACGCTAAAAAAGTTTAGTCAGACTAAAAAAAAAAAAATTAAATTAAAAATACTGGTTTTTGTCTAGTTTTGGGAGGACACTGCCCCCTCCCTGTAGCATCGGCCACTGCTTTTATCCAACGATAATGGAGTCCTTGCAAGTGAAATGCCACAAAATTTATCCTCGACAAATCCAATCTAGAAACCTTATCACTTCTCGTTTGAATCCAATAATTATAAACCATGAGAAAAAATTAAATGAAAACGTATGACAAGGGCAATAATCCAGTAGTCGGCGGTAATCATCTAACAAAAACTACGTCTAGCCCACGCTTTTGGAAAACCGAACCAAAAACAATGACTTATGGAAGGCGGTACAAATTGGTGGAATTTCTGGAAAAGCTAACCTTTTAAAATTTCGTGTTTTAGATAAATATCCTCATTATTAAATTTTTGGATCATTATAATTATAAAAATCCATGTTTAAAAATGATTTGTAGGTTGAAATAAAATTTCGGACTTCCATTGTCTTTATTTATTTTAAAAACACGACGTTTCGGTTAGTAAGTATCTCTAACCGTTATCAAGTGTAAACTAAACAATCTAGTCTCTAGGCTACTACTTATACTACTTTGTGTGCAGTCAGGTGTGACGGCCCGCCCCCTTTTTAATCCTAAGACGCCTGTTTTCCTTAAGGAGTGGTTTCCATATGTTTGGTATGTCCGTGCTTGGTTGACTGAAAACTTCTTTATTCTGCATTATAAATGCAGCTTCAATAAACTTTGGTCTTCGCCAATGCGACTCCTTATGTAAAACTTTAGCTTCTGACCACTGAATCCTGTGATCATTTGACCATGCATGATCTGCTAAACCGGATTTTTCAATATCCCCTAATTGGGTACTTTTTAGATGTTCATTTACTCTAACCTGAAGAGGGCCTTTCGTTTCACCTACATATGATTTACAACACTCACACGTGATTTGGTAAATACATTCCTTATTATTTGAGGGATTGTTTGGTTTTGTTTTAGTTACAAAACTTCTTATAGTAATTCCCGAAGAAAATACTGTTTTTATATTATAGTGTTTAGCTATTCGTCTTATGTTTTCTGAAATCCCTTGAACATATGGAATGTTAATAACACCTAACGGATTATTATTTTGGGAATTTGGTACATTTAGTTTGTTTTTAATCTTAAATATCGTTGAGTTTACTAATTTCTCGGAATAACCATTCTGTTGTAAGTCCTTTTTAATGTTGTTAATTTCTGTGGTTAATTCTTCATTATTACTGCAAATATTTACGGCTCTTAAATACAAACTTCTAATAACTCCTTGTTTTGTAGCAACAGTATGATTAGACTTAAAATTTAGGTACTGTCCCGTGTGTGTAGGTTTCCTATATACAGTGGTTTGAATGTTTCTGTCTAATCGTTTAACAAGAACATCCAAAAAAGGTAAGGCCGAATCTTTTTTAACTTCCATGGTGCACTTGATTGTTGGTCGAATACCGTTTAAATGGTGTAGAAAATTCAGTAGTTCGTCATCATTTTCCGGCCATATAATAAATGTGTCATCCATGTATCGTAGCCATAGTTTTGGTTTGACTCTTGCTGTGTTGATCGCATGGTCCTCGAACCACTCCATGTAGATGTTTGCTACCACTGGCGAAAGAGATAACACTTATCTTTCACTTGAAAGTAAGAGTTACGGAGACAGAGTTCCAAAAGATCCATCACCCCCTCCACCGATAGCGTTGTTCTCTCGTGAAGTGTATCATCAGTTTGTAATTTGTTTTTGATGATACTGAGTGACTCATTTATTGGCACGTTGGTGTAGAGACTTTCTACATCAAAACTTACAAATCTATCGCCGGGATCTAATTCGAAACCTTTTAAAACCTCGACAAAATGTTCCGAGTTTTTGACAAAAGATTCGGACTTACCCTATAGTGGTTGAAGTATTTCCAACAAAAACCTCGACAAAGTGCTGGTCGGTGAGTCCCTGGAGCTGGTAAAATGTCAAAACATTAGCATTTTTGAGAATTTTTTACCAGGTTGAATAAATAACTTTGATCAAAAATATAGAAGAAAAAAATAAGAATAACTTTTTTAACTAGAAAACTTTTTTTCATAAATAAAAAGCAAATTATTAGTTTACTATTACTTATATATTAACATTTAAACTCACAGTCATTTCAATCATTAAAATTAAACATAACATAAAACTCTTGGTCGTAAATTTTTTTTTTAAATTGTTTTTAATCAAATCAAAATCATTAATTTATTCAAATAATAATAATATTGTGCGAAACCCTTAAACAGTTTTAAAAATCACCCAAAACGCCAAAATTTTAAAAACTAAACATAAAAAGTAGTGCCAATTCGGCCAAGTTTTTTCTTGATCCTTTTTTAAGAATCGTAATAAATATTTTTATTCAGGAATATGGTGAAATCATTAACAAAACAATTATTATATTCCGAATTTGTAATTATAAATTAACTAATATATTAACCTTTTACGTTTTAACTCACTAGCGCTGTGCAATGAGCAGAAAAATAAAAATATTTTAAATATTAGTTACTAAACACGTTAAACATTGCTAACCACAACTTATTAAAAACGTCAGTAGGTTTTTAAAACAGCCAGATAAATACAAACCTTATCAAAATATTTATTTGATGAAGTTATTAACGCTAATAAGAAACATAACCTAAGTTTGACAGGACGCTTCACACAAATGAAAATATACTAATTGCTTTTTTCAAGGCCAACTAGAGCACTAGAGTGTTATGATTAATTTTGTCATTTTGATTAAAAATACCGCAAACCAAAATAGCTATTAAGGCCATATTTTCTGGAAATTCGACCAGTGTGCGCATGACTCGAAAGTGGTGAAGAGGAAAAGTTGTTTCTATTTTTATCTAGACACCTGATAAATTGGTTTTTTTAAGCAGAATCCTCGTGGTCAGTATGGCTTTTACTTTTATAATATTGTCAGGAATGTAAATTTCCCCTGACTATCCCACTGTACGAAACCATCTTGGAAAAACGAAAAACGCTATTATGGTTCTGTTGAGATAAGAAAGTGGTTCCACCTCCCTTCCAAAATGGAATACATTTGGTTGCGCCTACCACACAGCAGATGGTTAAAGCAAGAAAAACTACTGAAAAGTAAAGAGTGGGAGTTGTAATGATTAAGCGTGGGGATACATCAAGTAGAGAGAGGGTTTTCCCTTTAAAGTGATTGGATATGGAAAAACTATGATAAAAAGTGTTGTCTAAAAAATGTAATTTTACCTCTGTTTTCGTTTAGGTTTACCATGGGCGCACCCAGGGGGGGGGCGATGCCCAGGCCCAGGCGCCCCCCAGTCTTAGATTTTTTTTACATATTTTCATGATCAAACACAAAAAATAGCTTAAAATTAGACATCATGTGGCTTCGGACCCCGCCCCCCCCAAGAGGTCTCGGCCCCCCCCTCAAGACACATTCCTGGGTGCGCCACTGGGTTTACTTGTTTAGCTCATTAGCTAGAATGTAAAGTAAATTTTAGGATTATCAGCAACGCCACTGACTTGGTTCCTCCAAGCTCTTTAAAGAGAAGATAATGGATTATTTAGGTCCAACCTACCTTTTATAAAACCCAAACTTTGAGGAGACAAGTCAGTAGTCACATTCTAAGTTTTTTTGAACTTAACTAAAACCTCTAAAGTAATTATCAGTGAAGAAACATAAGATTTTTATATTTGAAGAATATTTTGTAGTTTGTTATTTTATTGTTAAAGTATATTTATTTTAACATTTTGGGTCTAGGTTGTTTTATAGGTCATAAGAAAATTCTTGTAACAATTTGTAAATTGCAACAAAGTTTTATTTTGTATTCATTAAAGTTTGTAACCTTTTTAAAACTGTTTTATATGTATTTTATACACACGGGACCCTCGTTTAAGGGTTCGATTTAAAATAAAATCGTACCCGACAAGTTGGTGGAGGCTTGAGGCTTGTGTGAATAAAAACTTTTTTTTTAATTTATAATTTTTTGCTACTAATTTTTTTTATTTTTAATTATTTATTATTCATCAATTTGATTTTTTTTATTAAATTTATTTTTAAATCAATGCTAAGAGTATAAGACAAGAAAACCCTATACCGAATTCCGACCAGGTAAAACTGAACTTCAAAACTTGGAGGGCCCAAAGTTGTGCTACCCCCTGGTCTGAATTCAATTTTTTATTTTTATAATCGTGTTTTTTTTATACAATAGAAATGGCCAATACTACAATTTCTGATATAAAAAATGAGACCGGAACGCCGGCGTTTGTATCCCCATATTTATTTCATCCCTCCTCAGAGATTAATGCTCGTGATTTTTTGAGGCATTTTGAAAGATGTGTCGCCCAAAATTCTTGGGCAGAGAAAGAACAATTAATGTATTTTGGCACCTATTTAGTAAACGTGGCTTTTAATTGGTTTCAAAAATATAAAGAAAAAGCAGAAAATCAAAATAAAAAATGGACAGAGATATCTGGCGATTTTTTTCATAATATTGAGAATTTTGGAGAACATTGTGGGGCAAATAAACATTTTGCAATCCCTCATCCCCAGCGAACGCGACGTAGCCTTATCTTAAATCTGAGTCTGACATGTAGCCAACTACTTTTTGATTGATAAGTGCGGGAACAACGCTAGCTGGCATTGCAGAATATGACGAAATGGAAAATTGCACACATCCATTGTTTTGTTTTTGGAAAACTCACCTCGCATACAAAAGAAGGTGATTTATTTCAGATGTGGATGTGTATGTTGACATCAACAATTTTTTTATCTACTTGTGTAGTTTATTTATTATTTAAACATCATAAAATGTACACATAATTCTTACCTGCCTAGCCCGCGCAGCAATGACTAGAGATGGTATTGTTTGGAAAAAAACTTGAGATTACGCATAAAATGTGTCCGGCCCGCGAAAACTCCTAAGCCGCTGAATCGATTTTTATAACATTTTCAGGTAAAATATAGGGTACTGTAAAGAGCTGGTTATATGTTGGTCAAAATCCATTAATAATAACGACAGTTTTCTGACAGTTAAAGAATTGCAAAAATGCTAACTTTTTAACGGAGCTTCGCACACAGAAAAAAATGTCTTTAGTCAATGCAAATCGCTTTGATCCAAGAAAAAATCTGCTTTTCTATGCACGAAGACGATATTTTCTTAACAAAAAAAAACTATTCTCTTGGACTGTTGGTTTCCGTTGAAATTAAAAGTTGTCTTTATCCAACAAAATTGATTTGTTTTGAATGGAAGCGGCAACCTTCTTGTTTTCTAGTATTATACCAAGACATAATTATTGAAATGGAATTGTCTTGGTTTAAAACATCTTGCACCAAAAACATTGTAATCTTGTTTTAATATATAATTTTTCATCCGAAGGAAATTAGAAAAATAAGTTTTCTTGTTTGAATTATAGTTTTTTTTGCTTTGAACAATCTTTTTTTTTTAAGAAAACAATTAAATGCATCGAGTCAAAAGGATTTTATTGTCTCAAGTCAAGACGAAATTAAAGAAAGAATCTTTTAGATGCCTTTAAATTCAAAGATATATAAAAAAAATCAAATCGGAGCAACTTTCTTTTTCTTATTTTTGACGATCACGGTAGGTTACAGTATAATGTTATTACTATAACATTTTAGTTAGTTAGTTTAAAGCTTTTATTTAGCATATTGCTACAAAACTTATTAATACAATTTCAATCCTAAAAAAAGGATACAACTTAAAACAGGTTCAAATATAAATAATCTTTTAAAAAAATTTTAAATTCTTTAAGTTCTTTGTTCTTTAATATTTTTTTCAGTTTATTATAATCACTTAGTCCTTTTTTAAATATCGATTAATTATATTAATTTACAAGAAATATTTACGTTTTGAGATAAATATTCTTTTGAAATTTTAGGTAACAAATTATTCTTTATTTTATATATAAACACATACATAAAAAAATATGAAATTTTTTACATTAAGTCATTTAAGTTTTTTTAGCATATGATTCTTGTGTATTTATTTAAATTTAAAATAATTCGCATAGCTTTATTTTGTAAAATTTGAAGTCTTTCAAAAATTTCTTCATTTGCAGTGTATAAAATTGTAGAACAGTATAAATAATATTAATAATTATTATTAATTTTTGGAAAAAAAATGATAAATGTGAACTGATCCTATTTAGATATCCAGTTTTTCCTGCAATTTTTGAAACAATATAATTTAAATATTTTTTCAACTTTAATTTAGAATTCAAAATTATGCCCAAATATTTTAATGAATCTACAATTTCTAATTTTTCGTTATCAATAGAAATGTTAATATTCATAAGATCAATTCTTGAATTAAGTACCAGAAATTTAGTTTTTGTCACATTTAACTTTAATTATTTACATTAAGCCAATCTAAGACCAATTTTATATCTGAATTTATTTGATGTATTATTTCATTTATAGAGATACCTTTTATATACAATAATGTATCGTCGGCAAACATTTGAATTTGACAAAATTTTAAAATATTTGGTAAGGTCTTTTATATATAAAATAAAAAGCAATTTACTACAATAGACAACAATATTAGCGTACCTTATTGTTGTATATTTTTTCTAAAATAAATTATTCATTTTTGTACCTTAAAATCTTTCCGTTAAGTAGTTTTCAAACCAGTTATAAGCTTTACCCCTAATTCCATAGTCCCATAAGTCTTTCTCTATCAATGGTTTCGAATGCTCGTTTAAAATCCAAAAATATTCCTAATATAATTTCTCCCTTTTCAAAACTTTGTCTCGAATTTTCTGTGAATATTGAACAGCAATTTCGGTGGAAAATCTTCTTCTAAATCCTGCTTGATTTTTTACTAAAATTTCGTTTTCTTTGATAAATTCCAAAAATTGATCATAAACTACTTCTTCAACCAATTTTTCAATATCCCATAAAACATAAACATGAAATTGTTTTTCTTACCAATTCCAAACGAGTCTCGCCCTTATGACGGAATATCCGTATTTTAAAGCAGAAATGTTCTTTTTTATCAATGTGTAGCATACCGTTAGAAAGGTAACCAATTAAAGAAGATTTTAAAAGAAAATGAAGTTCTCAATTGTCGATACTTTTTTTGATTTTTAATTTTGAAATTGATTTTCTTTCACAAAATCACTAATGTTCTTCAAAAAAAACCTCATATGTCCCTTTGGTACATAAATTTTAACAAATCTATTAATTAGTTGAAGTAGCATAAGATTACAGAATTATTCAAAAAAATGGTGCTTTTCCAGACATTAATAAAAAGCTTATGAGGGTTTAAAGGTGAGATTTTGGGTAATTTGAGAAAAAAAATTAAAAATTCATATCTCTTTAGCCGTGACTCTTAGGACCTAAGTTCCAAGGTTGAAAAGGTAACAAATGACCCCAACAATATTCCAAAAAATTTTGACGGTTTATTCACACCCTGTAAACGTGTGAGCTCAAAGAGAAAATTTAGAATGGTAACTTCTTTTTTCTGAAAATACAAAAATGACTCCGGCGTCAAAGTATACGAATATATCCACGTAAATATATCTCTATTACGAGTTAATATACTTTGGGCATGCCAGGCAAACGTCTCGAAAATCCAGTTAGGGTAAATTGAATAGGACCGACTGATTGCCAGGGAAACATGTCAGCTTCTATCAAACTCTCGCGTACGGAACAGTGGATCTCGGCATCACATGCACCCAAGCATACTGCACTCTATAGTCTCTATTATAGTCAGTGACCTCCGCAATATTACAGCCCTCAAGTATCCAGAATCCTTTGGCCATCTTAAAAATCTTTGGCTTCGGTAGCAATTGGTGGTCCGTTAAAATACTAGTTAAGGTAAAATTTTAGAAAATCCACTTTCTAGAAGCATTTTATATTACGTTTTGATAATTTTTGTTGTCAATTTCCCCTATTTCAAACTTGCTGAATCCGAATATCCCGGTTGACACCTCAAAATTTTGACGGGCTGAGATATTCAAGATGGCGGCCAACATTGTGCCGAACTTTTAAATTGCCCCTGTAAAGCTCCATTTGACACAGGTGTATGTTAAAAAATATTCTTGTATAACCAAAAAATAATATATATCATATTAGGTTTTTTCAATGGCTGCAAAAACCTCCAGAAACTGTTCCAGAACCCCCAAAATTTAAAAGTTTGAGATTTTTTCAAGTTTTCTTAAAAACTAAGCCTCTAAGGAAAAAAAAAAATAAAATACTGTATTGTAGACAATAAAATTATCTTTTTAACAAAATATAACTCAATAAGGCAAGACGGATTACAAACTCTCCAGAGGCGTCCGTTAATTGAAGTAATTTAAAAAAGTTAAAAATATCCATGTTTTTCCGATAAACGATAAAATTATTTTTTTTTTTAAAACCAACGTTAGATATTAGATAAAACTTGTGAAAGTATTTTCTGATTTTTAAAATTGATTTAACTTACCGACCCTTTTAAAGTTTTAATTATTAAACCAATTAAAGGAAATTTTATTGACTATAACAAAATTTAATACAGTCGAACCTCTACAACTCGAACTTAAAGGGACAACCAAAACAGTTCGAGTTATGGAGAGTTCGAGTTATAGAAATTCGAGTTAAAGAGGTTAAAATACATATAAAAATACAGGGACCACTTAAAAGGTTCGAGTTATAGAGGTTCGAGTTAGAGAGGTTCGACTGTACATAGTTTTCCAAAGGGAAAACTATGTACAGTCGAACCTCTCTAACTCGAACCTCTATAACTCGAACCTTTTAAGTGGTCCCTGTATTTTTATATGTATTTTAACCTCTTTAACTCGAATTTCTATAACTCGAACTCTCCATAACTCGAACTGTTTTGGTTGTCCCTTTAAGTTCGAGTTGTAGAGGTTCGACTGTATTAAATTTTGTTATAGTCAATAAAATTTCCTTTAATTGGTTTAATAATTAAAACTTTAAAAGGGTCGGTAAGTTAAATCAATTTTAAAAATCAGAAAATACTTTCACAAGTTTTATCTAATTTTCTCAGCAGTGGCGTAGAGTGGGGGAGGCGCGGGGGGCACCCGTACACCTTTTGGAAGGGAAAAAATTAGTAACATGAAATGCTATCGCAGCAAATAGGAAAATAAAATTAGACTTGATCCGAGTTATTGGGGCAAAATAAAGTGGGCTTACTGCAAAAGTTCTAGTTAATAAAAAGTTCTACTTTAAACTATTTGTATACAAAACCTTTCAGAAAAAATCAAAAAACTAGTATTTTATCACTTTTTTTGTTTTTATTTATTATCATCACTAAAAGTTCACTCCATTTCACCCCAATAACTTGGATGGAGTCTAATTTATTTTTCCTTTTGCAGCCGTGGCTTCCTGGAGCATGGCACATCATTTGAAAAGGAAAAAACCGCATTAGTATTGGCGTTGTTTGATGATCAAACAACGATATTGGCAAAAAGTTGCATTTATCATGTTTTTTGGAATGGCGTGTGATCCTGTACAAAGTTCCAATTGTCATTTTTAAAATCTCAAGAGAGACGTGTTTTTCACGTTCGATTATAAATTTCTAAGTTAGATAGATATCCTACAGTAAGGAATTGTTGTTTCTTGAATTTTGTGTGTGTAAAATGTGTGTATAGTATATTATTTGTATACCAAGGGATAACAGTGTCACTTTTTATCCCAAGGCGATAAGTTTACAATTCTACTAGAGCTAGGGTGGGCTACAATTCGTCGAGGGATAAAAATACACTTTTATCATGAGGTTTATATCTTATTTTTTACACTTTTTAGTTTACTTATTTTAGGAGTTTTTAGGGTTTGATTTTTTTTTAGATTTTTACCGTTTATCCGTGACATATCACTTTTTGTCCCAATTTTTACTTTTTATTCTTGACTTGTCACTTTTTACCCCGAGGATAAAAAGACACACACACCTCTAAAATTCAAAATAAAAAGTGCATTCATTACATTTTGCGAAAAGGTATTTTTTGCCGTAAATTACATTCACATTATTGTTTGACCGAAATATTTCAATATTCTTGTTTTTAACCTCTACTATTTTACCAGTTCTTTTTGTACTGGTCTTTTGTATTTCGCAAGTCCTGTCTATACGCAATATTATTGATTTTGCATATGAATAGATTTCATTTTGCGCGGCCTGCTTTCTTTCATTTATTGCTTTTTATTGAGATATGAAATCCAATATAGAAAACCTACCATATACTTTAATTTTAACGGTATAATAGGTCTGGCTGCCTGTTTTGTTTTACAAAAATTTCCTCGTGCCGCACATTGATGCCATGTGTTAATCTACGCGGATTTAATTAATTATTCTTTAAAGAAATTTAAAAAAATAATACTGCACCTTAATGGTCCAATACCTTAATAATACTAATTCGTCATAAAAAACGCTAGAAAAAAAAATTGAATCCAAGAAAAAGATATCTAAGTGAAGTCCGATAAAAATGTTTATAGCTCCAGACGTACTTTTACTGTTTTGCCATTTCACATTAATAAATCTTTTTTAACAGTTTGTGGTGCAGTGGTCATGTGGAATAATTAAGGTAACGTATGCATAGTAAATTTTTATATAGTACGTCTTTGTGTTCTATATATCGCAATTTAAAAAGGTAGTTTAAAAATAAAAAATACTGAAAATCAAGTTGAGATATATTTCTTATATGGTCGTATATGGTTGTCAAATAATTATGAAAATAATGACCATGGTTTCCACTAAAGGACACTTTAAAAAACTTTTGCCTTTTTTTTTCAATGAGTCAGTGGATTTAAAAACAAATATTTTACTTCCGGTTACTAGTTTGAAATTTGGCAATATGCTTGTCCATAAAAATGCGTTACGAAACACTCGCTCATAGTTAATTGTCCCCTAATTTTATTAAAGACAGACAAACAAACAAATACAAAAACAAACTTTGCTTTTGGTCAAGAAATAAATAAATATCACGTTTTTGTTTGTTTTTTTTTTTAATTTATTCATTTACTAACTAACTAACAAAGTAATTTTTAATATAATATATTATCATTAATTAAATCATAAGTAAGGAACGGTGCAGATTTAATGAAATACTCTGTATAAAAAAATAATATTTATTTTTACTTAATAAAAAAAAAGTGTGTTAAGGTAATAAAGTTTATCTTTTTTAAATAATATATTTCCTTTATTAAAATCATAAGTTAGCAATGGTGCAAACAGAAGGAAACACCCTGTATAAAGAAATAGTTTTTATTTTATCTTATAACGAGACATAATAGGAACAAAGTTTATTTTTTAAGAATAACCAATATGTTTCGTTCACTTAAATAATAAGTTACCCATGGTGCAGACTTAATGAAACACCCTGTATATAAAGATTGATATACATACTATATAGGTACGTACGAATCTAGAAACTTTAAAAAATACCAATTGACTTTCTAAAAATTGCAAACTACCAAAACGGGACGCGGAAATTTCTTCGAAAAATTTTCTTTCAATTTTTTTGGTCGAACGGAAATTCATTCGAAAACATTTTGTTCATTAAAAACAGCAACTATATGACTAAGGGGTCTCTTTCTAACATATTTAAAAAAAAACTTTCCTGACTTCTTTCGCGGGATCCTAGCGGGTGTGAAACAAAACTGAACCGAATCGAACTGAACCGAATCGAAGTATCGGTTTAGCTCGGTTTGGTTTCACAACCTTTAGGATGCCGGTTCGGTTCGGTTTGGTTTCACACCCTCTGGGATCTCGCAAAAGGAGGCAGGAAAGTTTTTTTTTTAATATGTTAGAAAGAGACCCCTTACTCAAACAGTTACTGTTTTTAATGAACAAAATGTTATCGAACGAATTTCCACTCGAAGAAAACGTTTTCGAACAAATTTCCGTTCGAACAAAATGTTTTCGAACAAATTTCCGTTCGAACAAAATGTTTTCGAAGAAATTTTCGTTCGAAGAAACTGTTTTCTGACTGAAGAAAGGGACTCTACACAGTTTTATTACAAAATTTAAAACTTGTAAATAAGACGCCACTGTTTCTTTCTGAATTTTAGAATGTGTATGAAACGTGCCTATTCATCCTGTTTGAGTCCAGCGATATCAATAGACGCCGAATAAAAGGGTGTGAATTGTGAACGGGTCGGAGTCTAATTGAGCCAGCGGTAACAATAGAAACCACAGCCTTCGTAAACTAAAGAGCCACGAACCAGAAGAAACGGCAACACAGCGTGGAGGCCAGTCATTTTCGTCCACGTGCGTCGCCCACCACGCTAGTTACTGCCCGTTTCCGCGCAGATAATGTTTTTTTTAACTTTTAGTATATTTCAAATCGCGTTACCAAATAAAACAACTGTTCTGGTTTTAGTGAGATGTGTGGTGAACTTAAAATTATATTACCTACTTAATAAAAGCTGTGTAAAAAAGACCTTTTGTACACCGGTAATAAGTGAGGTTAGATGTTTGTTTTTGTTTGGAATTTTTGGTCTGTTTTTTCTTTTTAAATTTTAAACATGCCGCGAAAGTGTTGGGCACCCGGTTGCAAAAGTAACGATGCATCTATGATTAATGAAGAGGGGCACAAAACAACCTTTAGCAAAGAAAATGACCTAAAAAATGCTTGGCTTCAGGACATACACAGAGAAGATTATGTTGTGACTGCATCTTCAGTGGTTTGTTGGAAACATTTTGACATAAGTGACGTTGTTAGAACCGAGATAATTAGGGATAGAGAGGGAGAAAGGAGGTGCCACTAACATTCCCTAAGGTAAACAATGGGGCAATACCTGGGCTATTTGAATCTCAACCCGAGTATATGTCAAACCCCAACCTCCAGTAAGAGAAAATCCTGACGACAGGCGAAAAAAAATTGAAGAAAGGGAGGGTATACAGACTTAATAGACAATATATATAGTGAAGCAACAACATTAATCAAAATCCACAGAGGAACCAAGCCAATCCGCATAAGAAGAGGTGTCAGCGTGACACAATATTCCCTAAATTATTTAACCAGGCCCTAGAAGATGTTTTTAAAAGCTTAGATTGGGAAGAAGTAGGCATCAAAGTAAACGGACAATTCTGAACCACCAAGATATGCTGATAATATCAATCAATCTAAAAGAAAATAGAACAAGAAGAGGAATATATAGGACCTGGGACAAATTATTAAACTGAGAAAAGAAAAGCAAACAGCTGAAATCAAGAGACGAGTAAGATTGGCCTGGGCAGCATTCGGTAAATTAAGCAACATATTAAGAAATAAAAAATATCTTCAGTACCTCAAAACGGAAGTGTATAACCAATGTATCCTTCCTGTACTTACCTATGAATCCCAGACCTGGACACTTACAAAATCAAACATGGATAAGGCAAGAAAAGCCCAAAGATCAATGGAAAGACAAATGTTACATGTAAAGCTAACAGGTAGAAAAAAGAATTAATTGATAAGAAATAAAACAAAAGTAAGGGATGTCAGAGCAGAAGTAGCAAAATTAAAATGGAAATTTGCCGGTCATATTATCAGACAGAAAGACGATTGATGGAACAAATGTATTGTAAACTGGAGAACTTGGCCAAAGATGGATTGACGAAGGCTAAATAGAATAGATAGAAAAAAAGGTAAGTTCATTTAAAGTTTAAATTAACATGTTACCACTTAAACTAGATTCATAGTTCTGTAAAGTAAGCAGTCAGACATAAGAAACTATTCCACAAACATCCTGTTGTTCAAACTTGACAGTAATAACTTAAGAAAGTAAGTAAGTAAGAAAGGAACCATTTTTATTTCTTACTGCTCACTTCATACAGCTTCTGTTTATTCTAGGTTTTGTTACATATTTTTTAACATGATTAATGGCCACTGATATTTATTTCCAAATTTTCTGTTTGTTTTAAAAATTAAATGTAACACGCCTAAACACAGTTTATTAGTTTTTACAAAAAAAAATACAAAATTGCCAAACTACAATCAAACAAATAGCAGATGTTTATATCTCCCATGTATATATCGGCCCACCAGCCGGCCAATTTGCGATGTTGCCTTTTCTGGTTCGTGGCTCGTTAGTTTACGAAGGCTGCGTAGAAACTCAATAAAAGGGTGTGAATTATGAACGGGCTGGATTCGATATGTTTAAACGTACGAGACCAGTACCGTTTTTTCTTATAATATTAAAATTTTGTCCATGCTAAATTTGCTAAAAATGAAGACCACCCAGTAAGAAAAAAATGCTGTGAACAGAGAGGGAGATAGATTGAGTGGAGCCGTTTCTTTTGCGCCTCATTTTATTCTGGCCGGACCAGTAGTAGTAGTAGAGGGGGGTTGACCCGCAGGTCTGACAAGTAGGCCAGAGTACGCCCTTTTTGCCATGCCCCAAGTCTGTCCCTTAACCCACTCTCTGCACTTCCCTTTGATGGTCGGGTCACTCATTGGGCATTCCTGTTCTCTTTACAAAGTCCAGTAAGTCTGCCCGTTTGAGCATGTGCAGTTCTTCCTCTCTCAGAGTTGGCGCTCCGAGTGCCTGTTGTCTCATCCTTGCGTAGGCCTCGCATTCTGCCACGAGGTGTCTTGATGTCTCTTCTTCCTGTCCACAGGCTGGGCAGGTAGGGTCATTCTCGACTCCTATACGTGTCATGTGCCTCCTCAACCGGTTATGTCCGGTTAGAGTACCTATCAGCAGTCCGAGGTCTTGTCGTGTCCGTCCCAGCACCCACTAAATTCCGGCCGGACCTTACTTTGTGTTAATAGCCAGCAGTAGCATATATAAGGGTGAGGCACGGGGGGATTTTTTAAGGTATTTTTCAAATACAAATATATTTTATAAATACAAATATAAAATAGCATAAAATACGGCCTCATAGTGTCTCGCCCCCTGCCCAAAACTTTTATCGAAATACGCCACTGATAGCCAGACTTTGTTTGCAATACGATACTTTATAATTTACGTTAAAATAGACGGCGTTATTGCGTCTTTCACACTGGGGTAGGGGACAATTCGCCGCGGGCCGATTCGCCGTGGGGACAATTCGCCGCCGGCCGATTCGCCGTGGGGATAATTCGCCGCCGGCCGATTCGCCGTGGGGACAATTCGCCGCGAGATTTTTTGTTTTATGATATTATCATTTTTTATTTAGCTTGACTTCATATAATATATTTTTTATTTGTCTGATCATGACTTTTTTCAAACTTTTCCAACTAGGTATTTGGTGGTTAGTATTCAATTAAAAATGCTTATATTTTTTTGAAAAATAAATAAAATGGCGGATCCAAAATGGTGGACTTTCCCATTTATTAACTAATATGCATCAAACTCGGAAGTTTGCGATCTTTCAGGTCGCTGATTATTATTTTTAACTTAAACTAAAAAAAATCAAAATGGCGGATCAAAAATGGCGGACTTTTTCATTTATGAACCAATATGCATCAAATTCAAAACTTTAAGGTGTTTTAGGTAGCTGATTATGACTTCTAACTTAAACTTTAAAAAAATCAAAATGGCGGATTCAAAATGGCGGACTTTCCCATTAATGAACCAATATGCTTCAAATTCGGAATTTTGGGTCTTTCAGGTCGCTGATTATGATTTCTAACTCAAACTTAAAAAAACAAAATACACTCTCCAAAATGGCGGATTTTCCCATTTATAAACCGATTTGCATTAAACTCGGAACTTGGCGATTTTTAAGGTCGCTGATTATTATTTTTTACTAAAATTTTGATTTTCTTAAAGTTTCGGTTAGAAATCATATTCAGTGACCTAAAATATCCCAAAGTTCCGAATTTGATGCATGTTGGTTCATAAATGGAAAACTCCGCCATTTTGAATCCGCCATTTTGATTTTTTTAATTTTTTTAAAGTTTAAGTTATAAATCACAATCAGCGACCTAAAACACCCTAAAGTTCCGAATTTCATGCATATTGGTTCATAAATGGGAAAGTCCGCCATTTTTGATCCGACATTTTGATTTTTTTTAGTTTAAGTTAAAAATAATAATCAGCGACCTGAAAGATCGCAAACTTCCGAGTTTGATGCATATTAGTTCATAAATGGGAAAATCCACCATTTTGGATCCCCATTTTATTTATTTAAAAAAAAAAATTTAATTGAATACTAACCACCAAATACCTAGTTGGAAAAGTTTGAAAAAAGTTATGATCAGACAAATAAAAAATATATTATATGAAGTCAAGCTAAATAATAAATGATAATATCATAAAACAAAAAATCTCGCGGCGAATTGTCCCCGCGGCGAATTGTCCCCGAGGCGAATCAGCCCGCGGCGAATTGTCCCATTCCCTTCATACTTAATGTAAAATCCATGATCTGGTAAGTATATGATTGCGCCTAAGATTCAGGCGTGTCGCGTGTTTTGAAAGTGTGACAATGATTGAAATTTATTCAATTCAATTTCGGAAGGAAATAAATTTAATCACTCCCTTTACAATTGCGAAAAATTATGGGGCCTTCACACCCAGTAAAAAATATTAATTTTTATACCAATAAAGCAAACATAAACGGAATATAATTATGTAAATATATACGCGCAACCAATCGGGGGTTTAATGCTGAGGCTTAAAAATATGATACATTCTTGGAAAAAAATGCATCACAGAAAAAAGTTTGTAGATACACCTAAAAAAAATGATGCCGCAGACTAAAATTTTTGAAAATGTGTACTTTTCCAAAAAAAATGGCGACACTAAAGAAAATTACTTTTTGTAAAAAATCGCGTACTGATTAATTTTTTTAAAATTTAACGCATGGAGACGTCTAAACCTGAGCCGGGTCCATTTTTAGGGATGACTTTGGAACCCTCTGCCCCCTTGACGTCGCGGCTGTTCACGATCAAGCTTCGAGCCACTCGGAGTGAGCCAGCAGATGACCGATGTTTGAGCGAACACAAAGAGATTCACACAGAGTTGCCAACTTTAGGAAAATTTTGGCAGCTTTAAGGATTTAGAGAAATTGCAGAGAATTTTAGGGAAATTTTGGGAATTTTAAAATATAGCTTTTCTCGATTTAAATTTAAGGCACCAAATAATAATATACAAAGTAATTTTAAATCAAAAAAATTATAATTAAAACTAAAAACAGAACTTAGGCTTATGTAGAAACTGAAAATTTTTTAGAGTTAGTTAGTTAGTTGACTTATGACAAACAAGAAGAATGATTTTCAAAAAAATACTGCTTATACGTACAACTATGAGATTGACAATCAGTTTTTGTCCAAAATGAAAACTAAAACACTATAATATGATAGATCAGCAACAGACTAAGATGATTTTTGAAACCAAAGCCCAGGGATGTATGTATGTAAGATGTTTAATTTCTTTTGTTTTTTATTCCAATAAAAAGTTTTTTATTTAAAACAAAAAAAAAACATGTTTTAAGGTTCCAAAAGCCGAAACAAATTTATGGCCAGGTTCACTATGAACGATTTTAAATGCTGCAACCGCAAAAATTTACTTTACCCACCCCGGACCGCCGATTTTTACATTTAGGGGATCCAGGGAAATCTCAAAGTTATAAGGAATTTTCGACAAAAATTGTTGGCAATGCTGGATTCAGAGTTGTTCCGAGGCCGTAATTTGATGATCTTCATCTGTATGTAGGGGAAAGGGACGTCTAAGGGACACGGGTCAGTGGAGAGGAAGGGGGGAAACAGCTGGTCATCTAGCTATAGAAGAGCTGACAATTAGAGAAATCCCCCTCACGTCAATGACAGTCAGCAGAGCACACGCACCTTGGAGGCTCGAGAAGAGGTACAAAATCCACATCCCAGACAGGGAAGCGTGGCAGAGAGACGAAATGATGTTTGTGGAGAGCGCTTTAGTTTGCTGCACTGATGGATCCAAACTATTAGAGAGGCAAACCACAGGAGCGGGAGTATACGTGGAAAAACTAGAAGTTCAGAAGAGCTACTCGCTCGGTGAGCAGGCTACTGTTTTTCAAGCAGAAGTTTACGCCATAATAATGGCGGCAACCCTAGAAGAGGTTCGGAACAGCAAAGAGGAGCTTATATATATATATATATATATATATATATATGCTCTGACAGTCAAGCCACCCTGAAGGCGCTAAACGCACCAAAGATTGCTGACGGCTTGGTGGAAGAATGCGCAGAGGCGCTGGAGACCTAAGCGATGGCAAACGGGTGACGCTGGTGCGGATTCCGGGACATACTGGGGTACCAGGCAACGAGAAGGCGGACGAACTCGCACGACTCGGGGCAGGAACCGCCTATGTAGGACCGGAGCCACTTTTGGGCATGAAAAAAAGACAAGTGCAAAGCGGACTCAACAAATGGGCCCAGGACACGCTATTAAACTTCTGGGAAACAGAAACGGGTTGCAGACAGACCAGAGAATTCGTAGACCGTCCAAAAGCGACCAGAATTAGATGGATGCTGGGACGGATACGAAAAGACCTCGGACTGCTGATAGGTACTCTAACCGGACATAACCGGTTGAGGAGGCACATGACACGTATAGGAGTCGAGAATGACCCTACTTGCCCAGCCTGTGGACAGGAAGAAGAGACATCAAGACACCTCGTGGCATAATTCGAGGCCTACGCAAGGATGAGACAACAGGCACTCGGAGCGCCAACTCTGAGCGAGGAAGAACTGCACTTGCTCAAATGGGCAGACTTACTGGACTTTGTAAAGAGAACAGGAAGGCCCAATGAGTTACCCGACCATCAAAGGGAAGTACAGAGAGTGGGTTAAGGGACAGACTTGGGGCATGGCAAAAAGGGCTTACTCTGGCCTACTTGTCAGACCTGCGGGTCAACCCCCCCACTACTACTACCACTACTACTAGGGGAAAGGGGGGCAAAATGCGATACGGGGGTCAAACGGGATACCGGAGTTTTCGGTAAACTGCGCAAGAATAAAACCTATTAATATCCGAAATTTTATCCCCATAACTGGTTTAGCTCTCTGCAATATGATTGGTGCCGGTCGGCTGAGCTTAAGTTGGTTTTTGCTCAACATGTGATGTTGTGCGCTTTTTATTGTAAAAATAGCTTACGCGTTTTGTAACAGTAAGTACATTTTTTACAGACTTTTCTAAATTTTGTTTACATTGAAGAATTAGAGGGTTTATGTGTATTACTCATAATTAAACGCGTTGCCCGTAAAATTCGCCCTTTACTGTGTATGATTTTTGTTTGAATTTAACTGATGGATTTGGGCAAAACGGGGTTTTTTCATGAGACCAAACCTTTACCCCATTTTGCCTCAAAAATTATTTTTAAATTTTTTTTGGTACCATCACTGAAAGTTGTATTTTATATTGTCTTTGCAAGAAATGGGCGCAGAATTCGTGTAGGAGAGGCGTCAGCCATAACTAGGTCGTCGTAAATTTTTCTAAATTTTGTAAATACTAAATTTAATTATTATAAAGGTATTATTTATTACAACTTTTTAATTTTTATATAAGTATTTTAAACTTTTTTTTTTTTTATTTGTCAAACACACTGTTTTTTTTTTATTACAATCTAGTCAGTAAGACTAATTAGCAATTTTGTTTTAACTTAATTTACTAGAAAAGTCAGATTTAAACTTAGGGTTCACTCAACAGTTCTCCCCGCTTTGTTTAGTCTGTAACTCACAATTGTGTTGTGTTTATAGCATTATTTTGTTTTATGTGTAATTCACTTAGTTTACTAGCTCAAACGGCTTTACTCTTTTTAGTCGTCGAACTAGCATAGTATTGTCTAGAAGCTGAATTGCTTCCACATTCACATGCCGATGGAGTCTATCTTCATGGCTTTTTGCGTACTTTTTTATAGTCTCTGCTACAGTTTCGATTTTTAGATCTCGATGAAGGTCACTATTTCGAACGTACCAAGGTGCATTCACAATGTTTCTTAATACTTTATTTTGAAATCTCTGTACAACTAGAATGTTACTCTCTTTAGCACAACCCCATAGTTGAATACCATATGTCCATACTGGTTTCAGTATTTGTCTATAAAGCAGTAACTTATTATGAATTGTTAAATTGGACTTCCTTCCAATTAGTCAGTTCATTTTTCTATACCTTATCTCAAGTTCTTCTTTTTTTTTCTTAACATGTGCTTTCCAGCGCAATTTGGCATCAAGTGTCATACCTAGATATTTTGCCTGATTCGAATATGGTACTGGAATGTTGTTAATTGTTATTTGTATGTGATTTATATTTTTGTTTGTAAAATCAACATGAATTGATTTGGTTTCATTTAATTTTATTCGCCACTTTGTGGTCCAACTGTGAATTTGGGTGACTGCATCCTGAAGTTTTTCTATGCATTTTTCACTAGATTTTAAACTTGGTTAGTATTTTAATAAATAAAACTTTTCTTACAAAAATATTGATTCTTAATTACGTAACTGCCTCGTCCGTTTTGCAAAATCAACTCTTTACAAAAATAAAAGCATAATGGAGTTCTAAATCACTTAAACTTAAAATTAAAACTTAAAGACAACATATCTAGTCAACTTAATTCCAAATGAATGAACGCAATGGAGAAATAAGCCTATAAAATTAGGTATCCCATTTTGCCCCTCTTTTCCCCTACAAACTTGTTTTTAACCAAACAAATTAAAAATACACACGTGGATCAACAACGCGCCGCGAAATTTTTTTGAACATTGCCGATCGCGAGTCTTAAGAAAAGCAATTCTACATTTCTTTTACACTAAACCAATTTACCAACCCTCAAAATAACCTTTTAAAATTTTCATTTTCTTTTTTGCCAATTTCGCAATTCTGATACCAGAACCAGGAGCGTTTTAAGCACTACATCTCTCCAGTGGCGAGTATATAATGTAGGCAAAAGGGGTTTGCATAAATCCTTTATAAAATCCATACACTTCTTTTTATATCGTCACATTTTAATATCCAACAAAAATTTGCATAACAGCATTTTTTTATAAAAAATTTTTTAGAGATTACGTAAGATATATTTTCATTAATTGCCTATATGTACAGCGTGTCCCATTTTCGATGGGATTAAATGGGAAACTCGGTTATTATTAAAGATATCGATTTTCTGATTGCACCTTACCGTGCTCTTTTTTGGAGCCCTTAAAAATGGCGCAATCAGATTTTTGCTATACTTCGTAGTTTCGCTAATACAGGGAGTTTTTGAAAAAATTGTATTTTTAATAATCCCTTGTATCTCGCTTATTTTGCGAGATATTTTTATTCTGTAAAAACCTTTTCATGGCAACTTTTTTAGAAGAAAATAATAACGTTGTCAATTTTTTAAAATATTGTTTAGTTTTTGAGATATGGTTTTAACATAAAAAAATTAAATACGGACCTGGATTTTTTTATTACTATTTATATGAACCTTAAAATGATAAAACTTTAATATTTTTTTGATTTAAAGTTAAAAAAAACTATTTAATATTTGAAAAAAAAAATTATAGTCCAAACCTGGAAATTTCCAACGTAATTATAAATTAAAAATTGCAAGACACACTACTTGAACGATTTTTAGTTTATCTGTTTTAAAATGATAATTAAAAGATTTATAAATAAAGTAAAAACCTTAAAAAGTTACAAAAATAATATCCTACTAATTATTTGATGGTAGCACAGCAGGTCGTGAAATTTATTAAACAAAAGCGTGGAATTGACATTGTCATTTTACTTGTTATTTTTGTGAATGGCTTACAATTATTTTAAACTGGCTAGAAATCGAACATATCCAGATTTTGAAAAATGTGATATGTTTGACTGCTTCATTCAAGCAACAAAATCCCAATATTTAAATGGCAGAAATATTTTTATGCAAAATGCGTTAAGAAAAATTACTCAAAAATGCCAACAATGTCTTACACATAATGGTAATCAGAAAAATTAGTTCTTTTTTATAATTTGTTTTTTTTGTATTTTTGTAGACTTTGTTTCAAATAAATCTGTAAATTAACGTAAAATTATTTTAATATGCTAAGTATCAAAACAGTTAAACTAAAAATTGTTTTACTAGCAATTTTTAATTTATATTTATGTTGGAAATATCCAGGTTCGGATTAATTTTTTTTTTAAATATTAAATATTTTTTTTTACCTTAAAACAAAAAATTTTAAAATTTTTATTATTTTATGATAATACTAGCATGAAACCAATCAAAATAGTAATTAAAAAAATCCAGGTCCGTATTTAATTTTTTTATGATAAATACCATATCTCAAAAACTAAACAATATTTTAAGAAATTGACAACGTTATTATTTTCTTCTAAAAAAGTTGCCATGAAAAGGTTTTTACAGAATAAAAATATCTCGCAAAATAAGCGAGATACAAGGGATTATTAAAAATACAATTTTTTCAAAAACTCCCTGTATTAGCGAAACTATGGGGTATAGCAAAAATCTGATTATGCCATTTTTAAGGGCTTAAAAAAAGAGCACGGTAAGGTACAATCAGAAAATCAATATCTTTAATAATAACCGAGTTTCCCATTTAATCCCATCGAAAATGGGATACGCTGTACTGTATTATCGCGCATTTCTTATCTAATATTTTCCTATAGGCGGTCCATATGATTTTCGTGAATGCGACATGATTTAGTTTTTTTTATCGCTGATTTTAAAGGCTGCGTTTTATTCTGCAGACCGTTGGCGCTGTAAAAATGAGAGAGAAAGAGCAAGAATGCCTCGTGTGGTTTGTTCACGTCCCATGTATCTAATATTCATGTCTCCCATATATGCGTTGCTTATTTGAAATAAATTCTGCATTCTGCCCACTATTGAGAAAGGTGGCATATGCTAATTAGCAAATTTGTAGGAAATCGATTTTTTAACTTGCAAAGCTTTAGGTTTTCCAGAAAGCAGTAAATGTTTTCTTGAATATTTACATCAAATAAAATGCTTTTTTAGGTTTAATTTAGGCGCCGAATATCAAATAATTTAAGATTAATTGGGACCAAAAAAATGCATTTTGGTTTATTTGCTAGCCTTACTGCCATTTTCCATATTGATGCAAAATTATCTCAGTTTCATAATGGCTATAAAAAATTTGTTAAATTTTTTAAAGGGCTTCGTTGTTTTGTGCTAGCTAATTTTATTTTGATATTTGATAATAGACGAAAAAAACGCAAAGGATGGAAAAACAAAAATCGCACTACATATAAAAACATACCTAAGGAAATAAAACACAAGATAAAATTGGCAAAAGAAGACTGGCTAAATAAACAATTCGACGAAACTCACATAAAAAAGTAAAAGAAACGGCTGGCATAGGAAAAACTAGAAGTAGTGGAATAATTGCAGATAGCAACGGTGTAGCAATTTTGGAAAATAAGAAAAAAGTGAAAAATTTGGGAGAATTTATGCAAGCTCTTTTTGATGAAGAAAACAGGGGTGAACTTGTCGAAAAGCAGGCGATAACAGGGTTTACTATTACAAATGAAGAAGTGATTAATTCAATAATTAAACTAAAGAAAGATAAGGCCACTGGACCTGACGGAGTTTGTGTGACTTGATAAAAACTAATTGAGAAAGAAGATTTAGATATTATAACTGAACTCTTTAACGATGTTTATGATACCGGCAATATTCCGGATGACTGGTTAGTTTCATCATTTATCTCTATCCCTAAAAAAGCAACATCTAAAAAATTTGAAGAGTATAGACCCATCAGTCTTATGAGCCATATTCTAAAAGATTTTCTTAAAATCATACACTGTCGAATATAACTCAAACTCGAATAAGATATTAGTGATACACAATTTGGATTTAGGAATGATCTGAGTACAAGAGAAGCCTTATTCCATTTAAATGTTTTGGTCCAACGCACTTGTGACATAAATTGTGATGTTTTTGTCTGCTCTATTGGCTTTGAAAACGCTTTTGATCGTGTTAATAATCAAAAATCAATAGAAATATTAAACTGGATAATAAAGATTTACGTATCGTATCTCCTGAACCTTTACTGGAAGCAGGAATCATTTGTTCGAGTGAAGGAAATGGAATCACAGATATAAAATCTATCAGGGTGTTCGGCAAGGTTGTGTTTTATCTCCTCTAACATTTATTCAGAAAAACTGTTTCAGGAAGCTATTGAAGACATAAAATATGGTATTTCTCTAAATTGTGTCCTGATAAACAAATCCTACAACAAATTAAGATTTGCGGATGATACCGTCCCTCTTGCAAATACAGCTGAAGGCATTCAGACACTAATAGAGAAAGTAGCTGAGGTGCATGAAAAGTATAACATGCGACTGTATACAAACAAAGCAAAGGTAATGATAATAAGCAAACAAGAGGTTCAAAATATACAGCTTCATGCCAAAGGTACCCCAATTGAGATAGTATCATCCACTAACTATCTAAGAGGACAAATATATAATAATTGGGGCCAAATTAAAGAAACAAAAAGAGGAATCGAGAAAGCCAGGTCCTTCAATCTTATGAAAACTCTTTTGTGTTATATAAAACCTAATCTAAATAGTAGAAATCGTTTATTAAAATGATATGTTTTCTCTATATTGATGTATGACGTAGAATCATGGACATTGACGGAGACAGCTCGTAGAAAACTCGGGACGTTTCAAATGTGGTGCTACCGACGCATGCTAACAATATCATGGACTCATCAAGTAGCCACCGAGTTTTTTTTACAGCGCATGCAAAAAGATAAATAATAAAAAATGCTAAATAAAGAAAAGTTGCATACTTTGGGCATATAATGCGTAACGAAAAATACAAAATAAAAGTGGTAAGAGAGGTCCTGGAAAACGCCGAATTTTATAGTTACATAATTGGAGACAATGGAAAAACATCTGCAGAATTATTAGAGCCACTGTTAACAAAGTAATACGGGCCAGAATGATCGCCAACGTCCATTAAGAAAAGGCACTAGAAGAAGAAGATTTGATAAGAGTTTTTAAGTTTGTATTTTTTTTTAAGAAATAAAGTGGAGAGCGAATATATGGACTGACATGGAGGCAGAAGAACAAGCCGGTTTCAGGGCGGGTAGATCGACTTCAGATCATCTCTTTTGTATAACCCAAATTATTGAAAAGAAAATGGCATAAGGGCAAGAGCTGCATCTGCTTTACGTCGATTTGCAGAAGGCATATGATAGTATACCACTAAATCTACTTTGGAAAGCGTTGGAAAACACGAACATAAGCGTACAACTAATTAAGGCCATCAAAGAGTTATATCGCAATAGTATGGCAAAAGTTAAAATAAAAGCAAAACTAACCAAAGGCTTCCAATAAATAAAGGTCTTAAACAAGTCTGTATCTCGCCTACGCTCTTTAAGATATACTTGTTATTCCTTAAAGTATGGAAGAGAAAATTTCAAAACATGGGAATTCCGTTGGACGAAAACACCTTGTATACTTTATGTTTCGCCGATGATCAGATAGTAGTGGCTCAGGATTATGACGACCTCGAATATATGACACGAAAACTAATAGAAGAGTACAATAAGTGGGGACTAGAGGTTAATCTCAATAAGACAGAGTATACGTGTATCGGTGGAACGAAACAGGATTTGATCTTAAATACCGGGCAGCGAATTCAGTCCTGTGATAATTAAATTACAGCTGACGGAACACTAGACAAAGCTATAAAAGATCGAAACGTACAAGGAAGAAAAGCAATAACTTTATTAAATGGAATAATTTGGGACCAAAGTATATCATAACAAAAAGCTTATATATAACACCATTGTAAAAAGTATTATTACATACGGCTCAGAAGTATGGCCAATCAAGGATAGAACAGAAAAAAATGCTTTCCGCTACGGAGATGGACTATTGGAGAAGAGCAGCAGGGAAATCAAACAGAGAAAGAGTTACAAATCAAAGAATAAGAGAAATTATGATAGTGGGTGAACGTACTTTAGTGGATGACATAAGAACAAAACAACTGGTGTGATACGGACATGTACAAGGAATGAATGATGAAGGACTACCTAAACAGTTACTACAATGGAAACGAACTGGCGGAAGAAAACGATGACGGCTAAGGAGAAGCTGGAGAGAAGGAATAGACAGTGAAATAAGAATAAGAGGCCTAGATGATGAATTATGGGCAAACAGAAACGAGTGGAGATTGGATATCGGAAGACGGAGAAGGTTGTTAAACCGATAAATATATATATATATATATATATATATATATATATATATACATATATATTTTTTTTTGAACCTTTTAACTTGTAGTCTAGCTTGTGTGTACAGTAAGCGTGTAAGTGGGAAAACAATGACAAGTCTTGCTATCCCTGCTTTGATTATCACTGTACGGCACTGCATCTCTCCAGGCTAACTTTGAAAATAATGCGATATATTTCCCCTCAAAGATCCTCTCATCAACTGGCGGATCGGAAATGCCATATCACTCAAATGCCTCTTTAATAAAGTTATTGACGACCCTTTGAAGGCGGCTTTCCTGTAGTAATTTTTACAATTCCCTCGAGAATTTCTTTCTGATTTGCTTTTTATTTTCGTTCTTTTCTTTATTTTTCACGCACTCCATTACCTGCATCGGTGTCGCACTCACTAAACGAAAAAAGTGCGTAATAAGATCCAGTGAGCACAATAGGACCATACACAGTACAAAGCAAGAGATCCGGGTTCAAGTCCCGGTCGAAAAGAAACTTTTTTATAATTTTCTTTCTTTAATTTTACTTGTTTTTTATGGTTTTAGGTCCTTGCATTATTTGCCATTTGGTATTTGAAAGTTATATTGGCAATCGTACATTGCGATCAGAAATTTTAACACACGAAAAAGTGATCTCATGTTTTTAGACGTTAATACTTTACGTCTAATTTGAGTTTTCATACCTTTGACAGTGGGAAATAAGAATTATAGAAATTATTTCAATTGCTTGGTCGAGTTAATACCCTGAGAATTTCTCGTTCTTGTATTGAGACACCACACACATGCATAGGTGGAAGTTTTCCGAAAATGTATGTATGATCTTTCTTGGCTTAATGAAAGAGCGTTTGCGTACAAAGCAAAAGATCCGGGTTCGATTCCTGGCCGACGGAAACTTTTCTATAATTTTTTTTCTTTAATTTTACTTGTTGTTTATAACTAGAGTTATTTGAATTTTCAGCACTAAAATAAAAAATTACCAAAAAGCTTTTTTGTGTAGTTACTTTTAACATTCTGTACAAAAATTTTTATTTAAGAAAATAAAGGCTGTACTAGTATTGTTTTAATGTGCTGACTTTGAGTTTTTAAAATAATTATAAAAATTTTCCTTCTTTTATAAAATACCCTGTATTTTTAACAGTTTAAACTAGTTCTTTTTTTCTTTCCGTAAAATATAAATACAAGCTAACTATATTTTATTTGGTATATATTATTTAAAAATACCGTTACATCTAACAAATTTACATACTTTTCCATATTTTTAGGTTTTAGCTCACACATATACTATACTATAGTAGTGTGAGCTATGGTGATTCTAATTTTTTCAAGAAAAAAAAAGTTGCTCCGATTTCAAAAATTTTTATATATCTTTGCGTTTCAGATGATTTTGAAATTTTTTGTTGCGCCGTCTGTCTGTCTGTCTGTCTGTCTGTCTGTCTGTCTGTCTGTCTGTCTGTCTGTCTGTCTGTCTGTCTGTCTGTCTGTCTGTCTGTCTGTCTGTCTGTCTGTCTGTCTGTCTGTCTGTCTGTCTGTCTGTCTGTCTGTCTGTCTGTCTGTCTGTCTGTCTGTCTGTCTGTCTGTCTGTCTGTCTGTCTGTCTGTCTGTCTGTCTGTCTGTCTGTCTGTCTGTCTGTCTGTCTGTCTGTCTGTCTGTCTGTCTGTCTGTCTGTCTGTCTGTCTGTCTGTCTGTCTGTCTGTCTGTCTGTCTGTCTGTCTGTCTGTCTGTCTGTCTGTCTGTCTGTCTGTCTGTCTGTCTGTCTGTCTGTCTGTCTGTCTGTCTGTCTGTCTGTCTGTCTGTCTGTCTGTCTGTCTGTCTGTCTGTCTGTCTGTCTGTCTGTCTGTCTGTCTGTCTGTCTGTCTGTCTGTCTGTCTGTCTGTCTGTCTGTCTGTCTGTCTGTCTGTCTGTCTGTCTGTCTGTCTGTCTGTCTGTCTGTCTGTCTGTCTGTCTGTCTGTCTGTCTGTCTGTCTGTCTGTCTGTCTGTCTGTCTGTCTGTCTGTCTGTCTGTCTGTCTGTCTGTCTGTCTGTCTGTCTGTCTGTCTGTCTGTCTGTCTGTCTGTCTGTCTGTCTGTCTGTCTGTCTGTCTGTCTGTCTGTCTGTCTGTCTGTCTGTCTGTCTGTCTGTCTGTCTGTCTGTCTGTCTGTCTGTCTGTCTGTCTGTCTGTCTGTCTGTCTGTCTGTCTGTCTGTCTGTCTGTCTGTCTGTCTGTCTGTCTGTCTGTCTGTCTGTCTGTCTGTCTGTCTGTCTGTCTGTCTGTCTGTCTGTCTGTCTGTCTGTCTGTCTGTCTGTCTGTCTGTCTGTCTGTCTGTCTGTCTGTCTGTCTGTCTGTCTGTCTGTCTGTCTGTCTGTCTGTCTGTCTGTCTGTCTGTCTGTCTGTCTGTCTGTCTGTCTGTCTGTCTGTCTGTCTGTCTGTCTGTCTGTCTGTCTGTCTGTCTGTCTGTCTGTCTGTCTGTCTGTCTGTCTGTCTGTCTGTCTGTCTGTCTGTCTGTCTGTCTGTCTGTCTGTCTGTCTGTCTGTCTGTCTGTCTGTCTGTCTGTCTGTCTGTCTGTCTGTCTGTCTGTCTGTCTGTCTGTCTGTCTGTCTGTCTGTCTGTCTGTCTGTCTGTCTGTCTGTCTGTCTGTCTGTCTGTCTGTCTGTCTGTCTGTCTGTCTGTCTGTCTGTCTGTCTGTCTGTCTGTCTGTCTGTCTGTCTGTCTGTCTGTCTGTCTGTCTGTCTGTCTGTCTGTCTGTCTGTCTGTCTGTCTGTCTGTCTGTCTGTCTGTCTGTCTGTCTGTCTGTCTGTCTGTCTGTCTGTCTGTCTGTCTGTCTGTCTGTCTGTCTGTCTGTCTGTCTGTCTGTCTGTCTGTCTGTCTGTCTGTCTGTCTGTCTGTCTGTCTGTCTGTCTGTCTGTCTGTCTGTCTGAACAAAATCCACCGAACACAAACCAAATAAAAGGGTGGGGGTAGATTTCAAAAATTAGAGTTTATGTGAAAATATGGCGTGTGTGATATCAAACGAAAGGTAATTGAGTCTGCAGTTCAACAAAATACAATTTAATTTATTTAAAAAAAAGGGTGGGGGTATATTTTAAAAATTAGAGTTTAAGTGAAAATATGTCGTGTGTGATGTCAAACAAAAGGTAATTAAGTCCAGAGTTTAACAAAATACATTTTAGTTTTTGTTTTTTTTAAGGGTGGGGGTAGATTTCAAAGTTTGAGTTTAAGTCAAAACATGGCTTGTGTGATATCAAACAAAAGATAATTTAGTCTGGAGTTGAATAAAATATATTTCAGCTTTTAGTTATATTAGCTCACACGTACACTATAACTATAGTACCTACTGTGAGCTTAGGGGCCAATATATTGGCAGAGTATTATTTTTAAATATCGTTACATCTAACAAATTTACTTACTTTTCCCATATTTTAGGTTTTTTAAATTCAGAATTAGTAACTAAAACCAGCCTGTCCTTCGACCCTGTATATGTCAAGCTCATCCAGTAATTTTTGTTTTAAAGGGAAACAAGTTTTTATACTCACATCAAATTTCAACGCCGTATTATGCATAACTAAGCTCCCGGATTTTTTTTCTACTCAACACCCACACCATTATTTTTTGGAAGAAAATAAATTAATATATTGTTTTTATCGCTTAGAATAAAAGGGTATATGTCCTTACAATCGGTGCCAAGTTTCATTGCTCTAGCTTTACATTTGAGTGTTATACAGAATTTTAATGAGATACATTCAATTAAAAATAAAACACCCTGTATCTTGACTCTGCACTGGGTTTGGGATGAGCTCCACTTCGTAAAATAATACTATAGTGTTGTTTTATGATCGTTCCAAGTTTCATTACGGTACGCAAAAATGCACACAAGAGTGGCTAGGCTCCGGACTATAAAGTAACACTTGCTGTATGGAAAATTGTAAAGAAATTGTTTGTCTTTTTTGGTCGGTTATAAAAATAATTAATTTACCATAGCTTATGGTGGTGGACTATTCTTTTACAATTTAGAGAAGCACCAAATAAAAAGGGAAGGCAAGGTGAATCTCGTGCTTGCTGAAAATGCCAGCAGTAATTAAAAATGTTAGCAGTTCAAGTGGAACACCCTTTCTTTTTTAAAGCGCCCTTTACACTGATGGAGTTAGCTTTGCACTCCAATCTGGACTGGACGTAAAGGAATTATTTTTAGATTTTTTAGAGCAAGCCGAAGGTGCTTAAATATTAATAGTAAGTTATTTGTTGGAAACAGAAATTCAACAGCAAAAACATTTATTTATTTTTTCAAGCGCCCTTTATACTGTTGGAGTGCTCTTCAATCTGGATTGGACGCAAAAAGTTATTTTTGGATTTTTTAGAGTAAGGTGCTTAAATTAATAATAAGTTATTCCAAATTAACTATAAAGCGTTGTTAACACAATTTAAACAAAGCCACAAATATTTATTTGTTTTTTAACCCTTACGCTTTCTGAAACCACCAATCTAATAATTTGTTATTTGTCCTCTTGGTTATACAGTGGCGCACCCAGGAATATGTCTTGGGGTGCCCGAGGCCTCTGGAGGGGAGGCCCGAAGCCCCATAATGTCGTATTTTATGCTATTTTATCTTGAAATATGTGTAAAATATGTGAAAAAATCTTAGGCTTGGAGGAAGCACGGGTCACGAGAAAATCAGTTAAATTTTGCAAAATAGTAGTTTACCTAACTAGTGCGGAAAGTGCCTCTTTTCCGCACGCGATTGCAGATGGCCAAACGACGCGATACCGGGGTTTGGCCAGCAATCAAGTGCGGAAAAGACACTTTACGCACGAGTTAGGTGCACTATTTTTTCTATAAGCGTGAGGAAAAAACTAAAAATTAATCAGAAAATTATTTATATTCAAAACGTTTTAATCAAATCAATTATTATTATTCACATTCTAGCGGCTTCTAGAACTGACTGGGGTAGATCTTCGTCCGAAGAATCCATTGAAAATCTGATTTTTTTGTTTGAAAAATTCAAAAGACGCTTGTATCTGCAAAATTGGCTTTGTTTTGACAGTTTGTTTGTACTTTGTTGCTATGGTGATTTAAGATGCCAAATCTAAAACCACTAGTGTTCATTGTTGTTTGACATTGACAATGACGATATTTATACCGGGGAGGTTTAAAACTTATAATTTGAACCTATTTTACTGAAAACTTTATTTTATCGAAAATATTGAAAATATAGCAGAATTTTAGTCAATTTGAATATTTTTAGGATATTTCGTGTGCTAGGAAAGATACAAATGTATTTTGAACGCTCTAAATGTTATAGAACACCTCAAAATCGTAACAAATTTACTTTTCCGCACTAGTGCGGAAAAAAATATTTTTCCGCACTAGTGCGGAAAAGTGGCACTTTCCACACTAAAATGCGCGCGGAAAAGTGGACTTTTCCGCACGCTTATAGAAAAAATATATTTTAGCGATAAATTTTTAAATATTTTGTATTTGGTAAAATTTTGCTTTATGTCAAGAGGAGGGGGAGCGGGCCCCTCTGGGCCTACCTGGATTCGCCACTGTGTGACATACGTACTTGGTTTGTCGGTTAGGCACGTATTTCACATTATTAAAGCGGTTTTCCACAAACGGACAGTTGAGTTTGTGTGTGTTTTCTAGTTTCCGAAAAACAAAAACAAATCGAAGACAAACCCAATACCCTTGTTTCCATCAAGCGGACTAGGTTTTGTTTGAGTTTTGTTTTTGTTTAAACACTGGTAGTCGCTAGTCAGAAGTGGTAGCCAGCCTAGCACAACGAAATAAAAGTAGAACATAAAAAAACTCAACACGACCCTTTCCACTAAACAGACGCGAGTTTCAAAACTCGTCGAGACTAGTCAAACCTTTTGATGTTACCGCTTCCAAACGGGACTCGAAAAATAAAACTCCAACTGTCGCAAAACACGCCAGTCTTGAAAAAGTTGGCCAAAAGTTTCAGTTTTGTTTTATTCGACACGAGTTTATGTTTTGTTTTTGTTTTGTCAGTTTGGTGAAAGACCGGCATTAAAAATATTTTTTCTATAAGCGTGCGGAAAAGTCTACTTTTCCGCGCGCATTTTAGTGTGGAAAGTGCCACTTTTCCGCACTAGTGCGGAAAAGTAAATTTGTTACGATTTTGAGGTGTTTATTTATTTAGACCGTTCAAAATACATTTGTATCTTTCCGAGCACACGAAATATCCTAAAAATATTCAAATTGACTAAAATTCTGCTATATTTTCAATATTTTCGATAAAATAAAGTTTTCAGTAAAATAGGTTCAAATTATAAGTTTTAAACCTCCCCGGTATAAATATCGTCATTGTCAATGTCAAACAACAATGGACACTAGTGGTTTTAGATTTGGCATCTTAAATCACCATAGCAACAAAGTACAAACAAACTGTCAAAACAAAGCCAATTTTGCAGATACAAGCGTCTTTTGAATTTTTCAAACAAAAAAATCAGATTTTCAATGGATTCTTCGGACGAAGATCTACCCCAGTCAGTTCTAGAAGCCGCTAGAATGTGAATAATAATAATTGATTTGATTAAAACGTTTGAATATAAATAATTTTCTGATTAAGTTTTAGTTTTTTCCTCACGCTTATAGAAAAAATAGTGTACCTAACTCGTGCGTAAAGTGTCTTTTCCGCACTTGATTGCTGGCCAAACTCCGCTATCGCGTCGTTTGGCCATCTGCAATCGCGTGCGGAAAAGAGGCACTTTCCGCACTAGTTAGGTAAACTACTATTTTTTAATCGCGGTTTTCAAAGCACTTACTGCGCTCGTGTGCGCTCGTGTATTAAAAGATCGCATTAGTTCAAGCAATTCCTACGAGCGTGCGGAAAAAACGTTTGTGTGCGGAAAGTATTACTTTACCGCACTCTGTTTGGTTTTTTGTGTCCTTAAACGAAGTAATTGTTAATTTGCCAAACAACTTTGCACCTATCTTCTCCCATCATTCTTTACCTAAAGTTTTTTTTTTCCAAAAAGCAAATAATTACTTTTTTACTGATTATACTAAATCACAAAATCATCCTAAATGAAAAGTCAGATTTAATATTGTATTATAATTATAATTATATATTTAATTTATTCAATACTATTAATGAAGGGCGCGTAATAGATTTAATCATTTTTAACAAAAAACATTTAATCAACTATAAAAACTAATTAAAATTAATTGAAAATCAAACTCGCGTTTTCCTTTTGACATTTTAAATAATGCCATTTTGTTTAACAATGTATATGCCTGTTTATAAAGAAAAATTAAGTAATTGCCTAAAGTTTTTCTAGGATTGATTTTTGCCGTTATTAATTTTTTCATAATTTTTTCACACTTTTGTGGTTGAAAAATAATGAAAAATATAAAAAACTATTTTTAGAGAACAGAAATTCACGTATTATCTGAATTTTAACAAGTAGGTAACCAATATTTGCGGATAATATTTGTATCAATTTCTAAGGAAATCAATAAAAAATTTGAATAACAAATTCCATCAGATGTTTTTTTTACTATTACAAAACTGGGTATAAAAAGTTTTTAAGCAATTTGTAAACAGTATTCATTTTAAAAATTAAAATATAAATTGAAAAAATTTGACTTTACGGAGATATGAACCCTCCTATAAGCGGACACTCACGGTTTCGTCGATTTTGTCCGCTTATTGGAGGTGTCCGCTTCTTGGAGGTGTTCGCTTAGGAGCCATATGCCAACTGGTAATAGTGGAGATCATGTCTGATAAAAAAGTTCCTATAATGCATGTGTCAAAACTCTTTGTCTAGATTCAGAGCATCAAAGTTGGCGATTTTTGTAACTTTTTTGATAATAACTTTTTAAAAAAACGCAGTAAAAATATGAAATTGAGGAAAGTCATGTATTAGGACAAGAGCAATAAATTGAAATAAAAATTATTAAAAAAAAATTTGTCGGTCAATTTTTTTTAGAAAAAACTATTTTTTTGGTATAAACTTTTATAAATACCATATTAAACGCAATGTTTTTTTTAATATTTTTTGTTAATAAAAACAAGTCTCAAGCTAGACATAATAATAAAATATTATTAATATTTTTTTAAATAATATTTAAGCAAAAATTAATTTTTTTTAAAAATTACCATTTTTTATACATTTTTGAGATTATTTTGACAGCCTATATCTCCTCAACTTGCAATTTTATCAAAAAAAGCCGCCGAATAAAATATGTTATATATGTTTATACGACAGAAATATTTAGTCCCCGCATTAACACAGAAAGAGGTAATACCCCGACTGCAGAGTGCGTTGTTGCCAACATACTACATAATATTTATTACCATGTCGTGCAGCGCTCCGTCCCGTTGTCAGAGGTTCGCGTCCGGTTAAGGGAGGTTTCAGATTTTTTTAACCAAAAAAATTGTCCGCGTCCGGTTATTAGAGTGTCCAGCTATAGGAGTGAATTATACAGGGCAAAGCTTGGTACCAACAAATTTGTCCGCCTAAAGGGAGTGTCCGCTTAATAGAGGGGTCCCCAAGGACAGGTTTCACTGTATTTTGAAACAATATCAACCTTTTATTAATCTGCTACATAAAAAACTTATATCAACATAATTTTTAGGTGAGTTGAGATGGTAATCGATGATCAAAATGCAAATTAATCGAAAACAAACAAGTTAAACAACCGATTAAGACACAATGTTTAAGAATCGCGATATCCATGCGGGTAGGGCTGGCGTTTTATTACATACTTTATGGAGAGTTAAAGCCAAATGTATCCGCTCAGTTGATCTAGAACTGATGTAGAGTCTTGTTATAATAATATACCGACTTCATTTTAATGGAATAGGGTATTTGACAAATTTTAGAAAAGTGTTTAGAATGATACATAGGTCCCTAATTTGCTACGCAAAATTATTAAAATACTATATTTTATCATGACTACATTTAAAATAAAGTTTTCTAATTTCCGTTTTGAATTTGCCGCAAAAACGCTTATTTCTAGCATGGCGTTGCAATGACGTCACAGCGCAGTAAACTCGCAGACAGATAAACGGCATTCAAGTGTTTATTTGTTTTTGGTCTGTGTTTTTACTGTTTTTTATGTAAAAAAATGTCCTATAGGTGGTGTGAAGTGCCTCAGTGTTCGAATACTAGCACAATAACACCTGAAAAGCTATTTATTCATGTGCCTACAGCAGTAAAAAACGGAAAAAGTGGCTAGAACTTGCTCGAAAAGACCCAAGGGCCTTATCTAATACATCTTCACTTTACATTTGTGAGGATCACTTTGATGTGAGTATAACTAAATTGGTTCAATTAATTTTTCTCACGTTGTCTATAATATATATAACTATTTCGTAAATGACGATGAAATTTTTGAGGTTATGTTTATTACAAGGGGTGAACAACTATAATGGGCAGAAAGGTGTACAAATTTTTAGGCGATGCTAAGGAGTTATTAGGCAGGACTGGGGAGTACCTCTAAATGCAGGATTAGGCAGTGCACATGCAGGCTAAATGTAGGACTGAGCAGTGCCTATGCAAGACTAGGCAGGGCATAGGCAGGACTAGGCAGTACCTACGCAGGACTATGCAGTGTAACCTATGCAGTACTTCAAGTATTACTGGTCGTTGTATACTTTTGCCTTCCTGTCCTGCAATTTTTGATTGTTTCTTAATGCTTAAAATAATAATGATTGGGTATTTAATTGAATCTATTGTAAGTGGCATATTAACCACAAAAGCAAAATATATAACCTAGGCTCAAAATCTAAATGAGTAAAAGTCGGCGAAGAATATCATAAAAGAACTTTCAGTTATATACAAAACAACTCACCGAATACTTACATCAACATTTTAACGTTTCTAAATTCCGCAGAACAAAAATCACTGTTGTTGGCAAAGAAGCCTGCCACCATAAAGGAATGCAGCATTAGCAAGTTGGAGTTATCGGCTTTGGAGAATCCGCTTTCCATTGAAAATATTTTTTATAAGCAAAACACAAAATAAAATCTAATTTAGGACGATAATTCGCACTTTAAACCAAAGCAAACATTACCATCCATAAGAGAATAACATAGAAAATAGGTTCGTTCGAGGCGTTTACTGTTTTGTGACGTCACTCGCAGCTGATTGGTAGACCGCCTGTTTTAAAACACGTGGATAATTGTTTTAATCCAATGAATTTATTTAATTAAAAGAAGTATGAATTTGAGAAAAAATAAAAAAAAAAGTTTGTTTTTAGCATTACCAAGACCTAAAGAGATATCTAAAAATAAATATTTATTTATTTTTTACTACTTTCAAACACCCTATTGTTTTAAGTTTTCTTACAAACGACCAAAATAATGTCCAAAATAATGTCATAATTCCACCGAAAATAATGTCATCCGTGTCACAACCGAGAGAAGTTAGGTGCGTGGACCAATCAGATGCATTGTGCGGAGGACAAAAATGAAATTTCCCCAGAATTCAGACGTAGCGCTACAAGTCATCTAGATCAGTATTTACTAAAGGGTCACAGTGCTAACTGCTACAATCCTAGGTCCACAAGTCTAAATTTTAGTTGAGGGCAGAGCTGTCACAAGTACATTATGAAAGTACTTCAAGTACAAGTACCAAGTACATTAAGATTTGTAAAAGTACTTGAAGTACGAAGTACATTTTCTTTTCATGTACTCCAAGGATCAAGTCTTTTACTTGAAGTACAATAGAAGTACCTGAAGTACAATAGAAGTACCTGAGGTACAATAGAAGTACTTCAAGTACTTAAATACTTCAAGTACTTTAAATATGTCAAAAAAATTAGAAAAATGCCAAAAATATCAATTTTTTTTTTTTTAAATGTTAAAAACTTTCAAAAAATATTCAAAGATGTTAAATAATCATAGATGTAAAACATGTCAAAAATGTTTACAAAATTTTCAACCAAGTTTTATTTTTTGGAATATTATTGTGTAAATAATATATATTACTAATATACCTATATTCCATGTATTTATTTTTTCTGAATAACTAACTCATCATTTTACATACAAATGCCATAGAAATGCAATGGAAAGAAATAATTTTATTAAACAAAAAGCTGCAAAATTGACAGTCGCATCAAAATGTTTTTAACGTTTTATAGTTTTGCAATAGGAGTGTCACAGTTCCCCGTTCTGTCTCAAATTGCATAAAGTTTTGCCAAAGAGATCAAATTTGTGTAAATCCAAATATATTTGATTTTGTAATGAGACCTACAAAAGAATCTTGTAAAACCGGGAAGCACGTACCCTACCTTGCCTTATTTTTAGCTCACACATATACTATACTATAGTAGTGTGAGCTATGGTGATCCTAATTTTCTCGAGAAAAAAAAAGTTGCTCTGATTTCAAAAATTTTTATATATCTTTGCGTTTCAGATGATTTTGAAACTTTTTTGTTGCGCCGTCTGTCTGTCTGTCTGTCTGTATGTCTGTCTGTCTGTCTGTCTGTCTGTCTGTCTGTATGTCTGTAACGACCAACGCGCATAACTCAAAAACCGCTTGGCCGATTTTAATTAAATTTGGTACCTAGGCTGGGTTTTGGGCCGAGATGGTCCCATTTAAAAATGAACAAAATCCACCGAGCAGAAACCAAATAAAAGGGTGGGGGTAGATTTCAAAAATTAGAGTTTATGGAAAAATATGGCGTGTGTGACATCAAACGAAAGGTAATTGAGTCTGGAGTTCAAAAAAATACATTTTAATTTATTTAAAAAAATAGGGTGGGGGTATATTTCGAAAATTAGAGTTTAAGTGAAAATATGGCGTGTGTGATATCAAACGAAAGGTAATTGAGTCCGGAGTTTAACAAAATACATTTTAGTTTTTGTTTTTTTTAAAGGTGGGCGTAGATTTCAAAAATTTGAGTTTAAGTCAAAACATGGTTTGTGTGGTATCAAACAAAAGATAATTTAGTCCGGAGTTGAATACCCAACAAACAATTAAAGTTGTAACGACGAACCAACTAGAAAGAATTTCTTAAAAGTAACCGCAACGTACTCCCGCTACGTCTCAGTATACCATACAGCGACGTTATAATTCCCTAAGTGGGGAACCAATTTCTGGTTATAACTACTTGGCCAAGTGTTTAAAGTCACTGTAGTAACAACTACACTACTACGTCGTAGCCAGGTATCTACTACGTCGTAGAGGCTGTTTTTTTTCCGTAATGGCATAAAAGTTGCGATGTAGTTGCAAATAATATAATCGTTTCTTTTTGGTAGAATTGTTACACAATATGGTGGACACAACAGTAAACAGACTCGCTTAGTTTTTTTGTTTGGTTATGGTTATAATATGAACTATGTTATCCAAAAGTGTGAGAATTTACGAGCAGAGGATCAAAATTCGAGTGCGACGCAAAGTTTTTTGTATAACATGCATTATATATATTGCAAAAAACCGGTGCGCCCGTAAATTTGAGCCGTTTTCTGGTAGCTAATGGAATTTTTGTGTTGTGATTTTGGAGGTTATGTTTTCATAATCGACAGTTAACTCCAACAAATGGTGCTTAAGAAGAGCATTTTTGGTAAGCTTCAACTAATTTGTTTATAAAATAGTATGGCTCTTTAATATGAGCTCATAAAACGACAACAAAAATATTAAATTTTCTTTCTTACATAAAAACATGGCGTCCCAAACTATATTCCCTGATAGTCGAAAAGGTTACTTGAAAGTAGTTGCGGCTTTAAAGTTGATCCAAAAAGTTATTTTGTCTACATTGTTACATCAGATGTTACTATGATGACACAAACTTTTGTGGTAAAAATTAAAGTTATAATGTAGTTGTCGGATACACTTGTTTGGGACTCCAATGAAGCTTAACTTTCTAGTGGTAATTAAGTAGGATATAAAAGTCAGGGCGACTACGAAATAACGACTAAAAAGAAAGTAAAACTTTAGCAACGTCCTATTGTGGTAGAGAAGACTATCAGAATCGACTATCAAGAAACAATCCTATGAAGTAGTTTAGAGGGTCGTTTTTACGAAACATCTACTATTTCCTGATACTAAATAGTTGTTAGAACTAAAAAGTAACAAATTTTGGTTGGGATCACCACATTTCTACTATAAGAAAGTAGCAAAGCCTTTAGAACATGTAGCCGCTACTATAAATGTTAGTTGGGTAAAATATATTTTAGTTTTTAGTTATATTAGCTCACACGTACACTATAACTATAGTACCTAGTGTGAGCTTAGGGGCCTATATATTGGCAGAGTATTTTTTTGGTAGTGCACTATAATTTTTAAATCACTCATAGAAAGTATTATTTTTATAATAGCCCACAAAACTGCTCAAGAACTTGTTTAAATCAAACTAAATAAACAAGCAGAACACACGTAAATATCCAAGGAATTTTTTGAGTTGTATCTAGTCAGACTAAATAAATTTTCGGGTTCTTTAAACCAACCTCCATCAAACATAGAAATTACGTCTGCTGCCAGGTAAGTAGGTGGGTCCCCAAAAATCGAACTGCAAGTGCAATATACCTGCAGTACCGTACTACCGACACCCCTCAATAGATAGCATGACTGTGCTGTAGTAGTTTCTCACACTGAATTTGAATTTCACGTTCCACGAAATAATGAAGGTGCGTGCAAATAATTAAGCCTATATAGGCATTATGCTTTGGATAAGTGTGTACTTAATATTACGATTTTTTGGGCGAATTAAGACGTACCTATCAAGGTTGCTAAAATACCGGATTTTCCTGCCAAGTTGATAAAAAAACCAAACAGGTGGCAACCCTGAGATTACCACTTGTCTTTGGCGCATTAAAGTTATATTTCACCTATTTCTACATTGTACTTCAAAAATGTTTTATTGTACTTGAAGTACTTTTAATATACTTGAAGTACCTTTAATGTACTTGAAGTACTTTTAATATACTTGAAGTACCTTTAATGTACTTGAAGTACTTTGAATGTACTTGAAGTACAGTCGAACCTCTCTAACTCGAACCTCTATAACTTGAACCCCTCTATAACTCGAACCTTTTAAGCGGTCTCTGCACTTTTTACATGTATTTTAACCTATGTAAATCGAGTTTCTATAACTCGAACTCTCCATAACTCGAACTGTTTTGGTTGTCCCTTCAGGTTCGAGTTATAGAGGTTCGACTGTACTTTGAATGTACTTGAAGTACTTTGAATGTACTTGAAGTACTTTGAATGTACTTGAAGTACTTTACTTGACAAAATCAAGTACATTTTCGATTACATTGTTAAAAGTAAATCAAGTACAATTACCGGATTGTAGATGTATTTGAAGTACAGTACTTGAAGTACAGTACTTGAAGTACAGTACTTGAAGTACAGTACTTGTAAGTACAATTTCAAGTACTGTACTTGTAGGTACAATTTCAAGTACTGTACTCAAAGTCTGACAACTCTGGTTAAAGGTTTAACTGAGGGTTTAACTTATTTTAATTAATACCAAAAATCGCCATTCAAAAAGGAAATAAATATATTTTATTAAAGTCTTCACTGCAAAAGAGTAATTATCAACGGATTTGAACGAAAACAACTACTACCCCTTTCGTTGGGATACGTTTACGGGATACGATGAGTGGGTAGTGGACAATAAGTGCCTATTATTAGTTAATAAATTTAATTAAGCCGTTTCACATTACAAAATAAGGTAATTACAGTATAAGCAGTTCAAATTCAAAGAATGGCACCTAATTATTACTTACAAACAGGGCGGTAATCTTCTGGGAATTTAACGCCAACAAAGTTTTATTATAATTTTAAATACAAACCAAGCAACTTTTCTGTTTTTTAAATTCCCATATCGTTGGTTCACTGTATAGTGTGTCCCATTTTTAATTTTATAGAAAATAATTTTAACCAATCCCCTCCCAAAATATAGACATTTCAAATATCCTTCGTATCTTAAAAAAGGGATTGCTTTAAGCGCTTTCTTGAAAAGTGAGGCCTACAGGTTAATTTTTTTTATATTTCTCTACTCGCGAGCTGTCTGATATTTACTCGCGAAAATCTATTTATTAAAATACTCTCGAAATTACTTCTCGAGAATATTTTCTCTAAAATTTACCCCTTGTCCATCTATCTATTTAGCCTTTTTTAATCTTTGGATATAGGCCTTCCCCAATATCTTCCACTCTTCCCTTTATGTCGTCGTGTTCATCCATCTTGTTCCCACATGTTTCTTCAAATCGTCCGTCCATTTCATTTAGGGTCTTCCCCCACTTCTTTTATTTTCCCATGGTCTCCAGTTTACAATACATCTGTTTCATCGATCGTCTTTCTGTCAGGTATTATGACCGGCAAATTTCCATTTTAATTTTGCTACTTATCCTCTGACATCCCTTACTTTTGTTTTATTTCTTATTTATTCATTCCTTTTTCTATCTGTTAGCTTTACATGTAACTTGTCTTTCCATTGATCTTTGGGCTTTTGTTACTTTATCCATGTTTGATTTTGTAAGTGTCCATGTCTGGGATCCATAGGAAAAGACAGGAAGGATTGATTGCTCTATTGCCTTTCTTGTGTAGAATAATGGTTTTGGATTCTTTCCAGTTGTTTGGGATTATTTTTTCTTTTAGTATTTGATTGAGGAGAATATGGAGGTTCTTAGCTACAGGTTTACCACCGTACTTGAGCATTTATGCCGCTACTCCGTTGTTATTTTTAATTTTCTTTAATGCTCTCCTTATTTCCGCTTTGCTTATTTCAGGTTGTAGCTCTGAGTTTATGTTCTTTGAAGTTTCTTCATGGTTTGTCGTGATGGTTCCCTTTTTGTTTGGTATAATTCTGTATAGAATAGTTGTGTGATATTTATGATATCATCTTTAACGTTAGTTTCTAGGCTGTTCATAATCTTTATTTTAATTATTTCATATCTACCTAGAGTCGGCCTGAAACATTTCATAGTTTTTTTTTCTAAAACTCTCTCAACTTTTATGATGTTTCTTATACTTATTTATTTCTGTGAATTCTGTTGATGTTCTTTTTCCTTCTTTCTCGAGGTTCTGTTTTTATTCCATCAGTTTCTTTATTTCCTTTGATATAAAATTTTTCACTACTTTGGTCATAGGCCATTTGAGAGTAATTGCGGGAAATTTTTAAATCCTGGGACTTCCTGAGAGTAAACTCACGTATATACTAGTATTTTCTAGTTTTCTCAAATTTTATAATATTTGTTTTAATTCTAGCCGTGTGATCTGCAAAATTTTACAGTTTTGTCCACTCTTGTTCAAAACTATTTAGCAGCTATTCACTAAAGTACACTGTCCGATAGCCAATCAAATCTGTATGAAAATTCCTCTTCAATTGCCAGAAGTACTCTCGAGAGCAGCTTTCAAGAGTATTTCTATCAAACGAACAAATAAGCAAAAGCATTGAATTTGGGACACTCTGTACCGTGTGCCATAACGTATTTATTTTTTAATATAATAATTATTTTATTCATATAAAAAGACCGTTCTTTCGTTTCCTCTAATAAAGCAATTATGAAGCAGCCGACTATAATGACAGGGTGTTCGCTATTTGTGATATCATATCTAGCTCGTGATCTAGCCAGCTTATTGCTTTGTATTTTCGGCCTGTTCCGCGTATGCTTAGCAATTTAGGATTTTCTAAATTTCACTTTAATTTTAATATTTTTTTACTTTATATTTTAGATTAGTTTAATATAAGGCACTTTTTTTTAGAACAGAACTTAATTTTGGCTGTCACAGAGCTTTCTAAATTTTATTATGAAGAACACGAATAATTTCTGAAACCATTTAAGTTGCCAATTAAAAAATATAAAATTTAACATTTATGAAACAATGGTTAAAAGCCCGCTTCATTCATAGAATAGAGACTTGTCGCGTAACAGAAAAATACAAAACAAAAAGGAAAGTGTCGAAATGGATGCAATAAGAAGATCAATGGGAATGTCTAGATCATAACGAATGACATCACTAAAAGACAACTGATATGGTAAGGCCATGCATAACGAATAAACCATGAAAGAATACCAAAGCAGGTCCTATATACCAACCAATAGGGCGCACAGTGGAACGTTTTGAAGATCTAGGGGGACAACCCCTGAGCAACATTAACACTCTTTAATACTTGATTTTTTTAGCTTTAAAATAACATAAAATATTTAAAAGCATTTAGTATTTGCAATATTACCTACCTCTTATATAGGATGATTCAGATTTTAACGATTTTAAGATTTGTAGTCATACTGTATGTTTTTAACGAAAATTGTTTCAACAAATTTTATAACAATGAAGTAACGGTATATATTTTTTTTAGTTTTTGAAAAAAGGAATTTAAATAAAACAGTTTTGCAATATACAAGGTGTTTCAGAAAAATTTAAATAAAGACGTTTTAGGCGGTAAGGGACGATCAAGAAAAAAATTCCGCTCTCATCTATCACTATATGAAAAATAAATGCATTAAAAATTTTAAACCTCTCACCTCTTGCCCGGGGTGAAACCAACCCCTAAAATTATAATGGGAAATGTTTATCGGATGGCATTATCTTAACAGGGGTTTAATGTGAGAAAATTTAAGAGATATTTGGCTTTTAATTTTATATAACTAAGAAAGTTTAAAAAAATATTTATTAAATTGGAAAATGCAATTTTTATTTGAAAAATATCATTACTTAACATAACAAATAAAAGAGTAATTAACTAACACAAGTCCATTTTATTATTATCTTGCAAACTAAACTGTGTTAATTAATTTCGCAATCTGACACAAAAAAGACAAGAAAAATATATTATCATATTTCTAAAACCGCATAATAATAATAACTCGCTCCGTTTAAAACTTAATTTTTTTGATTTTTTTAACCTCAAAAAACTTCCCTTGGGGTTTGGTGCAGATGCATTTTTATTAAGCTTGGTTAAGCTTGTGACAGAGTGAAAAGTTAATGTTTACAAAAATTCGTGAAAGTCGAGAGTTTCAAAAACCCATCGTACAGACATACATAGGGCATATTCCTAAATTACGTAACCCCTCCTCCCCCCTTCGTAATGCATTATTAAGAAAAAATATTCAAGAATCATGACAGTCTTACGCAAGGTTAATAACCCCCCTTGCCCCCTTGAGCGTTATGCACTTTAGGAATCGGTCCATACACATAGGTACATGGGATAGGGTGTCTCAGATAAAAGTAACTACGAGGGGGTTAATGAGGATTTAGGAGATGGTAAGACATACCAATTTTGGTAAAAAAGTGGCGCTATTCCGAGCTGTATCAACGAAAACATTTATATGCGTTTTCAAAATATGGAGAAATAAATGGATCCATGAGGGATACCTTCCTAGCTAGCCTATTAGCACACTTCAAGTGAAGCCATGATAATATATCAGCTTTGAAAAGTTTTATGTATGTATCTGAGAAACTGACGCTCTTACGAAGTTTTTAGTAATAACACGAATTATTGAGCAAAATATAGTCTACTATATTACGAAAACTGTATATTGATACGATGCTCCGTTAAAAAGATAGATTTTTTAAAAAGTTTAATTGTCAAAAAACTGTCATTAGCTTTAATAGATTTTGAAATCTAATTAGCTCGTAAGAGTGTCGAGCACTATTTTACCTGAAAATTTTATGAAAATCGGTTCAGTAGGAGCTATCGTGTTACGGATAGAAATAATATACACACACACACACAGACAGACATCACAACGATATTGCTAGGATAGGTCAAAATACACCCAAATAACACATTTTCGGCGTTATCTAAAAAAAATTTTTTCGTCGAAAATAATACCTATTAATAATACCATTGCTATGCAGGCTAGGAAGGCAAAAACTAAAAATTGTGACTTTTTGAAAAAAATAAAGTCCTAAAAAAATTGTTAACGTCATTTTATTGGCCTAGTCATATTTATATAGTTTTATTGAATTTGTTTAAAAGAAGGCGACAATATTTTAATTTTTCGAATAACACAATTTAAGTTTTTAAGCATTATTTTGAAACCCCCGTAGATATTTTTTACTTCGACACTGCATCCGATTAAGCTCGCAATAGCGCCACTTTTTTCCTTTTGAACGAATATCGTAAGTGTTACGGTTTCTGAACATCCTACAAAGCCCTATGTACTTACTTTTATCTGGACACCCTGTAGACAAACATTGACTCATCGTAATATAGAAAAATGCACGAAGATTGACTAATTTAGGTTAGAAAATCCCCAAAGGGCTCATTTGTGAAGGTATCAAAAAGAAAATGTCATTAAACACAAATAATACTATAATAATAATTTCTATTTTTAGAGTTGCGGGCGAACAAAATAATTAAGTACAAGTTTACCGCAAAAAAAGGACAAAATTTCAATACTGCGTCAGAAAGTAGAGATTTCGGTTAATTAGAAAATAATAAAACTAACACCAACAAATTTTAACAAACTAAAGTTTCAGTCCAACAAAAACTATATAAAAATAAAATTTTCCTTACCAAAACACCAGCGAATTCATAAAATCATAGCAAGTAAAACACTGGAACAATGACAGTCAAAATGCTTCCCTAGTCTTAAGGACATGTCACTCTAAAAATGCCTGGCACTTGTTTTACTCCAGCGCCTACTACGCGGGAAAAAACAATATTGTTTTAAAGCATTGCCCATACATAAGATTAAAATGTCTAAGCAGAAAATTTTTAAGATGCGACTTTCAATGCAAATATCTTGACAACCAGAGGGGATAAAAAAATAATATTTTGGATCTAGGATTTATGGAATATGCTCTTTAATTGTAGGTAGCTGAAATGTTAATTTATGGTACTTAACCATGTCCACCTAGATTAGTCAAACGTTCCACTGTGGGGCGCAAAAAAAGAGGGCGTCCTAACTGGAATGGCATGGCAACAGTCAATCCAAAGATCAATGAGTGAAAAGACCTGGCAGAAGGTTTGTGTGGATCGAAGGAGGTGGAGAATAGGCGTCATATAACGTAGAAAAATGTTCTAAACTAAACCGACATAGTAGTAGTAGTAGTAGTAGTAGTAAAAATAAATTTTGAGACATGAAAATCTCCAGGTGGTAACAGTCTTAATTCATATATTGTCTTTAAAGTGGTGGAGTTTTTAATAACCTTTTATAAAAATTTGTTCCTAGATTTGTAAACACAAATCAAAAATAAAATAACTTGTCACAAAAACTCTGTCCCAGGCGGTAATTCATTCCACGTGGCAATTATAATAAATCGTTTTGTATTTGAAAAATAAAAATGTACATATTTGAGGCAAATGATGTCCTTTCTGTAGCGTGGATTATCTTACGTATAGATTGATTAAACTGATAAAATCAACATTTCCCCAAACAAAACCATTGAAATCTTAAACAACATTGAAAAAAATGTTGGGTCATAAATTTGGCTTGGCCGGAGAATGCTAAAATGTAGAAAAAAATTTCTTATCTATAACACTATTTGTCCCGTTCCGTAACACTATATTTCGATCTCACAGAAATTGCCCCTATGTTACCGATCGAGACATTGAATTTTTTTATTTGGAATTTAGTTGGAAAATAGTTGTATTTATAATCTACCTTGATATTTTTAATCATTATCTATTTTTGTAATTTTGTTTTGTGTCATAAATTGGGTAATTTATATCTTTTGTAAAACCTGAAAAACCAGATATTTTTGTCAAATTTGCAAATCCTTGCTCCCACACATCTCCCCTCCTGTCATTCCCCCCACCCTATTCAATAACCATATCCGCATAATTTTATCAAATATAGGGCGATTTCAAAAATTCCTTTTGCATACACTTTCAGATTTCTTTTCCAACACCATTTTACTAGTCGCCCCCATCTCTCCATTAGTAATAGTTGTCGCTATAACTTTCACAAATGGATGATGATTCTACAAAAATGTTGCTGTGGAGTGGGAATGCATATTTTTCAAACACAGACTGCAAATAAAGCATAGTTTTAGTTATAAGATTTAAAACGAAATGTTTTCTTTATGGAGCATTTGAGTTTAATGTATAAAAAAATTGCAAGTTTATAATTTTTTTTATTACAAAGCAAATACCTCATTCCTCTGGTGTAGTCCCAAACCAAATATTAAAAACTCAAATTCAAAAAAATATCCTAATAAATAAAATTTAACTAAGTCTCAACTATTTATCAAAAAATTGATAAAATTTAAGTTTGCAGTCATATTTTTGAAAATCCGAATTTACATCTTCTCCGGAAAATTTTACAATTTTAAACGTGCTCCATGTATAATAACACAATATTTGTGAATACCACCGGTTAATTTCTAGAGAAAGAGACGGCCCTGGATATCTAATTTACTTGTGAGGATGACAAGTTGTGACAGATAATGTCAACTTTAGTTTGGTTTAAGTTATAGATCTTTTTATTTTCGGCAGAAAATTAGTTGTTTTCGGAAAAATCAAAAAGGAACGTTTTAATTATCATCCCTCTGGTAAGTAAATATTCGACTGATATCAATAGTATAATTTTTTTGTTGATTGTTTTAAAATTATAAGTATAGGAACTTTGTTTATATAAAACTTAAGTTATGTAGTCTAATAGCCCATCGCACCGACTTTTTTTTTTACTTAGCCTTAAGTGTTCCTTATTACGTCATATTATGATTATATTAAGAAACGCTTTAGGCTAAGTAACGAAAAAAAGGTCGGTGAGATGGACCCTAAATAGATTTTAATTTTAATTGGAAAACCATTAAAAAACTCATTCCTCTGGTACTCATCCCTCTGGAATTTTTATGCAATAATCCCAAACTTTGGGAAAATAAATGTTTCTTAGCTTACACCTAATTAGTTTCATAAATTTAAAAAAACAAAATATTTACTTTGCTGTACTATTATTTAAAGGCAATGACGAAAAATGATATCATCCAAGTATAAAGCGATTTCAAAAGTTCTTTCTGCACACTTTAAGACTTTTTTTCCAACATCATTTTACTAGTTTCGCTCTCCCTCTCTTCTCCCCACCCTCCTTATTAGTAATAGTTGTAGCTATACCTTTCACAAATATAGAGCGATTTCGAAAATTCTTTCTGTACGCTTTAAGACTTTTTTTCCAATATTATGTTTTTTTTATTTTACCTTCATTGTTTGTTCAGGTAACACGGATCACAATATAGTCTGTTTAAAGCAATTATTAGCCAGACAGGTGTGTCTTACAGAAACTGTTACATTTGATGGCAAATATGCAATTTGCTAGACAGATAATGACGCTAGTTTGTATTTCGCTGCTGATAATTAAATTACTGATATTATGTTTTCTGTTGGCCGGCAATCGGCACAGCCGCCATTTTTGAATGGGCAGAACATGAACAAAACACATGCGGGGCTCCCAACTTAATGTCTCAATTTAAGACAAGACGAAAGGCATATACGCAAAAGAAATTATAAAGATTGGAGTAAATTGTGAAATAAAAAAAAACAACACGAACAGAAGTAAAAACTGAAACAAAAAGGATAGATAAAAATTAGTCGCCGTCGTGGTGTAGTGGTAGCAATGTTTGTTTCCCACACCAGCGGTCCGGGTTCGATTCCTGGCTAGGTACTTGGTTGTTTGTGTTTGTTTAAAAATGCTTTAACCTTGCTTGAACTTTGCGAAACTGGGCGATTGATCCTGATTGGATGGAAAGTCCCAGTATTCAGAAGCTAAAGTTTTGCATTGGCGAAAACGAAAGTTTATTGAAGCTGCGTTTATAATGCAGAATAAAGAAGTTTTCAGTAAACCAAGCACGGACATACCAAACATATGAAAACCACTCCTTAAGGAAAACAGATGTCTTAAGATTAAAAAAGGGGGTGGGCCGTCACACCTGACTCCACACCAAGTAGTTCATAAACTAGATTGTTTCGTTTACACTTGAAAACAGTTAGAGATACTTACTAATCGAAACGTCGTGTTTAAAGTAAATAAAGACAATGGAAGTCCGAAATTTTGTTTATGTGTCACTAGTGCCTAAAATTATTATGTCAAGTTATTCTTGCGATATCCCAAATCTAGATAATTGTCAATCAGTTATGTTGATTTTACAAACAAAAATATAAATCACATGCAAGTTACAATTCATTACATCCCTGCACCATATTCGATTCAGGCAAAATATCTCGGTATGGTACTTGATGCTAAATCGCCCTAGAAAACATAAAAAAAGAAGAACTTGTGATGAGAAACATAAACTGTCTAATTGGAAGGAAGTCCAATTTACCTACATATTCACAAGAAGTTACTGCTTTATAGACAAATACTAAAACCAGTATATATTTGAGGATGTATATTGTTACACTCGATACACTAAGATTTTAAAAGAAAGTACTAAGAAACATTGTGAATAAACCTTTGTCGTTCGTAACTAAAAATCGGAGACTACAGAGGATAAATAAAATTATGAAGAGACGCTTCATCGACATGTGAATGTGGAAGGAATTGAGCTTCTAGAGAATACCATGCTAGTTCAAATAATGAAAAGAGTGGAGTCGTTTGAGATAGTAAACAAAAACAAACTAATACCATAAACACATTATGATTAGCAGTTAAAGCAAATTGGGGATAATTATGTGTAGTAAGTTTATCTTTTCTAGTAAATTAAGTTGAAAAAAATTGCTAACTAATACTTACTAACTAGACTGTCATACACCAAACCCTGTATGTTTGGCCAGGGCTATCAAAATGGACGGGCCACGATCCTCCACTTTGTTGACGTCACATCCGGGGCTGATTTTTTTTTTGATGGTCACGTTACGACACAGCTGATTGTCTTTAAAATATTGAAGTTGGAAAGACGGTTCATAGATATTTGATTTTTTTTAAATAAAGCCGTTTTTGAGATTGTTTTTACTTTATTCTGGCAGAACAATTTTTTTTAAATGTATAGTAAGCCCTAATTTTTCATAGCCGCTTCATTAGCTCACACAAAAATTAAGTTTAAAGTAGAAGCGAATGTGATAATCACATATGACAAAGTCAAATACATGTCAAATATAACAGTTGGCATGTGGTACATGGCGGGTAATTTGAATTCAAAATAAGGAATGCTAAATCTTGAAGATTTTAACCTTTTAATCATGTTGCTTCCTTACAAACCTTTGTTGGAATATCGGGATGGTATCTGAGAATATTTCACTGAAATTTTGCGGAAATCTGAAGTGCCATTTTGAAAATATCATAAAAAAACGTCTGACCTCCCATAAGACCCAATGTAAAATTCAGCCCCGGGAGAACAGCTGATTTTTTCAGCGTCGTGGCCTCTATTTTTGTGTTGGCCTTGGTTTGGCAAATAAAAACAAAGCAGTAAAACTTCTTCCTGCTTACTTTTTCTTGCATAATATTTCTCCATATTATTTGACATTTCTCAGTTTGTGAATAAAGTATTCCAACGTTTTTATTTTTTAAGTCAGTATAACTTTTATTTTCCTTTTGAATATTATATTATATTTTATGAAGTTCTACTTTACATACATATATGTTTCAAGGGCATTTTGGTAGGTTGTAAATTGGATTTGCGTGTCCAGAGCCAATAAAGGTCTGTAAACAGGTTGTGTCTAACTGTATAAGTATATGCAAAAGTAGTGATTTTGAGATTGTTGTGGGATGTAAAAATTATACACGCTTTTTGTTGCTTTTTATTGTGGCATTTTTCATATTTTCAATTAAAATAAATAATATCATAACAAAAACATTTCATGTAAAAAAAAGCCAAGTACGCGAAAATGGCATTCTGTAAAAAGAATTGAGATAAAAGTAAAGCCAAGTTCTCCAATACAAATTTCAAAATGAAAGGTTCTTACTAGTTTGAAAATGTTTTTTTAGACTTTGCTATTACAGCCAAACTTCTTTATGTTCAATTTAGCATTGTGCCTAAGAGTCATTTACAGCCGTAATAGCCAAGTTTAGAAAAATATTTCCAAACTAGTAAGAACCTTTCATTTTGAAATTTGTATTGGAAAACTTGGCTTTACTTTTATCTCAATTCTTTTTACGGAATGCCAATTTCGCGTACTTGGCTTTTTGTCCTATGGTTTTATCATAGTTCCTATCAGTCTTCTAATGCTCAGCTCTCTAGCGTTTCTGGAAGTGGGTCTTGTTATTTTTAGAGGAGAGTAAATAAAAATATTGGACTTTTTTTTAAGGAAAGTAAATAAAAATATTGGACTTTTTAAATTTTTCCCATGGTTTTATCATAATTTCCAATGCTCAGCTCTCTAGCGTTTCTGGAAGTGGGCAATGTTAGTTTTATATAAATTTACATTTATAGGAGAGGGAAGTAAATTAAAATGTTGGTTTTTTTAAATTTGTTCATATAGTTTTATCATATTGTCTTTCAGTCATAATTTCCAATGCTCAGCTCTCTAGCGTTTCTGGAAGTGGGCAATGTTAGTTTTATATAAATTTACATTTATAGGAGAGGGAAGTAAATTAAAATGTTGGTGTTTTTAAATTTGTTCATATAGTTTTATCATATTGTCTTTCAGTCTTAAAAAATTCAGCTCTCTAGCGTTTCTGGAAGTGGGCAGTGTTACTTTTACATAAATTTACATTTATAGGGGAAGGAAGTAAATCAGAATTTTGGGGTGTTTTAATTTTTTTCTATAATTTTATCATAGTTACTATCGGTCTTCCAAAGCTCAGCTCTCTAGCATGTCTGGAAGTAGGCAATGTTACTTTTACTTAACTTTACATTTATAGGGAGGGAAGTAAATTAGAATTTTAGGGTGTTTTAATTTTTTCCTATAGTTTTATCATAGTTCCTATCATTCTGCCAAAGCTCAACTCTCTAGCATTTCTGGAAGTGGGCGATGCTACTTTTACATAACTTTAAATGTATAGGGGAGGAGAGTAAATTAAAATTTTGGGGTTTTTTGATTTTTTCCTATAGTTTTATCATGGTTCCTATCATTCTGCCAAAGCTCAACTCTCTAGCATTTCTGGAAGTGGGCGATGCTACTTTTACATAACTTTAAATGTATAGGGGAGGAGAGTAAATTAAAATTTTGGGGTTTTTTGATTCTTTTCCAGGGGTTTGGTCATAATTTCTATCAGTCTGCCAAATTTCAGCTTTGTAGCATGTCTGGAAGTACAGTAGAATATTGATGATCTATACATGAGTGAGTGAGTGGCAATTTCGACGTTTTTTGAAATTTCGTAACTACTTTACTACTTTATGGAATACCATGAAACTTGGAGGTTATTAACTCCATGGAGATCTACAACTGTGCAAAGTTTGTAGCTCATTCTGAAGAAGAGTTTTAGGTAGGTCAAATATCGGCTAAAATGTTTCAAGAAAAGATGGTTACGGCGCGCGAACTTGGCGAGGCACTGCCGTGCCCTCAGATGACTATATTACCGTAGAAGTAATAACAGTATTTTTTGATCCTGATAAAACTGAGCACACTCCTTATAAAAGGCCGGAAGCAAATAATAATATTGAAACATTAGCCGCACCTTATGCAGACGTAACTGTAACACATAATATCGTTTCGGCCAAATTCATATTTTTCCCGAATAATAGCATTAAAACTATAATTCCCGCACCTAATAACAGGGTAGGCCATCTGCTGATTCATCTTGTTCCATCACAGACTTATACGGCTTCCAGAGTTATAATACCTTGTATGTATGTATGAACGCCATTAGATATTTTTTATTTTATTGTAAAACAAAAAAAAAAGTATCAATAGTCTTGTAATATTGCACAAGTTGACAATAATAAGTGTAAATACTAATAAAAGCTTTTTCCTGTAAGCAGACGTTGCTTCTAAACTCTTTTATAATTAAACTTAGCGGCAGAGGAGCTAAAAGGGAACTGTTACTTTTATACAGCAACATACATACATACATAATAAGTATACCATTATTTTCACTTATAAGACTGCGTCTATTTTCGAATTATAAGAGCTTTCAAAGCCTTCTGAAGAGTAAATTATGTATGTATTTATTTTCTCGTTTTTGCTGTAAGAATATTCTATAGTAATAAAATGTGGTTCTCTATCTGTACTTATTAAAATAGTATAAAAGTAGATGGAAACTAGGTATATAAGATAACTAGCTTGAGATCTAAGTGTAAGAGAATCGGCTTCAATCGTCTTTAACTTCCAATATGTCACATTCAGTTTTTCAGTATAACTGCTGCACAATGTTCAAAAAGCTGTAGGTGAGTTAAATAAAAAAAACCTCACGTGTAAGTGAGAGAAACTTATTGGTTTTTATATTGATAAAAACCTTAACCGGAAAGCATATTCTGGAATGGAAATATAAAGTACAAATTCTAGAAAACGCAGATGACATTGATTTAACTGCAATCACAGAAATAGATCTAATAAAAACTTTCCAAGCATTAGAAGCAACATCGAAGACAGGTGGTATACAAGTTAACGTATCCAAAACAAGTTAAGGAAAGTTATCAATAACAACCATGTGGCGCTTTCTAAATATCTAATTATCAATGCATATAATGGTAAGGCATAAGAAAGTTTTTATAAATATTAAGAACCAAAAGAACCTATTTGTATATAAATACTAATATCAAACTTTGTAAAAGGTACGTGGACAAGACAAAAATATAAATATTTCGCACTTCGAGTACTATCGCCTCTCCAAAGAACATGCCGTTGAGATGATCGGTCTTTTAAAATAAGCATATTATAATGACTTGGCTATCTCGAAAGGATAGACGACCATTAAATCAAGGTTCTTACAAAACACCGACTGAAATTCGATAGAGAGGTAATGCAAGAAAATCTCGCTAAGTTAGAAATTAAAGAGCTGAGACGAAAAATGGAAGGAATGAAAGTAGCTATTAGCACAGTCCTAGACCCGTTCTGGAGTGTTAAAATTGATGATGAGAAATAATATTTACTAATTCAAATGGTATCCAAATTAAATAAACTTTATTTATATTTATAGAAATCCAGTAAAAACAATTTGTGAACGAACTCAACGAGCAGAAATATTACAAACTGAAATGATGAAATTTTTTATCTAATAATACGGAAAATTCAGGGATTTCAAAACTAATAATCGAACAAAATAGAAAGACAACTACCATAAAATTACAATTAAAGCAAAATTAACCAAAGACGACTGTTGAAGCAAACAGTGCGGTAATATAAAGCAATTTGATCAACATTATGATTTCTTAAAATTTTGAAAATTCGAAAGAAAAAACGCTCACTTAGATGAAGAAGAATGAAGAATAATAATGATCCATTCGTAGCAGCAATACTAAACATTTAAATGGAAAGAATAGCGCAGTCATATTAAAAAACGAAAGCAGAAAATCTTATGTGTTACAGTTCTAATTTGTGTCCCTTTGACTCTATGAGCTTTCCAGCCCTCTCCTTGTTGGATCCTTTGTGCCACGCGAGAGACCCTTTCATCCACGCCACGCGCGCCTCCCATTGTGGACCCGATTTAATGTCGGGTTCAGACATTCAGTCTTACACGTTATCGAGCCCTATTTGCGTGCCTAATACTGTTGAAAATGCTTTTATTACAGTTGTACACCTCTTACTTTTAACTGGACGGGACGGCATGCTGGGGCATATCCCCGATAATGACTTGGCGATAAAAACCGTAAAACCCTGGAATATATGGGATAACTTACCAGAGATATAGAAAGCTAAAATGGAGTCCCCATTTTTAACTAAGCAAAAGCTAATGTTCTCGAAAATACTATACTTCTGAGCCGTATGTAATAAAACCTTTTACAATGGTGCTATATATAAGCTTTTTGTTATGTTTTGATATACTTTGGTCCCAAATTATTCCATTTAATAAAGTTATTGCTTTTTTTCCTTGTACGTTTCGATCTTTTATGGCTTTGTGTAGTGTTCCGTCAGCTATAATTTTTAGACCTAAGGGTTTGTACTCATCACAGGACTAAATTCGCTGACCGGTATTTAAGATTAGATCCTGTTTCATTCCACCGATACACATATACTCTGTCTTATTGAGATTAACCTCTAGTCCCCACTTATTGTACTCTTCTATTAGTTTTCGTGTCATATATTCGAGGTCGTCATAATCCTGAGCCACTACTATCTGATCATCGCCGAAACATAAAGTATACAAGGTGGTTTCGTCCAACGGAATTCCCATGTTTTGGCATTTTCTCTTCCATACTTTAAGGACTTGTTCCAAGTATATCTTGAAGAGCGTAGGCGAGATACAGCGAGATAAGCCTTTGGATGGTTTTGCTTTTATTTTAACTTTTGCCTTACTATTGCGATATAACTCTTTAATGGCCTTAATTAGTTGTACGCTTATGTTTGTGTTTTCCAACGCTTTCCAAAGTAAATTTAGTGGTATACTATCATATGCCTTCTGCAAATCGACGTAAAGCAGATGCAGCTCTTGCCCGTATGCCATTTTCTTTTCAATAACTTGGGTATTACAAAAGAGATGATCTGAAGTCGATCTACCCGCCCTGAAACCAGCTTGTTCTTCTGCCTCCATGTCTTTATATTCGCTCTCCACTTTATTTCTTATTATTTTACCGTATATTCTGCTTAGCGTACTAGTCACAGATATACCTCTATAATTGTCATATATATCTTAATATGAAAACAGCTGATACTGGGCTAAGAATTTTAATTGAAAATTTAGAAAAGCTTAATACAACCAGTAGTCAAAACGATAAAGATGATCCGAAGAAGAATTCTTAGAAATAATATATGGACCAATTAAACAAAACTGCCTAAAGAATTAAGATAAATATTAAATAACCGTTATAAGAAAATATATTTTTGTTTCAACCATATTTAATTTTATATAAGTAACATATAGTTTATTGTAGAAAATCAAATAAGTTCTTAATATAATTATAATGCTTATTTCTTATTAAAAAATTCACTTGCAATTCCTAGAGTCTCATATTTATTACGATGTTTCCCTTGCTGGAATCACCCTCAATTATTAAAAAAATAGGACTTTATATTAAAATCTACTTTAGAAGAAATTTGTAATTGTAAATTCGATATAATTTATATCTTGGTCACAATGTACGCTCCCCGTTAAATTTGGTGGACTTGGTATTAGGGAAACCTCTTCAATTTGCTTTTCTGCTTTTCTGGGATCCGTTCAGGATTCATCTAAATTGATTAACCTTATTCTTCCAAAAATGTTAAATTCTTGTCCTGATTTTGACTTGAGGAAGCCCCTAACCAATGGATAAAAATGTCAGATCTCCAGTGTATTCCCGATGTTCTTCCAACCTCTCAAAGAGACTTTGATAAGGTGGCATCCGGGGCATTGACTCGTGGTGCCCTTTTGAATTGCCAAGATTTACGAACAAAGGCCAGACTACTTCCATTGCAAGAACCAGAAAGTCATGCTTGGCTCCATGCTCTGCCTTCTTCTTTGGGTACTCCAAGAGTACCCAAAGAAGACTTTGGACGATCAGACCGCGTTTCCGTCGCTTTGAGATTGGATGTTCTTGTGTACGGTCCTCATGATTGCGCTTCTTGTGGCCAAAACGTAGATATTTATGGCTACCATGGTCTGAGTTGCCACAATAGTGCAGGAAGGATGGCTCGTCACAGTGAGCTGAACAACATCCTTCAACGGGTTTTGACTTCTGCAGGATTCCCTTCAGTCCTTGAACCCGTTGGAGCGTGTCGAAGTGATGGAAAACGCGTAGATGGAATGACCAGATTTCCTTGGAAGTATGGCAAGCCTCTCTTGTGGGATGTCACATGTAAAGATTCTTTGTGTCAGTCATACATTCACTTGTCTTCGAAAAAAACAGGAGAGGTTTGTCGTCTGGGTGAGTCCACAAAAGAGAAGAAAGTATGAGGAACTTTTGGACCACTTTTGTTTTCACATTTTCTGTTGAAACGCTTGGTCCCCTTGGAGAAGAAGCCAAACAACTGATAGAAAAAATTAGTAAACATATAAGGGGCACATTGAGAAGTGGTTCAATGATTAAGTCATTTATTTTTCAAAACGGGAGTCTGGCTGTTCAGAGGGGCAACGCGGCGTCGGTGCTCGGGACGCTTCCTTCACAGAGAGGTTTGGATGAGGTATTTTATATTTAATTTTTATTTGATTTTTTTATATATAGTTTTATTTTTTACCGTTATAAGTATAACTAAATTGAATAACTAGGTATAACAAAGAAACCACTAACTAAAGAAATGAAAGACCTAGAAAGAATCTAATAATAAAGTGTAATAGAAGTCAGAAACTGAAACATAGTTGCCGAAAATAGTACAAAATGGTTGTGGAAAAGGTCAGGCTCGAGAAACTTTGGCTAATTTCAATGTGAAGCCATGCATAGACGAAGATTTTTGTGTCAACAAAAAGCTCTAAATTCACAATTTAATACAACAACGTCCAGTTCTATTAGCTGTCTGGAATATTAGCGTAGATAAGCGTTGTTTCTCTCTGTTCAGCCTGTTGAAGATTGGCTGATTGAACAGGATATGGAGCTACTTCCGGTAAGAGAGAAACAATGTTTTCTGCAGTCAAAATGTACGGGAGAGCTAAGGACATCATTCTTTTAAATTGTCATTTTGGAGTTTATTGTTAATATTTCACAAAAAGCTTTACCCCAGAGGACATTTTGAAATAAATCAGCTGTTTTCATATTAAGTATTTGATGTCCCTTAAGCTAAGAAAATAATCGTTTTCTTGTTTTATTTGATTTTGTTTTAGTGCAACAATTTTTCAAAGTGTTACTGGATCTAATAGGAAAACTTGTGTAGTGTTTTTGCATCTTCTGATTTCTGGGATGTGCCTTTGTTTTATAGTGTTAGAAAATTCCGAATTTCCTTTATCCGAAGTATTTGAAACATAGTTCTACATTCAAGAAGAGCAAAAAACTTTACTTCTTTACTATTTTAACTTGATGATGTTATAAGATAAGTCACAATTTTAAATGGAAGTATATCGTCATGTTTGATATTTAGCTCGTCACTATAATTGCAGTGATGGAATAAAGAAGGGGACAGTCCTGCTGCCTCCGATATTAAACCGATTTTTTAGTTTTAGTAAAAAAGTAGCAGATGATATACGACACTTTTTTGCAAAACTTATCTGCTTTATAAAGCTTAGACAAAACCCCAGTTAAAAACATTTTTTAGGATGTTCTACCTTCTCGGCCTCCTTCATCCAAAAACCTATATTTAGTTACTGCATGGGTATATGTCAAATTGAATAGTTTTGCACCTCTTTTCTGGAAACATTTCAGCCGATATTTGACCTATCTAAAACTCTACTTCGGAATGAGCTACGAATCTCAAACTTTGCACAATCTCGTAGATCTCCATGGAGTTAACAACCCCTCCAAGTTTCATGGGATTCCATAAAGTAGTAAAGTAGTTACGAAATTTCAAAAAACGTCGAAATTGCCACTCACTCACTGACTCACTCATGTATAGATCATCAATATACTGTACTTCCAGACATGCTACAAAGCTGAAATTTGGCAGACTGATAGAAATTATGACCAAACCCCTGAAAAAAATCAAAAAACCCCAAAATTTTAATTTACTCCCCTCCCCTATACATTTAAAGTTATGTAAAATTAGCATCGCCCACTTCCAGAAATGCTAGAGAGTTGAGCTTTGGCAGACTGACAGGAACTATGATAAAACTATAGAAAAAAATCAAAAAACGCAAAAATTTTAATTTGCTGCCCTCCCCTATACATTTAAAGTTATGTAAAAGTAGCATTGCCCACTTCCAGAAATGCTAGAGAGTTGAGCTTTGGCAGACTGATAGGAACTATGATAAAACTATAGGAAAAAATTAAAACACCCCAAAATTCTAATTAACATCCCTCCCCTATAAATGTAAAGTTAAGTAAAAGTAACATTGCCTACTTCCAGACATACTAGAGAGCTGAGCTTTAGAAGACCGATAGTAACTATGATAAAGTTATAGAAAAAAATTAAAACACCCCAAAATTCTAATTAACTTCCTTCCCCTATTAATGTAAAATTATGTAAAAGTAACACTGCCCACTTCTAGAAACGCTAGATAGCTGAACTTTTTAAGACTGAAAGGCAATATGATAAAACTATATGAAAAAATTTAAAAACACCAACATTTTAATTTACTTCCCTCTTCTATAAATGTAAATTTATATAAAACTAACATTGCCCACTTCCAGAAATGCTAGAGAGCTGAGCATTGGAATACTGATAGAAATTATGATAAAACCATGGGAAAAAATTTAAAAAGTCCAATATTTTCATTTACTCTTCTCTCCTATAATTGTAAAGTTATGTAAAAGTAACATTACCCACTTCCAGAAACGCTAGAGAGCTGAGCATTGGAAGACTGATAGGAACTATGATAAAACTATAGGACAAAATTTAAAAACACGACAATTTTAATTTATTTCCCTCCCCTATACATGTAAAGTTATGTAAAAGTAACATTGTGCACTTTCAGAAACGCTAGAGAGCTGATCTTTGGAAGGCTGATAGGAACTACGATAAAACCATGGAAAAAAACTAAAAAATCTCAAAAATTTAAGTAAGGCATTGCAAAAGTTTTGAACAATATTCCGCATATTTCACTACTTTAAAAATTAAGTATTATCCAATTCTTTTAAAAAAGAAGTGAAATCATAACAAAAACATTTCATGTAAAAAAAAGCCAAGTAAGCGAAAATGGCATTCCGTAAAAAGAATTGAGATAAAAGTAAAGCCAAGTTTTCCAATATAAATTTCAAAATGAAAGGTTCTTACTAGTTTGGAAATATTTTTCTAAACTTGGCTATTACGGCTGTAAATGACTCTTAGGCACAGTGCTAAATTGAACATAAAGAAGTTTGGCTGTAATAGCAAAGTTTAAAAAAACATTTCCAAACTACTAAGAACCCTTTATTTTGAAATTTGTATTGGAAAACTTGGCTTTACTTTTATCTCAATTCTTTTTACGGAATGCCATTTTCGAGTACTTGACTTTTTTTTACATGAAATGTTTTTGTTATGATTAAAATATATAAAAATATATACACCTTAACAAAAAATATAAAACGACTATCAAAGAACAATCATAAAATAGCAACTTAGCTAGCAGATAATTTTGCATGTGACAGTTTAGTTATCTCTGTTTGTAAATAGCTAGGTCACTTTATTGAAAACGTAAACTTTTATTGCCGTAGGGTTCACCTAATGACAAAATTTACGAACAAAAATTATTTGGAAAATAGCCCTTAGCAGTGTAAGCATATTCATTAAAGTTTATAGAACTGTGGGTGAAATATTAATGGGTGTTTCAATTTAACAATAGGGTAAATTTATATGGCAGGGGTTAGAAACCATCCAAAACAAAAATTTCCTATACCCAATGTATACCCCTCACATTTTAAAATTCACTTGTATTAAAATAACGCAGCCCACGAAAAAGACAACAAGGCCGCGAACGTGTAGTGTTGTTGGTTGTCAGTCCAACTATAAAATTGAAACCAAATATGTGTCAACTTTTAATTTGCCAGTGGATAAACAAATACATAAAATTTTGTTGCGAAAAATTCCTAATGATTTAAGTATCTTAAAACGTCCAAGAGTTTGCATCAAACATTTTCCTAACGAGCAGGTTATTTGGTTTGATGTGTGTGTAAATGTACCGAAATACCTAAGTAGACAACCTGTATCTACTGCTCGATTAGCTGATGTCGAGAGGCAACAACTGGAAACTGCAATACAAGAAAGTCTTTAAACACTTTGAGCTTATAAGAAATCAAGTTTTATCAAATATTGAGGACATTTCAAAATTTTATTGTTCTAATACTAAAATAAACAAAAATTGGATTTTTATCCAAGAACGTGACACAGTCTACCTGTGCCTGATGACATTTTTGAACAACAATCCATCACTGTTAGCATCTCTAGTTGTTGAGGGAAATCTGTCATTTTGTTTAAATGTTAACAATGTGTCCATACCAAAAAACAAACTGCCAAAAAAAGTTGGAGTTTTATTTTTGGACAGCACCGATACACTTGACGAACTAATGCAGTTTATTGAAATGAAAGTTGCAAACGGAAAAGAAGTGGTAAAAGATAAGATTGATCAAGTAATAGACATCCTTAGTGACATTTTCGATAGTGAGAGTGAAAAATGAGTTCAATTGTCATTTCTTATTGAACAATTAGGTCTCTTGAAAGGTCACCTGAGAATCGAAGATATTGTGGATACACTTTAATGTTGGCTTCATCTTTGTTTATCCAGTCATCCAGTGCATACATGTCAATTTACAAAACTAAGGTAATATATCTTCTGCACCCTCGCAATATTAAAAAACTGATTTGTAAAATATCGCTAACAGATAGTAATTTCTCCGGTAGTGTACATTATTTAAAAAGTAAGATACAGCTTTTAAAAGAACATGAGTTTGTAGTTAACTTACACATTGATGAAACATATATTAAACTTTGTGCTGGGTAATTTTTCAAAAAATTATTGACGACCAATACATTGAGTTTATTAAACGTGAAAACCATCTATCTCACTTATTCACAAAATCACTTAAATTACTGTGAAATATTTTATATTAAAAAATTTTCTTTAGATAACTCTAGTGAGTGTTTTTGTGGATAAAAACTATTGTCAAATCTTGAAAAAATTAGTTTAAGGGCATGTAAAGTTTTTTTAAATAATTTTATTAAAAAGGAAAATGATTTAGTGTCTGCCCACCCAGGAATGTGTTTTGGGGGGGCGAGGTCTCTTGGGGGGGCCCGAAGCCTCATAATGTCAAATTTTAGGCTATTTTTTGTGTTTTATCATGAAATATGTAGAAAATATGTAAAAAAAATCTAAGGCTTGGGGGCGGCCCGGGCCCCGCCCCCCCCCCCCTGGTTGCGCCCATGCTGCTAATAAATCTTTGAATAAGAACACAGACATAGATGATGACACTCAAAGAAAAATTAGAAAACTTAAAGCTTAGGTTTGTTATGTCCAAAAAGAATTGTATAGATTTGACGTAACTAACGATATTATGTACATGGGCGCACCGCTTAAAATTTGACATCATGAGGCTTCGGCCCCCCCCCCAGGAGGCCTCGCCCCCCCCCCAAGACACATTCCTGGGTGCGCCACTGTATGTAACTAATATACCTGAAGATATTAGTGTGCAAATTTTATATAATTTTTTATTTTATAGATTCAGTTCTTTTATCTATAATAAACACATACATCAGCAAAATATTTTTTTAATTTTTGCCTATATGAGAAGAAAAATGTTTTGTCAATTTATTTAAATTGTGTAAAAACAGATAATATATTAAGCAATACAATAAGAATCCTGGAACTCCTAAGATCACGTGACCGCCGTGTTGCTTATAACGCGCCATGGCCGGTCTTTATCGTTGGCTGCGATTTGGTCCTAAAATCTATCCGAAAAATGATGTGTGAAATTTTTCTCTCCCTAACACCAAAATCCAAATTCAATTTGAGCGAATTCAAAAAACACAATCACACAACACACACTAGCAATTGAAAAAGTGAATAGGCTCGCAATATCGCACAATTTAATATTCTTTCTGAACAAAGGGGAAAAAATCCGCGCTAGGCTCTTTTGTGCCTCGGTCTATTCTTTTGTTTTGTTGTGTAACATTGGCGCACATAGACGCACTCTAGCTGTGGATGTTAATAGGGACTTATTGCAATAAAGCCAGGCAGTAATAGTGCCACGCAGTATTTGGGCAGTTTTACATTAAAGTTATTCCATTAATACCAGGTTCTAACAATGTCCAGCAGTATTTGTGTGCATTTTGTGTCCCATTATAGAAACAGGTAGGTATTCATGGGTAGAGGACAGACGAAAAAGAAACCAAGGTACCTTTGGCAACGCTTCGGATTTAATTAATCTTTTTTCAAGCCTCACATTCACAACATCTCTATCTGAGGCTTGAAAAAGGATTAATTAAATCCTAAAAGTTGCCAAAGGTACCTTAGTTTCTTTTTGGTCTGTCCTCTACCCACGAATACCTACCTGTCAAGCAGTTGATCTTTTAAAATTGACATAACAAAGTCGAATTTAAAAATAAGTGTTTTTTTTATCTATAATAAGCGGTTCTTGTAATACACAACTTAAACCAAAAACCAAAACCTCTAATTTACTTCCCTCCCCTATACATCTAAGGTTATGTAAAACTAACATTGCCCACTTTCAGAAGCGCTAGAGAGCTGAGCTTTGAAAGGCCGATAGGAACTATGATAAAACTGTAGAAAAAAATTAAGAAACCCCAAAATTTTAATTAACTTCCCTCCCCTATAAATGTAAAATTATGTAAAATTAACATTGCCCACTTCCAGAAACGCTAGAGAGCTGAGCTTTGGAAGACTTATAAGAACTATAATAAAATTATAGGAAAAAAATTAAAAACTTCCCTCCCTTAAATAATTTTTAATAAGGCATTGCAAAAGTTTTGAACAATATTCCGCATATTTTACTACTTTAAAACTTAAATATTATCAAAATCTTTTAAAAACGGAGTGAAATCATAACGAAAACATTTCATGTAAAAGAAAGCCAAGTATAGTTTTTGCAAAGTCACTTGAATAACTCCTAATACGGAGTTCTATCGATTTCATGAAATTTTGCTTCATTCTGCCTTCAAAAGTTATCCAAATTCATTTAAAATCTTCCTGGTATAATTTCAACCCTACCGACAGAGAAGAGGCGCAGCTCTTTGCGGTTCGACCACAAAGTATTTGTTTTCCGACACACCGAGCCCAGGTGGATAGCCGGTACCTGATTAGCAGATTTTTTTGAGATGCGCTTTTAATTGCTTTCAGGTATGCTTTTCGGAACCCCTTTAGTCGGCAGTACGCAGAGTTAGAAAATAAATCAACGACATTGATTTATTATCAATGTCGTTCCTGTAGGTGTAGGAATAGAAAGTTTTATTATCTATTTTTATTTCTTTAGTTTACGCCATAATTAAATGAAATAATTTTCATGAGTATATCTACCGCCGCCCATGTCACTTTCTATAAAGGATATGCCGATGGTCGGCTTTTATCTTTGTTCAACTGACTTTGCAAAAACTATACGCGAAAAATTATTAGGTACGTAGTTTAAAAACCAAACCAATATTAAACTTTTTAATTGTGAAGAAAGCTCATTTTTTTTAGTTTTTCGTTTGATAAGTCCTGTTTGAATCTTCGGATTTCTACAGAATTTTTGCGTTCACGCTACGGGTTTCCAATAGCTGGCAACACTGCCGCAGACAGACAGGTCTGCAATTTAAAACACTTTACTCGGGGTGCTTTAAAACGTGAACTTGAAGTGTCAAACTTTATTTAATAAGTATATGAATTTACAACTCTTTTAGCCCTAAATTTAAACTTCATTAAACTTTAAGCGGAAGGATGAATTTTTAGCTGTAATGTTTTAAAAATTTTATCAGGACACAAAATAACTTTGGAGAAGAGTTTATGTTGGATATAGACATAAAAAGCGAGGCGTGGGTTAGCTTCTAGAAGTTACTCAGTTTTACTGGACAAAAAATTTGTGACACGTAAGAAAGGCGTATCTAGCTAAAAACAGAATGAGGCAAATTTCTGAATTTCGGAATTCCATATGGCCTTCTAAGGAGAGGAAACTAGGTAATCATGGGATAGATCAAGATGCCTACCAGCAATGCTGGAAAAGCATACTAGAACTAGCTCAATCCATGAGGAGTTTATAACAGAGCTTTGCATGAAGCTAGGTGATAATACCTATAGAAGAGATAGAGATAGATCACCCACAGTTCTTCGATGTTCGAGACTATCAAAGCTACGGGTAAGTGCGGGGTTATTGATCACCTTGATAGCTCGTTTTTGCACGGTGTTCAAAAGCATTAAGGTATGTTTGGGTGCCGCACTCCATATATGTGAGCAGTACTCCATAGTTGGTCGAATCTGGGCTTTGTAGAGTGTCAGCAGTTGACTTAGTGTATACAGATGTCTTGTACGAAATAGCAGCCCAAACTTTTGGGACGCCCTTTTAGCTATATCTGCCACGTGACTGTGCTTGATATTGATATACTACACAGCAACATTAGTTTTATCAAACAAGGATTTGAAAATAACTTCTTTAGCTAGACTTAGGCCGCCATCTTGAATGTTAAATGACAAACTGTAACTTTTTTTAAATACTTATAAAAGTTCGGTTACTCTTGATAAAATCCAGATTTTTTTTGTGAAAATCAAATTTCCTCTGTAGGTTATAAGGGTTTTTTTTTAATTTTGACATCGTAGGGTCTTTGTCTCGGTTGATGAACAAAATATTTTTTTCTCGTAAGTTTAAAAAATGGACAATTAGCTTTAATATGAGGTGTAACAAATGAATATCGCACAAAAATATCGAAGAAAAAACTAGTTTTTCGAAATATAGTCGCCATTTTGTTTGAAAGTGACAGGTGTCAAGTTTAAAAAAAAATTTAAATAGAGTAAGTCTTGCTTAAGGTGAACCCATCAAAATAAATAAATTTTCTCCCGAAACAGGATATTTGGCAGCCGCCATCTTGGATTCTGAAGCTAGAAAATCAGGAATCCTCGAACGAAAATTATCTCAACGAAAGACTAGACTAGACTAAGGCTTTTTGCAGATTTTTTTACAAATTTACTCTATATTACTTACAGTTTATATTCTATACTTTCCAGTAGTCCTGCTGAAGCAAATTCCGCTGCTACTTACGTCCATATTCCACATGAATTTGCAAAAGGTCGTAAACAAATAAATTCACTCGAGTCCTGCATATTCAGGGCGTTAATGAAAAAAATTAAAATTTTCGTTTGTTTGCAGGTCACTCAGGTTGCTCGTAAAAATGGAACGTGTTTTATATACGAGAGGGCGCCCTGCTGACTCATAAAAGTACTCAATTTTTAAAATCAACAAAATTGAGGTAAAAGTTGACCACGTAGATTGCCAGAGTAAGGCATATACATATGAGGAGAATAGGGTATATTACAAATTTTAGAAAAGTGTTTAGAATGATACATAGGTCCCTAATTTGCTACGCAAAATCATTAAAATAGTATATTTTATCATAAGTACATTTAAAATCAAGTTTTATAATTTCCGATTTGAATTTGCCGCTAAAACGCTCATTTCTAGCATGGCGTTGCAATGACGTCACAGCGCAGTAAACTGGCGGACAGATACACGGCATTCAAGTGTTTATTTGTTTTTGGTCTGTGTTTTTACTTTTTTTTATGTAAAAAAATGTCCTATAAGTAGTGTGTAGTGCCACAGTGTTCGAATACTAGCATAAAAACACCTGAAAAGCTATTTATTCATGTGCCTACAGCAGTAAAAGAATGGAAAAAGTGGTTAGAACTTGCTTGAAGAGACCCAAGGGCCTTATCTAATACATCTTCACTTTAAATTTGTGAAGATCACTTTGATGTGAGTTATACTAAATTGTTTCTATTAATTTTTCTCACGTTGTCTATAATATATATAACTATTTCGTAAATAACGATGAAATTTTTGAGGATATGTTTATTACAAGGGGTGAACAACTATAATAGGCAGAAAGGTGTAAAAATATTTAGGCGGTGCTAGGCAGTTATTAGGCAGGACTAGGGAGTACCTCTAAATGCGGGATTAGGCAGTACACATGCAGGCTAAATGTAGGACTGAGCAGTGCATATGCAAGACTAGGCAGTGCATAGGCAGGACTAGGCAGTACCTACGCAGGACTATGCAGTGTAATCTATGCAGTACTTCAAGTATTGCTGGTCGTTGTATACTTTTTGCCTACCTGTCCCACTCGGTTTATTACATAATGTTTATTTTTGTTTTTTTCTGTAAATTAATTTATTACAGAAAATTTTGTTTTAAAAAAGCAATTTTTCATTGTTTCTTAATGCCTAAAATAATAATGATTGGGTATTTAATTGAATCAATTGTAAGTGGCATACTAAACAAGAGAGATAGAGATACTTACTAACCTAAACCTCGTGTCTACGAGTTTCAAACAAAGAATTGTTAAAGTTATCGTTGTCAGCGAAGATATCGGGCCCAAATTTGACACAATCAAAAACTACTGCATCTGCATCGGTCTCGATGAGGGACTCTGACTTATAGTTTTTAGGAAATACCCGTCGTATTTTTGCAACGACGGACGTGGACTAAATTTAAAAGGAAGTTAAAACAAACAGTTCGTTAGGGAGGTAAACCCTAGCGTGGCCGCAATTTTCAATACATTTATTAACCGAATATTTCGAAAATACCTGGAGTATTTTAAACAAAGCTCCTTTTTCAAATAACTAACTTAAAGATTATTAGATTAAAAAAGATTATCAAACTGTGTACGAACTTTTAATACACAGAATTTAAAAATTTCTAGATAGTAGTAGCCTGAAGAATAAGACCACCCTCTCCTTTTTTTTCAGAGGACTACAATTCCTAATAATTTCAAGGGAAATTCTGCTGTATTGTGTTTCACGAACATCGACACAGAGCCCTTTTTGGGTATTTAGAGTGCGAATTTGGAGAAACGCTCGGACACTTAGATTTTGTTTGCGAGGGGGACACTTTGACACACTTGAAATTATTGTAGCACGAACCCCCTTCGAGGGGTATACTTTACCCCAGGGCTCGGTATTTCCTTTTGGTATAATGATGATTCATATATGAGTGGGCCTTGCAGCCCTTCCACTGCGACCACTAGTGGGTCTATTGTGGCTCACTTTTGAGTGGTTTCTCACCACTGTATGCCTAACTCTCCAAAAAGGTTAGCTATCAGTTTGGGTGAGACACTGTTCAGATCTTCTGAATCAATCTAAGGTTTACCGAAAGTGTTTTGACGTGAACGTGCAATAGCCGGACATTCGCACAGTACATGTCTAACTGTTTCATCATCCTCCATACAGAGTCTACATTCGGTCTCTTCTGTTATTCCCATTCTGTGAATGGGTACTCTTAGTCGCCAGTGACCCGTAAAAAGTCCAGTCACTATACGGATCTCCTGTCTGGTAAGTCCAATGTTATTTCTGGCTCTCTTCTGACAAGGTCTTTTTATGAACTCTTTAGAGTGAGTCAGTTCTGGTATATTCATCCAGTATTGTTGGAAGCTGTCCTCCATCCATCCCAATATGGTTAATTTAGCAGCATTGTATGATATGCCCAGGGCTGGTTCGGGGCCGAAAAATTCAGCAGATGCCGCTTCCCTCGCTGCCTGGTCCGCGGCCTCATTTCCCTCGTGCCCAGAATGCCCTGGTATCCATACTAATGTCACCTTATTAGCGCTACCAAGCGTATTCAGCGAGTCTCTGCTGTTCCTTACGGTTCTCGATGAGACCGTGTAGGAATCAAGCACTTTTAAGGCTGCTTGACTGTCGGAGAGATTTTCTTGTCACAGTTCAATGGCTACGAGTTCGGCCTGAAATATAGTAGCCAATTTGCCGAGACTATGTTGAATCTCGACTTTTTCTTGGATACTAACAACTCCAGATCCAACGACTGATGGCATTTTGGATCCGTCGGTATACCAGAAGCTATCGTTGTTTGAAAAGTTGGTCCTGTTTTTTTTAACCATTCCTCCCTCTCTGGGAGTATAATGTTGTATAGCTTTCTGTTGTACACCGTGTTGGGCATGACGTCGGATATCATTCCTAGAGTTGCATCCAACTCTTGTTCCCTAATTAGGGCTGTTGATATCACTTTGTTTGCCCGGCCATCCTGGTGGTTGGCCCTTATTCTATAAGTTGCTCTTCGTGCCTCCGCCTCTAAGAAAATGTGAAGCGGAGGTAAGTTTAGTAAGCATTCAAGCGCAGTCGATGGGCTAGAGCTCATTGCACCACATATGGCAAGACTGGCCTGTCGCTGTAAGCTGGCTAGTTTTGCTCTCGAGGTATTTTGATGTCCCTTCTCAAACCAGACTACCGTACGCAATCATTGGTCTAATGACTGTCATTCCCTTTGGTATACAGGTTAGGGGAAATACTAGGAAATATTTGGGGTATAGTACTGGGAAATATACTAGGAAATACCGGGAAGTACTTGGGAAATACTACACGGTAAAAAAAATTGTCTTAGATTAAAGCAAATTGCTTTGAAGTAAAATAATTTGTGCTTTCCTATTTACCAAGAGAATATTTTCTTGATATCGCACAAAAAATGTTTTAATATAAATTGGAACTGAATTAATCTAAGGCAATGAATTGTGGATTCATTGTCTAAGGCAACGTTTTCTCTAAAAGCAAAATATTACTTATATGAAGACAATGTGCTTTGTTACAAAACGGAGTAAAGTGAAACAAAACAACTAAAGAAGAAAAATAAAGCCTCATTTCAAGATTAAACGCGGCGTTGAACTGAAAAGAAATATTTTAATTCAAAACAAATTGTTTTAAGGTAAAAAAATTATTCAAGAAAATAACGTGTTTTCATTATAAACAAAATTTTTTAACGTGTAGGAAATACCCTTAAAATTTGAGCTAATACTGGGAAATATAATTAAACATGAGATTTTTTCTTTGTTTCTTCTTTTCTCTGTGTTTTTCAAGCAATTCTTCAATACTTATTGCTTCACTTACTATTTTAATTCCACCACGTAAAACACCTGTTTTGCACAATATTTTCAAGTAATTACTTTACCGCACGCGAGTAGGTAAATATTTAAACTTTAACTTATAATGGCTCAAGATGAAAAACAGAAATTGATTTTTTATCTGTATAATGCATATTAAAATACATGTGTGAATTTGTATTAATGTTCATAATTTATGTTTGTCCTTATATGTGTTTAAAATTATTAAACATTGGATTTTTATTTTTTTTAATTCTACCGTTATGCTGAACTACATACCTATAAAACGTTTAACATTAATAATTGTAACATTTTTTTATAAACGTTTTTCTTTATACAAAACTTTAAATTAATACTATACCCACGGATCACCTGCTATACCTATCTAATTTTTAACACAAAAATATTTTTTAAATTCATGTTTTACGATTTTTGACATTATTAAGTGTATGACGACTCCATGTTTCTCTACATTGTATAAATATTATGGTAATAAAGATCTATCTATCTATCTAGAAGTTACCTATTTCCTTGCGACATCAGTCGCCTCGTGTAAACGGGGTAGCGATTCGACTTGCCACACGGCAAATCAAGGCGACTCGCCGCACGGCTTAAATCGACCCGTGTAAACACCCCTTTAGGCTCATGACGAGAATTTGGGTACAATGAGAGAAAGCCCAGGTAGCAAGGGGTCATCCAATGACGTCGTTTTTCGTCGAAAAGTGGTCATTTGGATGACCAGCAGGTCATCTACAAAAAAATGTTGTCTTTAAGGCGTCAGATACATGACGTCTTTTCGTAGTGTAGTTTTTGACGTCTGAAAAACGTCATATATTGGTCACTACCCACACTGCACACTTTCTCCAAGGGACATACACTCATACTTACATAGATGATGCCCCAATCAGTACTGGACCGGATTTAAACGGAATGTGGGGATACGTATGTAAAATAAATTAAATATTAAATCAAGACAAACTTCGAGGCTCCTTTCGCTTCAAGGTGGAGATGTGTAAGTCTAGGTATAGGTCTATTTTGATGTGTACCTCACAGACGAACACCGCTGTACCTGTTCCAGTACTTCCAGGTCTACGTCACAGAAGAGTCACATTCTGTGTCTAAGTTTCCTTCAGTGTTCTCAACTGCAGATGTCATAAATAGGTTTGTGTCTGTGTGTGTGTCTAATGTTCTGATTTGGTCCCAAATACGTCATATTGCTGACGCCTTTAAAACGTCTAAAAATGACGTCATTTTGGGTGTGTCTTTTGAACGTCATTTAAAGGTTATTTACACGTCAGATTAGAGACGTCAATGGTCATTAAAAATGACCTGTTTTTGACGTTTAAAAAACGTGACCTTGCTGCCTGGGAGGCCAAGACATACGATTCATAAAAAATATTTGCTTGTATCAAACAGCAGAAGTCAAAGACATAGTTTATTGAGTAAAAGCTTTGAGGTATTAAAATATATTTTTCACCCAACCTTTTAAGTAGTTTAAAATTCTTCAATTTTTTTGTCCAAGCAATTACTTTGTAATTTCCATTTCTTTCTCCATTTTCCAGTCCTCATTGCATTCTAAGCAATTAGGCTTATTCACTAATAAATCTGATAAATGTGAGCCTAGTCTAATTTTAGAAATTTTCCAATTATGCATATAGTTCAGGCCCTACGATTAATGAAAGAAGCAACACACTTGGTATGGATAGACATAAGACTCGCCTGAACATTTTACGAAAGGGAATCACTCCCCCAACCCTGGCAGAGGGGTGGTTCCCCCCCCCCCCTTAAACGTACTTTTTAATAGTTTTTGGCTAATAACTCGAAAACAGTCAACTTTTTGAAAAATCTTCTGATGATCATTTCTCAAGCGGTTACAATTTCCTTTTCAACAATCTACCTTAGTACCCAATGACGGCAATGGTGCACGTTCCATTCCATTCCAAAAAAATTTTAACAATAATATTTTTTGTGGTAATTTTTATCTTTAACACTATTTTTTCTCAAAAAAAATATTTTTAGTTAAATGCCCATTGTATACAGTTAAAAACTTATTAAGCTAGACATATTTAAATCAAAAAAAAATGTTGAACATTAATTTTTGTACCTCAGTAAATAGTAGTGAGAGTGAGTAAAAAATTTTTTTGGTTAGTAACAACTTAAAACTGGCTTTTCCTAGTTGAACTTTTTTAGAGTGCGGGTTAAAATGGGTTTTTGAACAAAAATACTTTTTTGAAAAAAGCAATGTGTTAAGGATACAAAATGCCATGAGAAAAATAAAAAAACGTGTTCTAAACATTTTCTCGTTTTTTCGTAGGCTTAGAGAACGTGCACCAATGCCTTTAGGGGGTACTAAGGGAACGTTCTTAAATAACGTAACGCAAAAATCAGGATTTTTGACACCCCCCCCCCTCTCGTAACGCATTTTCAAGGAAAAACACATTAAACAAACATTGAGAGTAACGCAACGCCAAACCCTCCCAAGTAACATTTCTTTATTTATAGCAGAAGCTAAAAGGTTGCCAGCGCCTTTCCTTAAAACCATTAGTTTCAATGTTTGGTCGCTAGCACGTTCCCATTACCCTTATATACCCCTTAGACCTCCTAAATGGGACTCCCCAATTGGTGGTGGCAACCTATGTATTAAACTCATTATAAAACCTTAAGAAATAAACGCTAGCTTCGCCCTCTAGCGGTTCCACCAGTATAGAACCTTTTAGAGCCTAAAGCTATTATGCCAGGTTCTAAAAGCAACTCAGAAACGTCCTGTATCCTGTTATAAAACTAGATTTGGTAATTTGGTATCCTGGCAATTCTGTTGAATACCATAATACCTTTAGAGTAAAGAATTTTTCCTATAAAAGCTTTAGCGATATTTTAGATTCACAATGGCTATATAAAATAATTTAGGTCATAAAATTGCCAAAAATGTCAGAGTCTCAAAATTATTGTATCACATAAAAATATACCTATATATGAGGAGTTTTGTGGATCATCAAATTGCCTGCCAGACTTATTTTTCTGATAAAATCGTATCTGAAAAGCTCTCAAAACAAGCGCGCCAGCTCTCAAATGCTTTTTAATAGTTTTTTGATAACTGAATAACAAATATTTAAAATAAAAAAAATAATTTACACTATTTACCATTGAAAAAGTCTGTTTGGTTTACATAAATCAAAATTAAAGTAAAATTATTGTTAAAAAACACTGCTAAAACGACTAGATAAATATTTTCTGTTTACAATATTTTTAAAATAATTCTATATACGCCATTATCGTTTTATAGTGGTCACTGGGTTTTATTTGTTCCTCTATTTGTGCAATTTGCACACAATCAGGAGGGCCAGTGCAATGATATCCGTTGTGCCTGCAGGTTGGAGGGAAACCTCTTATATTGGCCGTTTAAACAGGCCTTATCTAGGCTTGGGTGCCCTACCCAGAAGGATAATAAATAATCAATCTTGCAATAGGTAGGTACCAATTTGTACTAGTACTAGTAAAAACTAAAATACGAAAGTATTTATTTACTTCTGTTAGAACCCTTAAGGAAACAAAGTTTTATATGACCGCCTATTTAAATAATATTTAATATGCAGCTATGGGTAAACATAAATACAAAAGAATTAAGTTTACCTTTAAGCCTTCCTTTTAAAACCTGTTTAAAATGCCTAAAAGTAATGGCAAAAACCAAAAGTCTAAAGTTTATATTTACCACTCTTAAAAACCTTAAGGAAACTAGGTTCTATATGGCCGCCTATATAATCATATTTACTATTAAACTACTTGTAACTACAAAAACAAAAGGATATAAGGTAACCTTTTAGCTCTATTATAAAACACTTTTGTTATGACCTAAAGTAATGAAAAAAACTAAAAGACCAAAGTTTATATTTATTACTTTTTAAAAACTTTAGGTAAAAGGGTTTTATAAGACCATCTTTATAAATCAGAAATCAATAAAACGAAAAGTATCTAAAAGGAACAGAAGAACACTTTTTGGTTGTATAATACCTCTTTAGGTAATTGGCAATATAAATTACCTTTTTGTAGCCAAATTGATCCTAAAAGCCCTAACAGCACCCTCTAAATAACCTTGGAACCAAATTAATAAAACCTTGAGTGGTAATAATGTTACTTGGGCTCCCTCCCCGCCTAGAGCGTTACGTAATTTAAGAACAGGCCCTAAGGTACATGGTTGAAAAAGACATTTTATCCGTTTGCAAAATGATTTTTAGATTATTTTTAGAAAAGTTGACCGTTTTCGAGTTATTAGCAAAAAACCGTCAAAACCCGACACGTTTAAGTTCTTACTTGGAGGGGCGAACCCAAAGGGTGAGGATTGGTGGAACTCTTAGTGGAATCCGCAACGTCACGGTAGGTGTGCCTCAAGGCACTGTGTTGGGCCCGATTCTCTTTTCCATGTACGTTAACAGTCTTCTTAATTTAAAACTAAATGGTAAAATAGTTTGTTTTGCAGATGACACTGCTGTGCTGGTAACAGGGAGTAGTTGGGAAGAAGCTTACAGGAGGGCAGAATTGGCCCTTCACAAAATAAAATGTTGGTTGGATGCTAATCAATTATCTCTAAATGTTGATAAAACTAAATTTATATGCTTTAGCTTGAACAAGCGTGGTATGTCACACAGAGACTTTATTTTGCTCCATAATTCCGCCTGTAATCCACATTTAAATGGCTGTACTTGTGTTACAAAAATATTATCTTTTAGATCTATTAAACTGTATGCACAAGACATACACCCTTTCGATAGCTTTGGGCACTGGTTAAACTTTTAACGCATTAAGGATAAAAATGGAAAATAACGCGAGAACCATACAAAATGTCGATTGACACCTACCTTGCTATTTTTCTCGGCGGTACAAATTCCATTCACTGGGCGCCCAGGCTTCTACCAGAGTTCTTGAGTTGATTGAAATCACTGTGAGGAGTTGAGGTAACGGATTGGAATGATTTTAGAATTGATTGGCACTAATTGTAATTGATTGAATTGTAGTTTTGGAAAAACCGAGTAAAACACGCCGGTTTTAATATGGAGGCTACGATGATCTCTCTCTCATCGGGTCGGTGGGTTGCGCACTTTTCTATCCGCGCACTTTGCGGTGTCACGTGACAACCTGTATGGCTCAGTGCAACGGAATAATTAATATTTAGGAAAATTAACTAAGTATTATTTGTCTTGCACGTACATAGATACCTTGGTGTATATTTTGATTCATTTTTAAAATGGGACGTTCACGTGGATTATGTTAGCAAAAAAATTAGAAAATTAACTTGCAAGTTCTCGCAGCTAAGACATATTCTTCCATTTAAGTTAACAAAGTTGGTCTATTTGGCTTTGGCTGAATCGGTACTATGTTATGGGATATTGTGTTGGGGTGTCACTTGCGACTCTATCTTATCGCCTGTTAAAATAGCTCAGAAATGGGTACTCAAGATACTATTGTTTAAACCGAAATTATATTCTACAGAACTTTTATTTTTCTAAAATAGAGTTTTTCATTGGCGTAGCTAGCCTTGCTTTTCAGGGGGGCCGTGGCCCCGGTCTATCTTGAACAAAAAGCAAACATAGGTTTTAAAGAGTCGTGCAAATTGTGCAATGAATAAAAAAAAATACGGGCATTAAATGTTCTAATATTTTAATATAACAAATTTAATAATACATTTACCAACTTATTTATATGTATACACTGGAAGTATGTAATTCAGCAATTCTACAAAGAAAGTTTTCTACGTCGCTGACTGAAAGCGTCTACCACACTGTCTAAGTTGACCTCAACATCTTTTTCTATGAATAACATTGACAAACCTGAGTGTCTCTCTTGAGTCATAGTTGTTCTAAGCCAATTAAAAACTCTCCTCATGGCAGAGAAAGACATCTCGCAAGTTGCACTTGAAATTGGAAGAATACTCGCAACTTTAAAAAGTTGGTAGAGGTTTGGATAGGTGTTTTCTGCTATATGTTGTTTGATAGAATCATGACCAACAGTTTGATTTAACCGAAAAATACAATTCTTTAAAACGGTCATTTCTGCTCTTAGAGCAGAAGTATTAATATTAAAAATTTCCCGGTATTGCTCGACGAATTTACTCCATTTAACGACGAGGGAAAACTTAATATGAAAATGGTTATGAAGTTGTCACCAAAATCGGAAAATTTTTATAAGACACTAAACGCTAACCTCAAAAAAACTAAAAAGATTATTATATTTATTTTAGAAAAATAGTTTAAAAATGTCTTTTATAACCTTACGACATCTACAACCCGATTTCGGAAACAGAGGGGCAAAGGTCGCTGTCTTTATTAAATGCGAAATTTAACTTACACTTTTATAATATTTTACAAGATGTCGCCAATATGTATGAAATATTCAATATGCATAATTATGTTTAAATTTAAAAAATATTTTCGGGAAATTGCATAAGTGCAGAAAAGTTACCGATAATTTAAAGAGAAAAAGCCTAATTCCGCAAGACAAGGGCTTTTTCCTGAAATGTAAACATTATCTGAATGATTTTAAATTTTAATGCACCTATTTTATTTGAATATTTCCCGAATAATAATAGAAAAGTATGTATTTTTAGCGTCATGTTATTTTACTAGTAGTCGGTAAGGGAGGCCTAAAATATCTTAGGGGGGGCCTGAGGGACTCCAGGGGGGGGGGCAGGCCCCCCCCTGGCCCCCCTAGCTACGCCAATGGAGTTTCTACATTTAAGGCAGTTATATTGTATGAAAGTCCTGCAATTCTCGTTAAATTATAAGATATTTCAAGACTTTGTTTCACATGATATACAAACAAAAGCAGTATCTAGGCTAAACTATTGCACCTCTTTACAAAACTTTTCAGGGACTCAGCGAACTATCTTATTTATAGGTCCTAGACTCCTTAATCTGTTGCCACTAAACATAAGAAATAAATCCTAAAATAAGTCAACAAAAAGAACTATAAAAATTTGGGTTAAAAATAACTACCAACGAATTATGTCTAAAATAATTTGGTTTTCATAAAATTAACATATTTCTGTTAAAATATTATGCTTTATCTGTTTGTGTATTTTGTTAAAAATGTCTAATAATTTATATAATAATAGTATGTTAAAACAACTTATGTAATTTAGTCTAAGGTAAGAATGCTAGTTGGAGACACACACAAATTTCTAAAATTCATCGTGTCTTCTGCTAGCATCTTCTTCTTCTTGGGGTTCCATGAACCACATTTCTCTTTTTTTTTTGTAATAATATCTTGTACTTGTAAATAAATAAATAAATAAATAAATAAATAAAAACAAATAAGGGGGGAACCACCCCCTGCGAGGGTTGGGGGGTGGTTCCCTCTCGTAAAATGTTCGGGCGACTCTTATGTCTATCCATACTAAGTGTGTTGCTTTTATCATTAAACGCCTGTTCAGCCTGAACTAATATTTAAATAGCAGAGCCATATTTACCTGTGTGCATGCGAGTGAGCTGATAAAAATCTCCACCTCTGAATATTAAAGCAGTGAAGATAAATAGTTTGGTTAACTTTTTTTGAGCAGTCAATTAATTTGTAAGATAAGGTGAAACGACACACCATTAGCCACCTGTGAGCTTCTAAATTATTTGATAAGGCCGATAAAATAAACCGGGAGTAAGTAATTGCTGGTATGCATGATATAAACGATGAAAACACACCTTTTCGATTACTCGTATAACTACTGGCAAGCATTGGCGTAGCTAGCCTTGCTTTTCAGGGGGGGCCGTGGCCCCGGTCTATCTTGAACAAAAAGCAAACATAGGTTTTAAAGAGTCGTGCAAAGTGTGCGATGAATAAAAAAAAATACGCGCATTAAATGTTCTAATATTTTAATATAACAAATTTAATAATACATTTACGAACTTATTTATATGTATACACAGGAAGTATGTAATTCAGCAATTCTACAAAGAAAGTTTTCTACGTCGCTGACTGAAAGCGTCTACCACACTGTCTAAGTCGACCTCAACATTTTTTCTGTGAATAACAATGACAAACCTGAGTGTCTCTCTTGAGTCATAGTTGTTCTAAGCCAATTAAAAACTCTCCTCATGGCAGAGAAAGACCTCTCGCAAGTTGCACTTGAAATTGGAAGAATACTCGCAACTTTAAAAAGTTGGTAGAGGTTTGCTGTTTCTGCTATATGTTGTTTGATAGAATCATGACCAACAATTTGATTTAACCGAAAAATACAATTCTTTAAAACGGTCATTTTTGCTCTTAGAGTAGAAGTATTAATATTAAAAATTTCCCGGTATTGCTCGACGAATTTATTCCATTTAACGACGTGGGAAAACTTAATATGAAAATGGTTATGAAATTGTCACCAAAATCGGAAAATTTTCTACACTACACTAGACACTAAACGCTAACCTCAAAAAAACTAAAAAGATTATTATATTTATTTTAGAAAAACAGTTTAAAAAGGTCTTTTATAACCTTACGACATCTACAACGCGATTTCGGAAACAGAGGGGCAAAGGTCGCTGTCTTTATTAAATGCGAAATTTAACTTACACTTATTTTACAAGATGTCGCCAATATGTATGAAATATTCAATATGCATAATTATGTTTAAATTTAAAAAATATTTTCGGGAAATTGCATAAGTGCAGAAAAGTTACCGATAATTTAAAGAGAAAAAGCCTAATTCCGCAAGACAAGGGCTTTTTCCTGAAATGTAAACATTATCTGAATGATTTTAAATTTTAATGCACCTATTTTATTAAAATATTTCCTGAATAATAATAGAAAAGTATGTAGGCCTAAAATATCTTAGGGGGGGCCTGAGGGACTTCAGGGGGGGGGGCAGGCCCCCCCCTTAGCTACGCCAATGCTGGCAAGGCCATCAAAAAGCTACAGGGACAGAGCTTGCATTCCGTTCCATATATAAAAAAAATTGTGTGTGCTTAAGACCACACGGCAGAAGTGTAAATTTCAACAAGGCGAAATTAATAATAATGGCCTTCATCTGCATCATCATATCACTCGCTAAATGTTCCTCCACACAGTTAGTCGACTCGAGTCGACTTCACCCGAATGAGCGTTACATAGCCGAGCCTGACGGCTCAGTCCCATTCAGTACCCACAAAAACTGCTAAACGCGCGCCTAAAGATGTTTACACTTCAAAAATCAGCTTATATCTCTGGGCCATTTTCAAATGGGTTCTTATCAAAAGGCTAGTAGGTTGAAATGCTTAAAATTAAAATTTATCAATTCGTTTTTTGAAATCAGCTTTCCCGCCATCCGCGAAATGTTTAATCAAGTCTTATTAAGACGATTGTTTATTTGTTTATATTAAACCAGGGCTACCAAAATGGAAGGGCCATGATCTACCACTATTTTGACGTCAGAGGCGTCGGCTGATTTTTTTTTCATAGTCACGTCGGTCATAGCTTAATGAATGGTTTATTACTATTTGAAAATAAAGCTAATTTTGAGATTGTTTTGATTAAATCCCTATAAAACAATTTTTTATACTACTACTATGTTGGTTTAGAACGTTTTTCTACGTTGTCCGACGCCTATTCTCCACCTCCTTCGATCCTGACAGTCATCTTCCGTCAGGTTTTTTTGACTCGTTGATTTTTGGACTGACTGTTGCCATTCCAGTTTAGGACGCCCTCTTTTTCTGCGCCCTATTGGTTGCCATTCTAGGACCTGCTTTAGTAATCTTTCGTCGCTCATCCGTTGTACATGGCCGTACCATATCAGTTGCCCTTTAGTGATGTCATCCGTTATGCTTCCCTCGATTCCCATTCTTTCTTTTATGATCTCATTTCTCCCACAGCACAATCACGTGTTTAACACGTAAAAAAGACGTGAGAAAAAAAAAACGTTTATTTTAAAAGCTGCTAGAAAAAAACGTTTATTTCATTTATGAAAACAAGATTAAAAGGTCATTCATTAACGTTATAAAAAATAACGTTGCTAAAAACTGCGTTTTAATAACGCCTTAATCAAATTAAAACAGCAATGTTTTTACGTGAATTTCAAGTGATTTTTATCAACGTTAAAATCACATTAGATTCACGCCTTTTCTACACAAATTTTAAAACGCGACTTGCACGGCTTTTCTACCGAATATTTTTGAGATTTTACTAGCAGCATCGCCACATATAGTCGGGATTTTTCACTTTGACGAAATCTATCAGGCAGTGCTTTGGCCTCTAAACTCCAAAAACCTGTTAAGGGACTGATCCCTGATCCACGATCACGACGCATCTGTTATTAACCTGTGAAAGTGTTTACTGTTCATAAATCTTGTTTAGCTTTTAAAAAAAACATAATGTATATAGATAGATATATAAATATTTTGTCTTGCCTTAAGCGCCATCTTTAAAATTGTCTTGAAGTGTTGTAGTCTTTAACTAGTAAACTTTTATAACTTCCTTTCGCGCCTCTTTTAAGTTAGAAAAATGTTATTAAAAAAACGTGACCAAAAAAGACGCAGAAAGTCAGTAGATTTGAGAAGTCTTGATCTAGTGGCGTTTTATAACATGTTGTGGAGGACTTTTCAAGTGTGAATTTGGTACATGAAAATAACGAGGATAAAAACACGTTATTTACACAGCACCAGAAACTTCAGCAAAAAGTACATTTTTATAGCTTGATTTCCCCTTGTTTTTAAGTTATTTTTAAGCATGTAGATTTAACAAAATAAATATTACATGATCTGTTCTAGACATTCTCATTGATCTTCTTATTGCATCCATTTCGACACTTTCCATTTTTGCTTTGTATTTTTCTGTTACGCGACAAGTCTCTATTCCATACAACAGCGTGCTTTTTACCATTGTTTCATATATGTTAAATTTTACATTCTTTTTTATCTCTCTGCTCCATAAAATACTGTTAAGACAACCAATAACCTTTTTTGCTTTTACTATTCTTTTTTCCAGTTCTTTACAGTCTGTTCCTGTCTTATCAAATGTGACACCCAAGTATACATACTCATTACATGGAGATATTGTTTGTCCATTTTCTAGTTCTAATTCAGTTGATTCGTTTCCAATACATAAGTACTGTGTCTTGTCCACGTTCACTGTTAACTCCCACTTTTGGTATTCTTCCGTTAACTTTCTCATCATATACTCCATGTCTTCTTTATCATTAGCTACAATTACTTGGTCGTCAGCAAACTGTAGTGTGTATATGGTAAATCGGTCGTTAAGTTGTATTTCCATGCCGTGTACTTTGCGTTTCCAGTTTTTTAGAGCTACTGCGATATATATTTTAAAAAACAATGACGGATACTTCACATAACCAATTACCCACCTATTTAAAAAATCAATTAATCATATCAAATTAAATCAAATCAAATTATGCTTTATTGTCAAAAAAGTAGAGTTTTACAGACAAAGCAAAAAGTGGTCCTTAATTGTAAATATAAGATAAACACTTGCTTACAAGTCTAAGTTGAGGTACAGAATAGTCATTTAAAATAGTGTAACAGTCTATAAATTTCGCGATATATATTTTTTTTTTTAAATATTTCTCCTATGCAAATATGCTCTCTTTCCACCTATCACACCTATTCACTTACTATTATTGAAATACAATACATTAAAACATGTTAAAATATGTTAAAATACGTAAAAACATGTTAAAATATGTCAAATCATGTTAAAATATGTTAAAACGTCAAAATATGTTAAAAATAAAATATGTTAAAGTTAGATATAAAACACAAGAAACAACAAACAGAACAATCTGATACATACACAAGTAAAATAAAAAAATTTAAATGTTTAAATATATTTGTCAATTATCCTATAACTGGTCCTCGAAAAATTCATTAAGACTATAATATGCCTTCTCCAATAGCAAATCTTTTACCTTAACCCTAAATATTTTTTCCGAGTGAATGCTTTTCAATCTATTTGGAAGCTTATTAAAAATTTTAATACTGCGGTAGATTATCGAGTTTTGGGTTAATTGAGACCTAGGAATAGGCAGTGGTATGCTGTTATATTCTTGACTTCTTGTTTGGTAGGTTTGTTCAAATGTGTGATTTTTAAATTTTTTATAAATCAGCACCACTGTTTCTAGTATAAAAAGGCAACAAAGAGTTAATATTTTTTCTCTCATAAACAAAGGCCTACAATGGTCTCTGATTTTTGCTCCGCAAATATATCTGATGCATCTTTTTTGAATTACAAACACAGATCTGAACAAATACTGACTGCAATTCCCCCAAAAGGCTATTCCATAGCGCAAATGAGAATCAACAAGGGCGTAATAAGTTGTTTTGGCCATTTCACAACCAAATTCGAAAAATGTTTGTCTAACGGCGTAACTACCTATCGATATTTTTTTATTAAGATAGGGAATATGCGAGGAGAATTTTAACCTATTGTCTATATACATTCCTAAAAATTTAGTATTTTCATCCTGAGTTATTCTTTGGTTGGAAACAGTTAGGTCATCAAAAGAAAATTTAAAACAGAGGACTTTTGTTTTATCTATGTTAAAACAGAGAAAGTTTGCATCACACCACTCTTTAATTCGTTGTATGTCCTCTTGCACTATTTCTTTTAATATTATTTCATTTTTATGATGCCATAAAATTGTAGTGTCGTCAGCAAAAAGTGTTAGAGTACCCCTTATACCTATTAAAGTTAAGTCGTTAATATATAACAAAAATAACAGTGGGCCCAAAACAGAACCTTGAGGCACACCAAAGTTAATTTTGGATAAAGAAGAGACACAACCACCATTTCGAACCATCTGATATCTTCCAGTCAAGTATGAGTGAAAAAAACGCTGCGAGACTCCTCTAAACCCATATCTCTCCAACTTTTTTAAAAGCAGGTCGTGACTGACACAGTCGAATGCCTTTTGAAAGTCGCAGAATACTGCAGCTGCAGCTTCTTTATCATTAAGTCTAAAATATAGGCTTTCCAAAAAAGAGAACAAAGCATCGTTAGTACTCCTTCCGCTCTGGAAACCAAATTGATTAGTGCTAAGGATACTATGTTTTTTAAGAAAATTGGTCATTCTAACCTTTACCAGTTTTTCAATAATTTTAGATAGAGTATCCAACAGTGAGATAGGTCTGAAATTAGTGGGCTCATCAAATGATCCCGATTTATGAAGAGGAACAACTACGGCTATTTTGAGGACATCTGGAAATTCACCCTTTAAGAAACATGAGTTGATAGCAACAACAAGAGCATCCAACGTTCTGTTATCCAAATTTTGAAAAAATTTTATGTTCATTTCATCTTGACCGGAAGAATAAACGTTTTTTATTTCATTTATTGTGTTTTTTAATTCCAATCTATCTGTGATGCCTAGATTAAAGTTTTCACTGATAACGATGTTATTTAAGTTATCCATAGGATTGATTACTGGTCTTAATTCGGCCGTAAGTTTTTGGGCAACAGTGCAATAAAATTGATTTAAAACATTGACATCGATATTTGCTGATTGTTTGGAAGAATTATTTTTGCCTCTAAAGTCATTGACTATTTGAGTAAAAGTTTCTTTTAGCGACCCTTATAATTTTTTTGTACAATTTGCGATATTTTTTGTAATAGTTAGTTATAAAATTATTATTAATATGCTTGCAGATTTTATGCAAGGAGCGCAGATTTTGACTTGAAGTTTTGATTCCTTTAGTCATCCAAGATTTTTTCTTATTACGTGATCTCATTCTCACCAATGGAAAGCAACTATTAAACAGTGTTTGAAGAAATGAATGAAAGGAATCGACAGGTTTGTCCGACACCAGCACAAAATGCCAATCAACCGTTGTCAATTTTTCTCTAAAATTTTGAAAGTTTCTTCCCGAAAAAATTCTTTTAAGTTGGGCTGGAGTTTTTTTAGTTTGGGTTCTAAGAGGAACGCTTGCTAGTAAAGCTTCGTGGTCGGAAAGATCTGTCGAAATAACAACACACTCACTGCCATCCCCATCGAAGTTACTACAAAAATAATCGATAGTCGTCGCTGTTACATTTGTTATTCTAGTTGGAGATTGAACTAACATATTTAAACCATATGACGTAAGTAAATTTTGTAAATTTTGGTTTGATGTCGAAGATTCGTTACCAAAGTCAATGTTAAAGTCTCCACCCAGAATAACTTTGCTATTTTTAGGTAGATCAAGTAATACAGTTTCAAGATCTATGAGGAAATTTTCTACATTGGAATCTGGAGATCTGTAAACACACAAAATATATAAATTGTATTTTTTACCTAAGGCGACCGATAACTCAAATTCGCCATCTTTACATAAATGGTCGTACTTGTCGATTACTTCCAATTGGTTCAACTGAGAGAAGTATTCACTTATGAAAATCGCTGTTCCCCCAAAACCCTTATTTACTGTTCTACAATACTGAGAGACACAAAAGTAACCTGGAATATTACATGGCTCCAAAGGGTTTAGCCAGTGCTCAGTTATCAACATTATCTCCGGATTTTGTTGACACTCAAGAAACACGCACAATTCATCAACTTTATTACGCAACGAGTGAATGTTAAGCACTAAAGCCATCACACTAAAGTTTTTTGGATTTAAGATATTGTTGTGGTTTCCCGAGAAGGATTGACTAAAAAATTTGATTGTTCTGCATTAAAAACGTCAACACGATCCACAACAGTAAGATCAATAAAAGATACGGAAGATCGAACTGAAGACGCATCTTGATTAAAGTCGGTTAAATTATTATCAATTAGAGGTATTTGTTTTAAAGACGAGATACATAGACACTACTTTTTTTAAAAGTTTATTGTCACCGATGTTTAAAATATAGTAAACAAAGATAAACAAAAATGAAGTCATTACAAATGCGTATAATTTGAACTATAGCTTGTATTTTTTTTTGTTGGCCTTGCGCGACCATCAGAAAATGACTCACTTGACGTCAACAAAGTGGAAGATCATGGCCCGTCTGATGGAATTAAGCCCAACAGAAAAAACTTAAATCACATTTCTTATGAAATAACTGTTTTTATTTTTTATATCGTCGTGAAATTTCTAAGATCTTCTAGAATAATCAAGTTATATCGCTGAAGTTCAATCAACGGTATTTTTTTTCACAAGTCTTTCCTACATTTGAAGTCTCATGTAAACTTTGTAATAAAATAAACATAAGCAAAACACTAACGGTAACTGAATATTTCCTTTTAAATTTTGCATAAAGCATAAATTGAGTGATGGACACCTCCATGTGTTGACACTCCCTTTTATTTATTAACAAAAATTGAGTGGGAAATGGAAGTTAAATTTTCATGTGTTTCAATATCTACTATACATACATGTTTAAGCAAGTTTTGCATGTTTTACATAATGAATGTGGAAGCTATTAAAATTATCGACTTTTTAATTTTGTAAGGATAGTTATTACATTAGAAAAAAAATTATACAGGATGTCCCATAAATTAATGACTATAGGCCAACAGGCCAACATGGGCAGAACCATAGACGAATGACAAAGATAGACCAGACACTTACACGGTGGGAGTTGTATTACTAAATTGGCGCAGTATACCGGGGTGTCGTGCACGAATCAGCGCCTCTCCAACTTTAAATAAATATATAAAATATTCCGTACTAAACATTTACAGGGGGATTTGAAACAATATAACGCTTGTGCAGTTTATCTCTAAGCTACAGGATGGCTTTTCAAATTATTTTATACCGGATGCTCATAGCCATCAATGAAATCGTTCTCCAATCAGGCTATATCTTATAATATAGTGTTTTGAACAGTCCTTATCAAGTTAAATTTTAACACCAAAAAACTCATTCTACTCGTCAATTACATAGTTTTAAATTTAAACGATGCGCGCTGATAAGAATGAGTTATTTTGTGTAAAAGCTCAATTTGCTTAAAAAGAATGTTTAAATTAATGACTACTAGCAATAAAAAAAGGAAAGTTAAATTTTTATTCAATCTAGGTTTAAAAGATTGTTTTCCATTCATTTAGGTACATAAATATCCTTGAGAGGCTAATTTTCTAGTTAATAAAAAAGACTGGGCTCTTTGACGAATGTTATGCAGTAAATTCCTTTTTATTAGTGCATAGAAAATATCTACATTAACTTAAATTAATAATGTATACTTTTACAATGCTTTATACATAATAATGTTGCAAATATAGGTTATGTTTTTTATATATACGGAAACTTTTTTAATTGTTTTTTCATGAAAAATAAGAACTAATGGATTTGGAAAATTTTGTTAGTATTAGCTAGGTGATGTAAAAATATATTTAAATTAAACATTATATAAATTTACACTCTTAACCTATATTAACTAGGTATTAATGGGTGTTTAAAAAAATGTAACGTAAGCCTTTTAAAGTAAAGTGAATATTGCCGGTTATTCATTTAATTAAACAGGGTCCGGCATAATGATCTCCCACATTTTGCACTGCCACTGTGCCTGAATCACTGAAGAGAGGGGAAGCTAGCGTAGTTGGTTGGTAGCTCGCGGCTTGCCATTTCCTTGCCATCGTGCCTTCGTTATCGAGATATTAATCAAAAGTAGGTAACGAATCTGTGATTACGACACAAAGAACTTTTCGTACGTACTTCGCACTTGGTAGACATGCTTTAGTTCTAGATACTTTGGGAATATCTGAACACTATTCCCGAACCATTGACGAATTGAAAGCAGCAATACACCAAGAAATTAAAGGAATATCGCTTTAGAGTTACTGTATGAGTGAAACTTTCAGAAATCAGCTTCGACTGTGTACCGAAAAAAATGGCCGCCACATGGATTCTGTAATTTTCAAAACTTAATAAAAACAAATGGTATAATACGATTTCAGTTAAAAAAAATTAAATATAAATAGCATTTACAATGGCGCTTTTAATGTGGGAGATCATTCTGCCGGACCCTGTATATAAGTATAGTGAAACAATCTATGTTTTTTCCAAATATTAAAATTTAAAACTAAACATTTAAAACTTCGTCCAGGTTCAACGTGTCCATCACACACTATATATTTAACGTAAATTTCGTCTTTCGTCAAAGTTAGTTTTTTTTGGCGAAGTATTTTTAGTTACCCATCAAATAGCTTCAGGTTCCGTTTGGGAATGCGATCGCGCTTCCTAACATAGTCTTCGCACCCACGAACACAAAATTGTTTTCTTTTAAATTTCTTAAAAACCGATAGGCCACAATTTAGCAAAAAACACTTTTAAAAATAAGGTAAAAAGTTTAAAAATCACGAAAAACTGCAACCACAAATGAAAAATGCCGAATTACATTACCGTCATATTTTTATCTATTTTGCCAATGTCAGTCATAATCAAAAACATATACCGAGAGTAGCGGTTAATGTCCATGGCGACAGCACAGGAGTCTGTACATAATATTTTTATACCAGGGGTGACGGTCTGTAATAAGCGCCTCTCGAACTTTGTATTCCGAACTAATGTATACAGGGGGTATGTATAACAGTATAACGACAAGACCGGGCTTTCCTTACTATAAATAATTAGTATACTATGGTCAGAACTCTTTGTTTGTCGAGATACAGAGCATCAAAGTCAGCAATTTTTTTAACTTCAAAAAAAACGCAGTAAAAATATGAAATTGGGTAGAGTCGTGTATTAGAACAAGAGCAATAAATTGAAATAAAAATTATTTAAAAAAAATGAGTCGGTCTAAACTATTTTTTGGTATAAACTTATAAATGCCATATTAAACGCAATGTTTTTTTAAATTTTTTGTTAATAATCACAAGTCTAGCAAAACATAATAATAAAATAGTATTGATGTTTTTTAAAAGAATATGTCGCTGCTTTGCTTTAATAGTGGCACAACAAAAAAAAATGCGTTTTTGCGTTTTCTGTTTTGCGTGACCCTTCAAAGATCATTTTCATAAAATATTTTTACCACAAAATTTTCCTTATTGTCTATTTCAAGCATTAGTAAGTTATTGATTGATTTAATTAAAGCAAAAAAAAATACATAAATTTTTGCCTTTGCCATTATTTTTAAAAAGCGTTTCCTAAAAATTATCATTTTCAGTTATGCCACAAAGTAAGCAAAAATTAATTTAAAAAAAATATAGATTTTTTGAGTTTATTTTGACAACCTGTTTCAACCTCTTCAACTTGTAATTTTGTCAAAAAAATGGAATACTATATTTTTGATTCACAATTAGCTGAGTTTTCAGCTGGCTCTGACAGATTTTCTTTTTTTTTTTGTAAAACCCTTCCCCCCCCCCCTACCACTCCTCCTAGCTTTAAACATCCTATATCTTAAAAACAGATGTGTGTTGACCCCCATGTTATTTAAACTTTTTTCTCGGAAATAACCTCCTCTATCACCTGCTGCACTATGGCCCCTAAGTTATGGGACACTCTATTTATAAGGTTTTTCATTTCATGTTTAATTTGGTAATTTTTAAACTTGAACTTTGACAGTGAGCCGTTAAAATTTTTTTAACTCAAAAGGTATCATTGCTTCCAATTAGTTGAATAAAATTATAAGGAATAATAATTTTTATATTACTAAATCTGAGGGCACGGAAGTGCCTCGCCAAGTTCGCGCGCCGTAACCATCTTTTCTGGAAACATTTCAGCCGATATTTGACCTTTCTAAAACTCTACTTCGGAATGAGCTACAAATCTCAAACTTTCCACAATCGTAGATCTCCATGGAGTTAACAACCCCTCCAAGTTTCATGGAATTCCATAAAGTAGTAAAGTAGTTACGAAATTTCAAAAAACGTCGAAATTGCCACTCACTCACTGACTCACTCATGTATAGATCATCAATATTCTACTGTACTTCCAGACATGCTACAAAGCTGAAATTTGGCAAACTGATAGAAATTATGACCAAACCCCAAAATTTTAATTTACTCCCCTCCCCTATACATTTAAAGTTATGTAAAATTCGCATCGCCCACTTCCAGAAATGCTAGAGAGTGGACCTTTGGCAGACTGATAGGAACTATGATAAAACTATAGGAAAAAATCAAAAAACCCCAAAATTTTAATTTACTACCCTCCCCTATACATTTAAAGTTATTTAAAAGTAGCATTGCCAACTTCCAGAAATGCTAGAGAGTTGAGCTTTGGCAGACTGATAGGAACTATGATAAAACTATAGGAAAAAATTAAAACACCCCAAAAATTTAATTTACTTCCCTCCCCTATAAACGTAAAGTTAAGTAAAAGTAACATTGCCTACTTCCAGACATACTAGAGAGCTGAGCTTTGGAAGACCGATAGTAACTATGATAAAGTTTTAGAAAAAAATTAAAACACCCCAAAATTCTAATTTACTTCCTTTCCCTATTAATGTAAAGTTATGTAAAAGTAACACTGGCCACTTCCAGAAACGCTAGAGAGCTGAACTTTTTAAGACTGAAAGGCAATATGATAAAACTATATGAAAAAATTTAAAAACACCAACATTTTAATTTACTTCCCTCTCCTATAAATGTAAATTTATATAAAACTAACATTGCCCACTTCAAGAAATGCTAGAGAGCTGAGCATTGGAATGCTGATAGAAATTATGATAAAACCATGGGAAAATTTTTAAAAATTCCAATATTTTCATTTACTCTCCTCCCCTATAAATGTAAAATTATGTAAAAGTAACATTACCCACTTCCAGAAACGCTAGAGAGCTGAGCATTGGAAGACTGATAGGAACTATAATAAAACTATAGGACAAAATTTAAAAACACGACAATTTTAATTTATTTCCCTCCCCTATACATGTAAAGTTATGTAAAATTAACATTGTGCACTTTTAGAAACGCTAGAGAGCTGAGCTTTGGAAGGCTGATAGGAACTACGATAAAACCATGGAAAAAAATTAAAAAATCTCAAAAATTTAAGTAAGGCATTGCAAAAGTTTTGAGCAATATTCCGCATATTTTACTACTTTAAAAATTAAGTATTATCCAATTCCTTTAAAAAAGAAGTAAAATCATAACAAAAACATTTCATGTAAAAAAAAGCCAAGTACGCGATAATGGCATTCCTTAAAAAGAATTGAGATAAAAGTAAAGCCAAGTTTTCCAATACAAATTTCAAAATGAGCGGTTCTTACTAGTTTGGAAATATTTTTCTAAACTTGGCTATTACGGCTGTAAATGACCACAGTGCTAAATTGAACATAAAGAAGTTTGGCTGTAATAGCAAAGTTTAAAAAAACATTTCCAAACTAGTAAGAACCTTTCATTTTGAAATTTGTATTGGAAAACTTGGCTTTACTTTTATCTCAATTCTTTTTACGGAATGCCATTTTCGCGTACTTGGCTTTTTTTACATGAAATGTTTTTGTTATGATTATAAGTTTTTAAAAACATCTAGGGCCTGGTTAAATAGTTTAGGGGTTATTGTATCATCCTCTCTGACACTTCTTCTTATTTTTAAAATATAGCCTATTATTTTCTATTTTGAAACTAAAAAAACTTTACTAAAAATATTAAGTCAAACCTGGTTAAATAGTTTAGCGGATATTATATCACCCTCTCTGACACTTCTTCTTATTTTTAAAATATAGCCTATTATTTTCTGTTTTGAAACTAAAAAAACTTTATTAAAAATATTAAGTCAAACCTAAACATATTGCAAACCTTCCCACTGGTAATATGACAGTTATCCTTTTTATTTATGAAATATTTCCAATTTTAGAATTTTTCTGGACTTTTAAAGTCAATATTAGAATAATACCACCATCTATATTCTTTACCTAGTCTTGTGTAAAATAACTTTATTACGGTAAAGCCGCTGGCCTGAAAAATGGCTTTTTGTATCCTCTCAAGGATATTGGATTTATCATATAAAAATAGAGATATTAATTTTAGCAAGAGTGATAAAAAAATAAGTCCTAAAGCTTCTTTGAAACCCTGATGAAAAATAAGAAGGTAAAGTACTGTCCGGCCCGCAGCCAACGATAAAGACCGGCCATGGCGCGTTATAAGCAAGTCGGCGGTCACATGATCTTAGGAGTTCCAGGCAGGGCCGTATCTGGACCAAAATTTTAGGGGGGTTAGGCCAGTGGAATTTGAAAAATTGCGGGTTTAAAAAAGAACTACAATTTTTTAATGGGTTTTAACGAAAAAAAGGTTAAAAACGCATTCTCATTTATTTTTCGGAGGGGGTTTGAACCCTCAAAACCCCCCCTCAGATACGGCCCTGGTTCCATGATTCTTATTGTAATTATTTAATATATTATCTGTTTTTACCCAATTTAAATAAATTGACAAGAATTTTTTGTTCTAATATAGGCAAAAATTTAAAAAAGTATTTTGCTGATGTATGTGTTTATTATAGATAAAAGAACTGAATCTATAAAATAAAAAATTATATAAAATTTGCAGTCTAATATCTTCAGGTATATTAGGTACATAATATCGTTAGTTACTTCAAATCTAATCAAGTCTTTTAAAATTGGACATAACAAACCTAAGCTTTAAGTTTTTTAATTTTTCTTTGAGTGTCATCATCTTTGTCTGTGTTCTTATTTAAAGATTTATTAGCAGATGCTAAATCATTATGCTTTTTAATAAAATTATTTTAAAAAACTTTACATGCCCTTAAACCAATTTTTTCAAGATTTGACAATAGTTTTTCTCAATTACGTTTGCTGGAATGGTTACTTTGTGTGGTTACTCGTGTCGTCATGGTTAGCGGAGAAAAACGGAAACCTAGTAACCAGGTAACCAGGTAATCTGATAACTTATAGTTACTTTAAGGAAAAAGGCTTTAAGATACCATCTATGACAAAGTTCTAAAAAGGCCCGAAGCCCGTAAACTAAAAAAAAGGTCTTTCAAGTTCGGAGATGATCCCCAAGATAAAGTGAAACAAATGTTGATTAAAGCAAAGGAAGGGTATAAATGGAATGGAAAACCCCAGGATTTACTCTGCAGTGTTAAAAATGTGTTGCAGAGCGTGTCCTTTGTCTAAGAAAATGAAAATATGTCTCGCTAGTACTACAACTAAAAAAAGAACAGCTTTTTTATGTTGGAACTAAATATTATATCCAAATATCGTGCTGGATTTTTATTTAAAAAGGTATTCAACGATAAATACTTGAAAAACAGCGAAAGAAACTCACATAATCAGCAAATATAATACTTAGTTTATCAAGAAAAATAGTACAATTTTGAAAAACCAAATTGATCAATTTTTCTTAATAATGAAAGTTATATTTACTGATTATCCTCCTGAAGAGTAATCTGATCAAGAAAAATTATTTTTCTTAAATTTCTGGCAGACAAATTGATCAAAATGGAAGAGACAGATTGAGCTGCTTTTGAAACACCACAATTAAATGTTCTTTCTGAATATTGTGAAAGGTGAAAAGAAAAAGTCTACTGTTCCAGCTAAATGTTCAGCTGTTGTTGCTTTGCTGGTTTTAATGCTGAATCGAAAGTGTTTTCAAAAGTGATGCTTTAGCTCACCTTATCTTAGTAAGTGGCTTAAATGATTCCAATATTGACCTGACTGCTATGTGTGCTAGTAAATTATTCGCCATTTACGAACAGAGTCCTGGACAAAGATTGGACAGACTGATGAAACAATTTTTTATTGAATATTGCTAAACTACATAAAAATTTGCCAGAAATGAATGAGTAAGTGCGAAAACTTGTTGGTACTGAATTACCTTCTTACTGATGACCAGAGTTCTCACTGATGACCAGAGTTATCTCTACTTTACCTGCGGAATGTTCTGAATTTAAAAGCCTTTGGGGATCTGTACCCATTGCTGATAAGATTCTTAATATGCTAACAGAACGGTTAGGACTGATTGAAATGGGGCTTCCCATAAAAAAGAAGAAAGTGCTTTGGTGGATAAAAATGATAATAAAAGTCAGAAACCTAAATGTTATTACTGTCATCGTATCGGACATGTAGCGAAACATTGTTTTAAGAAGAAAAATTGGCTTGGCTAACTGATTCTGATGTTACAGCACAAATGATGTACGATCAATCTTACTTTGCTAGTTATGAAGTTTTTCCTGAGTTTATTAAAATTCAAGTATGCAACAAAGACATAATTTTGGCTTATGGAAAATGCGCTATAAATATGCAAATAAAAGTTAACAAAAAATGGGTAAACAATCACCTTGAAGATGTATGGTATGTATCAAAAATTAGTAAATATTTGAAGACCACAGGCAAAGAAAGCGTTATGTCAAAAAACGGGATTTCGAGAAAACCCCTTCTAAAGCATTTGAACTGGCGCCTTTTTAGCCTGTTCGTCAATATTACAAATTGAAATTACTTCTGACTGAGCGCATTTATAGCCCGAACGAGAGGATATGGTGAAAATTTTTCTAATATATGGCACTAAAAGCTCAATATCCTTAAAAATTGACATAGCGCCTTCTTTGCCCGTGGTCTTCATTTGTTTTAATTATTAGAGGGATGAAATTTATTTTGATAATTTCAATAATAACACAGACACTTCTTATTCCCAGGGATTTCTATATGACCTAAAACTTTTCTGCCTCTTCAAAGAGTATCTCCTTTGGATACCTAAAAGTAATTTGTAAAGTCAACTACGACTTCTGCAGTAGCGCATCAGAGACAGCTGAACATTAATCCTGCGAATGCTCTGTCTAACTTCGTAAAAGGCCTCAGTATGTCAAAATAGGTACTTTATCTGTGAAACCAACAGAAACAACTACTCCGAGGGAAAATACCCCTACCGGCATTGAATTATACTGCTGGCTTAATGCTTTCGTCGGGAACTTGTTAAAACTGTTTGGTTTTCACTATCTCCAACGTCGATCACAGGGATACGAGTGATCCCCGACTGGAACACCTCCTGATAGTCAGGAACAAGTGATCCATGCCAATGCTGTACTTTATCGTCTCAAGAAGCGAGCCAACTAACTCTCAGGAAAACAGTTTCATTCAGCAGAAACTTACATATATTGGAGAGAAAATGAGATGTAGAGTCATTCACAAAATATCCTGGAGTTACAGGTGCTTAGCGGCTTGATAGCCGATAAGACACCTCGTATAAACAATTTCTATTGGATGATGGTTTGTTGATTTTAAAGCACACACCTACATCTGTCTCATTTTTTTCAGTATTCCTAGAATGCCTGTAAAACAGACAAGGGTCCTTGATCCTTTGTGTGGATGTCAATTGGTCCTCTTTCCCGTCCCCGCTTAATTTTATTCGGGTCCCGTATGCTGGTCAGTACATTGGGGTCATATATTGATTCTTCGGTATTTTGAATTTTGAAAGCTAACCTTTTTTAGTAAAAAAGACGAAATGGAAATATTACTATCATTTTCTGTACCCACTAAAAACCTAAGCTTTAGTTCTGAAACTGGAATTTCTCGCTCCATGATTTATACAATATTCCTGTGCTTGAAGTTTAATCATAGCACTGCAACTAAAAAAAGGCTGTTTAATATTAAAATTATTTAATTCAAATATTGTGCTATCGTGCTGGTTTTTGATTTAAAAATGAGGTCTAATAAAAACACTTCTGATCCCCAGGGCTTCCTATATGACCTGAAGCTTTTTTGTCTCTTCAAAGAGTTTCCTTTAGCCGAAGCCTACATATTTTGGAGACAAAATGAGATTTAGGGTCATGCACAAAACATCTTGGAGGTACAGGTGCTGAATGTTTTGGAATTCTCCAGGGTGAAGAGGTTTTATAATCATTGTGGATTTGAAAAAAGATCCAATTATTCATAAAATCTATTTAATATTCATTCAAAATCTATGATTAAAATACCCCGACGCGTTTCGAGCTTGTCGCTCATTTTCAAGGGGAGTCAATAAATAACAAAGAGAGCTTATTTTCTGCTTTTTTGTATAATTTGAATTTTTAACAATTATTCTATTAGTAAATTTTTTTTTTAATTTCAAAGAATCTCCTTGGAATAGTGGTTGGTTGGTTTTTAAATATACACCAACATCTGTCTCATTCTCTCCAGGAAGCCTAGACTTCCTGTAAAGCAGACAAGAGTTCTTGGTCCTTGGAAGAAATGTCACTTGGTCCTCTTTTCCGTCTCCTCTCAATTTTCTTTGTCCCCTCTAATTTGTTTGTTCCTTGGTATTATCCAAATAAAAGATAACTAAACCTAACCTGACCTAATCCTCATTAAAAAAAGACGAATTGGAAATGTCACTAGATCCTTCGTTTTAGATTTCTGTACTCTCTAAAAAACTGACCTATACAGGGTGTTCCAAGTTAAGTGTCCACCATTGCAAATTTTTTTATTATCAATGATGGTAAAAAGTTTAAATTGGCAAAATAGTAGAAATTTTCATGCTCTTTAAGATACTTAAATCAAAAAGAAATAGGGCATCGCTCTTTAAAGTTTTCGAGTTTTAAAAAAAAATAAATTATTTAAACATCAGGTATTTTATAATTTTTTCTGATAGGTCTTTCAATTCTTAACAAAAATTGTCTTCTGATTTTTTTTCTCAAAGTTAAAAATAACGAAGATATTCGAAATTCCACTTAGATTTTCTTTCTATCAAATAAAATTTTTAAAAATATCTTTGTTATTTGTGTTTAACATATAAAATACAGGGTGTTTAATTAAATTTTTTAAATATTTTTTGAAAAAAACTTGAATAAGCGATTTTCAATTTTCTTTTTGATTTAAGCATCTTAAAGAGCCTCAAAAATTCCACTCGTTCCCCAATTTAAACTTTTTTCTATTTTTAAGAATACAAAGTTATCAATAAATTACGCTTAAATTGGAACACCCTGTATAGTTCCGAAACTGAAATTTCTTGCTCCATGATCTGTGCAATATTCGTGCGCTTTGAATAAAAAACTTTATAAAGTCAACTTACTGAGTATTTTTTAGACATTTGCCTTTGCTAAAAGAAAAGAGAGTTCAGACAGCTTTGTGTGGGTGCGGAGTTTCGGATTTAAAGGGAGTGTGTATACAGTCATTTATCTCTTTGTGAAATATTATATTTTTTTGGCCCTGTGGAGGACTTGAGAAAGCAAATTCAATTTTTCCATTTTCCGCGTTTTTATATGTATGTGCTGGGGGCAACAATTTTTTGCAATGCCTACAGGATGAACACTACTTTTCCAATCACACAACAGATGAAATCCTAAAACTTTTTGTCATGGTACTTAATAGTGCGTAATACAAACTTTTGTCTAGCTGAGGTATTACAGGCATCATAGCTAACGTATTTTAGGTATCATTAGTTCATTAAGTCACATTTGGACCACTTTTGAAGCAGACATTTTGCTAAACTATGACGCTCTCGGTTACCATGGATAACTAGTCAAAAACTTAAAGGGTATGTCTAGTATTATAAATTGTTTTGCTAAAAATATATTAAATAGGGTGTTTGACAGTAGTAAAAAGTAAATATATATTTATTTTTAGATATCTCTTTAGGTCTTGCGAATGCTAAAAACAAACTTTTTTGTTTAATTTTTTCTCAAATTTATAGTTCTTTTAATTAAATAAACTCATTGAATTCAAACAATTAGCCACGTGATTCAAACAGGCGGTCTACCAATCAGCTGCGAGTGACGTCACAAAACAGTAAACGCCTCGAACGAACCTTTTTTCTGTGTTATTTTCTTATGGATGGTAATGTTTGCTTTCGTTTAAAGTGCGAATTATCATCCTAAATTAGATTCTATTTTGTGTTTTGCTTATAAAAAACATTTTCAATGGAAAATGGATTCTCCAAAGGCGATAGCTCCAACTTGCCAATGCTGAAATCCTTTATGGTGGCACGCTTCTTTGCCGTTGATTTTTGTTCTGCGGAATTTAGAAACGTTAAAATGTTGATATAAGTATTCGATGAGTTGTTTTGTATATAACTAAAAGTTTTTTTACGATATTCTTCACCTACTTTTATTTATTTAGATTTTGAGGTTAGGTTATATGTTTTGCTTTTTTGTTTAATACCAATTACAATGGATTCAATTAAATACCCAACCATTATCATTTTAAGCATTAAGAAACAATCAAAAATTGCTTTTTAAAAACAAAATTTTCTAAATACATTCTACATACATACTATTCCTACCTATGCACTGCTCAGTCCTACATTTAGCCTGCATGTGTACTGCCTAATCCTGCATTTAGAGGTACTCCCTAGTCCTGCCTAATAACTGCCTAGAACCGCCTAAAAATTTATACACCTTTCTGCCTATTATAGTTCTTCACCCCTTGTAATAAACATAACCTCAAAAATTTAATCGTCATTTACGAAATAGTTATACAATGTGTCCGTAAAGTCTGGAAACATCGAATTTCCGAGAAAATCGTAACTTTCTTAGAAAAAAGCTCGGACAAGTCGATTTTTATTTAAAAAATGGAGAAAAAAAATGCGTTATTATACAGGGTGTCTCAAGAAAAAAGATATGACATAAACTTGGAACATCCTGTATATTATTGAAGTATTTTTTGTCAAGCAATATATATAGGATGTTCCATTTAAAAAAATTTAAGTTCATGTCATATCTTTTTTTTTAGACACCCTGTATAATAACTCATTTTTTTCTGAATCCCTTTTTTAAATAAAAATCGACGTGTCCGAGCTTTTTTCTAAAAAAGTTACGATTTTCTCGGAAATTCGATATTTCCAGACTTTACGGACACACTGTTTCCAGACTTTACGAACACACTGTTTATATTATAGACAACGTGAGAAAAATTAATAGACACAATTTATTTATACTCTCACATCAAAGTGATCTTCACAAATGTAAAGTGAAGATGTATTGCAAGTTCTAGCCACTTTTTCCGTCCTTTTACTGCTGTAGGTACATGAATAAATAGTTTTTCAGGTGTTTTTATGCTAGTATTCGAACACAGAGGCAGTACACCCCACTTATAGGACATTTTTTTAAATAAAAAACAGTAAAAACAGACCAAAAACAAATAAACACTTGAATGCCGTGTATCCGCCCGCGAGTTTACTGCGCTGTGACGTCATTGCAACTATGCTACAAATGAGCGTTTTAGCGGCAAATTCAAATCGAAAATTAAAAAACTTGATTTTAAATGTTGTCACGATAAAATAAACTATTTTAATAATTTTGCGTAGCAAATTAGAAATCTATGTATCATTCTAAACTCTTTTCTAAAATTTGTCAAATACCCTATTGCGGTAGTCTCCTAAGTAACATTTTTGTCAAATAGGTAAAATATTAAAATCAGATTTTCATAAAATTCATTATTTTAAAATTATTTAAAAAAACAAGTTTCTCCTAAATGCTGATGAGGCAGTACCTATAAAATAATAAAAGTTCAGTGAACGAACTTCGCTTTGATGTGTCAGCAATTATGGCCCTGGCAACGACCCATCGCCAATAAGTGCTGACGCAGGAAGAAAGTTGTATTGGGAGGTGCTGGCTCATTAGCGGGGATCAGTAAGTAAGTGAAAGTAAAAGAGTACAGAGCCCAAAGATGTGTCCTGACCTGTGTCTGGTTTTATTACGAGTAATACTGTAAGTATCTTTATATTTATATTGGATATAATTTTATAAAAGAAATGGAATTTTAATATTACCAATACATGTCTTAAACCATTACATTGTTTTCATTCCAAAGCTATTTATTGTTACATTATATAAATAAAATATATATTAGTAAGGTTGTTTAGAGACTGACGATCCGCATCTTCTCCAACAACCCTACCAATATGGCTCGCACCCCATAGTCGCGAAAACCGGGGTGCGACATTATTACCACTCAAGATTTTATTAATTTGGTTCCGAGGTTATTTCGAAAGTTATTACTTTTATCTAGAGGGCTTTTAGAACAGGCTTTTGCGCCTTTTTTTATTGAAAAACGTTTAGAGAAAAAACGTGACAAAAAACGTTTTAGAACATGTTGTGGAGGAATTTTCAAATGTGAATTTGGCACATGAAAATAACGAGAGTAAAAAACTGCATTTTTATAGCTTGTTTTCCCCTTGTTTTTAAGTTATTTGTAAGCATGTAGATTTAACAAAAGAAATATTACATGGTATGGGGTTGTTTTCTAGTAAAAAATAATTTTAGTAATTTTGTTCACGTTAATTTAACGTTGATGTGATTTATGTGCTTTGATGTGTCTTAAATTAGGTATTTAGAGGTTATAAACACCCTGTAATTTAAACCTTCAACCCCAGAAAAACGTACGTAAACTAAAAAAGGAGACAAAGATGTTGATTGGGACATCGCTCCTCGAAAACGGATAAGAAATTCGTTCGCACTTGGCATTTCTATTATTTTTGTGATTCTTTGTTTACGAGTTTCTGGCTCTCCTTCGCCAACTACTGTCAATTGAATTCAGGCATATTATGCTTTTGAAACAAATGAAGGATAAACTGCAAAACATATGATCAATACAGGAAACCTTTGACAGATAGTGTGTTTTGACTTTGACATATAGTTTTTACATTCACCAGAAAAATTATAATAAAATTAATCGTATTTATGGTAGTAGCACAAAAAATATAGGCTATATAGTCTAAATTATACGCATTTGTAATGACGTCACCAGGTGAGACAAAAACGTATGGCGTAGATATTTTTGCCAATCAATGTTTTTTGATTGACAGTGACGGATACTTCACAGAAACAATTACCTACCTATTTGAATCATACACACTACTTTTCTTAAAAAGTTTATTGTCACCGCTGTTTATAATATACTAAACAAAGATAAACAAAAATGACGTCATTACAAATGGGTATAATTTGGACTATACCTGGCCACCCATTTGTACAATGAGTGGTGTTTGATGCAAACATTCCGAAATAAAGATATGAAAAATGCATTATAGATACCAAATTTCCATAGATAGAGTTTTTGTCAATTTTACACCGATGATTTGTAGTGACGAATAAACGAATAAAATATAATGCATGTGTAAAAGTATAACCAACATTTTATCTTAAGGACCGCAAAAAGAACTTTTGCCGATTGATATTGCTATTTCAAATATGTTTGCATCATGCATCGTAAGGTACCGTGGGTATTGGAATAATACGTACTATATGGAAATAACGCAGCCAACGATAAAGACCGGCCATGGCGCGTTATAAGCAAGTCGGCGGTCACGTGATCTTAGGAGTCCCAGGATTCTTATTGTATTGCTTAATATATTATATGTTTTTACACAATTTAAATAAATTAACAAAAGATGTTTGTTCTTGTATAGGCAAAAATTGAAAAAATTATTTTGCTGATATATGTGTTTTTTATGGATAAAAGAACTGAATCTATAAAATAAAAAATTATACAAAATTTGCACTCTGATATCTTTAGGTACATATATTAGGTACATAATATCGTTAGTAACTTCAACAAGTCTTTCAAAATTCGACATATCAAACCTAAGCTTTTCTTTGAGTGTCATCATCTTTGTCTGAGTTCTTATTCAAAGATTTATTAGCAGACACTAAATCATTGTGCTTTTTAATAAAATTATTTAAAAAAAATTTACATGCCCTTAAACTAATTTTTTCAAGCTTTGACAATAGTTTTTCTCCACAAAAACACTCGCTAGAGTTATCTGAAGAAAAATTTTCAATATAAAACATTTCACAATAATTTATTAAAAAGAAATAAGTGATTTTGTGAATAAGTGAGATGGTTTTCACATTCAATGAACTGAATGTAGTGGTCGTCAATATTTTTTTGAAAAATTACCCAGCACACAGTTTAATATATATTTTATTAAAGTGTAAGTTAACTACCAACTCATGTTCTTTTAAAAGCTGTATCTTACTTTTTAAATATTCCACACTACCAGAGAGATTACTATCTGTTAACAATATTTTACAAATCAGTTTTTTAATATTGCGAGGGTGCGGAAGACATATTACCTTAGAATTTTAAATTGACATGTATGTACTGGATGACTGGATAAACAAAGATGAAGCCAACATTAAAGTGTATCCACCATATCTTCGATTCTCAGGTTACCTTTTCAAGAGACCTAATTGTTCAATAAGAAATGACAACTGAACACATTTTTCACTCTCACTATCGAAAATGTCACTAAGGATGTCTATTACTTGATCAATCTTATCCAAGATCTTATCTTTTACCACTTCTTTCCCGTTTGCAACATATTAGGTTTCAGTTTTATAGTTGGACCGACAAGGAACAACACTAATTACACGTTCGCAGCATTGATTATCTTATAGGTATTTTCTTTATAATTTACTCATTAGCCATTAATTATTTTAACGCAGCCGACTACAGTCTTTTTCGTGGGCTGCGTTATTTTAATAACTTTGATAAAATTCACATAAAATTCGTGCCCGAATTAAAAAAAATTCGACGTAAACAAACATACCAAAACTGAACACACACATGTTTTATAATGACAGCGGGCCGTGAGGCGTTTTTTTGTGGGACTCCTACGGTCACGTGATATTTCCGCGTCCGGGCCGGTCTTTCTCGTGGGCTGCGGGAAATAATATGTACATATATGGGTTTGATTCCTTGTATATTTTAATAAATTGGGTTCAGTTTAGTTATGATTTTTTACTTTTAGTTAGATTAAGTTGAGTTTCTCTAAGTTTTTTATGAGTTTTTAAAAATACGCTGTCTCACCCATACGGGTGGGGTGAGATGCTTTTATGTGCCATTTATAAAAAATAAAAAATTATTACTTAAACTAAACAAAGTTGGATATTTTGATTTTTGCCACTTCTGGTTTATTGGTTAGTATTATATAAAAAGGTAATGGCCACTAAATTTTGTAAATCCAATTTTTTATAGGAACTTAAAAAAGGGTGCGCCATCTCTACCGACTTTATCTTATGTATCGCACTGAAATTTAAAATTTAGGTTAGGTCATCGAATAAATATTTATTCCATAGCTAGGTAAAGATTGAGGTTAAGTTTTAGTAACTACAATCGATCAGTGTCGCCCTCTATGTTCCTATATGCAAAATATAAAGGACAGCCCTCAGGGTCGGATGAGACAGGCGGGCAACATGGCAAATGCCCGGTGGGCCGGTACGATTTAGGACCGGTTGGGCCGCAGGCCCGAAGTACCTATTTCAAATTATTAATATTTATTTTTGTATATTTGACAAACGAACTAATTAAAACATTAAACATTTAAGTTAAAAAAATCTGTATGTAGTAATTCCAGGCCTGCGTTACTCCTTTGATTGTTAGAGTTACTTTTATATTAAAATAAGTATAATGTATCAAGGAGATAATGTGATAATGACACTAACTTATTAATATCTTTTTACAATACCAATATCCAGAAGAAAAAATCGGGAGATTAAAAAAATGTAATAAAAATATTTTTCAATTTTTTTTTATTTGTGTTGCTGTTGTGAAATCTCTTTTAACACACTTTGTTGACTATTTTGGTGGGGATTGTTCCCCCTGATCTCCCCGTTCGATACGGCCTTGTCAATATCTCATATCTTAGTTGCGAAAGATCATTTTTGGTGCTAAAACATATAAAAAATCTAAGAAATCGATTAACCGATTGAAAATTCGGTATCGGGTCCAATTCACATTAAGATCATAGATAAAATTGCAGCATCAAGTTCATTATTAAAAAAGTCGTTACCATATGAAAAATTACCATACCTGCTCTCCCCCGGTAGTTAAAAGGGCGCAAGAGACGAGAGTGTGGTTCAGAAAAAAACGACTTCAAAGTTTTAATTGTTTATAAGGTAGTACTACAGTTACTGCTATTTGTTTTTTTGTAGTTTTTTTTTTTAATTTTATTACATATATACATGATGGAAAATCCGTCGAAACCAAAAACCTAAATTCGAAAAAAAATTACTTGCAGCTTTTTAACTAACGGCGGCAGTGCTGTTGTATGTTGAAATTTTGTACGTTTTCATTTTTTTTTTTTTGAATTTTCATTTTTATCAAAAATTAGATATTTATTATGTTAATAGGTATTTAGTGTTTAATATAGGCATACAGAATATAAAACTTTACGAAAATATCTAGAGCAGTATCACTGATATTAATAAAACAGGAGATTTTCTGAAAGTCTTTAAACACCTTGTATCTCATAAGTTAGGATGTTTACGACATGCATATATAATATGTTTATATGAAGTTTTTTTCTCAAAATGAAAATTACATCATTAAAAATTAGCATGTTATTTAATAACAAAACCTCAATAATATCAAAAACAAAAATAATACAATATGGCTTCGTTTTCTTTGACGTAAAATTTTTGTGCCGAAGCGAGGGCCGAATCAAAAAAAAATTGTCAGGGCCGGTTTGTTTGAGCCCATCCAACCCTGACAGCCATTTTGGCGTAGCTAGCCTTGCTTTTCAGGGGGGGCCGTGGCCCCGGTCTATCTTGAACAAAAAGCAAACATAGGTTTTAAAGAGTCGTGCAAAGTGTGCAATGAGTAAAAAAAAATACGCGCATTAAATGTTCTAATATTTTAATATAACAAATTTAATAATACATTTACCAACTTATTTATATGAATACACAGGAAGTATGTAATTCAGCAATTCTACAAAGAAAGTTTTCTACGTCGCTGACTGAAAGCGTCTACCACACTGTCTAAGTCGACCTCAACATCTTTTTCTATGAATAACAATGACAAACCTGAGTGTCTCTCTTGAATCATAGTTGTTCTAAGCCAATTAAAAACTCTCCTCATGGCAGAGAAAGACCTCTCGCAAGTTGCACTTGAAATTGGAAAAATACTCGCAACTTTAAAAAGTTGGTAGAGGTTTGGATAGGTGTTTTCTGCTATATGTTGTTTGATAGAATCATGACCAACAGTTTGATTTAACCGAAAAATACAATTCTTTAAAACGGTCATTTCTGCTCTTAGAGTAGAAGTATTAATATTAAAAATTTCCCGGTATTGCTCGACGAATTTATTCCATTTAACGACGTGGGAAAACTTAATATGAAAATGGTTATGAAATTGTCACCAAAATCGGAAAATTTTCATAAGACACTAAACGCTAATCTCAAAAAAACTAAAAAGATAATTATATTTATTTTAGAAAAACAGTTTAAAAAGGTCTTTTATAACCTTACGACATCTACAACCCGATTTCGGAAACAGAGGAGCAAAGGTCGCTTTCTTTATTAAATGCGAAATTTAACTTACACTTCTATAATATTTTACAAGATGTCGCCAATATGTATGAAATATTCAATATGCATAATTATGTTTAAATTTAAAAAATATTTTCGGGAAATTGCATAAGTGCAGAAAAGTTACCGATAATTTAAAGAGAAAAAGCCTAATTCCGCAAGACAAGGGCTTTTTCCTAAAATGTAAACATTATCTGAATGATTTTAAATTTTAATGCACCTATTTTATTTGAATATTTCCCGAATAATAATAGAAAAGTATGTATTTTCAGCGTCATGTTCTTTTACTAGTAGTCGGTAGGGGAGGCCTAAAATATCTTAGGGGGGGCCTGAGGGACTTCAGGGGGGGGGGGCAGGCCCCCCCTGCCCCCCCTAGCTACGCCAATGCTGACAGCCCTAATATTATGTAATTAATAAGATTTTAAACTATCTGTATCGTAAAAAAACAATAGATACAACCATCTATAAACAAATAAAAATTGTTACCAATCGTTCATTATTCAAATGCCCGAAAAAAAACAATGACCATGTGAAAAATGCCCTCAATATGTCCGGTAAAATCAGATTAAAAATCAAATCATTTGATAGTCGCCGTAACCTACAAAGTAGCTGAAGGCCTCAAAAAAACGCAAAACTAATCCAAAGATAAATTGGTAAAAAAAAATTTTTAACTCACAAGTTTTTATAAAATGCACTAAAAATTTAAAAATAATTTTCTAACATTCTAATATTATCATAATAATAAAAGCGATGGCCGACTGATGGAAATTTTGGCGATGTTAGCACGATAAGATATCCGTATCAATTAAATATCACTATTTGCAAGAATCAATCTAGCAGAACAATGCAGAGGTACCAAACCCACCCAACCAGACCCAAGATACCCCAGCATTTCTTTGACATAGGTATGGCAATGGCATAACATTGCGGCACATCAAACATATCTTTGATGACCTGCTATGTTGAATATTCTTTAAATGTTTAGATCACAAATTTAGATTAACTTATGCTTTGATTTACGGCCATCGCTTTTATTATTATGATAATATTAGAATGTTAGAAAATTATTTTTAAATTTTTAGTGCATTTTATAAAAGCCTGTGACTTAAAAAAAAAAATTCCAATTTATTTTCTACTTTTTAGTCTCAGCTATCTACTCTATTAAATGAAAATATTTGTTCAATAACAGAACAGAAGAGTTTATTCTAGATTATAATGAAATCGCTGATCATGAGTTGTTTGGAAACTCATTTTTCTATTGGGGGAAGGAGAGGGTGGGGGTAGAGGTAGAAATATATTTTTTGTTTGGGCTGTATTGCCATTGGACCTTAATGCATATACCAAATTTTATAAAAGTCATTTGAAGTGAAGTGTGTCAAAAACGCATTTTTTATGGAAGGGGTGGGGGGTAGGGTGGGGGCCATTTTTGTCATTATTGTTGTATTGTCATCGGACCACTATATGCATACCAAATTTCATCCAAATCGGATAATGGGAAGTGTGTCATAGATAGGATATTTTTTTTAAATGTTGTATTGTCATGGGACCATTATGTATGTACCAAATTTTATCCAAATCGAATAATGGGAAGTGTGTCAAAAACGCTTCACAAGATTTGATAGATAGTTAGGTACATAGTTAGATAGTTAGATAGTTAGATAGTTAGATAGTTAGATAGTTAGATAGTTAGATAGTTAGATAGTTAGATAGTTAGATAGTTAGATAGTTAGATAGTTAGATATTGACAGAACATCTGAAGCTAAATAAAAGCTTGTAAAAAAAGCTGCAAAAAGGGTATATTTCTTTATATTTAGCATAGTAGTACCTATGACGCAAAGCTGAATTTTCATTCGAGGATCCCCGATTTTCCGGCTTCAGAATCCAAGATGGCGGCTACGAAAATTAAGAAAAAATAAATAAATTCCCTGTGTTGGGAGAAATTTAATTTATTTTAATGGATTCACTTTAAGTGGATGGCGGAAATGTTTAAAAAAATGTTTTTCTTTATATTTCCTTCAATTTTAGTGCCATATTCATTTTTGACACCTCATATTAAGACTAAAAAAAAATATTTTTTTTTCAGCTGATACAAAGATGACGCTTCATATGTCATAAATAAAAGGGACCTTTATAATCTATAGACTAAATTTGATTGTAACAAAAAAAACATCTGGATTTTGTCAAGAGTAAGTATTTAGAATAAGTAACAATTTGTGATTTAATATTCAAGATGGCGGCCAGATAAGGAAATTTATTTTTATTCTTGTTTAATTATAAAATTAAACAGATTTTCTTTTTTACCATTTTTCATAAATCTTCATTTTTAGTTAAATTTATTATTTAAACACAGGTGATCTTGAGAAATTAGGTTTTAATAATGTAGCACTTCGATGGCTCAGATTGGGTTTTGGTAGATACAGTGGACTATAATTAACATTGGCGCAAAAAATTCATTTAACCAGAGGAAGTAACTAATTTAAAAATTGTAGGTTAAATTCGAAAGAGAAATAAAATTGTGATATAGCCTCATGGAGAGGGACTTACCGCTGTTTTGAAGTTCCAGAGTGCAAGGTGTACACCTTTCCATAAGAGCTATGTGACTTGAAGTTCCAACAGGATGATGTCACGATAATTTTAATTATTTGCGGTATTTTAAAGTGAATTTTCACTATTTTTTAAATTTAAATTTTAAGGTTGTCGTTTTCTAGACATGGCGACGCGCAGCACACTTTGTCTGTCTCTCAATCCTGCGCTTGCAGTTTTTTCGCACATGCGCACAGCACTTCACCCTCTATAGGAAACCATATCACTATATTTTAAATTTTATGGATATGTGAAAAACACGATAGAGGACGCTTGTAGTGCCAAAGTATATAAAAATAAAGAAATAAGAAATAAAATGATAATTCTTAAATTTAGAATAGAAATTACATTTTTTGCGTTTAATTCTCGCATTTTAATGCAATTTTGCTTTAGGAAAATTTTATAATAACTAATAGTTGACCCATTTACTTAGGATTAATATAAATGTAAGACTAATAATTTTATGTTCAAGACAAAATTTTAGTCCATGAAAAATAGGAAAGAATAAAAGTAAAATTCAAAAATAAAATAAAAATAAAGATGTTTTTTATGGAAACCGAACATATAACTAAATATATCTAACCTTCTCAAGTTTATCTATTTAAATAATATAAATTATTTAGTTTATAAAACAACACATTATATGGAATTTTATATTTTATAATTTATCACGAACTATAACAATTTGTTAATATAAAAAGAGAGGATTTATCTTAATAAAGCAGATTCAACATTTGATAGTTGTTCTCATTATAACTACTTAAGTTTACTGTACCATAAGCCTTTTTGGTCATTGCAGGGAGTGAGGCTGCTCCCTGGCAGTAAACTTTTGACTTCAATCCCGCTGCTTAACCAAGCCGAGTTAAGCAAGTGTAATTGTCAAGCACAGCTTGCACAATTCTTCTTTGACAAAACTAGTGACTAGTGGCCCTGTAACATATTCACATATATATACTAATAAATTACATATGTCTATTACAATCCAAGATGGCGGCGTTCAAAATTAAAAAAACAACAGTAGATTTTCGGTGTGAATTTTAACAAAAATATGTAATTTTGTATTACTGTTACGAAGTACAAAAAAAATTCATTTACTTTTTAAAGATGGCCGCCAAAAAGTAAAAAGAAGCATTTTTGTATATTCTTTTGGAAGTTAACGAAAGAAAAAGGAATGAATGGATTAGAAATAAAACAAAAGTAAGGGATGTCAAAGGAGGAGTAAGAAATTAGAAATTAGATAGATAATTTTTTTATTATTATTATGTGTTTAGAACGTTTTTCTACGTTGTCTGACGCCTATTCTTCACCTCCTTCGATCCTGACAATCATCTTCTGTCAGATTTTTGTGACTCATTGATCTTTGGATTGACTGTTGCCATTCTAGTTTAGGACGCCCTCTTTTTCTGCGCCCTATTGGTTGCCATTCTAGGACCTGTTTTGGTAATCTTTCGTCGTTCATCCGTTGTACATGGCCGTACCATATCAGGTGCCTTTTAGTAATGTCATCCGTTATGCTCCCTTGATTCCCATTCTTTCTTTTATGATCTCATTTCTTATGTGGTCTGTTCTAGATATTCTCATTGACCTTCTTATTTGTATTTTTGTGTTACGCGACAAGTCTCTATTCCATACAACAGCGTGCTTTTCACCATTGTTTCATATATGTTAAATTTTTTTAAAAAATTATCTCTCTGCTCCATAAAATACTGTTAAGACATCCAATAATCTTTTTTGATGATAGACTAACATTATATTTTATTTAGTGACGACAAATTTACCAATGAAGGACATTTATTTTGGATAAACCTGTACCTTTACGTTACGCAGGACTGCTGATTCTTATAGGTCAATCGTTGATAGGCAATGGTTGTGCGCAAAATTTATATCTGCAAAATGCCAAAAGTACAATAATGGGTTTTAACTGAAAATGTAAATCTGAACAGATTTCCAAATTTGATTTATACGTATTTAAAACACGACATGTTTTTAAAATTTTGTCGCTTTCCGTGTTGTGGTTTTACATGGAATTTGTTTTTGTGCAGGGTTTTACGTTCATATGTGTATTTATTTGTATTGTCTTTAGTAAGGATTTTCGCATAAATTAGATAAAAAAAAATTATTTGAAAAAATGTCAGCATACAACAACAAAAATGACACAACCCTACAAAAAAATCCAAATCCGTAAGATATTTATTTTAATTAAAAAAAAAACTAATAAAAACAACACCCAACTGCTAAATTTACTTGTAAGCACTAGTCGCAGTTGACTACAAAATTGATAGACATGCTTCAACTTTTAGTTTTGATGCCCAAAGCGCACTTACGAAATTATACAGTTTTGTATTTTCATGAATCAGGTTATTGGGTAATTTTGTACCCAACTGCGACTAGTAGTTACAAGTAAATTTAGCAGTTAAGTGTTTCTTTTATTTATTTTTTTTTATTTCCAACTTTTAGGTTTAATTCTTATTTAGCCTTATAAAAAACACTATGCATTTACAATTCATTTAGCTTTACCCAAAAAGTACGTGTAGATTTTCTACGGACACGAACAGTGTTACCGTCCATTGAGTGAAGGTGGAGGAGGAGAGGGGGGAGGGAACTAGTAAAATTGTGCCGAAAAAAATCTTAAAGCGTGTTTTTTGAAATCGCTCCAAATTTGTGAAAGGTATAGCTACAACTATTACTAATAAGGAGAGTGAGGAGAAAAGAGGGATGGGAAGGGGGAAACTAGTAAAATGATGTTGGAAAAAAGTCTTCAAGCGTGTGCAGAAAGAACTTTTGAAATCGCTTTATATTTGTGAAATTTATAGCTATAACTATTACAAATAAGAATGGCGGGGAGGAGGGAAAAAAATCTGAAAGCGTATAGAGCAATTCCACGCCAAGTCATCCAATTTACAAAATCTCCCTGCCGTAATTGCCCTGACATTTAATTTTTTTCTTTAATCATGCTTATTAAATGAAACAGCTTATGCTTAACTTTTGCACAATTTTAGATTTTTAAATCCAATTAGTCTGTTGTACATACATGCATTTGAAAAGTCTAAAAACGGGTAAAATGGGACTTTAAAGAAATAAATTATGCTCATAGTAAACAGCACCTAAAAAAAATCAACCTATAATTTTGAAAACATGCATAAAAGTAGTTTTCAAAAAAATGTGACGTTTAGCAAAATCTTTTATACTGGCTTAATTAGAGCAATTTAGAGAATATCCAAAAAACGCAGAAATTCACGAAGTTTTCATATTTTTTGGAGTATAAATGTAATGTTTTCTTAAATTTTTGATATAGTGTTGGAAAGCTATACTCAAGGACTATATCTTCCTTGTATAAAATATATTTAAAAACTAGACGTTACCTTGGAGTTCCACGAAGAAGTTAAGAATGTCTGGGAAACCCCTCAACTCAAAAATGACCCTGTCTATCGGGGTGCTGGTGATAATCAAGTAGGCTAAATTTTTCACTGTATGATTTTAATACTTTTAGTGACACACACAGAGTGAAAGAATGGTGTCCATTTGTTGTTCGTTTGAGATTTTAATGTAAAACAAATCGTTCACAGTACCTCCAAACCCATCACATGGACTTTACCATGCGTTAGTTTAAGTTAGTTTTTTTTATGACCAGTGGCGTATGCAGAAATTTTTTAAGGGGGTTGGGAGAAGGGCCTTGAGTAAAAGCAAAGTCCTGAAAAACCATTTATTTCTTCTTTCAGAAAAATGTATTCTTTAGGAGAAGGTATTTAATGGCTTTGGAAAGATTAGGCCGCCAACACCCCTACCTTTTGCGTACGCCACTGTTAAACCTGAACCATTTCATTTACCAAAGAAACAAACTAATTAATGTCCGTGTCTCCGACACTGTACGAAGATGGGACTTGAACCCACAAACTAGGATGTCACGTAAAACAGTATGTGGCTATAAATAAGATTCCCTGACAATGATTTTTATACATAAATTTTAGCTCACACATATACTATACTATAGTAGTGTGAGCTATGGTGATCCTAATTTTTTCGAGAAAAAAAAAGTTGCTCCGATTTCAAAAATTTTTATATATCTTTGCGTTTCAGATGATTTTGAAACTTTTTTGTCGCGCCGTCTGTCTGTCTGTCTGTCTGTCTGTCTGTCTGTCTGTCTGTCTGTATGTCTGTCTGTAACGACCAACGCGCATAACTCAAAAACCGCTAGGCCGATTTTAATGAAATTTGGTACCTAGGCTGGGTCTTGGGTCGAGATGGTCCCATTTAAAAATGAACAAAATCCACCGAACACAAGCCAAGTAAAAGGGTGGCGGAAGATTTCAAAAATTAGTGTTTATGTGAAAATATGGCGTGTATGATATCAAACGAAAGGTAATTGAGTATGGAGTTAAACAAAATACATTTGAGTTTTTTTTTCTTCAAAAAGGGTGGGGGTAGATTTCAAAAATTATAGTTTATGTGAAAATATGGCGTGTGTGGTATTAAACAAAAGGTAATTAAGTCCGGAGTTAAACAAAATACATTTTAATTTTTGTTTTTTTTAAGGGTGGGGGTAGATTTCAAAAATTTGAGTTTAAGTCAAAACATGGCTTGTGTGGTATCAAACAAAAGGTAATTTAGTCTGGAGTTGAATAAGATATATTTCAGGTTTTAGTTTTATTAGCTCGCACGTACACTATAACTATAGTACCTAGTGTGAGCTTAGGGGCCCATATATTGGCAGAGTATTTTTCCTTTTGCGACTGAATAAAAAAATGTGATTTTTTACATGCTTTAACCAAATAGCTTAAAAGTTGATGTTAAAATGACCGACCCAGATTTTTTATTTGACTTTTATTTAGATGATACATTGTCAAGTAAAACAAGGCACAAGCGAAGTTTTAATAGACAGATGGACATGACAATTTTTTTAGTCAAATGTTGCCAATTCTGAGGTTTTTCAGGATGTTGAACCCAATAGACCTAGAAATTTTTCTTTTGCCTTATATGATAGTCAAGCCACTCAGCTTTAATGGGCGTATAGACTTTTTTTGACGGACCATATTCCGCACCGGTGTAAATAATTAAAAATCGAGAAAATCATAAAATTTACTATTTTTAAAAAATTATTTTTGCCATGTCAAAAAAGTGAGGTTAATTTTTTTTTCTGTAAAGGATTATCCAACCAATATTAAAGATTTCTGCCGTCAAACTTGTTTTTACATTAGATTTAATACAATAGAATTAAAAAAAATAAGGACACAACTGATTTTCTTCTTCTTTTTACATTTAAAGTGGCCTGTAAAATACGGGAGGCAAGTCTAAAAATTAAAATTTGTTAATTTGGTATTCCAATTAAGGTAAGGTAAGGACACTAATACTTGTCATCAAAATTTGGATTTTTTTCGTGACATGACAGCTACCCCCGATGATTTGGCGTGGAATTACTCTATACAGAAAGAGTTTTGGAAATCGCTCTATATTTGGTAAAATTATGCGAATATGGTTTTTAAATACAGTGGGGGGAATGACAGGAGGGGAGGACTACAAAGTAACTACAGCGAGCTAGAAGACATTTGCAATGGGTAATCAAAGAAATTTCAATAAAATCGCCTGAAATGTAGATAATTTGTATTCCTTAAAGCCTACATCATGTGACAAAATGGCGTCTGAAGACCGCCATGTTGATTTCTCTTTAAAAAAATATAGCCAAGTTTAAAAAAACATTTCGGAACTAGTAAGAACCTTTCATTTTAAAATTTGTATTGGAGAACTTGCCTTTACTTTTATCTCAATCTTTTTACGGAATATCATTTTCTCGTACTTGGCTTTTTTTACATGAAATGTTTTTGTTATAATTTCACCCCTTTTTTAAAGGATTTGAATAATATTTAAGTTTTAAAGTAGCAAAATATGCGGAATATTTAAAAAAAAATTTACCATGCCTTATTTAAAATTTTGAGCTTTTTTTCCTGTGGTTTTATCATAGTTCCTATCAGCCTTCCGAAGCTCAGCTCTCTAGTGTTTCTGGAAGTGGACAATCTTAATTTTACATAACTTTACATTTATGGGAGAGGGAAGTAAATTAAAGTTTTGAGATTTTTGAATTTTTTCCTATAGTTTTATTCTAGTTCCTATCAGTCTGCCAAAGCTCAGCTCTCTAGCGTTTCTGGAAGTGGGCAATGCTGCGTTTACATAACTATACATGTATAGGGGAGGGGAGTAAATTAGAATTTTGAGGTTTTTTTATTTTTTCCAAGGGTTGGTCATAATTTCTATCAGTCTGCCAAATTTCAGCTTTGTAGCTTGTCTGGAAGTACAGCAGAATTTTGATGATCTATACATGAGTGAGTGAGTGAGTGGCAATGAAAAATCCATAACTTGAAGGGGTGATGACATCAACTCAGTAGTCAAAGATTTTCTGTCTCAATTCTGCGACGATGTTACTGCTGATATTTAGGAGGATATACCGGAATCATGTGGTATGCAAGCAACTCAATTGATACATACAGTTAAAAATTACTTCCAACAAAATAATTTGCTACTTAACACTAATAAAACACAAGTTATGAGCCTTAAGTATTGTTCATACTCGTCTTAGTCTTTTGTTTTTGATTAGTCTTTGTCCTTTGATTAATGTTAGCTGTCTTAAACAAAATCGGCTGTTCATACTCGTCTTTTGTTTTTGATTAGTCTTAGTCATAACCCACTGAAAAAAAAATTCAATTTCAATAAAAAGGCCCCTTTTCAAAAGTCATTTTCTACACAAAACAATCTTATTTAACCTAATCTGTGCACGAAACACCGACACGAAAGAACAAAAGCGAAAAAGAAAATAAAAACAAATAAAATTTTGAGGTTAGGTTGAGATTTTCTGTTAAAAATATGATTAATGGCGGTAAATTCAAAATTTCGGCCGCGCGCTTGCGCTCTTCGGACGCCCTGTAAAAAAAAACAACAAATATCAGCTGATGTCTGTCACTCGTCTTAGTCGTTGTCCTAAGGATTAAAAGTTGGCAACTCTTAAGACAAAGACTAATCAAAAACAAAAGCAAAAACATTGTATGAACACTCCCATAAGAAGCAGTGGTTTTAACTTTCTTATGACAAGACATATGACTAAACCAAGACAAAAGACTAGACAAAAGACGAGTATGAACGATCCATTAGAAATACCAAGGCGGAAATTCAGATAGATGGTGCTCAGTTGGAAAATCTTGATTCGGTTGTAATATGGATAAAGATCTAAACTGGAAACCCCATGTTGAAAATTTAGCGAAAAGCATGTGCAGGTATTGGTATGCCCTAAAGCTAATTCGGGATAACATCGGTGTGGCAGCTTGTCTGCCAGCATTTCACGCCTACATACAGTCAAGGGTTAGGTATGGAATAGTTTTTGGGGTAATTCAGTTGAGGCCATTAGAATCTTAAAACTGCAAAAAAGGGATCTAAGAATTATTTTTTAAATGAAAAAAACCGATAGCTGTAGGCAAGTTTTTATGGAAAATAGAATACTCACAGTATTTTCTTTATACATACTGGAGTGTGTAAGTTTTATGGTCGCCAATCCAGACCTTTCCAGTGGCTTGGAACAAGAACATGTATATAACACAAGACATAAAAGTAATTTAAAAACTGAAATGGCACATTATACTTATGTCCAAAAAAATGGTAAATATTCCATCGTAAAAGTGTGGAATAAATTGCCATCAAAAATCAAAGATTTGCCTCCCAAAACTTTAAAAATTAAACTAAAAAACTACTTACTAAGAAAAGAAAAAAGCATACTATTCCGTTGATGAGTTTTTTGCTGACAGTTTGAGTGACATTTTTTAGATGTTATAGCAAGGTCAACACAAAAATAGAGGCCACGACCCTGAAAAAATCAGCTGTTCTCCTGGGGCTGAATTTTACATTGGGTCTTATGGGAGGTCAGACGTTTTTTTATGATATTTTCAAAATGGCACTACAGATTTCCGCAAAATTTCAGTGAAATATTCTCAGACACCATCCCGATATTTCACCAAAGGTTTGTAAGGAAGCAACATGATTAAAAGGTTTAAATCTTCAAGATTTAGCATTCCTTATTTTGAATTCAAATTACCCGCCATGTACCACATGCCAACTGTTATATTTGACATGTATTTGACTTTGACATGTGTGATTGTCACATTCGCTTCTACTTTAAACTTAATTTTTATGTGAGTTAATGAAGCGGCTATGAAAAATTAGGGCTTACTATACATTTAAAAAAAAAATTTCTGCGAGAATATAGTAAAAACAATCTCAAAAACGGCTTTATTTAAAAAAAAATCAAATATCCATGAACCGTCATTCCAACTTCAATATGTTAAAGACAATCAGCTGTGTCGTAACGTGACCATCAAAAAAAAATCAGCCCTGGATGTGACGTCAACAAAGTGGAGGATCGTGGCTCGTCCATTTTGATAGCCCTGGTTATAGGTATTTGAATCTATTGTGTCATATTTTTATTTTAATGTTACCTGTTTGATTTTATGCTACACTTGTAAATACTACAAGTAATTTATTTCCTTGCTGTTTTATTTTGTATTTTTTTATTATTATTTATTTTATTTTAACAATCATACTTTATATTGACTAAATAAGACTATGTTTATTTTAAATGCCTACTTTAGGTAAATAAACAATAAATAATAATGAAACATTTATATTGTTAGGCTTAATTAGATGCTTAAAAATGTTGATGTAAAATTGTAATATGTTTTTTGACTGGATCCATGCCCATCTGGGCCATACGGATTTAATAAAGAATTTACTTACTTACTATGCAGATCTACGACTGTGCAAAGTTTGAGTTTCGTAGCTCATTCCGAAGTGGATTTCTAAATAGGTCAAATATCGAATGTTTCAAGAAAAGATGGTACAGCAGTTTGTTGTCGAGGCACTACCGTTAAGGACACTCATCGTAAAGCTTGCTTGACGATGAGTGACATTAACTACCGTGCCCTCAGGTTTATGGTCGTTGCTGTTATGTCTAATTTGTTTGGCGAACTGTGTAATTATGTGGTTTTTCCACTAAACGGCCAACTTAACATTTGTTGTAGGTATACTTATTATGTCAAAATATCAAATTTCACGAAAAAGCCAAAGAAACCTCAAAAAGATATCCATTATGCATTATAAAAAGGTCTTATGTGGATCAAAAAGGGTTTCTATTATATCGCATCAGTGACGAACGGTTTAGGCATATCACATTTTAAAAATATACCTTTTTCTAAAGGTAAAAAATTGATAATAGTGCCAACACAAGAAGAGGGTTTAAAAGAACTTCGAAAACATAATATGATAATAAAGTTCTTCGGGTCTAAGTTACAAAAGAAACTTTTGAATAAGCAATCCCATATGAAAAACACAGTAAGGCAATTTTTGGATGATCTGGGGACCGATTTCAACAAAAAAAAAACACTTTCGAAACAAATATTTTTCAGTGAAATGAAACTCTGGGGTCCTTCTACACTAATTTTTATTTTAACTTATTGCTTGAATTTTTTAAGGACCCAACATAATTCGCATATATTTTTTTTAAGTTTCCATTAAGAATGTGGAGAAATGAAAAAAAGGAAAAATACTCTGCCAATCTATGGGCACCTAAGCTCACACTAAGTACTGTAGTTATAGTGTACGTGTGAGCTAATATAACTACTGAAATATATTTTATTCAACTTCAAACTCAATTACCTTTCGTTTGATACCACACAAGCCATGTTTTGCCCTAAACTCTAATTTTTAAAATCTACCCCCACCCTTTTTTTAAAAACTAAAATGTATTTTGTTTAACTCCAGACTCATTTACCATTTGTTTGATATCATACACGCCATATTTTCACTTAAACTCTAATTTTTGACATCTACCCCCACCCTTTTTTTTTAAATAACTTAAAATTCATTTTGTTTAACTCCAGACTTAATTACCTTTCGTTTGATATCACACACGCCATATTTTCACATATACTCTTATTTTTGAAATCTACCCCCACCCTTTTATGTGACCTGCGTTCGGTGGATTTCGTTCATTTTTTAATGGGACCACCACGGCCCAAGACTCAGCCTAGGTACCAAATTTCATTTAAATCGGACAAGCGGTTTTTGAGTTATGCGGGTTGGTCGTTACAGACAGACATACAGACAGACAGACAGACAGACATACAGACAGACAGACAGACAGACAGACAGACAGACAGACAGCAAGACAAAAAAGTTTCAAAATCATCTGAAACGCAAAGATATATAAAATTTTTTTAAATCGGAGCAACTTTTTTTTTCTCGAAAAAATTAGGATCACCACAGCTCACACTACTATAGTATAGTAGTAGTGTGAGCTAAAACTATATCACATAGCGCAAAATACTTGGTTATGCACCTACATCACTAACTCTAAAAAAAGAACTGAGGTTTTGTCTTAAATCTTAAAAAAGATAGAAATTCTCAATTACCTCTAAAGATGCAAACATAGGTTTAAAAAAACTTGTTGGGTGCTTAAAAAATCCAAGAAATAGACTAAAATAAAAATTAGTGGCGAAGACTCCAAAGTTTCGTTTGACTAAACCTATCACTTCACTGTAAGATGGACTATTTCCTCAACTCAAACATTTTTCAATAGGTAGTGATGTACTAGTAGATTCAATTAACTAAATCAAGGTATAGTTTTTGCAAAGTCACTTGAATAACTCCTAATACGGGGTTCTATCGATTTCTTGAAATTTTTCTTCATTCTGCCCTTTAAAAGTTATCCAAATTCATACAAAATCTTCTTGGTATAATATCAACCGCCTTAAAATTTCACTTTCGGCGTATTGACGCCACTTTTACTGAAAATGTAATGAACAAAGCGATCAACTTTGAAAATATGCACATTGGCGATAGTTATTTTTGAAACGTAATGAAAACTTCGGTCAACTTTTAGGAAATATGTCCAACCGGTGTGAATCAATATGGCGTGATTACCGATAAGAAAATAGCCGACTCACTTTTGGAAATGAAATTTTGAAAATATATAGAAATTTGGAATTTTTGTAGGAAATTGGTGAACTAGGTAGTTGGAAAAACTATTATTTGGGTGGAAGGACCATTAAATGTGCGTGCAAGTACTGAAAAATAATGGAATTTCCTTCGACAGGTCGCCGGTTTGGCTTTACAAGCACATTTAATGTTAATTATCGGTATTGACGATTGTAAATGGAAAGTTACGATACATATGGAATTTTATATGAAAAGGCACCTACCTCGGACTCTCTTGCCGCTCCAGTCAACGTTTCAACGTCCAGTTTTTCACCTCAAAATTCACTTTTTTGGGAACGTGATTTTTCTAGTGTCTTGTTGTGACGGTGGTTGTTTGCGCACTCATCGCGGCGCTGCTTGTCCTCGCACGTGTGCGGTGCCGTGAAAACCCATATGCATATTTAAGAGCGCGAAAATTTAAATTATTTTAAACGCGCAGAAAAGGAAAAGAAAATGAAAAATAGGAAATTCATTGCTTGCACCAACACTACCAACAGAGAAAAGGCGCAGCTCTTTGCGGTCCGACCACAAAATATTCGTTTTCCGAGCGACCAAGCCCAGGTGGATGGACGGTACCTGATTGGCAGGCTTCTCGGGACCCCTTTAGTCGGCAGTATGCAGAGTTAGAAAATAAATCAGTGTCGTTTTTGTAGGTGTAAGAATAGGGAGTTTTAATATCTACTTGTATTTTTTTAGTTTACGCCATAATTAAATGAAATAATGTTCATGAGTATATCTACCGCCGCCCATGTCACTTTCTATAAAAGATATGCCGATGGTCGGCTTTTATCTTTGTTCAACTGACTTTGCAAAAACTATACCTAATTATTACCTGAATCCTGCATTTAGGTCAAACATTGAACTATGTACATAGGGTAGATAGGTGCGTTTCTACAAACATTGAGTGATGGTGTTGGAGGGGAAAGGGAGAGGGAACTAGTAAAATGGTGTTGAAAAAATCTTAAAGCGTTTGCAGAAATCATTTTTTAAATCGCTCTATGTTTGTGAAAGTTATAGTGACAACTATTACTAGTAAGGGGGCGGTGACGAAAGTAAAACAAGTAAAATGGTTTTGGAAAAAATCTTAAAGCATGTGCAGAAATTTTTTTTAAATTCGCCCTATGATTGCTAAAATTATGCGAATATGGATGAGGGTGGGGGGGATGACAATAGCGGAGGTTGGTGGGAGCAGGGAGGACTACAAAGGAATTACAGCAAATTAGGGGATATTTACAATGGGTGATCAAAAGAATTTCAATAAAATCGGCTGAAATTTATGTAATTTGTATGCCTTAAAGCCTACATCATGTGACAAAATGGCGTCTGAAGACCGCCATGTTGACTACTGCTTAAAAAAATATAGCCTATAGCACCTTAGGGATCAGTAACAATTCAACGACACCTTTTTGTCAAAATCGGTTCAGCCGTTTAGCCTCTAGCGTGACACAAACATACATATTTACATACTTACATACATACATATCCCAATCTTCCTTTTGCCGTGCTGCAATTGGGTAAAAAAATATTGTTAAAACTGAGTAACATATTCAAATGATAAAGAAATATATGTAAAAATAAACAAACAAGGCAAAGAACCAAAGAAAAATGACGCACTACCTATCGACATTGTCAAAATTGTCAACTTCATGCACTATTCCAAGCTAAAAAGCATCTTAATATTTTTTCTTGTTGGCTTCTTAAAACTTAGTTAAGTATGACACTGTGCAAGTTACTTCCACTTAATAGTTCATATCATTGTTAGAGATCTGAGCCCTGAAGGGGAGAAAAACTAGAGATATCCCAAAAAAAATAACCCCAAAATTAAATTCGCCCCGCCTGGGAAAACAGAGTCTATTAAACTAAAAAACAAAGGAAAAAATCGGCAACACGCTAGAAGTTTACCTTCTGTAACTCTGCAGCAGTCCCAAAATTTCACTGGCTGCACCGCCCCTCCTTGAGACTGGAATTTCGGTCTTCAACCCGAAAACACGTGTGTCTTCTTTTAGTTTTTTGGCGGAAGTGATTTCTTCATTCCCCTGTCACACACAGGGTGGCGCTTCAAACTCCCAGCGTGAGCAAAAAACGCGCATGATTTTAACAAAATGATCAGGTGATCAAAAATAAAATAACTTTCAACAAAGAGAGAAATTATCACCTGATCGGAATTTTTCCCAAACAGGACATTCTTTTTTTGAAGGTTTTTGCAGAAAGCCCAAAAATATCAAAACAAACTTTAAGGTTAGGTTTTCCAAAAAATTCAAAATAAAACAATAAAGAAAAAATAACTGGCAGCATTAAACATTGTTTTTGAGACAACTTCTTACAACTTTTTTTCGTTGGCCTATGTTAATTGTTATGGTAAACAGCTGATAAATGTCAAAAAGTAATCTCAAAAATTGTGATATGGAGTTTAAGTGTTAGATTAAGATAAGTTTTAACTTAGTTTAGTTTTATATCCAATTGTCAGGTGAGAAAATGGCCCCTAATAACCCATTGTTATTGCTAAGGACACTCATCGTAAAGGCAAGCTTTACGATAAGTGCCCTTATTTATTGAGGAGTAGGGTTTTATAATTTGTTTAGTTTTAAGGTCACTGTATTTTGATGCTTTTGTTTTTTTTTATTTAATTTTATGTCATATGTCATATCTGTTATTGGCCCGCTCTGAAACCATGCACCCTCCAAAGTTTCCTGGCAAAATCCTCACGCTCTCCAATATTTATTTATTTTATCTTTGTACGTATTTTACCCTCTCGACTAACGCCAAATCTATTCTGCGTGCGTGAGCCTAATACGAAAAGAGTTTTTTTTAAGACGTTTTGTTTTTTGATAGACACGAACAAGGGGATAACTCGCTGGTTTATGAGAATGGGGCGCTGTGGCAAATAGCAATCGTATTATCGCAAAAATTCAAACACAATAAAATATTATACAGCATGGTTAAAAGCTATAAGATTCATAGATGATGTGATATAATTCACATTGTATATTTGTTTATGTTATATTTTGATTGTTTGAAGTATTCATTAAGAAGTTGTCATTAAATTGATATAAAGAATAAATTATTCTCAATCCATTAAAATAAGAATATCACATGGCGCAGTCGGTAATTTGAATCAAATCAAACTTAAAAATGGCTGGAAAGCGCAACAGAAGATCTACTAGAATTCAAGACATCTCCGAAACGTCCCAAGATGGTACAAATAGGGAAATTAAAGATGCAATGGCAAACTTAGAAAATCGAATAGAAAGTCGAATGGATACACGATTTTCAGAGCTCAGGGACATAATTCAAGATATGTTTCTACAGAATACTACACCTAATAAGGAAAATGTAGATAATTTAGATATAAACATTGATGAAACACAGCCATGTTCCTCATCACAAAATTTAAATTTAAAACCAGGAATTCCCGTTCCAGAAAAGCTTATTGAAAGTCTAAGTTATAGTCAGTTTAAAGATTGGAGGCTTAAAGTTGAAGGTTACATGATATTACAAAATTTAGACCTAAAATCATCTGGCCACGTATCGATATTACTTTCCACCTTTTTAAGCCAAGATACATTGGATATAGCAAGATTAGTATTAAAAATTCAAAATTTTAATAACGTACGATCGATCGAAAGAGATTGAATGATGTAAAAAGCTTGAAGGGGAAGATGATGTGATATAATTCACATTGTATATTTGTTTATGTTATATTTTGATTGTTTGAAGTATTCATTAAGAAGTTGTCATTAAATTGATATAAAGAATAAATTATTCTCAATCCATTAAAATAAGAATATCACAATAGACTGCTTCCTGCGAGTCCCATTTTCGATGGGATTAAATGGGAAACTCGGTTATTATTAAAGATATTGATTTTCTGACTACACCTTACTCTCTTTTTCGAGCTCTTAAAAACGGTGTAATCAGATTTTTGCTATACCCCGTAGTTTTGCTAATACAGGGAGTTTTTAAAAAAATGGCATTTTTAATAATCCCTTTTATCTCGTCTATTTTGCAAGATATTTTTATTCTGTAAAAATCCTTTTTATGGCAGACCTGGATTTTTTTTATTATTATTTTGATTGGTTTTATGCTATTGTTATCACAAAATAATAAAAAATAATATTTTTTTGTTTTCAGGTAAAAAAAACATATTTAATATTTTAAAAAATTATTTTAGTCCGAACCTGGAAATTTTCAACACAAATATAAATTAAAAATTGCTAGTTAAACGATTTTTAGTTTAAATGTTTTGAAACTTAGCAAATTAAAATGGTTTACTTTACTTTAAAGATTTATTTGAAACAAAGTCTACGACAAAAACAAAAAAAGTTATGAATTACAAAAAATAATAACTAATTTTATTTAATAATATAAATGTTTAAACTGATTGCGATTATGTGTAAGACATTGTTGGCATTTTTGAGTAATTTTTCTTAGCGCATAAAAATATTTCTGCCGTTTAGATATTGGGATTTTGTTGCTTGAATAAAGCAGTCAAACTTATCACATTTTTCAAAATCTGGATATGGTTGATTTCTAGCCATTTTAAAATAATTTTGAGTAAGTCATTAACAAAAATGACAAATAAAATTACAATGTCAATTCCACGCTTTTGTTTTTCCATGTTGAAGTAAATTTCATGAGTTGCTGTGCTATCAAATAATTACTAGGATATTTTTTGTAACTTTTTAATATTTTTCAATTTATTTATAAATCTTTTAATTAACGTTTCAAAACAGATAAACTAAAAATCGTTTAACGAGTGTGTATGTCTTGCAGTTTTTAATTTATATTTACGTTGGAAATTTCCAGGTTCGGACTAAAACTTAATATTAAATATTTTATTTAAATTAAAAAAAATATTAAAGTTTTATCATTTTAAGATAATAATAGCATGATATCAATTAAAATATTAATTAAAAAAATCCAAGTCCGTATTAAATTGTTTTATGATAAATATCTTAAAAACTAAACAATATTTAAAAAAGTTGACAACGTCATTATGTTGCTCTAAAAAAGTTGCCATGTAAAGGTTTTTACAGAATAAAAATATTTCGAAAAATAAGAGAGATACAAGGAATTATTAAAAATCCAATTTTTTCAAAAACTCCCTGTATTAGCGAAACCACGGAGTATAGCGAAAATCTGATTACACCATTTTTAAGAGCTCAAAAAAAGAGCACGGTGAGGTGCAATCAGAAAATCGATATCTTTAATAATAAACGAGTTTCTCTCAGTATTTTAAAGCAGAAATGTTTTTTTATCAATGTGTAGCATACCGTTAGAAAGGTAATCAACTAAAGAAGTTTTTAAAAGAAAATAAAATTCTCAATTTTCGATACTTTTTTTGATTTTTAATTTTGAAATTGATTTTCTTTCACAAAATCACTAAAGTTCTTCAATAAAAAACCTCGTATGTCCCTTTGGTACATCAATTTTAACAAATCTATTAATTAGTTGAAAAAGCATAAGATTACAGAATTATTTTGAAAAAATGGTGCTTCTCCAGACATTAATAAAAAGCTTACGAGGGTTTAAAAGTGGGATTTTGGATAATTTGAGAAAAGAAATTAAAAATTCATATCTCTTTCGCCGTGACTCTTAGGACCTAAGTTCCAAGGTTGAAAATGTAGCAAATGACCCCAATATCCCAAAAAATTTTGACGGTTCATGTGCCGAACACCCTGTATGGTTTCGTATTTTCATGAATCAGGTTATTGGGTAATTTTGTACCCAACTGCGACTAGTAGTTACAAGTAAATTTAGCAGTTAGGTGTTTTTTGTATTTAAAAATATTTTATTTTCAACCTTTAGGTTTAATTTTGAGTGGAAGGAACGTCTGTCTCTTTTGCCCCGCTGGCTCTTCTCCTATTTTTACTTTTTAGCTCCTTTAAATAATAAGTGACACTATAATTCTAAACCTAAAATGCAAAAATTGCTTATTTAGGATGATTTTAAGTGGACCTGTCCAAAAAGTCCCTCATAAATAAATTCAACAAAATTATTTTGTTTGGCAACTAAAGGGGTGGGGGCCGACCCGTGTATGTCTATTTATACTGCTTGTAGCTGTTTCAGATACTCATTAACAATGAAAAGCTATTTCAAGGGTTCTCTTAGGCCAATATAACCCTTGCCTTTGCCTTACCCTTGATATTGGATGGACATGAACTAAAGTATACAACTCTCCTAATAAAGAACGCATTTATTTTCTTATTTCTAATATTAATATTACCTATTATAGGATAAGAAAACAAAAAGAAGTTTTAAAATAATATTGTTAAAAATTTGAGGAAATTTTTTTTTTGGGGTTTTGCTCAAAAGTATGATTTATATAGGTATGTGATTTAAGGTTTTAGTGACTTATGGAATAAAACCTGACTTTATTCTAGACTCTCTCTTAAAATTGACATACCAAAACCAAATTTAATAATAAAGACGCTAACTTTCATTTAATAAATACCGACACTAATAAATCCGGTTTTTAAATACACAAAGGCCAAATTTTGAAGCAGAGCAGCTGCTTTTTATATGTAAATATGTCACTATAGGGTCGATTTTAAAATAAGATCAGGTTTTATTCCAATAAGTCCCTATTATCTCAAAATTATTTTGTTAGAGTTAGTGGAATTTGTTAAGAATTATATAATAATTTTTTTTTTAAACACACCCCCCGTACTGCAGTAGGGTAAAAATATAAACATTTTCTTTAAAAAAATGTCCTAAAAATTATAAATAAATAAAGAGAGTTGCCCACCTCTGCCTTTGGTGCCAAACATCAATCAGAATATATCGATGTCCTCTACCTTACTCGAACGGGTTGCATAAGAATCTAAATATACAGTGGTAAAGTTCTGTCATTTCAAAATGCCGCACAAAAAACTGGCGCGTGCCACCCTAATCATAAGAACCATTTTGGGATATGCAGGAGTCTGTGCAAAAATTTAAAATTTATTTTCAAATTTTAGGAAGAATTTCTGTGTTTTAAGCACGGCTAGGTATACATCATTCTTTAAAGTTAAAGTTTTGAACATACCTTATACCATTCTATAAGTACCTAATTCCTTCTCGAAATATAACAAAGGCTTTCCAAAGGTACCACCTGCATTCTTTAATACAGGGTCAAACTCATTTTAAAATTGTTAGCGGTTGTTTATATTACGGATTTGAATTCATTTCATTATTATAGTGACATTTTCATTATTATTGTGAATAATAACAATTATAAACGTGTATATCTTAGTTTGTTTTTATAAGTGAGGACCTAGTAAGTGATATTAATATGGCGTTTTGGCGGCCATTTGAAACACCACAAACAAATTTTTGGAGACCATTTGAGGTCCAACGGGGAGAAGAAGTGGTGGTATCATTAGAGTCCGCGGTTTTACAGAAACCAAACCTTAACCCTAAAAAATAAATGGATCTATGACGGAACTGACACCTTCCTGGCTCTAATATTATGATAATATATTAACCTTGAAAACAGTTTTTTTAAATATCTCAGAAACTAAGGCTCTTACGAAGTTTTTGGTAATAACACGAATTATTGAAGACAATATAGTCTACTACATTTTGAAAACAGTGTATTAAGACGATGCTCCATTAAAAAGTTAGCATTTTTTAAAGTTTTTAATTGTCAAAAACTGTCATTCACATTAATGGATTTTGATCAAAATCTAATAAGCTCGTAAGAGTATCGAACACATATATATATATATATATATATATATATATATATATATATATATATAATATACACACACGCAGATAGACATCACGACGATATTGCTAGGATAGATCAAACTACATCCAAATAACACATTTTTGGCGTTATCTCAAATCGTCGAAAATAATACCTTCTCTCTAGCCAGTGCTACGCGGGCTAGGAAGGTAAAAATATCCAAAGGGCAAGGCAAAATTTTTACATTGTACGAGGAAAACTCAAGATATTATTTTTGATATGTATACGCAACTCTCAGTAGAAAATTACGGAAATCGTTCCAGAATATACGATATATAGTACCTATCTATTAATGATTATTATACGCAATAAGCAGCAACGTTTATTAAACGTTTTATTTTACTTGACTATATACTATAAATAGTTCCCAGTCCGGTCCATATTATCTTTTATTTGTTTAGGATTCCTTAATGGGTTTCACACTTCAAATTTTATTATGGTTTTTTTGGCGGCTTTTTGAAATAAAAGGACTATAAGAGCATTACTCAATAAAACTATAATAGTACGCCATAACAGATCCACAAGTGGCCACGAGAGAAGGACTAAATGACCCACTCATATCTGGATCATCATGATGATGTTTTAAGTAAGTATGGCCTACTCCATCAGGATCTAAATGATCACAGATACTTGAGTTTTGAAGAGGTTGACCGGAATCGATGTCAAAGGGTATAGAGTAACAGGAGTGGCAGGTGACAGCTCCCTTAAATTTCCGAAGCTGAAGGCCACTTTTACTTTGTATTTCGATTTGCAACTTTAGTTTTAGACCCCTAAAATTAAGATGAAACTTTCCAAAACTCTTAAAGTATTATACTTATAGGTGGTACTCATTTTTCATGATGATCTCAAGGCAATCAAACGTTATTTTGTGGTAATCGTTATAATCGGTTATAACTATAAAATCAGGCAACACGTTAGAGTTTTTTTAAACGAATTAAGCAGAGTTTTCAATAGAACAACTAATATCTTATTACATAAACTGAAATCGTATGGTGTTGGGGATCCCTTATATATCTGGTGTTCTAGTTATTTAAAAAACCATAAACAGAGAGTGAAAATGAATAAACTTATATCATACGAAATTGAAGCAACATCAGGAGTACCCCAGGGATCGCATTTAGCTCCTTTCTTTTTCTCATTATTTACAAATGACATTCCCAAACTATTTAGATTTTCTTCTTCCTTACAATTGGCTGATGCTTTAAAAATATTTAAAAGAATTTACGCGACTGTAAAGAACTACAAAAGGATATTTGCATTTTATATACCTGGTGTCAAAAAAATAAAATGGAAATAAATTTTAGCAAATGCCACCTTATAACGTTTTCTAGAAAAATAAACAAAATTAAATTCTTTTATAACATTAACAATATTGAAATATCCAGAGTTTACCTTATAAATGATCTGGGGGTGCTTTTTGATTAAGAGTTTCGTTTCGTGGATCATATAAATAATGTTATAACAAAAGCGTTCAAAATGTCAGGGTTTGTTATTCGGTCAAATAGTGAATTTAAGAATCTTGAGGTTTTAAAAATATTATATTTCTCATTAATTAGAAGCCAGCTTGTATATTGCTGCATGATCTGGTCACCCTATTATGACATTCACAGTAATAGGTTTGCTGTTTAAATTAGGCACAGACAAAAAACTGTACAATTATGAAGAACGCTTAAAAATCATTGGAATAGATAGTCTTAGCCAACGAAATTAACTGTCCCAAATTACTATCGCTTCTAAACTTGTTTGCACCCTAACGTCAAAACAGGGGCACCAGATTATTTTACTTGAACTCTTAAATAAAACAGACATAGGGAAAAAAAGTATCGATAATAAAATAATGCCACTTTTTAATAAATACATACAATCATTTATCGATATTGATATATTTACCTGCAGCAATTCATCCCTTAAGCGTTGATAAAGATTGATAAAATTATGTGATAAATGCCACTAACCGATATTGATATGTTATTTTGATATAGTGAATATGTTATTTTTCTGTAACGACTTTTGACAAATTATTTTTTTGTTATTTTTACTGTAGATCTTAGCTTTTTAGAGTAATTAAGGAATGTTCTACTAGGGGGCAACCCCGTTATTGTACCTAAAATAAATAAATAAATGAATAATTATTATTTAAATAAACAAAATAACGAGAACAACAAACAAAATGTCTATCTATAATATTAAAAAAACGCTGCACTGGTGCACCACTGGCGCAATTTTTCGTTTTCTTAAGGAAAGGTTTAATTTTGCCTGATGCTCTTTGTCGAACACAGGGGTCTTTATCGTGCTAGCGCCAACTACGCTCTTAACTCGGGACCACCAGTTTAACGTGACTTCCGAACCGCGGCCTTTTATTAATCATCATCTTCCACCACCTTATCATTATAAAGCGAAGGCACGCCCCCTGAACCAATCAGGGCCACATGAAGTGTTTTGTATTCTATTGAGCAAGTGTCAAACCCAGTATTGCAAGTCGGTTGCTATTTAAGATGCACTGTTACAATCTTTTGACAGCCGCAAACCAGTGTCAGTGGACCACAAGTGGCGCATTAAATTTTTCAAAAGAATTAGCTAAAAATTACTACTACTACTATGTCGGTTTAGAACGTTTTTCTACGTTGTCCGACGCCTATTCTCCACCTCCTTCGATCCTGACAATCATCTTCTGTCAGATTCTTTTGACTCATTGATCTTTGGATTGACTGTTGCCATTCTAGTTTAGGACGTCCTCTTTTTCTGCGCCCTACTGGTTGCCACTCTAGGACCTGTTTTGGTAATCTTTCGTCGTTCATCCGTTGTACATGGCCGTACCATATCAATTGCCTTTTAGCGATGTCATCCGTTATGCTTCCCTCGATTCCCATTCTTTCTTTTATGATCTCATTTCTTATGTGATCTAATCTAGATATTCTCATTGATCTTCTTATTGCATCCATTTCGACACTTTCCATTTTTATTTTGTATTTTTCTGTTACGCGATAAGTCTCTATTCCATATAATAGCGTGCTTTTTACCATTGTTTCATATGTGTTAAATTTTACATTCTTTCTTATCTCTCTGCTCCATAAAATACTGTTAAGACATCCAATAACCTTTTTTGCTTTTACTATTCTTTTTTCCAATTCTTTACAGTCTGTTCCTGTCTTATCAAATGTGACACCCAAGCATACATACACATTGCATGGAGATATTGTTTGTCCATTGTCTAGTTTTAACTCACTGGATTCGTTTCCAATACATAAGTACTGTGTCTTGTCCACGTTCACTGTTAGTCCCCACTTTTGGTATTCTTCCGTTAACTTTCTAATTATATACGCCATGTCTTCTTTATCATTAGCAACAATTACTTGGTCGTCAGCAAACTGTAGTGTGTATATAGTAAATCAGTCGTTAAGTTGTATTCCCATGCCGTGCACTTTACGTTTCCAGTATTTTAGAGCCACTGCGATATATACTTTAAAAAGAGTTGGAGAGTTACAACATCCCTGTCTTAAGCCTTTTGTTACCAGGAATTCTTTTGAAAGTCGATTTCCAATTTTAATTTTAGATTTTGACCCTTTGTATAGTTCTTTTATCGCTTTTATGTATGTATGATTGATATTAGTTTGTTCCAACACCGTCCATAATTTTTCTACTGGAACGGTATCATATGCTTTTTGTAGGTCCACAAAGGTAACATGAGTCTCTATATTTCTGGCGCTTCTTTTCTCAATTACTTGTTTCAGACAAAAAACATTATCACTACAAGATCTGCCTGCACGAAAGTCACTTTGCTCTTCTTCTTCTTGTTCATGAAAATCATTCTCTATTAGATCTCTAAGAATCCTACCGTACGATCTACTTAGAGTGCTGGTGACTGAAATTCCTCTGTAATTGTTACAATCCAGCTTGTTTCCTTTTTTATGTATTGAGGATATGAATGCAATTTTCCAATCATTAGGTACTGGATGTCCGTTTATGCATTGATTGATAATATATGTGAGATTTTCGAGTAGTTTCTCTGATCCATATTTGAGCATTTCAGCATATATTCCCCCAGGTCCGCTAGCTTTTCCGGATTTAAGCTTTTTTATACTATTCTTTATCATTTCTTTTTCGATGATTACTTCCTCTCCATGTACTTCTATGTCTCTCCTCGGAGAGGCTGTTAGATATTCGGGTCTCGTCTCCTGCAGCAGTCCCTTGTAGTGTTCTGTCCATTGTTCTGGTTTGATGATCTGGATGTTTACTTTTTCTTTTGTTGGGTTTTTTACTGTAGAAATTTCCATACTTCAGAGCTCTGCCTACCTCCTACGTGTATATTTATATCGTGGCATTTGCGCTCAAACATTTCATTAAAAATTAACCGGACCAAAAAATAAAACAGCCTACTAATTCACTATTTGGTTTTGTGATTCGTTAAATAATTAGTATACTGTGGATTCGTGCTATATTGACACATATTTAGCTGTTATTTAACATCCAACTGACCTTATTTAGCAATAAAGGAAGTTTGACAGTCAAAGGTAATGGATGGATATTTAAACATAAAAGAAAGGGCATAAAAAACAAGCGAATAGAGACCCTTTTGTTCACTGAATAAAAAATTCAAAAATATATTGAGTATATCCACCCCTTGCCTTTGTGTTAGTTATGTCGGTTGTGTAGCGGTAAATAAAATATCGAAAAGGGATTTTGTAGTAATATCCTACGTTCACATGTAGAACTCAATATGATTTCAATACGATTTGCTTTCAAGCCAATTTCAAAAACGCAAATCCAATTGCGTATTGAATCTTTTTGGCGAAGCCCACGTTTAATATAGTTCTTTTGAGAATGAATTGGAATTATAGCAGAATTACCCGCATAGCACAAAAATCAAATCAACGTTAAATTAACGTGAACAAAAATAACAAAGTTTTTTTTTACTTGAAAACAACCGCATACCAATATTTATTTTGTTTAATCTACATGCTTAAAGATAAATTAAAAACAAAGAGAAATCAAGCTATAAAAATGTACTTTTTGCCGGAGTTTCTGGTGCTGTGTATATAACGTGTTTTTTACCCTCGTTATTTTCATGTACCAAATTCACACTTGAAAAGTCCTCCACAACATGTTCTAAAACGCCACTAGATTAAAACTTCACAAACCTACTAACTTTCTGCGTCATTTTTGGTCACGTTTTTTTTAACAACATTTTTTTAACTTAAAAGAGACTCGAAAGAAAGTTATAAAAGTTCACTAGTTTAAGACTACAACACTTCAAGACAATTTTAAAGATGGCGCTCAAGGCAATAAAAAATATCTATATATCTATCTATATACATTATTTTTTTAGCTCACACATATACTATACTATAGTAGTGTGAGCTATGGTGATCCTAATTTTTTTGAGAAAAAAAAAGTTGCTCCGATTTCAAAATTTTTTATATATCTTTGCGTTTCAGATGATTTTGAAACTTTTTTGTTGCGCCGTCTGTCTGTCTGTCTGTCTGTCTGTCTGTCTGTATATCTGTCTGTCTGTATGTCTGTAACGACCAACGCGCATAACTCAAAAACCGCTTGGCCGATTTTAATGAAATTTAGTACCTAGGCTGGGTTTTGGGCCGAGATGGTCCCATTTAAAAATGAACAAAATATACCGAGCACAAACCAAATAAAAGGGTGGGGGTAGATTTCAAAAATTAGAGTTTATGGGAAAATATGGCGTGTGTGACATCAAACGAAAGGTAATTGAGTCTGGAGTTCAAAAAAATACATTTTAATTTATTTAAAAAAAAAGGGTGGGGGTATATTTCGAAAATTAGAGTTTAAGTGAAAATATGGCGTGTGTGATATCAAACGAAAGGTAATTGAGTCTGGAGTTTAACAAAATACATTTTAGTTTTTGTTTTTTTATGGGTGGGAGTAGATTTCAAAAATTTGAGTTTAAGTCAAAACATGGCTTGTGTGGTATCAAACAAAAGGTAATTTAGTCCAGAGTTGAATAAAATATATTTTAGTTTTTAGTTATATTAGCTCACACGTACACTATAACTATAGTACCTAGTGTGAGCTTAGGGGCCCATATATTGGCAGAGTATTTTTAAAAGCTAAACAAGATTTTTTAACAGTAAACACTTTCACAGAATTGTAATGTCTCTTTATCAGGTTAATAACATATGCGTCGTGATCGTGGATCAGGGATCATTCCTTAACAGGTTTTTGGAGTTTAGAGGCCCAAGCACTGCCTAATTTCGTCAAGGTGAAAAATCCCGACAATAGGTGGCGCTGCTGCTAGTAAAATCTCAAAAATATTCGGTAGAAAAGCAATGCAAGTCGCGTTTTAAAATTCGTGTAGAAAAGGCGTGAATCTAATGTGATTTTAACGTTGATAAAAATCACGTGAAACTAACGTAAAAGCATTGCTGTTTTAATTTGATAATGGTTATTAAAACGCAGTTTTTAGCAACGTTATTTTTTATAACGTTAATGAATGACCTATTAAGCTTGTTTTTATATATGAAATAAACGTTTTTTTCGGGCAGCTTTTAAAAGCAACGTTTTTTTTTATCACGTCTTTTTTACGTGTTAAACACGTGATTGTGCTATGTGGGTAATGGATTGGATTTGACCAAAGTTAGAATATCAAATCCAAATTGGCCGCTGTCCCGCTTTTGTTTCAGTTTGACTTGTTCTCTGGATTTTTTTATTTTTGTTATTTTTATTCAGAATCTTAAAACATTACTTTTTCATTTGGGTTGTGAAAGTCTGAGATTTTCTTTTTTTTCCAAGAAGAACACAACTAACAACTGATATCTCCGCCATTTTCACAAGAACGCAATAAAATCAAAGTTTACGTTTCGTTTCGTCAAGCACCCCCCGGTAGGCAATTTTCTTTCCTCAGGGAGGATTTAATTTATAATATAAATAATAATGTCTATTTTTTGCCACATTTTTATTATGTTCGGTAATGTTTTGCCTATAGGCACTATTTAGTTGGAACCTAATATCAGTTTTGCCTAGTGGATTGTTCATAATAAGACAAATAAAGCAAAAAAAAAGCATTTCGTTTTTCACAAACGCACAACCATTTTTCAGCATCATTTTTTATTACTTGTCTATGTGGCCCTAAAGATTTTATTTGTAATCGAAGTTCATGTCAACGTATTTAAATTTGCACAGTTAATTATGTAATCGACGGTATTTATTTCCATTTTATAAACAAACGATAACAAAAACAATGATAAGCGACCGGCAATGCTACTACTTTACTACTACCCCAAATTAAAACAAACTCAAACATTTTCACTAAGGAAAGAACCGGTATCGTGTAGCAGGGCAACGGACGTTTTCGCACGATGATGATGGCTGACTTCAACTAAAACACACATACCTCCCGCCCCCGCTCGAAAACATGCATTTATACCCCGCTGAAAAACGGGTAAAATTGAAACCTTGCTACACGCGGCGCTGCCGGCTTGTAATTATTTACGCTAAAAAAGTTCACCCAATTAATCGCTTGATGTTAACCACAGATAAAAAAAAGAACTAGACAATCATGTCGTAAAGGAAGATTTAACTTTTTTAAATAAATCAACTGAACTGAACCAATCAGGGCCACTAACAATACCATAACGACAACAAAGTGCCAAAAAGACTTTCCAAAGGGTCTTTAAAAACATTTTTCAAACTTTTTTAACACAGATTTTACCTGGACCAAGAATACAAAAATTTCATATTAGCCTGCGGTAGGAAAAAATTTAATTAACAAGAAAAAAACCAATCTCCAAACCTCACAGCTGATTCCAGTTAACCAATTTAAACACACTAATTGATATCGAGCAAATGTAAATAAATTGGTAATTTTTTAAGTCACAAGCTTTTATAAAATGCACTAAAAATTAAAAAATAATTTTCTATCATTTTAATATTATCATAATAATAAAAGCGATGGCCGACTGATGGAAATTTTGACGATGTTGGCACGATAAGATATCCGTATCAATTAAATATCACTATTTGCAAGAATCATTCTAGCAGAAAAATGCAGAGGTACCAAACCCACCCAACCCGACCCAAGATACCCCAGCATTTTTCTGACATAGGTATGGCAATGGCAAAACATTGCGGCACATCAAACATATCTTTGATGACCTGCTATGTTAATATTCTTTAAGTGTTTAGATCATAAATTTAAATTAACTTATGCTTTGATTTGCGGCCATCGCTTTTATTATTATGATAATATTAGAAAATTATTTTTTAATTTTTAGTGCATTTTATAAAAGCACTTAAAAATTTTTTTTTACCAATTTATTTTTAACTTTTAAGTCTCAGCTATCTATTCTATTAAATGAAAATATTTGTTCAATAACAGAATAGAAAAGTTTATTCTAGATTATAATGAAATCGCTGATCGTGAGTTGTTTGGAAACTCATTTTTCTATTGGGGGAAGGAGAGGGTGGGGGTAGAGATAGAAATATATTTTTTGTTTGGGCTGTATTGCCATCGGACCTTTATGCATATACCAAATTTTATAAAAGTCATTTGAAGTGAAGTCTGTCAAAAACGCATTTTTTATGGAAGGGGGTGGGGGGTAGGGGTGGGAGGACATTTTTTCATTATTGTTGTATTGTCATCGGACCACTATATGTATACCAAATTTCATCCAAATCGGATAATGGGAAGGGTGTCAAAAACGCATTTTCTATGGAAGGGGGTGGGGGTAGGGGTGGGAGGATATATTTTTTTTAAATGTTATATTGTCATCGGACCACTATGTGAATACCAAATTTCATCCAAATCGGATAATGGGAAGTGGGTCAAAAACATCTGAAGCTAAATAAAAGCTTGTAATGTAATAAAAGCTTGTAAAAATGAAATCGCTTTATCAAAACCGAAAAGTAAGTGGTATTGAAATCACATTCAGTTCTATATAGAAACTTAGTAAAAATATCGAAAAGGGATTTTATAGTAAGATCAGAGATAAAGGAAAACGCTAGGCTGGAAAGGTGCTTGTGAATATATGAACCTTTAAAAAATACGACTTGTACGAGCAACGGAAATGGAAAAATTCGGCGTATATTCCAGCGAAGTTGGAAAAAACTTAATTCTGGATGCAAAATTGTGAACATGGTTTATGTACACAAACATTTTAATGCGAAACCGAACGCTTATTATTGATTATTGGTGAGGTGAAGTAAGGTGAGCGCTGACCCAATCTCAAGACGCTCATTCTTGACGGCCCGTGACGTCAAAGGCGGATGCCAGAGGTGCTTCTCGGGGAGGGGTACTATCGGTGACATTCTCTGTTGGCAAAAAACGGCTACAAATTCAAGATAATTTAAAAGTGGTTGTAATTTCGATGATAATAACACTAGACACTTTCATGCGCCGCAAGCAAAAATTTTGAATTTTTATTAGCAAAAACCTTACTTTTTGCTAAACAATTTTTTTACTTTTGTTTACTTTTCTTACCTAATTTTGTGATGCTTCATTTAAATCAGTGCATACAAATTTGTTGTTCTTTAACTATACCATCTTTTCCACACACCTAGTGTATATTCCTATCCAAATATGTATTCACTATCATTATTAATAACTGTGCTTTTAATTTACCATGTTTGTTTCTACAAAAGGTAAATATTTTAACGAAAATTGCAGAAATACGCGTATCTGCTACCGACTCGTATGAACTCGCAGCGAAACGCAACTAAAAATGGCGTTGGCCCGTTCTGGTAGTGGAACAATGCGGCAGCGCCCTCTATAGTATCATTTTTTTTTAATGTTTAAAAAACAAAACATTTATTAGCTTCTTAAATTCATCTATAGAAATAAGTTCTAGGAAAAACATTCTAAAAATAACCATAAATTGATGGTATTACTTTTAATATCAAAAAGTTTCACGGGCAAGACCTCAGAGGTAAAGGTAGCTACGGGGACGCGTTTCTGCCTCATTAGGCTTCATTCAGCCCTTGAACCTAATGAGGCAGAAACGCGTCCCCGTAGCTACCTTTACCTCTGAGGTCTTGCCCGTGAAACTTTTTGATAAGACTTTATACCTCGTGAACTTCCTTCAAATTACTTTTAATGTTAATAAAATTATGGTTTTTTAAATATTGGTTTCTTAACGTTATTAAGAAATATATTTTTGGTAATGCTTTTACATGAAATTTTCGTTAAGATTTTCTACATGTTTTTTTAATGTCAAAAGATGAGTTAATTTTAACACAAATTTGTGCTAGAAAAAACATTTTTTTTTTCAACATTTATTTAACGTTTTTTACGATTTTGTGCTTAGTGGGTTGTGTAGTTCTACACTAAACCACACTGTCTGTAAATTGATTTTCTTAACATCTGCGTTTGATAACAAGCAGAAGCGATTCACTGTCTGGCGCCCAAAAGGCACCGCCGGATTTTTCTTGTCGCGCTCATGAAAAAAGGAAAGCTAAATGTAAATTTTTTATGTGTTTTTTGGAAACTCATATAGTTTATGAGTTTACCCTTAAAATGAGCAGAGTTTGGGAAAACACTGATACACGATACACCTTTGGGTTGTTTTATGACGATAATAAAAAAAGAACATTTTTTCGTCAAGCAATTTAAAAATAAATACAGGGTAGATGCCAGAGTTAGATGCGCTCAAACAAACCGGGACAAAAATTTTACGGCAAAAAAACGAAGCCATATTTTGTTATTTTTGTTTTTGATATTATGGAGGTTTTGTTATTAAATAACATGCTAATTTTAAAGGATATAATTTGCATTTTAAGAAAAAAAACTTCATATAAACATATGTATGCATGTCCTAAACATTCTAACTTGTGAGATACAAGGTGTTTAAAGACTTTCAGAAAATCTCCTTTTTTATTAATATCTGTGATACTGCTCTAGATATTTTTTTAAAGTTTTATATTCTGTATGCCTATATTAAACACAAAGTACCGTATAAAATAATTAATATCTAATTTTTTCACAAAATGAAAACTCAAAAAAAAAATTAAAACCTACAAAATTTCAAAACACAACAGCACTGCTGCTTAGTTAAAAGGCTGCAAGTAATTTTTTTTCGAATTTAGGTTTTTGGTCTCGACGGATTTTTCATCAAGTCCTAACCGAACCGAACCGAACCGAACCGAACCGAACCGAACATATTTTGTTAATTCTTCTGTTCCTAATATATGTTGTTACGTCAATAAAAACAGGGTACGTTCACAAAAATATGTATTTCAACCCCAAAGAATAAAAAAATTTGACCAAACTAAAACAAAGCCCTTTTTCAAATTTAAAAGTAGGGTTCCCAAAATTGGATACCCTATCCAAAATTTGGAACTTATTTTTCAAAGCAAAAGTCACACACATAAGCTTTTGTTTTGACACTACCAGCACAGTCTTCGTGTGCCCATCGGAAGTAAAGTCAACACTTATCCAGGTACAAATTGTGAAAGGCTTTCGCGGCCATCGTCCAATGGTGGGTGTGCTTTCGGGCTGTTCGGCCGTCGTCGTTGGAAATTCGTTCTCGACGTTTCGCCATCTCGAGTGGATGGCATCTTCAGGAGATGTTGACTGTTTGTCGGCTTCTCGAAGACTGAATGAACCACGGCCGAACAGCCCGAAAGCACACCCACTGTATCCAGGTTTCTCCACGTTGGTCATCTGAAAAATTTCCTCTACAGAATCCTTCCTATCCAAAATTAGGCAACCTTTATATTCTCGGTTATGTGACTAATATCAAAAAGTCCGTGAGAAAAATTCTTATTTCAAATACATCGTCTTGTTCTACAACTATTCTTGTACATCCTTGTCAAGTTACACTTTCCTAGGCTAAGTACTTACCTTTTAATAACGGTTTACACGTGGAACGACAATAAACTCGTTTTCACCACTAAACACATAAGTTTATGGAACCACCTAGTGGTGAACAGTCGAACTATGCGCGTCACAGAATGAGCGGCTAGTTCACAACTTGCATTCCGTTTGCTATTGGTCGAAATAGTCAGCTGACTTTTTGATGTTGAACGTTGCCGTTTAAGATTATTATTATATTATATTAAGAGATGGTGCCACCAGTTAAGCATTTAACAAACATTATGTTTACAGCTTTCGGCGTAAAATACGAATATATACTAGTTGTAAGTGATTAAAAAGTGTAGTGGTTTGTGCAGTACATACCTATTGAATTTAACTAAATCTATGCATATGCCGATGACTTTTTTTTATTGTTTTTTAAAAACATATTATATTCTTTTACAGTTCATGTCATTATTTTTGGGACAAATTTTTACAACTTTTTTTTGTTTGCCTATGCTTTTTGTTATGGTAAACAACTGATAACTGTCAAAAAGTTATCTCAAAAAATATGATATATAGTTTAAATTAGCTTCCCTTTCCTGTTTTCCTGTCGAAATCGGTGTTAACCTAACCCTGATAAATTATTCGACATTATCCTAACCTGTCCAGACACGCCCCGGTTAGGATACGTTTCCCATCAATTGACCACGGTTAGGTTTTGTTTCAGTTTGGTTTAACACCGATTTCAACCTCCCAAAACGAGCACAGGAGAGTTTTAATTTTAAAAATCCCGCCTGAATATGTCAACCAATAGCAAATGGAATGCAAGTTGTGAACTAGCCGCTCGTGTCACAGAGAATCATTTTATGTAAGAGACGCTTCGATTTGTGGTTTGAATTGAAGGAAACTGTGAACGGATTTTGAGATAATTCGGTATCCAAAATTAGGCGACTTTCCTCTAACTGTAGTACTTGAAGAGGTTTTTTTTTGCGAACCACACTTTTGGTATGCTAACTTTTTATATGGTAACGACTTTTTTAATAATGAACTTGATGCTGCAATTTTATCTATGATCTCCTTAAATTGAATTGGACCCAATACCGATTTTTCAATCGGTTAATCGATTTCTTAGATTTTTTATGTATTTTAGGACCAAAAATGAACTTTTGCAACTAAGATATAAGATATTGGCACGGCCGTACCGAAGGGGGAGATCAGGGGGATCAATCCCCAACAAAATAGTCAACAAAGTGTGTTAAAAGAGATTTTACAACAGCAACACAAATAAGAAAAAAATTGGACAATATTTTTATTACATTTTTTTAATTTCCCGATTTTTTCTTCTGGATATTGGTATTGTAAAAAGATACTAAAATTTTAGTGCCATTATCACATTATCTTCTTGATACATTATATTTATTTTAATATAATAGTAACTGAAACAGTGAAACGAGTAACGCAGGCCTGGAATTACTACATACAGATTTTTTTAATTTAAATGTTTAATGTTTTAATTAGTTCGTTTGTCAAATATACAAAATTAAATATTAATAATTTGGAATAGGTACATCTGGCCTGCGGCCCAACCGGCCCTAAATTGTACCGGCCCACCCATATATGTATTAATAGATATATGGGCCCACCGGGCATTTGCCCGGTTGCCCCCCTGTCTCATCCAACCCTGGTAGATGGGTATATATTGAATCGGTTTTTATATTATAAAAAAACCCTCTGATAGTTCAGGCGCTACGAGGTCCGATACTGCGTTTAATGATGAAGCTTTTTGACGGTTTTTTGCTAATAACTCGAAAACAGTTAACTTTTCTAAAAATGTTCTAAAGATCATTTTGCAAGCGGAAAAAAAATCCTTTTTAACCATATACCTTAGTACCCTCTAAAGGCAGTGGTGCACGTTCCATAGGCCTACGAAAAAAGGGGAAAATGTTTAAAATATATTTTTTTATTTTTCTTGTGGCATTTTGTATCCTTAACACATATTTTTGTTTAAAAACCCATTGTATACAGTTAAATATTTAGACATAACTTTTAAAAGTAGCCGCCTTAAAATAAAAATAAATGTGTTTGTAGAAATCCTCTAATGAAAAAAAATTTTGAACATTCATTTTTGTAACTAAAATAGTGGTGGGTAAAAAATTATTTTTGCTTGGTAATAACTTAAAACTGACTTTTTATAGTTAATCTTTTTTAAAGTGGTGGTGGGGGGCATCCCCCCTCTCACCCTTCTCAAAAGTGATCTCTTTGACCATTTTTGGGGCGTCTATGCAAGATTCACTGCTGCGTTGAGAGGGGGGAGTGAGTTTTAAAACCAGATATGTGGGACAGTAAAATTTAGGAAAATTACAAAAAATTGTTTTTTTCACACATCTCATTTATTTAAATGCCTATAAAAGGTGCGTCACTAAAGTAAGGGGGGCGTGTTATACATCGTTAGAAATGAATTTTCATCAGACTCAATAATTGTTACTTTGTTGTTTTTTGCAAAGCTAAAAGTTTGCAAATAATTGGGAAAATACTGTGCGAGAGCACTGTTCAGGGGGGTGAGACCCCCACTTTAAAGAAGGTTATCTAGAAATTGCAAAAAAACACAACAAATAATTTTGTCCCGTTTTATGATACGAATACTCTCATGTGAGTCGGTTGTATAAGTGTTTACCCAGTGGCGTGTATATAAGGGAGGCCTACGGGGCCCGGGCCCCCCCAAAGCTAAGGTTTTTTGGATATTTTCCGCATATTTCATGATTACAAACATAAAATAGCATAAAATACGAACTTATGGGGTCTGGCCCCCCCCCCCCCCGATACTGTTCGGGCACCCCCACGAAACATTTTTCTATATACGCCACTGTGTTTACCTATTATAGAAGTAGGAGTCATAATATACTGAGACATAATGCGCAAAAGTAAACAAAATTGTTTTTTTTTTTTATTTAAATTATCTGCATAGATTAAGGACACTTGATCTCACAGACTTCTTTAAAGGCAACTTATCATTAAAAAACGCAACTGTTCAAATACCAAATTGCAAATAATGCAAGGACCTAAAACATAAACAACAAGTGAAATTAAAGAAAGATTTTTTTTTTTTTTATTTGTCAAACACACTGTGTTTTTTTTATTACAATCTAGTCAGTAAGACTAATTAGCAATTTTGTTTTAACTTACTTTACTAGAAAAGTCAGATTTAAACTTAGGGTTTACTCAACAGTTCTCCCCGCTTTGTTTAGTCTGTAACTCACAATTGTGTTGTGTTTATAGCATTATTTTGTTTCATGTGTAATTCACTTTTACTTTAACTAACCTAGTTTACTAGCTCAAACGGCTTCATTCTTTAAAGTCTTCGAACTAGCATAGTATTGTCTAGAAGCTGAATTGCTTCCACATTCACATGCCGATGGAGTCTATCTTCATGGCTTTTTGCGTACTTTTTTATAGTCTCTACAGTTTCGATTTTTAGATCTCGATGAAGGTCACTATTTCGAACGTACCAAGGTGCATTCACAATGTTTCTTAATACTTTATTTTGAAATCTCTGTACAATTAAAATGTTACTCTCTTTAGCACAACCCCATAGTTGAATACCATATGTCCATACTGGTTTCAGTATTTGTCTATAAAGCAGTAACTTATTATGAATTGTTAAATTGGACTTCCTTCCAATTAGCCAGTTCATTTTTCTATACCTTATCTCAAGTTCTTCTTTTTTTTTTCTTAACATGTGCTTTCCAGCGCAATTTGGCATCAAGTGTCATACCTAGATATTTTGCCTGATTCGAATATGGTACTGGAATGTTGTTATTTGTTATTTGTATGTGATTTATATTTTTGTTTGTAAAATCAACATGAATTGATTTGGTTTCATTTAATTTTATTCGCCACTTTGTGGTCCAACTGTGAACTTGGGTGACTGCATCCTGAAGTTTTTCTATGCATTTTTCAATAGATTTTTCTACCCTCAATAAACCAGTATCATCGGCAAATGTTGCTAAGTGACAATTTTCTGGCTTTGGAATATCAAATAAGTATAGATTAGGGCCTAGTACGCTACCCTGGGGCACGCCTGCTTGAATTTCTCTTAAATTTGAGTATGAGTCTTCCTGTTTTACTCTAAAATGTCTATCAGATATGTATGATTCCAAAATATCCGAATATTGTTTTGGCAGAAACCGTTTTAGTTTAAAATTAAGGCCTTCATGCCACACTTTGTCAAATGCTTGTGCTACATCTAGAAAAACTGCAGAATAAACTTTTCCCTCTTCTAGAGCTTTTTCTATTATATTAGTAATTCTGTGTATTTGATCTATCGTGGAATGCTTGTCTCGAAAACCAAATTGATGAAATGGAATAATTTCTTGTCTTTCTATGATGGTTTTATTCTTTTAAGCAATAATTTTTCATAGAGCTTGGATATAATTGGCAGCAAAGATATTGGCCTGTAAGATGACACGTCATGGAGTGGTTTTCCCGGTTTTGGAATCATGATAACTTCTGCAACTTTCCACAGTTTAGGTACATACCTAAGCCTAAAAGACGCATTAATTAGGTTGCATAGTTTTACGATAGCTTTTCTGGGGAGTTGTTTTATGACTACCCTGTTAATAAGATCATACCCTGGGGCTGTTTTCGAATTAATATTTTTGATTTCTGTTAATATTTCTTTTGGTGATGTAAGCTTAATATGGTCCTCGATTTGATGGGGTTCATTTAAATGAAAGTGTTCATCTGGTGCTTCGTGGGGCTGAAATGTTTTTTCTAAATGACTTGCAAAAATATCTGCTTTTTCTTCGTTACTCCTCCTATAAAAAAATTTTCTGATTTTTCCTCCTTGAATTTCATTTGTTGTTTATGTATAATCTTTGTTGTGCTTTAGTTGTATTTTTTACTTTGTTAAAGCAAAAAATTCTAGGTAGCTACTATAATTAAATAAGTTTTTTTTAATTTATTAGCTGCAATGCTGCATGGCTCTCTATTTTTATCTCACATGCGTCTTCTCAGACAACTCATCGTTAAAAAATGCAACTGCATAACTTTTGTTGTGCTTTTGATATACATATTTTTAACTTTATTTATGTTAAAGCAAAAAATTTCGTTTATATTATAAAACAACATGAAAGTTTTCTTCTGGGGTAGGTAGCTACTATAATTAAATAAGTTTTTTTTTTAATTTATTAGCTGCATGGCTCTCTATTTTTATCTCACATGCGTCTTCTCAGACAACTCATCGTTAAAAAATGCAACTGCATAACTTTTGTTGTGCTTTTGATGTACATATTTTTAACTTTATTTATGTTCAAGCAAAAAATTTCGTTGATATTATAAAACAACATGAAGGTTTTATTCTGGGGTAGGTAGCTACTGTAATTAAATAAGTTTTTTAAAATTTATTAGCTGCATGACTCTCTATTTTTATCTCACATGCGTCTTCTCAGACAACTCATCGTTAAAAAATGGAACTGCATAACCTTTGTTGTGCTTTTGATGTATTTTTAACTTTGTTTATGTTAAAGCAAAAAATTTCGTTTATATTATAAAACAACATGAAAGTTTTATTCTGGGGTAGGAAGCTACTATAATTAAATAAGATTTTTTTTTAATTTATTAGCTGCATGGCTCTCTATTTTTATCTCACATGCGTCTTCTCAGTCAACTCATCGTTAAAAAATGCAACTGCATAGCCTTTGTTGTGCTTTTGATGTATTTTTAACTTTGTTTATATTAAAGCAAAAAGTTTCGTTTATATTATAAAACAACATGAAAGCTTTATTCTGGGGTAGCTACTACAATTAAATAAGTATTTTTTTTTAATTAGTGAAAACCCTAGCTTAATGAAGGGACATACATGTACGTGTTTCTATAAACGCGTTAAGATTATACATTTTCCACAAAGTAACAAAAGCCTCGGTAAATGAATTAAAGTTAAAATGATTTGCCCCGCCACGTACTATCTTAAATCACAGTTCCAACCGAAACTCAAATAAAAATAAAACATTGAAAGAAATTAGCAAGGTCTTACCTCCTTTTCGCTTCACAGCGCAGCTCACGAGAAAGACCGGCCCGGGCGCGGAAATATCACGTGACCGTAGGAGGCTCACAAAAAAACGCCTCACGGCCCGCTGTCATTATAAAACATGTGTGTTTTCAGTTTTGGTATGTTTGTTTACGTCGATTTTTTTTTAATTCGGGCACGAATTTTATGTGAATTTTACCAAAGTTATTAAAATAACGCAGCCCACGAAAAAGACTGTAGTGGGCTGCGTTAAAATAATTAATGGCTAATGAGTAAATTATAAAGAAAATACCTATAAGATAAACAATGCCGCGAACGTGTAATTAGTGTTGTTCCTTGTCGGTCCAACAATAAAACTGAAACCTAATATGTCGCAAATGGGAAAGAAGTGGTAAAAGATAAGATCTTGGATAAGATTGATTAAGTAATAGACATCCTTAGAGACATTTTCGATAGTGAGAGTGAAAAATGTGTTTAGTTGTCATTTCTTATTGAACAATTAGGTCTCTTGAAAAGGTATCCTGAGAATCGAAGATATGGTGGATACACTTTAATGTTGGCTTCATCTTTGTTTATCCAGTCAACCAGTACATACACGTCAATTTACAATTCTAAGGTAATATGTCTTCCGCACCCTCGCAATATTAAAAAACTGATTTGTAAAATATTGTTAACAGATAGTAATCACTCTGGTAGTGTGAAATATTTAAAAAGTAAGATACAGCTTTTAAAAGAACATGAGTTGGTACTTAACTTACACTTTAATGAAATATATATTAAACTTTGTGCTGGGTAATTTTTTTTTAAATTATTGACGACCAATACATTCAGTTCATTGAATATGAAAACCATCTCACTTATTCACAAAATCTCTTGTTTCTTTTTAATAAATTATTGTGAAATGTTTTATATTGAAAATTTTTCTTCAGATAACTCTAGCGAGTGTTTTCGTGGAGAAAAACTATTTTCAAAGCTTGAGAAAATTAGTTGAAGGGCATGTAAAGTTTTTTTAAATAATTTTATTAAAATGCACAATGATTTGGTGTCTGCTAATAAATCTTTGAATAAGAACTCTGACAAAGATGATGACACTCAAAGAAAAATTAAATAAAAGCTTAGGTTTAATATGTCGAATTTTGATAGACTTGTATAGATTTGAAGTTACTAACAATATTATGTACCTAATATATGTACCTGAAGATATTAAAGTGCAAATTTTGTATAATTTTTTATTTTATAGATTCAGTTCTTTTATCCATAAGAAACACATATATCAACAAAATATTTTTTTCAATTTTTGCCTATAAAAGAACAAAAATTTTTTGTTAATTTATTTAAATTGTGAAAAAACATATATTAAGCAATACAATAAGAATCCTGGGACTCCTAAAATCACGTGACCGCCGACTTGCTTATAACGCGCCATGGCCGGTCTTTATCGTTGGCTGCGGCTACACAGATTTAAAAGAAAAGAAAATCTCGATCGCGTAACACGTTCTCGTTGGTTCTCTCCTGATATTCCTAGTCAGCTCTTGTCTACCTGCCTATAATTTTTCCTCTGGTGTTCTCCTTCCTCTTTATATTTTAGTTCAAATCCGGTTCCCACCTACGAGTTTCTCGTGCGTGCCAGCGCACGCGTCACATGACTGTCATAACATTTCATATTGAGATTATCTGACGCGTGAGCGGGCACCCAAAAAAAAACACGTAGATGGGAACCGGGTGTAACGGACCGTCGCAATTTGGTGACATGGGACAGGACAGGAAAATCAAGCGGACCTGGAGGAATATATGCTGAAATGCTCAAATATGGATCAGAGAAACTAATCGAAAATCTTACATATATTATCAATCAATGCATAAACGTACATCCAGTACCTGATGATTGGAAAATTGCATTCATATCCTCAATACATAAGAAAGGAAACAAACTGGATTGCAACAATTACAGAGGAATTTCAGTAACCAGTACTCTAAGTAGATTGTACGGTAGGATTCTTAGAGATCTAATGATTTTCACGAACAAGAAGAAGAGCAAAGTGGGTTTCATGCAGGCAGTTTTTTGTCTTAACAAGTAATTGAGAAAAGGAGCGCCAGAAATATAGAGACTCATGTTACCTTTGTGGACCTACACAAAGCATATAATACCGTTCCAGTAGAAAAACTATGGACAGTGTTAGAGCAGACTAATATCAATAACAAAAGGCTTAAGACAGGGATGTTGTATCCCTCCAACTCTTTTTGAAAAATATATCGCAGTAGCTCTAAAAAACTGGAAATGTAAAGTGCACGGCATGGGAATACAACTTAACGACCGATTTACCATATACACACTACAGTTTGCTGACGACCAAGTAATTGTAGCTAATGATAAAGAAGACATGGAGTATATGATGAGAAAGTTAATGGAAGAATACCATAAGTGGGGATTAACAGTGAACGTGGACACGACACAGTACTTATGTATTGGAAACGAATCCAGTGAGTTAGAACTAGACAATGGACTAGTAATGTCTCCATGCAATGAATATGTATACCTGGGTGTCACATTTAATAAGACAGGAATAGTCTGTAAAGAACTGGAAAAAAGGATAGTATAAGCAAAAAAGGTTATTGGATGTCTTAACAGTATTTTATGAAGCAGAGAGATAAAAAAGAATGTAAAATTAAACATATTTGAAACAATGGTGAAAAGCACGCTGTTGTATGGAATAGAGACTTGTCGCGTAACAGAAAAATACAAAACAAAAATGGAAAGTGTCGAAATGGATGCAATAAGAAGATCAATGAGAATATCTAGAACATAAGAAATGAGATCATAAAAGAAAGCATGGGAATCGAGGGCACCATAACGGATGACATCACTAAAAGACAACTGATATGGTAAGGCCATGTACAACGGATGAACGACGCAAGATTGCCAAACCAGGTCCTAGAATGGCAACCAATAGGGCGTAGAAAAAGAGGGCGTCCTAAACTAGAATGGCAACAGTCAATCCAAAGATCAATGAGTCAAAAAAATCTGACAGAAGATGATTGTCAGGATCGAAGGAGGTGGAAAATAGGCGTCGGACAACGTAGAAAAACGTTCTAAACCGACCAAATAAAAAAAAAATCATATAGAGAAAATACGTGACAAAATAATATGCAAAAAACTAGGTTTGAGAAATCTTAATCTACCGGCGTTTTAGAACATTTTGTGGAGGACTTTTCAAGTCTGAATTTGGCACATGATAGTAACGAGAGTAAAAAAGACGTTATATACACAGCACCAGAGACTTCAGCAAGAATTGCATTTTTATAGGTTGATTCCTGCTTTTATAAACTTATCTTTAATCATGTAGATTGGACAAACAAATATGGTATGGTATAAGGTTATTTTCAACTAAAAAATTATTTTTGTTCACGTTAATTTAACGTTGATTTAATTTTTGTGCTATGTGGGGTAAGTATTTATTTTTCAGCCGTACTTCGTTAATTTTAATTTAAAATATATTTTTAAATTTTATCTAAACTTGCTTGTTTATTTTTTAGCGCGAAGTTTTTGTTTCATAAAGATACGTGCGCCCGTCCGAGTTTCAAGGGGATTAAAATGTGAAATATACCTCCGGATTTTATAAAAATGTAGGCAATTTGCTAAATGCGTGGTAATTCCTGGAACGCGTAGTAATATAAATTTTAAGCTTTATTTTTAAATTTGTTTTACAAATTAAATCAAAACACTCAGAACTTTTGAGAAATGGGCTTACAGCAGAATACCTATTTACAATGGTTACAAGACACGTCTGTATAATCAAAGCTATTTATTATTTGGTTTGGAAATTGTTTGGTAATCAAACATCTAACAAAAATTAGGTAAGGGACAGAAGGGCATAACGAGCTAGGTACCCATAACGAGGTACCAAGTTCTTTTTTAATTTCACTCGTTCCAGGTAAGCGACGTTAATGACATTAAACAGGGTGCCGAGACACGTCGATTTTGTTTGCGAGGGGGCCTTTTTTCGAGATTTTGCAACAACTCTATCTATCAAACTCTAGCGGGGATGCGTCTCACCTCTTGATTTTAAACAGTGACAATGACAGTTTTTTGACAATTAAAAACTTTAAAAAATGCTAACTATTTAACGGAGCATTGTATCAATACACCGTTTTCAGAATACAGTAGACTATTTTTGCTCAATAATTCGTATAATATCCGAAAACTTCGTAGGAGCTTTAGTTTCTGAAATATTTACAAAAAACTGTTTTCAAGGGTAATATATTATCATGGCTTCATGGAAGTGTAATAATAGGCTAGCTAGGAAGGTGTCAGATCCATCATGGATCCATTTATTTTAATATCGAAAGACTCGTTTTCGAGTTATTTGATTTAGCATTTATTAAATGAGCAGTTTGAACAAACCACATAATTTTACTTAGACCTGCACAGCTGCATTAATATCGTTGTAAAGACCGCGTAATTCATAAAATCATCACTTATACTCACCATAAAGCGATCAAATGGGAGTTACGCGACATCAAGGAAAGAATCACTTGAATTACTAAGTAACTGTCACTTTCCGGGGTGCACAATGATTACAGAACAGACTCGGCAGAACCAACCCATGCAAAGGCCGGGCAGAAATAGACCGGATGGATAAGACTGGAGGCTGGCGTATCAAATCGCAACCCCGGACAAAATAAAATGGGCGATCAACACCTTTCACCCATTCAAATCACCAGGAGAGGATGGAGTGATTCCGGTCTTACTCCAAAAAGGACTGGAACCTCTAATAGCCACCCTGACAAAGCTATTCAGAGCTAGCATAGCGTGGAGCTACATACCAGAAAACTGGAGGTCGGTAAAGGTGATATACCTCCTGGAAGTGGGGCAGGCAGGTTTAAACCTACCCAAATCATACCGACCAATAAGTTTAACACCATTTCTATTGAAAACTATAGAAAAAGTGATTGATAGACATATTAGGGAAGGGGTATTGCAGGAACGCCCTCTAAACATTAACCAATAAGCCTATCAACCAGGCAAATCTACGGATCTGGCAATAAACAACCTGGTCAGTAAACTAGCAAAGACACTAGACAGCAAAGAAATTGCGGTCACGGCCTTCTTGGACATAGAAGGAGCATTTAACAATGCCCCAATCGACTCACTCATTAACGCATGCAGTCAAAGAGGTGTCGAACTTTGTATTAACAACTGGATCCGGATGATGCTACAAACGCGCATCGTAAAAACCACCCTTGATGAGGAGGAAATCAGAGTAAGCACGGACAGAGGTTGTCCGCAAGGGGGAGTTTTATCTCCCCTACTATGGACACTGATGGTAGACGGGCTGCTGGAACTCCTGCAAAGGGAGGGAATCGAGGCGCAGGCATACTCCGATGACGTTGTGATCAGAATACAAGGCAAATTCGATGGAATAATATCCAACATCTTACAAAGGGCGCTAAACCTAATAAATGGATGGTGTAATAGGGAGGGACTATCAATCAACCCTAGAAAAACCACTATAGTACCCTTCACAAGACGGCGGAAACTGAACCTAACAGAACCCACCGTCAAAGGGATACGCATTCCTTTTCAAAAGGATGCCAAATACCTGGGACTGATTCTGGACCAGAGACTAAATTGGAACACCCACCTGGACAAGGTAATCGGCAGGGCGAAAATGGCCTTGTGGACATGTACCAGAATTTGTGGGAAGTCATGGGGTATGAAACCAACACAAACCTACTGGCTATACCTAACGGTAGTGAGACCGATGCTCACATATGGCTCTATTGCTTGGTGGGCAAAAACTAAGCAAAAAACAACCAGGGATAAACTGGCACGCGTGCAAGGCATGGCGTGTAGAGTCATAACATCAGCAATGAAATCGACACCGTGTGGAGGCAATGGAGGTGATGCTAAACCTTCCCCCCCTACACATATGGGTAGAGAAGGAGGCCAGGGCAGCAGTGGCAAGGTTCAAGAGCCTAAACCAAGAGCAACCTGGACAAGCTAAGGGTAACTTTGCGGGCCTGGCTGAGGTATTCAGGAATAACCGAATACTTAGCATGCCAACAGACTACATGTTACCCAAATTCAGCTTCGATGTACCTTTTAAGGTTCTTATACCAACGAGGGAGGAATGGCGGGAGAGACCTGCTCAACTGCTAAACGCCGACCACGTATGGTATACAGACGGATCGAAAACAAAAAATGGGGTGGGTGCGGGTGTGACGGGACCACGGACTGAAATATCTGTGGGACTCGGAAACTTAGCAACCATATTCCAAGCAGAACTACATGCAATAGAAGTATGCTGTAGAGAGATTACCCGCAGGGACCTCTCAAACAAAAGCATCAAAATCATCTCAGATAGCTTATCAGCTCTAAAAGCATTAAGCTCACACAAAATTCAATCCAGACTAGTCTGGAATTGCCTCGAAACCCTAAGACAGGCCAGCAGAACCAACAAGATCAATCTTGTCTGGGTGCCAAGCCACACGGGAGTTGAGGGAAATAAAAAAGCAGACGCACTAGCCAGGGCGGGAGCAGAATCCGCGCTGGTTGGACCGGAGCCTTACTTCGGCTTACCTAAGGCCACAGTCACAAAAGAAATAGGAGAGTGGGTTGTTAGAAAGGCGACTCAAAACTGGCGGGCAACCCCGAGACAACAACACTCCAAAACCTTTCTAAGCAAGCCAGACAAACACAGAACGAACCAACTCCTGGAATTAAACAGGAATAGCCTAAGAATAATCACAGGGCTATACACAGGCCAATGCCGACTCAACAAACACATGAACAGACTGGGAGTAAGCAACACACCAGCGTGTAGGTTCTGTGGTGTTGAGGAGGAAACGCCACTTCATCTAATCTGCCACTGCGCAGCAAGACAAAGAACTAGGGCGAAAATATTCGGACCTGGACAGATAGAGCCTCAAGATCTTGAGGAAATATCACCAAACAAACTGATCTGCTTCATAAAGGAGATAGGTATTGGTGATATTTAAGTTGGGATGAGCCACAATAGACCACCTGAGTCGCAGTGGAGGGGCGACAGTCGCACCACTCATAATCAAACCTAACCTTATACTCACTCTTTCCTTCAAATTTGACCATAACCTTGGTGAAAATCCCAATTTGTTCGTGAAGGGAATAGACCATTTTCGTACAATTCAAATAAAACTTAGTTCAAAGAGAAAACGATTTAAGAATCCTAAACATCTGAAAAATAATTAAAATAATATAACGCACAATTTACACGGTAAAAATTTTTGTCTAAAATGAAAACACGTTTTTTTCTTGAATAAATTGTTTTAATTTAAAACAATTTGTTTTGAATCAAAATATTTCTTTTTAGTTCAACGCAACGTTTAATCTTGAAATGAGACTTTATTTTTCTTCTTTAATTGTTTTGTTTCAGTTTCCTCCATTTTGTAACAAAGCAAATTGTCTTCATATAAGTAATTTTTTTATTTTGCCTTAGATTAATTCAGTTCCAAGTTAAAATAAAACAATTTCTGTTTCACATTAAAATAAAGAGGCAATACATTTTTTGTGCTATATCAAGAAAATATTCCTTGGTGAATAAGAATGCACAAATTATTTTACTTCAAAGATAATTTTTTTTACAGTGTATCATTTACTTTTGATTCCTGTAAAACAGAAGAAAGATAAAGGATATATCTAATTTTAAAAAATTGGGATTTTCACTAAAATATTCGTACTATTATAAGTAGTTGCAATGTTATCTTTATTGTTACAAATTTAAGTTATTTAAATTTTATAGTTAGAATTTATTTTATTAGTGTAGTATTAGGTTGACGTATTTTATGGTTGTATTCTTAGTCTAGGTTTTAGTTGCGTTATCTGTGACAAACGGTCCGCGTTCTAGAAAAGGGTGGTATAATCCTGAATCGAACAAGGATGGAAAATTCTCGAATAGTAGGCAAACCCTTATATATAGGGCCGGACGTCGTGTAACGGGAGTCAAAGATAACCAACGGTAGTGATCGCTAGATGTTACCGCGAAATTAATAGGCGGATTAAAGTAGTGAATTATTAGCAAGTTATTAGTAAGTTTAAGTGCGTGTTTTTGTACATAATTTGTCGAAATAAATTGACGTATTGTTTTTGACATTTGCGAGTTTTAATTGTTGTGGAGAACCCGTAACATTATAATCGGATAAAGCAAAAAAGCGTATGTCTCAAAGGCATGTCTAAGAATTAAATACACGTCTTATCAGGAGCGTAATTTACTTGACAGAATGATGGAACGCTTCAAATAACACAACGCACACCAGGGACATTCTGACAGAATTACCCTTTTCACCATATAAGTACATATTAAAGTTCCTTTGACACCAATAAAGTGGTATGAGAGCGTGTTTATTATTTTTTTTTCCTCATTTGATAACCGTGACTTTGGAACCCCAGACCGGGTATTTTTTTTATCCGGTCCTTTTGTCCCTTAGAATGGCCTACCGACTGAAGGAGTGTGTAACAAAGTCCGCCTTCACGAGATATCCGACCTCATCCGGCCTGGTTACCGGCGTGAATGAAGGGGTAGGACAATATTACATTTTACACTCTTCAGGAATCCTATAAATGTCTGCCGCAGCCGAGCTCGGCAACCGACGGGGATCGAACCCGCCACTGTAGCAAGCGAGATTCCTTAACTCACTCGTGTTTATTTGAGAGAGAAATTGACATATTGTCATTTATGTCATTTGGCATGCTATCCGAAACTTGGTTGATTGACCTGATGTTACGGTATTAGGACGTCAACTTAGGAAGTATGTGGTGCAAACGATTTATGTTTAAGATTAAGACACGTTTGTAATCACATGCTTCTATAAAACCAATCAAGAACGGATAGTCGGGATTCAGCGCTCAACCAGAATCTGTGTACTTTTAGCTATACTTAACTATGGAGAACTTACTTTATTATTAGTTTACAATCCTTTTCTCAATTACTTGTCGCCGTCGTGGTCTAGTGGTAGCAATGTTTGTTTCCCACACAAGCGGTCCGGGTTCGATTCCTGGCTAGGTACTTGATTGTTTGTGTTTGTTTAAAAACTGCTAACCTTGCTCGAACTTTGCGAAACTGGGCGATTGATCCTGATTGGATGGAAAGTCCCAGTATAAAAAGACCAAAAACATTATCACTACAAGATCTGACTGCACGAAACCCACTTTGCTCTTCTTCTTGTTGTTCATAAAAATCGTTCTCAATTAGATCCCTAAGAATCCTCTGTAATTATTGCAATCCAGCTGGTTTCCTTTTCTATGTATTGAGGATATAAATGCAATTTTCCCACCACCAGGTACTGGATGTCCTTTTATGCATTGATTGATTAAGTATGTGAGATTTTCCAGTAGTTTCTCTGATCCATATTTGATAATTTCAGCGTATATTCCCCCAGGTCCGCTAGCTTTTCCGGATTTAAGTTTCTTCATACTATTCTTTATCATTTATTTTTTGATAATTACTTCCTCTCCCTCCATGTACTTCTATGTCCCTCCTCGGAGAGGCTGAAAGATATTCGGGTCTTGTTTGCTGCAGCAGTCTCTTGTAGTGTTCTGTCCATTGTTCGGGTTTGATAATCTGAATGTTTACTTTTTCTTTTGTTAAGTTTTTTACCGTAGAAATTAATTTCCATACTTCAGAACTCTGCCTACCTCCTACGTTTGTATTTATATCGTGGCATTTGCGCTCAAACATTTAATTTTTTTCCGAGCGTATCAAATTTCTTAGCTCTTCTGCTTTCTCTGTAGATTTCTAGGTCTCTTTGCCCTTTAGTACTGACTCATTTCAAGTATACGCATTTTTTCTCCTTGACCATTTCCTGTATTTCCTCCGTCCACTATATATTATTGCTATTTCTATTCTCTTGGTATCCAACAGCTTCTTTTGTTGCTTCCTTTAAGCTTTTTATTATATTTGTATATATCTTTTTAAGTGAGCGTTCTGTGTTTATTAATTTTTCATCTAATCGTTTCTGATACAATCTTTTCGTATTTTCGACTGCTAAACTTCTAAAGTTGTAATTTTGATTTTCTTCGATGCATTCTAGGTTTTCATTTTCTTCAATACTTTCGTCTCTATGTGTTTTTCTTAAATGGAATAATATTTTTGCTTTTACTGCTTTAATTTCGAGTGTTATCCACCAATAGCATAATCAATGATTGATTTAAGATACATTGTTGGCTGGATCCAGGTATATCGATGAATATCCTTATGTTTAAAAAAACCATTATTTATTTTTAGGTTGTGGGTTTCACACAATTGTATCAGTCTTAAGCCATTATCATTTGTTACTTCCTCTCCAAATGGTCCTATCACTTTGCTCTGGGTTTGTCTACCAGTTCGGCTATTAAAATCGCCAAGCATAATTATTTCTCTGGTATTACCGATTTTGGTGATAGTCTCATCCAGTTGGTCAAAGAACATTTGTTTTTTAGCTACTCTTTCGTCATCTGATGGTGCGTAGACTGCTATTATGCTTATATTATGTCCAAGCATCTTCATGTTCACTCGAAGTATGTTTTCACTAATGCAATCGTAGTCTGTAATTTTATTCTTTAGATTTTTCTTTATTAACAAGGATACCCCTTTGGCTGCTCTGCTTGCTTTTGGGACTCCAGTGAATATATGGACAAAATTGCCGACACTATTCGTACCTGTTCCTTTCTTTTGTGTCTCTGTGAGTGCAATAATATCGATCTTACAATTCTGCACTTCAGTTGCAATAATGTCCAACTTTTGATTCACTCCCTGTACGTTCCATGTAGCTATATCCATAGTCCTTTGTCTTTGCTTTTTTCGTCTTCGAGAGTTTCTTTTTGGTAATTGCTTTGTTTTACAAGTATTAGAGAACCAGTCTAATGCCTCAACCCCCTACTTGGAGGGCCAGGATTTTTAATCAAGGTTTTTCTCCTCTAGCCAAATTTTATCCAAATCGGATAATGGAAAGTGTGTCAAAAACTCATTTTTCTATGAAACCGGGTGGGGGTAGGGGTGGGAGGATATTTTTTTCTTAATCATATTGCTTTGGTGCATAGGAAAGCAGTTTTTATTTTCGACCGATTTGATTTGAAAACTGAAACAAAAAAAATTGTTGTGTGTGTTTAAGACCACACGGCAGAAATGTAAACTTCAACAGGGCCAAATTATATATACATAACATATTCTGCAAAGTGGACCGAACCGAACTCTTCTGTGTACTGGCCTTCATCTGCATCATCATATCGCTCGCTGAATGTTTCTCACAGTTAATCGACTCGAGCCGATTTCACCCGAATAAGCGTTACATAGCCGAGCCTGACGGCTCATTTCAATTCACTACCCACAAAAACTGCTAAACGCGCCTAAAGAAATTTACACTTCAAAAAGAGTTTAGTGGAAAAAACGTGGACCTCTTTTATGTACTTATAATTGTAAATTTTAATTTATAATAAGTCGAACGTATATGTCAATTTTCCCTTAGTGCGTTGAGTTAATCCTTAGAGCAAACTAGAGATTTTTTGGCAAAAGACCCTTCAAATCTTAAATGATGTATGGGATTACCTTCGGGACACTTTAAATATTTGAGAAGCTCAAACTTGCAAATAGAGGCAGTAGCTCAAAAAACCTTTGTCGTCCCTTTGGCTATAAAGCCTACTTTTTTTGTTGGTCAAATTGTACCAAAGACGGATCTATAGAAATAAATCTTGCTCTTTGATAAGTTTAATTTGCTATTTTGCTACCTGTCTAGGATTCAATTGGTTTTTGGTTCTTAATTTATAACATCAATTAGTAACATATGCACATACATATTTACATGTTATGTAAAGATATTAATAAATTAAAGATATTAATAAATTGCTTGGTAATTTTGAACCCGATTTAATTAAAAGCAGTACATTTAGACAATAAATATAAGGTGGTTCAAAATAGTTATTTACATAACAAGTGCGGAAAGTGATACTTTACCGCACGCGACGGCGCAAGGGCGGTAAAGACACTTTCCGCATGTAAACAAATATTGAAGCTGTCTTATTGACGCGTTACTAACGTTTCTAAGTGGTGCGCGTGAAATAAAGTACTTAACAGGACGGCGTATTTAAAAAAAAAATTGATACCATTACTGAAGCTTGTATTTTAAGTTGTTTTTGCAAAGAATGGGAGCAAAATTCATGTGGGAGAATCGACAGCGATGACTAGGTCGCCGTAATTCTTTATAAATTTCGTAAATACTAAATTTTATGATTATAAATGTGTTGTTTATTACAACTTTGTATTTTTTAAATAAGTATTTTAATCTTGGTTAGTATTTTAATAAATAAAACTTGTCTTACAAAAATATTGATTCTAAATTACACAACCTTCCAGCTTGTTTTGCCACATATAGATACCCCATTTTGTCCCGTATGTGGGGCGAAATGGGGCAAAGTCAACTTTTTACAAAAATAAAAAATATGATGGAGTTCTAAATCGTTTAAACTGAAAATTTAAAATATAAAGATAACCGATCTAGCCAACCTAATTCCAAATGAAGAAAGTATCCCATTTTGCCCCCCTTTCCCCTACGTGCGGATTGTGGAAACGGAAAGAGACAACTTTAATTAAAAAATTTAAAAAAAGTTGCGCTAATATTAGAAACTAATTTTTTTATTTTTATTTTAACTTAATTAGTGTCCTTAAATGTTTTTAGTTGATAGTTGGTTGTTGGGGTAGGACAAACAAATTCATGTAACTGTTCAAATGATTGCAAACGTTTCGGTTTACATGTAGTAAGATAGTTAATCAAAGCAAAAACTAAATTGATTGATTCATTCATAAAAATAATTGTTTAGAAGAAACATGTTAATAAAAAACTTTATATAGAAAAAATAATATGAAATCTTTCTAAAAATTATTATAAAAAAAAGGTTAAAACATTTTTAAATTATTTAGAAAAGAGAAAAACATAACGGAAAAAGAGAAAAGAAGCCCCACCTTTCACTTCCTAGCAGCTACATTCGTCAATATAATTGTCTTTCAAATGCCAATATGTTATTTTATTGTTGATGCTTGTAATATCTGGAACAACGATTAGCAATTAGTTAAAAATAATAAAGTAAAACACAAAAAAAGGACAAATAAAAAATATTACTGAAAATAACATGAAGTAAAGCTTACCCTTCTTATTCCTTCCTCCAAGAGTCATATTACACAAAAAAAAACGTTTTTTAAAATGAGAAAAATATAAAATTAAGTTAAAACACAATTATGATTAAAATTAAGACGTAACAAGAATTAAAATTATTAAAATAAAGCATAACACTACTCGGCTCCTAAAATCAGATTTTTTAAAATATAATAATAACTGACAAATTGATAAGTAGGCATATAAATTAAAGATTAATTGTTGCTTGTCTTTCGCGTATTGTAAATGTGCACATTAACATGTTATGTCGGCTTTATTTTAATAATTTTATTTCTTGTTACATCTTAATTTTAATTCTAATTGTGTTTTGACTTAATTTTATATTTTTCTCATTTTAAAAATCTTTTTTTTTGTGTAATATGACTCTTGGAAGAAGGAATAAGAAGGGTAAACTTTACTTCATGTTATTTTCAGCTATTAACTCTGCAATATTTTTTATTTGTCCTTTTTTTTTGTGTTTTACTTTATTATTTTTAACTAATTCCTAATCGTTGTTCCAGATATTACAAGCATCAACAATAAAATAACATATTGGCATTTGAAAGACAATTATATTGACGAATGTAGCTGCTAGGAAGTGAAAGGTTCATTTCTCTTTTCTAAATAATTTTAAAAATGTTTTAACCTTTTTTTTATAATAATTTTAAAAAAGATTTAATAATATTTTTTCTATATAAAGTTTTTTATTAAAATGTTTCTTCTAAACAATTATTTTTATGAATGAATCAATCAATTTAGTTTTTGCTTTGATTAACTATTTTACTACATGTTCTTTTATCTACTTTTAGCACTGATGAAGGTTTAAACAATAAACCGAAACGTTGGCAATCATTTGAACAGTTACATGAATTTGTTTGTCCTACCCCAACAACCAACTATCAACTAATTAGAAACTAAACTATGTTATTACAGTGTTTTTTACTATTTCGAGCAAAAACTAAAATAGTGTTTTTCGATAAATTAAAATATTTCCGCCATCTTGTTAACAATTTTTTTTAGAATTTGCTAGTTTTTTATTAACAACTACGGTCAATCAAATAAAGTTTACGAATGGTCCTTTTACTTTTTTTGTAACTATAGCCAACATTTTTTATTCATTAAGGACGCTATGTTAAATTTATATGTCATTAAATACTGCATAAAAAGTGCTTTTCAAGCATGTATAACAAGCTATTATTGAAACGTAAAAAATGTGAATTTATTAAAAAAACAATTTTTCGCTTAGTTAGCTGTGAAAAAAGTATAGCTAGCTATATTGTGTTCAACATCTATTAAAATCTGTATTTTTTAAGTAGGTCTACTTTTTTTTGTATTTATTTATACTGGGACTTTTTATCCAATCAAGATCAATCGCCCAGTTTCACAAAGCTTCAGCAAAGTTAAAGCATTTTTAAACAAACACAGTTTTACAACTCACGGACCGAGACTGGTATAACCCCACATATCACAAAAATCACATCAACGTTAAATTAACGTGAACAAAAATAACTTAGTTTTTTTTAACATGAAAACAACCGCATACTATGTAATATTTATTTTGTTAAATCTAAATGCTTAAAGATAACTTAAAAACAAGGAGAAATCAAGCTATAAAAATATACTTTTTGGTTGGTTGGTAGTTTCTGGTGCTGTGTATATAACGTGTTTTTTACCCTCGTTATTTTCATGTACCAAATTCACACATGAAAAGTTTTCCACAACATGTTCTAAAACGCCACTAGATTAAGACTTCTCAAACCTACTAACTTTCTGCGTCTTTTTGGTCACGTTTTTTTAATAACATTTTTTTAACCTAAAAAAGACGTGAAAGGAAGTTATAAAAGTTTACTAGTTTAAGACTACAACACTTCGAGACAATTTTAAAGATGGCGTTCAAGGCAAGACAAAATATCTATATATCTATCTATATACATTATGTTTTTTTTTTAAAGCTAAACAAGATTTTTTAACAGTAAACACTTTCACAGAATATTAATGTGTCTTTATCAGGTTAATAATAGATGCGTCGTGATCGTGCATCAGGGATCAGTTCCTTCACACGTTTTTGGAGTTTAGAGGCCAAAGCACTGCCTGATAGATTTCATCAAAGTGAAAAATCCCGACAATAGGTGGCGCTGCTGCTAGTAAAATCTCCAAAAATATTCGGTAGAAAAGCAATGCAAGTCGCGTTTTAAAATTCGTGTATAAAAGGCGTGAATCTAATGTGGTTTTAACGTTGATAATTATCACGTGAAACTAACGTAAAAATATTGCTGTTTTAATTTGATAATGGCGTTATTAAAACGCAGCTATTAGCAACGTTATTTTTTATAACGTTAATGAATGACCTATTAAGCTTGTTTTCATATATGAAATAAACGTTTTTTTCTAGCAGCTTTTAAAATCAACGTTTTCTTTCTGACGCCTTTTTTACGTGTTAAACACGTGATTGTGCTATCAGATTAGATCAAAACTTTTTATATTCAAATATATTTGATCAATTTGTTTGGATTTTGCCTAGCAATTGCACTGATTTAAAGCAAGTTTAATTAAAAGGTAAATAATTCAGCTAAAGGTCAATAATTTAAGATCAGATAACCTAAAAGAACATCTGCTAAAAGTCAATTTCGATCAACTCAAATCGCCGCAGAAAGCACATTTTCGCCGAAGTTGAAGTTTCGGTTAAAAGTTCCTTTGAAGCCCCTTAATCGACTTTTATGTTTCATTTAACTCTGATCGAGACTTGGGAGTCTGAAGCATCAAATCCTATACACGTATATAAACACAACGTGTGGATCCGGTTAAAGGAAAATTTGATACATTTTTAATTGCGTGAACTCAGTTGGAATAGCGTTGTATTCACACCTAAGAAACGGTGTTTTCAGTGCGTCTTGTTTCGTACCTAATCTACTGGAAAGGATCAAGGGCGGTTCTAGATCCAAAGTATGGGTAATGGGAAAGCGGTGACCGTAAATAAGGATTCGGAAAAAAAGTGCACAGGAAATATTCCTATAGGAAAATGGCGTACACGTTAAAAAACGCACACGTTAAAGAGAGCACGCGCAAAAGGCTTCCACGGAAAAAATCGTAAACATTAAAAGAGCACACAGGGAAATCATACAAATTCTTACTTTAGTAACCTAAGTAATAGTCATGTTACGCTCATTGAACGAAAAAAACGACCGCAACGCGTTCTGGACGGTGCCGAACGACCAAATGCCGAAATGAGAGAATTTTTCGCTTTGTGTCCATTCTTGTTGACCACGACGCGTGGTGGACAATACTCAAACGCACACAACGCGTGCTGGATGATTTAGAGAGCTCATGATCTAAATAATATTTTTAAGTGGCTTTGTGATAATGGTTTATCTCTTAACATAGAGAAAACAAAATTTATAGTTATTTCATCTAAACATCAACTAACTAAATTAAAACAAGAAAATATTAAATTTAACATAAAAGTAAACAATAGTCAAATCGTAGAAGTTTGCAGTCACAAATATCTTGGTATTATTATAGATAAACAAATAAATTTAAAACAACCCTGTACATATGTTAAGAAAAAAGTAGCAAAAAAAATTTACTTTTTGTACCGATTAGATAAAAAAAATTTCCTATTTCTCCAAACTAATTGTTTATAAATCAATTATAGCTCCTCATTTTGACTACTGTTCAACATTATTGTATTTTCAAAATGCTGAAGAAATAAAATCTCTTCAAAAGATGCAAAATAGAGCTTTGAGGGCTGTACTTATGTGCAAAAAAAAACGTCTGTTAAAGATATGTTAGGTAAACTTTTGTTAATGAGTATAAATCAGAGATTGACCTACAATATGATTGTTTTTATTTATAAGTTAAAAAATAAAATGTTACCTTCTTACCTAAGTGAAGAATTGACTTTAACACAAAATATTCATTCATATAACACTAGATCTCATGCTAGAAAGGACTTTTACATTAGTTCTTTGGATAATAGAGTTGAGACAATTTTTAGCAAGGGCTTGATCCTATTTAATAGTTTGCCAGGTGAACTTAAGGACATACTATCTATACATACATTTAAGATAAAATGTAGAAAATATGTATTTGAGAATGTTGCTATTTAATAAGAGTTAAATAGTTTAGATGTATTTACTACTTGATGATGTAATTAACTTAAGAGCTAAATTGATAGCTAATAAAGTGTTTATATATATAAACCCATCTTTCTTGTCTAGACTTGTCAGTGTGTTTCCGACTGCCTTCGAATGATGTTATGTCTATGTTAGTGAGCGAAGTCGCTACTATTGTAGCTAAAAACGATAATACGAGAGAGGTGTTTAATGAAAAACCTAAAAATATCGTTGATAACAGCAATTATCGTAGAGATTATTTTACGAACGAACGGTATGAAGAGTTCGTCCGAAAAGTAAAAGAATCGGACCGCTTGAGAGATAGCAAAATGCCCTTGTCGTCCAAACAATATAGAAGATTAAATATAGTTATGATATCATAACAATTTGGGAATATTAAAAGTTGATTAAAAAGCCCAAAGGAACACAGGGTGGAAATTTTCGATATTACTGTAAAACGGAGGATCTTTTTGGCATTATTGAAGCTGCTTATATGGCAACTGGACACAAACGAACAAGAGATAGGTTACTTAGAAACTATTTCTATAAAATATGGGTGTACCCAACGAACATCAATTAAAAAAAAATGCTTTTTTTGTAAAGTCAAAGCTTCAGCTCTCTCGTCTGAATCAAAACAAAGATTTGTCACGTGCCATGGAAAGCGTTATTGTAATATAAAAAAATGCAACTGCAGGGCCAATGAGGTGTTGTGCAATTCTAAATGCCACAGTAAAGTGCCTGAAAAAACAAGTAAATAGCTTTATCTACCTGCTATTGAGTTACCTATTATTGTAGAGAAAGTTTCATGTAGAAATAAGCCTACAATAAAAATTTTGAAATCTTCAGTTATTTCTGTAAATTTACTTAACATATTAAAAGCATGGTCGGTTTATGAGATTGCTAAATCATACAGAACGCGTCGTGGCCATTTGAGCATTTTCCACGACACGTCGTGGTCAACAAGAACGAAAACAAAGCGAAAAATTACGTTATTTTGGTATTTGGTCGTTTGGCACCATCCAGAACGCGTTGCGTTCGTTTTTTTCGCTCAATGAGCGTTTTCGATATTTGGGCGTAACAGTCATATAAAATGGTGGTTTTATTATTGACTTTTAAAAATGTTTCGTACAGTGATGTCTTTTTAAATTTGTTTTTGTATGTAATTTTAATTAATGTAATGTGTGATTATGAATGTACAAAAGTTTTAAAGAAGGTCTTTAGACCGAAACGTCAATAAATGTAAATTAAAAGTTGTTAGTTTATTAATGAACCACATTTCCAAGAAACCTACAAACCTGAAAAACAACACAACAAAGTTTAAAGTAAAATCACAAAGTATATACAACAGAGGTCCGAAGCTTACGGAGCGCGAGGCGAACCGGTTTGATCACAGGCTTTTGCCTTCACGCAAAAGTCTAAAATCAAATTGGTTTTTACCCCGGGAAGTTGCCGTTGTTACCAAAAAAGATGTATTTCTCTGTAAAAATTTGTTGTCCATCGATCGATTGGTGACCTTGAGCACAAAGTATATAAGGCTATATACTTTGTGCCTCGAGTTTCGCGCGTCGGTTCACAAACTATATAGCGTATAGCGGCTATATTCTTCGTGGTAAAATTTACCAATTCAATGCAGTTTTGTCATAATTGAGCTCTCGAAGTAAATATCGAAAATATTGGTAAAGTAGAAGTTGACCTATGTTTCTAAAAACACACCAATATTTTTGTCAACGAAGAATGGCCGAGACCAACGAAATCTTTTCGTAGTAATTTCCCGCTGTCCCATTCTAATAAATTACCTTAATCTCCCCTATTTGACTCGATACTTTTACTAGCATAGCTACCCCTCGACTTTACTTTCGACGGACGCAGCTACTTACATTGTTGAACGAACTTAAACAAAGATTGACCGCTGCTAGTGAAAATTAGTAACAAAAAATAGTGGAGAAAAATAGCTGCTACTAGAGATGGCCGATTAACGAAATACACATTTTTTTAAAGGATCCCGCCCGGAGCTTATGGGCCGTGGCTTTCGGTTGGATTTCTTTTAAATTTCAGTATGTTCTAGATCTTGATGCCCTGATAAAAAGTTACCATTGCCCCATCGTCGTCTGACCTATGGTTTCTAAGATAGAGAGCTTCAAAATTTCAGTTTTTAACTTTTGTGCATTTTTCAGAAAAAACTATTTTAGGTCATTTCTATTCATTATGAAAAATTATATTATTTTTTGTTATATATCAAACGTTAGGTCACAAGTAGAGCTTAACACACAAACAAAAAAATTGGACCTATTAACAGTTTGCTACATTCAGTGGCGTTCAAACATAAAAATTATTAAAAAATATTTATTCAAAAAACGATGCTTTACGGTTACGGTGGAATTTTTTTTTATTTCTCCTGTCTTTTAGGTATCTTCCAAAGAAACCAGAATATGTATAAATGGTAAAAATCGGTTTGTAAATTTTTCACAAAACGCTGTAAAACTGTAAGCTCTTTAGGATTTTAATATTTTTTTTTTTTAGTAATGCAAAATACTTTCGCTTTTTTTAACGTTAATATTTAAACAAATATAATTATGAGGTTAATGGAATGCTTTTTGTTGATCGCAGTACTTTTCTAATCATTTATTTATTCAATGGCGTGCAATTTACCAAGGTAAATGTTCGAAATCCTAACTTCTTTTGACATTGATTTTTGACATTAAAAGTAAAACAATATGATCTATCAATTTGACAATGGCAGGCTAGTGAAACGAGCTAAAGGTGAGCTCTACACGAAAAAAAGTTATACCGGGTGAGCCAAAAAAAACGGATAATTTTTTTTTATTATAACTTTTAATAATAAAAAAATCATATTTAGTAGTTAGTGATTAATTCTCTGCAATGTGCAGTTTGTCCCTTTAAAATTGATGGTATAATTCAAAATTTATAAAAAAATTGTCCGGTTTTTCTTGGCGCACCCGGTATATCATCTTATGTTAATAGTAAGAAAACTAAATCTTCTACCCCAGCAAATAGCACCATCTAGGTTAGGTTTGACTATGAGAATGTCACCCCTCCACTGCGACTCAAGTGGTCTATTGTGGCTCATCCCAACTTAAATATCACCAATACATATCTCCTTTATGAAGCAGATCAGTTTGTTTGGTGATATTTCCTCAAGATCTTGAGGCGCTATCTGTCCAGGTCCGAATATTTTCGCCCTAGTTCTTTGTCTTGCTACGCAGTGGCAGATTAGATGAAGTGGCGTTTCCTCCTCAACACCACAGAACCTACACGCTGGTGTGGTGCTTACTTCCAGTCTGTTCATGTGTTTGCTGAGTCGGCATTGGCCTGTGTATAGCCTTGTGATTATTCTTAGGCTATTCCTGTTTGATTCAAGGAGTTGGTTCGTTCTGTGTTTGTCTGGCTTGCTTAGAAAGGTTTTGAAGTGTTGTTGTCTCGGGGTTGCCCGCCAGTTTTGAGTCCCATTTCTAACAACCCACTCTCCTATTTCTTTTGTGACTGTGGCCTTAGGTAAGCCGAAGTAAGGCTCCGGTCCAACCAGCGCAGAAAAAAAATTGCTCCCGCCCTGGCTAGTGCGTCTGCTTTTTCATTTCCATCAACTCCCGTGTGGCTTGGCACCCAGACAAGACTGATCTTGTTGGTTCTGCTGGCCTGTCTTAGGGTTTCAAGGCTGGATTGCATTTTTAGCACCATCTAACAAAACATGAAAGAAACTAGAAAAACACCAGGCAAGTAATAAACCGCTATATGGATCGATAAAAACAACGATTAAAAAGACATTGACATTGTCTTTTGTGTCAAATCTGCGCTCATTGCGTTTTGTCCCACCTTCAAGACGTCAGCATCAGTCAGCGGAATTTTAAGCCAAATGAATACTAACAAACGTGAATTTTTGTACCCTTGAATTAAAACTCAATCACAAACGGGTAGGGGTCCATCACAATAAACATAAGTATTAAATAATAAAGATTCTTCTTTCTTCGACTGTATTGTTTCATATTTATGTAAAAGTGATAGCAACAGCTTTGAAAATTTGATTTAACCTTTTTAGGTTGCCGTGACTGGTTGTAATAAATATTTTACTATGTATAAAAACTAGGATGCAAATTTGAAAATTTATATTTTTTGAATTTGTTAAATTTTTAATATTTGGAATTTTATTTGTGATTATTTTTTAGCAATGTTTTATAATTAACATGAAAGTAATATTATTAATAAAAATAGTTTATTTATCGATCTTTTTTAATAATGATTTGTTGTCTCCTTTAAACTTGTTACCCATGTAGAAATACTGTTTGACGACTTCTATTTATCTAAAAAATAATGTTTTGTTTTAACCCATGTGATTTTTACATTCACTTTTAAAATACCTAGTCTAAATTCTATCTATTTAGCCTTCTTCAATCCATCTTTGGACAGGCCTCCCCCAATACCTTTCACGCTTCTCTGTCTGTCGCCGTGTTCATCCATCTAGTTCCCGCGTGTTTCTTCAAATCATCCGCGCATCTCATTTGGGGTCTTCCCCTACTTCTTTTATTTTCCCAAGGTCTCCAGTTTACAATACATTTGTTCCATCGATCGTCTTTCGGTCTGATATCATGACCGGCAAATTTCCATTTTAATTAGGTTACTTCTCCTCTGCCATCCCTTCCTTTTGTTTTATTTCTTATCCATTCATTCTTTTTTCTATCTGTTAGCTGTACATCTAACATTTGTCTTTCCATTGATATTTGGGCTTTTGTTACCTTATCCATGTTTGATCTAATACAGGAAGGATACATTGGTTATACACTTTCGTTTTGAGGTACTGAGGGTATTTTTTCCCATGTTTTGGCAAAACATGCCAAAACATGGGAATTCCGTTGGATGAAACCACCTTGTATACTTTATGTTTCGCCGATAATCAGATAGTGGTGGCTCAGGATTATGACGACCTCGAATAAAACTAATAGAAGAGTACAATAAGTGGGGACTAGAGGTTAATATCAATAAGACAGAGTATATGTGTATTGGTGGAACGAAACAGGATCTAATCTTAAATACTGGGCAGCGAATTCAGTCCTGTGATGAGTATAAATACTTGGGTCTAAAAATTACAGCTGACGGAACACTAGACAAAGCTATAAAAGATAGAAACGTACAAGGAAGAAAAGCAATAACTTTATTAAATGGAATAATTTGGGACCAAAGTATATCAAAACATAACAAAAAGCTTATATATAACACCATTGTAAAAAGTATTATTACATACGGCTCAGAAGTATGGCCAATCAAAGATAAAACAGAAAAAATGCTTTCCGCTACGGAGATGGACTATTGGAGAAGAGCAGCAGGGAAATCAAAAAGAGAAAGAGTTGCCAATCAAAGAATAAGAGAAATTATGACAGTGGGTGAACGTACTCTAGTGGATGATATAAGAACAAAACATCTGGTGTGGTACGGACATGTACAAAGAATGGATGATGGAAGACTACCTAAACAAATATTACAATGGAAACCAACTGGCCGAAGAAAACGAGGAAGGCTGAGGAGAAGCTGGAGAGAAGGAATAGATAGTGAAATAAGAATAAGAGGCCTAGATGATGAATTATGGGCAACAGAAACGAGTGGAGATTGGGTATCGGAAGACGTAGAACGTTGTGTAACCGATAAATATATATAGGGTATTTTTTATTTCTTAATATGTAGCTTAATTTACCGAATGCTGCCCAGGCCAATCTTACTCGTCTCTGGATTACAGCTATTTGGTTTTTTTTAGTTTAATAATTTGTCCCAGGTATATATACAAGGTGTTCCAAAAGTCGGAGTCCACCCAAATATTTTCTGAGCCAATTTGACAGTGATCGATAACATTAAAAGATCTATTTTATGGAGGGGCGTCACACTTACTACTTCATAAAACAGATCTCTTAATACTATCGATCACTGCCAATTATGGAAGTATCTTTAATAGTTCAGAAGATATTTAGGTGGCCTCGGACTTATGGGACACCATGTATATTCCTCTACTTGTTCTATTATCTTTTGGTTTATTCTGACTGTAATATCCTCATCTATGTTTGTTATGGTTTTAGTTTTAGTGTAGTTCATACTTAGGCCTATATTTTTAGTTGCTGTATCCAGTTCTTCCAGCATTTTAATCAGTTCTTCTTTCTTGTCTTTTATTAAGGCGATATGATCAGCATATCTTAGGTGGTTCAAGAATTTTCCGTTTACTTTGATGCCTATTTCTTCCCAATCTAAGCTTTTAAAAACATCTTCTAGGGCCTGGTTAAATAGGGTGTTTAATGCTGCCAGTTATTTTTTCTTTATTGTTTTATTTTGAATTTTTGGGAAAACCTAACCTTAAAGTTTGTTTTGATATTTTTGGGCTTTCTGCAAAAACCTTCAAAAAAGAAAGTCCTGTTTGGGAAAAATTCCGATCAGGTGATAATTTCTCTCTTTGTTGAAAGTTATTTTCTTTTTGATCACCTGATCATTTTGTTAAAATCATTCGTGTTTTTTGCTCACGCTGGGAGTTTGAAGCGCCACCCTGTGTGTGACATGGGAATGAAGACTTCACTTCCGCCAAAAAACTAAAAGAAGTCACACGTGTTTTCGAGTTGAAGACCGAAATTCCAGTCGCAAGGAGGGGCGGTGACGCCAGTGAAATTTTGCGACTGCTGCAGAATTACAGAAGGTAAGCTTCTAGCGTGTTGCCGATTTTTTCCTTTGTTTTTTAGTTTAATAGACTCTGTTTTCCCAGGCGGGGCGAATTTAGTTTTGGGGTTATTTTTTTTGGCATATCTCTAGTTTTTCTCCCCTTCAGGGCTCAGATCTCTATAGGGCATCCCTGTCTGACACATATTGGATACGGATTGGCTTGGTTCCTTCGTGGATTTAAGTTTAAATTACTTCTAGCAAACTAATTGTTGTGACTTACCTTATTTATATAATTTGTAGTTGAATAAATATCTATCTATGTATCTATCTATCTATTTAGTTGGTGTGTATCTTTAAACTTCTTTAAAATCAATGGAACGTTAGCCGTGAAAAAGCTTTCCATTGAGTAATAAAACATTAGGAGGTAATCGGAATCGGTGGGGGGTTTCCCAAAAGGGCTTGCCGTGTCTTCCGGTTGCTGATGGGGGTGCTGCGCCCTTTTATAAGGGCGTCTTGTAAATGTAAAGTCAGAATAAACAATTTCACGTAAATCTTACTATTTGTGCCGTCATTTACCAGTAATAGTAATATTTTTTGTTCGATAGAAACTTGTATGTATTTTTTTCTAAACCTATAAAAAGCAGTAGCGGCTGGTGACGTTATAAATTGGGGGGCGGCAGAAATTTACATTGCATGGAAAAGGAGATAAAAAAAACTTATCTAAACAATTTTATTTTAGCATTTTATTTTATCTATCTGTACTGCTTGGATTGGCATCAGTTTCAGACCCATAATGGCCCCGTAGAGCAACCTCAAAAATCCCACAGAATTTTAAACAGTCCATTAACCTACTAAGTGTATATCTATTTTTTGTTACATTTTCATTATGTTCGGTAATGTTTTGCCTATAGGCACTATTCAATTGGCACCTAATATCACTCTTGTCACATAGAAAATTCTATGTGGTTATTTAAATAAGTACCACTTACCTACTTTGTGTCTTTAACTTTTCACTAACGTGCTTGATATCACACATTCCTTTTGCCACCCACGCAGGATCACTTCGTGGATTATTCATAATAAGACAAACAAAGCAAAAACAAGCGTTTCGTTTTTCACAACCGCACAACCAGTTTTCAGAATCGTATAATTTTTTATTACTTGCACTAAAATTTTGGATAATTTTTAGGATTGTTAGGTCCGGTCTATGTGGCCCTAAAGATTGTATTTGTAATCGAAGTTCATATGTCAACGTATTTAAATTTGCACAGTTAATTATGTAATCGACGGTATTTATTTCCATTTTATAAACAAACGATAATAAAAATAAACCATGACACGCGACCGGCAATGCTTTGTTCTACTGACAGACCCCAAATCAAAACAAACTCATACGTCTTCACTAAGGATAGAACCGGCAACGTGTAGAAGGGCAACGGACGTTTCCGCACGATGATAATGGCCGACTTCAACTAAAACAAACATTCCTCCCGCCACCGCTCGAGAACATCCACCCATACCCCGCTTAAAAACGGGTAAAATTGTAACCTTGCCCCGCGCGCATATTTGTAAACGACGTCCATGATTGCGATTCGGTTGTAGCCCGAAGGCTGCAGTAACCGTGTCAATGAAGCCCTATTCTACATTGACACGGTTCGGTTACGTTGGCGATCGATTGACAACGGTTAGGTCTCACATTCTCTAGGATCCCGGGAAAGAGGTCAGGAGAGTATGTTTTAAAAAAATATATGTATGTTAGAAATTTACGAATTCTTTTTTAAGAAAGATTGTGGTTCTGAAATCCAGACTGATTTTTTACGAACATTTTTGCGATCACGGGTGTTAGTTACCCAAGCGATTTACCATATCGTCTGCTATTTACCAGAGATGTTCGGGCGAAAGCCGAATTGCGATCCTGGGTGTTGTGTACAAAAATGCGCGCCGCGCGGCGCTGCCGGCTTGTAATTATTTAAGCTAAAAAAGTTCACCCAATTATTCGCTTGTCGTTAACCACAAATAATAAAAAGAACTATACAATCATGTCGTAAGAGAAAATTTAACTTTTTTAAAATAAATTAATTAAAAATACTATTTGTCAGCGGCGTAGCGTGCCTGAAGGGGGGGGGGGGGCAACAGCTACAAAGGGCGCCCATCAATCTCATCCAATCTTACGTTAGTTAAACTATTTCAATAATAAAATCTGTATAAAATTAATTCATAATAAGGCTAGGGTCAAAAATAGGGTATTTCTTATTTTGTAATATTATTGCTCCAAATTTCATAGAGAACCCTAAAATGACATTCTAAACACTTTTTTCAAATAACTTTTTTCGATATTTTGCGATTTAACCTCACTTTTTGGATTTTCATGCCTACTTTTTTGAATTTGCCGCCATGACAGTGAGCATGTGACAAATGTCAAAATGTCTTTTTACGATATTCAACAAGCAGGATTGATCGTATATAAAATTTTTTCCCATATCTCACAAATAAAAATTTTTCCCATATGTTGCGAACATTATGTTTTTCAAAAAATTTAAAAAAGTTAAAATAAATTTCTACTCTATCCTATTAATATTGCGGAAATCTGTTTTAAAGTTTTTATACGGTAAAGTCACTTCCTTAACTAGCAAAATAATTAAAGTAACTTTTTTTAATAAAATTTTCTTTTCTCTCTAGAAGAATTTTTATTTTTTTTTGTTTTGGTGAAATCATTTTTTATCAAACAATATCTTTTATAAAAAGAACTGTTGATCAAAACAGTGGCGGTTCGTGACTCCCCCCTCCATTTTTATACACACATATAAAAAGTAAAAATATAATATCCTAATAGTAGGTTCACGATTAGGCAATTGCAATTTAGTTTAAATTTTCCTGAGTGTATGTGACTATCTTTTAAATTTGCAAACTTATTTATTATGTCATCGTAAAATGCCTGTGAAACCATTGATTAATTTATTGGTTTTTTGCAATAGAAATTTTTGATAAGCTTCGTCTCTAACATGATACTTTGGGGGGGGGGTAATAGTCGATAAAACAGTTATTTGTAATAAAAAAATTTTTCTAGAGGGGGAGTAGTTACCTTATTTTCCCTTCAATTATTAACAAAAAGTGAATTTTTTATTCTAGGGGGGGGGGGGGGGGGGTAATGACTACGTTACCCCCCTCCAATCCTCGCTTGGTTTTAATATGTTTGAGACACGAAAAGCTGCGCTCTACTGAAACACTAGTGGATGGAATGGTCACTATTACCCACAACAGTATAAGCTTCCTTAAAGATGCTTTTATTCTTAAATAATTTTTCCATTAATCTGTGGGTTTTCATATTGTGATATTGATAGTCTATATAGATTGAAAACGGGTTGTAGTTTGCAGTGAAATGTTATCCACAGGGAACAATGTGCAAAATAATTAAAATAAAAACCAAATCAAAACCGTATGTAAACGATACGCCCTTAACCGGACACTATTTTAATAATGTACGCAGGGTCAACACCTGATTCTTTGCCCTATCAAAGCATGCGACGTTGTCAAGACAACCAACGAACGCATTCGCCCCGCGGCATATCAAGTAGACACAGGCACACGAAAAACAAAAATCGCTTCAACAATGCTTGTTTGTAGGCTTAGCCCGCATTCTATGCACTGTAGAATTTCATAGCGATATATTTTGTTGCCTGCTAATTGCAAAATATAGAAAGAGAGGACGACTTGTCGCTATAGAATTCGACACTACAGAATCCGCGGCGGAGAACGCTGACGGTTATTTTTTATCGCGTAATAGGTAATAAGGTGACCAACCGCTCGTTCGGTTTTGCCAAATACGTTTTAGCATAAATACATGTTCAATGTTGGACGAAACAACCTTGTATACTTTATGTTTCGCCGATGATCAGATAGTAGTGGCTCAGGATTATGACGACCTCGAATATATGACACGAAAACTAATAGAAGAGTACAATAAGTGGGGACTAGAGGTTAATCTCAATATGACAGAGTATATGTGTATCGGTGGAATGAAACAGGATCTAATCTTAAATACCGGGCAGCGAATTCAGTTCTGTGATGAGTATAAATACTAAGGTCTAAAAAAAAATTACAGCTGACGGAACACTAGACAAAGCTATAAAAGATCGAAACGTACTAGGAAGAAAAGCAATAATTTTATTAAATGGAATAATTTGGGACCAAAGTATATCAAAACATAACAAAAAGCTTATATATAACACCATTGTAAAAAGTATTATTACATACGGCTCAGAAGTATGGCCAATCAAGGATAGAACAGAAGAAATGCTTTCCGCTACGGAGGTGGACTATTGGAGAAGAGCAGCAGTGAAATCAAAAAGAGAAAGAGTTACAAATCAAAGAATAAGAGAAATTATGACAGTGGGTGAACGTACTTTAGTGGATGATATAAGAACAAAACAACTGGTGTGGTTCGGACATGTACAAAGAATGAATGATGAAAGACTACCTAAACAAATACTACAATGGAAACCAACTGGCCGAAGAAAACGAGGATGGCCAAGGAGAAGCTGGAGAGAAGGAATAGACAGGGAAATAAGAATAAGAGGCCTAGATGATGAATTATGGGCAAACAGCAACGAGTGGAGATTGGGTATCGGAAGACGTAGAACGTTGTGAAACCGATAAATATACATGTTCAAAGAATCGAAAAGTGAAGTGCTCATAGCTGGCTTTGGAAACAATGGCAAATTTGAATTTGCAGACGTGAATTTACAAGTGTGCATGCGTGTATTTTGTCATGTAGACACACAGCTGCTATGCGAGTGAGGGCCTTATTGACATTTTGCGGTGTTTTGCGTTTGTCGTGTAAAATGATGTTTTTTTCTGTGAAAAATGGGAAATAATTCACGTAAAACATGTGCGGTTTGAGGAAAAATGGCCGGAAGATGTAAGGGTAAATACACGAGTCGTTAAATACCGAGATGAATTCCATCAAAGGAGCATGCGCCAAAATTAACGTCAAAATGTTAAATTATTGGCGCGAATACCGTGATTGGCGCGAGATCGAAGAGCTTAACGTAAAATAAAAAATTCAAGGTATAAAATAATGGTCAATTCTAATTTTTAGGTATGATTTTATGTCGGTACCGGGTGGTTTTTTATAACCGGAGCACTCAGCAACTTTATCATTGAAAATAAATTGAGATTTTTTTGGTTAATTATGACAACTTTAAAAGCCAACATAATTTTTTTCTATCCGTCACCATGTACATAGTGTCCAAAATTCAATGTTTTTGGGGGGTTTCGGGTATTTCTAGAGGGGCTAAAAAAACTGATCCCCCTTTGATAAAGCAAGCCGTTTTTAAACTACGGGGTGTTTTTAAAAAGTCTGCATTTTGGGAAGGGGTCTATAAATTGTTTATTTATTAATATTTTTTATTTCTGTGAAAACATTCTTAAGACACTTTTTTAAGAGGAATTCAACTGTTAAATTAAATTTCATTTGTCACGTTTAGTTTTTGAGATATCACATAAAATTAATTTTTCTTTATGGTAGGATCCCTTTATTTCTTTATATTTTTGTATTTTTTTTTATTTTTACCACATATTTTAGTTTGCTTAATGGGTTTAAAATATTTTAATATAAAATTATAATAATAAAAAAATAATAGAGGTGATTAAAAAATAAAAATTATAAGAGAGTTTTGTACTATCGAGAGTTGCGAATGGTCATTGCCACTTGGGCTTAAGTTTCCATTTCAAAGATCTCTTCAAATAGCACAATTACCCCTATAGTTTGACGTCACAGGGTTCATATCAAATTTTCCTTAGCGGTATCCTACAGAAAACTTGAAATGAAGAACCTCGGGCGCCACTCTAAGAAATAATGGAGCTTAGAGTCTCCTGTGCCTCTCGGGTAGCTTTTAGACAGTGGAGAAATCCAGGCAAAAAGAAATAAATAAAATAATTAAAATAAAAATAAAAATACTATAATTGAAGTCAAAAATATAATTTTTATTATTTTTCAAAGGAACATTATTTTTCACTTCATATCTTTTAATAAAGCCTAATTAACAAAAATGATTTACCAAAACTAAATTCATCAGCTTACAAATCAAATTAAAAAAAAACAATGATATTCTAAAAAGAATGTAACGAGGAAATTTTAACTTTAATTTAGCACAGGCAATGATGCGTAAATATATATTAGGTTAAAACGGAAAGCGGTGAGATTAGTTTGTGAAAAAGCGAGAACTGACATGTAGCAAAAATCAATGCACAAAGCGCAGGAAAAAAAACCCTAAGCCAGAAAGCATAGCACCAGTATTTAGCGGAAGTGGAAAACTGTTGCTCTAGTTTAAATATATACAAAAAGGTTAAACCAATTTAAGACAGTCGGAAACTAAAATATAAACAGCATTATTTTAGTTACTTTGGATTAGCAAAATAGTAAAATACAGACTTTGGTAAAACGTCGTTTTTAACAGCTAAGTTGCCAAAGTCAAAGCTGGTAAAAGCAATTTAAATTATTATTGTTATAAAGCTAAGTTGCCGAAGCCAAAGCGGGAAACAATAAATTTTAATTTACAGTTAATAAATTAAAATAAATCAAACAATTTAACTAACAAATTCCGAACAGGTAAAATGAATCGTGAATACAAGAAATCCCATCCCTTTTTTACGTTTGTCTGTTTGATTCATTTTGTTTTATGAATTCTTTTAAAACAGTGATTTATTCAAAAGCACTATTTTTAGAAGCCAAGTTGCCGGAGCCAAAGCTGGTAAAAACAGTGTGCATAATTGTTGTTATAAAGCTAAGTTACAGAAGCCAAAGCGGGAAACAACAAATTTTAATTAACAGTTAATAAATTGAAATAAATCAAACAATTTAACTAACAAACTCAGAACAGGTAAAATAAATCGTGAATACAAGAAGTCCCCTTTTTTTTACGTTTGTTTGTTGGATTCATTTGGTTTTATGAATTTTTTAAAACAGTGATTTATTCAAAAGGACTATTTTTAGAAGCCAAGTTGCCGGAGCCAAAGCTGGTAAAAACAGTGTGCATTATTGTTGTTATAAAGCTAAGTTGCAGAAGCCAAAGCGGGAAACAACAAATTTTAATTAACAGTTAATAAATTAAAATAAATCAAACAATTTAACTAACAAATTCAGAACAGGTAAAATGAATCGTAAATACAAGAAATCCCTTTTATACGTTTGTCTGTTTGATTCATTTTGTTTTATGAATTCTTTTAAAACAGTGATTTATTCAAAAGGACTATTTTTAGAAGCCAAGTTGCCGGAGCCAAAGCTGGTAAAAACAGTGTGCATTATTGTTGTTATAAAGCTAAGTTGCAGAAGCCAAAGCGGGAAACAACAAATTTTAATTAACAGTTAATAAATTAAAATAAATCAAACAATTTAACTACCAAATTCAGAACAGGTAAAATGAATCGTAAATACAAAAAAATCCCTTTTTTAACGTTTGTCTGTGTGATTCATTTTGTTCTATGAATTTTTTAAAACAGTGAATTATTCAAAAGGACTATTTTTAGTAGCCAAGTTGCCGGAGCCAAAGCTGGTAAAAACAGTGTGCATTATTGTTGTTATAAAGCTAAGTTGCAGAAGCCAAAGCGGGAAACAACACATTTTAATTAACAGTTAATAAATTAAAATACATCAAACAATTTACCTAACAAATTCAGAACAGGTAAAATGAATCGTAAATACAAGAAATCCCTTTTTTACGTTTGTCTGTTTGATTCATTTTGTTTTATGAATTCTTTTAAAACCGTGATTTATTCAAAAGGACTATTTTTAGAAGCCAAGTTGCTGGAGCCAAAGCTGGTAAAAACAGTGTGCATTATTGTTGTTATAAAGCTAAGTTACAGAAGCCAAAGCGGGAAACAACAAATTTTAATTAACAGTTAATAAATTAAAATAAATCAAACAATTTAACTAACAAATTCAGAACAGGTAAAATGAATCGTAAATACAAGAAATCCCTTTTTTTTACGTTTGTCTGTGTGATTCATTTTGTTTTATAAATTTTTTTAAAACAGTGAATTATTCAAAAGGACTATTTTTAGAAGCCAAGTTGCCGGAGCCAAAGCTGGTAAAAACAGTGTGCATTATTGTTGTTATAAAGCTAAGTTACAGAAGCCAAAGCGGGAAACAACAAATTTTAATTAACAGTTAATAAATTAAAATAAATCAAACAATTTAACTAACAAATTCAGAACAGGTAAAATGAATCGTAAATACAAGAAATCCCTTTTTTTTACGTTTGTCTGTTGGATTCATTTTGTTTTATGAATTTTTTAAAACAGTGATTTATTTAAAAGCACTATTTTTAGCCAAGTTGCCGGAGCCAAAGCTAATAAAAACAGTGTGCATTATTGTTGTTATAAAATTAATTTATCATTTTGAAAAGCAGTAAATTAAATAAAGCAACTAGAGCAATAGTTCTTAAAATAAATTTAAAAAAAATAATACGGACTGGTGCTTACCTGGTGATTTCGGATTCACACACCGGAAAATAAAACTTTGGAAAACTTCTGAAAACTATCGGCGACGACTGCTAACAGGTGAAAAGGGCCTCCGAAAATCCTGTACCTCCTTTTATATTAAATTAAAAATTGGCGCAAAAAATGCAAGATAAGAAAATAATTTACCTTATATGGTATAAAATTTATTCTCGAGCCATTTTTAGTAATAAAATAAACAAAGGTTTTATCAAGAATAAAAAAACTATTCATATATGGTATCGCATTTGTGCATGAACTTCCTTAAATAATTCACCATATATGGTATTAAAATTATTATATATCCATTTATAGTAATAAAATATTCAAAGGTTTTACCACTACTTAGCTGATTACCAAATTAGGAAATCAAGTAATACTTATATGAATCGCCATAACTGGTGTTAGCGCTGAATTAAATATACACGGGTTGACCATATATGGAAGTTAATACCTAGACGTATTCATCATATATGTATTTATAAAGATAAATGACCTAAAGCGACAATCGAACCATTTATAGACTGTTGATAGATTTGCCTAATATGGGCATTTAAGACAATTACTAAATAGGGGAGACTCGGGTCAATCAGCTAAGTAGGTATTTGTCCCATTTCTTAAAATTTACTTACAAAATAAAGAAAAATTTTGCCTGAACTAACGTAATATAATAAAAAAAATAGTAACTTCGTTACATTCCCCCCTTACTTCGGAAAAATGCAGTAAGGGTCAGCTTATTGTCATTTTTATATATAAAAAAAATTCCATCTAAAAGTAATCAGGAAAAAAAAAATAATTTTCTAGTTCTATAACCACTTTGTCAAACCTGCAGTACCTCCTGGTTAGCGGCTCGTCTGGTAAAAAAACGGAACGGTTATGCTCGGTGTTGCTTATAAAAAGCTTCTGGACATCCGCAGGACGTGCAGGGGGAATATTCGTGTACGCAACACTGAATATTTTTATCGGAAGTTGCTTTAATATTTGGTAGATCGCATTGGATCTCAGTGGATACTACAGAATCGGTAGTCGGTACTATAGTTGTGGCTTGCTGATATCGGAAATACGTCAGTGGAATGGATCTACTAGACGCGGACGGAGACGGAGCGGAAGTATGTGGAGCTAATTTTGGAGAACAATAAGAAGTTGCAAAAGAATTCAAAGCGATAACCCTTCTACATTGGCAATCTTTGGACTTTGGAAACATTAAGTTTTCCGCAGCTTGAACAAAATGTAATCGGTTTGTCGGTACAGCGGTCTCTTCTTTGATGTCCCAGGTTGCGGCATCCCAGCATAAATATGGACAATTTAAAAAAAAATTAACAGTGTGGACTACCATGGAAGGCTCAATGATTCGTTTAGCAGAAGAAGTAGCGGTAGTTTTTTGTTGTTGTAAATCACTGTTTTCTGGGGCATCGGAAAACTCTTCTGAGGCTGAACAAGTTAGATCAAGAACTTTTTATATTAGCGATGCTGAAAACCAAATAGATGCACTTGAACAGGTTTTGAAAACGGAAGAAGCTATACGTGATTTTTAGAATAGAATTAGGTAAAATATTAAGTATTAAACTCTTTGAACTGCGGTATCAGTCGACGTTTTTACACAAGAAGACGACTAGATTTTTAAATGGGATTGGGTCTATGGCGGATATATTTTTTATTGATTTCTATGCAATCAACATAGTCGGATTGGTTCTCTTGAAGACTGTTTTCTCTCAAAAATATTGAGTTATCCTTCAAGTCCAATTTTCTTCCTTCGGATCTAAGAAAATCCATACGGAGTACTAAATCTTCTGGCAGTCCAGTCCAATACTGATTTTCAAGTCGAATTATTCTCTTATTTTTGCGAAAGAGCCATTTGCTAGGCGATAAGCGAACAAAGATTCTTGATATATCAATGCTGTAGTTTGACGACAGGCTTCAACAAGGCGGGCTTCACAATAGGAACATCCGACACCGGTGTCCAGGAGAGCTCGGTAAGTCTGATTTCTCCATAAAACGTTTAAATAAGGTCATCAGTCAGAGGCGGTGGTAGCCAGATGCTGTGGTGGCCTCAGTTCAATCCAGCATCTTTCGAGTTCTCGGATTTACAACTGCAGTCCCTTGACAAAATACCTTGTACAGAACAGTCTTGGAACAGAAGTGTTTGTCCACATCGCCAACAAACCTTTTGATGGTTGTATGCTAGACCGTCACTTGATTAACCTCTATTAGCGGGGCATTGACAGATGCCACCTGGATGTTGGCGAGTGTCAGGGCGATTCGCAGATTGGCTATTAAAATGTCTGTAATTCTTGCTCGCTGGTCTAGAACTTGCTATTGATCTCACAATCGTCTGGTTTAGTTCGGTGCGGAGCAGCTCAAACTCTCGGACTACTCGAGTAAATGATATTATGTACTGTGGCAATAATTTTCTATACAACCAGGCCAATTCTTGATTTATACTATAGCCTCCATGTCGGCGAAGAAGGGCATGAAGATCGGTGACATATTTATAAACTGACTCAGTTGGCCTTTGAGCTCTTTGAGCTATCTCAGCTTCCAACTCAGCAAGATAGTTTACTGGGAAATAGTGGACTCGAAAATCTTCCAGGAATTGATTCCAGGAACCTCGGAGCAGCTGTGGCATCTGGCTTACAACACCATCTAAACTGAGTCCAAATGAGCTACATGCCTCTTCGACTTTCTCGATAAATGACACAGGATCACTGCTTCCATCAAAGGTAATTTTCCAGTTTGACAAATTGGTATAACTTGCTGGATGAAACGGCTGAATTGCAAAGGTGCTTGAAATCAATTGGTGCTGATTTACTGCTGTTTGTGTTAAGAGCGTGTCGGAGTGTAAGTTAGCTATCGGAGCGGCGGTAGTGAGATTCGGTGGTGGGATAGCGGTAATTGAACGGTAAAGTAGCTGGACTGAGCTGCTTTTAGCTGGCTGGTAAGGTAACGGCGGTTGATTTATATATATATAGCCTGGTTTGATGAAAGATTAGTCGGGGTTGTCAAGGAGTCGCCACAATTAGTTGGCAAACTTGAAGCTGTAGTCGGCATATACGGTATGTGCAATAAGCAGCTCTTTGCTGTATAATAATATGATGGCGGTTGACTCAAATAAACAGGCTGGCTTGAAGAAAAAAAGATGCGAGGCGGCGGAATCAGTAGTAGTTGAAAAGGTAGACGTTGCCATGCGCAGCTGGGTAAGCACCTAAGTACTCTATACTGGAGCTGAATTTGGCATGGAAGTTATGGTCGGAGGATGACTTTGATTAAGAAGATTAGTAGAGAGAACGGTTTTGTTTGATTGAACGAAATAAAATGAAGTCGTGGGGTCGGATACTTGTGGGTATATTGTAGGTAAAGCTAAAAGTTGAAGAGCAGGGGCGGCGGTACTAAAAGTGGCGGTTACTGGTCTGGACTGGTTTTGTAACGTTACAGTGCTGGTTACAGGTACGGATTGGTTATATACAAATGCAGGTATGGTCGGGCTATGTACAAATACGGTACTGGTAACAGGTACTGACTGGTGCTGGGAAGGTTTACTGGTATCCTGCTTCTCTTCTACTTTTGGTTCAGACTGGTCTTTATTAGGTTGCATATCTGATTCTTTCAGGCTAATAGTTTGTGGATTAGGCGAGGTTCTGCCTTCTTTCAGGTAATTTACCAGTTGTTGACGTTTCTTGGACATGTTTCCATCATTCGCCAACCCAAGTTTTTCCAGCCATTTGTCCATTTCAGGTTTTTTTAAGGAATATACCCATCCGAACGGATACGGAAAAACGGTCGGTAGGTTAATCACAGAATCTTCCTGTAGATCACCTATTATCGGAAAAGTTCCGGTCTCGGGAATAATCGGCATAGACGAAGCTGTCATTTTACGAAATGCAGCAGCTGTTGTACGTTTAGGCACAGGGATTAAATCCTCCATATCCCGCGGATCATCTCCCATGGGTGAAGTGTCATCAATATTTATGCTGAGTGCTTTCTTCTCGGAATCCATATTGCAATTGCTGTTTCAACTGCTGGTATCGGTATTAATTACTGCGGTTTCAGTTATTAAGCAGGCGGCGGTTTTATAAAAGAAAATATTAGCAAAAGCGGTCGCCGTACAGTTGAAGTTGTATATTTCCAGAGTGTGATTTGAAACTGGTAGTTTCTGGTGTGAGTCCGGTGTGTGAATGTTCGGTAAAACTGCGGTATCAGTTTTATAATCTGGTCAGAGTATATTATGAATTTTATTAATGGTAAGCATTCTAATGCGCAACTATGTTCTAGTAATGTCAGTTCAGGCTAGTAATTTCGTATTAAAAAAAACGGTAGTTAATTAAAAAACGCTGTACTAAATTAAAGAGACATCAAAGGATTAAAAAAAAACAAAATTAAAAAAAAACAACAGTCCCTGCTCGGGCGCCAAATTTTATAAGAGAGTTTTGTACTATCGAGAGTTGCGAATGGTCATTGCCACTTGGGCTTAAGTTTCCATTTCAAAGATCTCTTCAAATAGCACAATTACCCCTATAGTTTGACGTCACAGGGTTCATATCAAATTTTCCTTAGCGGTATCCTACAGAAAACTTGAAATGAAGAACCTCGGGCGCCACTCTAAGAAATAATGGAGCTTAGAGTCTCCTGTGCCTCTCGGGTAGCTTTTAGACAGTGGAGAAATCCAGGCAAAAAGAAATAAATAAAATAATTAAAATAAAAATAAAAATACTATAATTGAAGTCAAAAATATAATTTTTATTATTTTTCAAAGGAACATTATTTTTCACTTCATATCTTTTAATAAAGCCTAATTAACAAAAATGATTTACCAAAACTAAATTCATCAGCTTACAAATCAAATTAAAAAAAAACAATGATATTCTAAAAAGAATGTAACGAGGAAATTTTAACTTTAATTTAGCACAGGCAATGATGCGTAAATATATATTAGGTTAAAACGGAAAGCGGTGAGATTAGTTTGTGAAAAAGCGAGAACTGACATGTAGCAAAAATCAATGCACAAAGCGCAGGAAAAAAAACCCTAAGCCAGAAAGCATAGCACCAGTATTTAGCGGAAGTGGAAAACTGTTGCTCTAGTTTAAATATATACAAAAAGGTTAAACCAATTTAAGACAGTCGGAAACTAAAATATAAACAGCATTATTTTAGTTACTTTGGATTAGCAAAATAGTAAAATACAGACTTTGGTAAAACGTCGTTTTTAACAGCTAAGTTGCCAAAGTCAAAGCTGGTAAAAGCAATTTAAATTATTATTGTTATAAAGCTAAGTTGCCGAAGCCAAAGCGGGAAACAATAAATTTTAATTTACAGTTAATAAATTAAAATAAATCAAACAATTTAACTAACAAATTCCGAACAGGTAAAATGAATCGTGAATACAAGAAATCCCATCCCTTTTTTACGTTTGTCTGTTTGATTCATTTTGTTTTATGAATTCTTTTAAAACAGTGATTTATTCAAAAGCACTATTTTTAGAAGCCAAGTTGCCGGAGCCAAAGCTGGTAAAAACAGTGTGCATAATTGTTGTTATAAAGCTAAGTTACAGAAGCCAAAGCGGGAAACAACAAATTTTAATTAACAGTTAATAAATTGAAATAAATCAAACAATTTAACTAACAAACTCAGAACAGGTAAAATAAATCGTGAATACAAGAAGTCCCCTTTTTTTTACGTTTGTTTGTTGGATTCATTTGGTTTTATGAATTTTTTAAAACAGTGATTTATTCAAAAGGACTATTTTTAGAAGCCAAGTTGCCGGAGCCAAAGCTGGTAAAAACAGTGTGCATTATTGTTGTTATAAAGCTAAGTTGCAGAAGCCAAAGCGGGAAACAACAAATTTTAATTAACAGTTAATAAATTAAAATAAATCAAACAATTTAACTAACAAATTCAGAACAGGTAAAATGAATCGTAAATACAAGAAATCCCTTTTATACGTTTGTCTGTTTGATTCATTTTGTTTTATGAATTCTTTTAAAACAGTGATTTATTCAAAAGGACTATTTTTAGAAGCCAAGTTGCCGGAGCCAAAGCTGGTAAAAACAGTGTGCATTATTGTTGTTATAAAGCTAAGTTGCAGAAGCCAAAGCGGGAAACAACAAATTTTAATTAACAGTTAATAAATTAAAATAAATCAAACAATTTAACTACCAAATTCAGAACAGGTAAAATGAATCGTAAATACAAAAAAATCCCTTTTTTAACGTTTGTCTGTGTGATTCATTTTGTTCTATGAATTTTTTAAAACAGTGAATTATTCAAAAGGACTATTTTTAGTAGCCAAGTTGCCGGAGCCAAAGCTGGTAAAAACAGTGTGCATTATTGTTGTTATAAAGCTAAGTTGCAGAAGCCAAAGCGGGAAACAACACATTTTAATTAACAGTTAATAAATTAAAATACATCAAACAATTTACCTAACAAATTCAGAACAGGTAAAATGAATCGTAAATACAAGAAATCCCTTTTTTACGTTTGTCTGTTTGATTCATTTTGTTTTATGAATTCTTTTAAAACCGTGATTTATTCAAAAGGACTATTTTTAGAAGCCAAGTTGCTGGAGCCAAAGCTGGTAAAAACAGTGTGCATTATTGTTGTTATAAAGCTAAGTTACAGAAGCCAAAGCGGGAAACAACAAATTTTAATTAACAGTTAATAAATTAAAATAAATCAAACAATTTAACTAACAAATTCAGAACAGGTAAAATGAATCGTAAATACAAGAAATCCCTTTTTTTTACGTTTGTCTGTGTGATTCATTTTGTTTTATAAATTTTTTTAAAACAGTGAATTATTCAAAAGGACTATTTTTAGAAGCCAAGTTGCCGGAGCCAAAGCTGGTAAAAACAGTGTGCATTATTGTTGTTATAAAGCTAAGTTACAGAAGCCAAAGCGGGAAACAACAAATTTTAATTAACAGTTAATAAATTAAAATAAATCAAACAATTTAACTAACAAATTCAGAACAGGTAAAATGAATCGTAAATACAAGAAATCCCTTTTTTTTACGTTTGTCTGTTGGATTCATTTTGTTTTATGAATTTTTTAAAACAGTGATTTATTTAAAAGCACTATTTTTAGCCAAGTTGCCGGAGCCAAAGCTAATAAAAACAGTGTGCATTATTGTTGTTATAAAATTAATTTATCATTTTGAAAAGCAGTAAATTAAATAAAGCAACTAGAGCAATAGTTCTTAAAATAAATTTAAAAAAAATAATACGGACTGGTGCTTACCTGGTGATTTCGGATTCACACACCGGAAAATAAAACTTTGGAAAACTTCTGAAAACTATCGGCGACGACTGCTAACAGGTGAAAAGGGCCTCCGAAAATCCTGTACCTCCTTTTATATTAAATTAAAAATTGGCGCAAAAAATGCAAGATAAGAAAATAATTTACCTTATATGGTATAAAATTTATTCTCGAGCCATTTTTAGTAATAAAATAAACAAAGGTTTTATCAAGAATAAAAAAACTATTCATATATGGTATCGCATTTGTGCATGAACTTCCTTAAATAATTCACCATATATGGTATTAAAATTATTATATATCCATTTATAGTAATAAAATATTCAAAGGTTTTACCACTACTTAGCTGATTACCAAATTAGGAAATCAAGTAATACTTATATGAATCGCCATAACTGGTGTTAGCGCTGAATTAAATATACACGGGTTGACCATATATGGAAGTTAATACCTAGACGTATTCATCATATATGTATTTATAAAGATAAATGACCTAAAGCGACAATCGAACCATTTATAGACTGTTGATAGATTTGCCTAATATGGGCATTTAAGACAATTACTAAATAGGGGAGACTCGGGTCAATCAGCTAAGTAGGTATTTGTCCCATTTCTTAAAATTTACTTACAAAATAAAGAAAAATTTTGCCTGAACTAACGTAATATAATAAAAAAAATAGTAACTTCGTTACAAAATAAAGAGTGTGATTCATCATTTTAAAGGAAATTTTAAGCTGATTTTAAAAATCGAATAAAAAAAGAGTTATTCTGTAAGAAAAATAACAACTTTATGCAATATTTTAAAAACCAAAAGAGATAAATAAAAACCGTTTACATATGTCAATTCTTCAAGAAAAGATCTATAAGAAAGCTATTTACACAAAAACAAAATTTTCATAAATAAAAAAGTTATAGACCCCCTCCCAAAATGCAGACAAAAACACTCCGTAGCTTAAAAACGGCTTGCTATATCTAAAGGGGGGTCAGTTTTTTCTATCTCCCCTAGAAATACCCGACACCACAAAAAAAACAACGAATTTGGGACACCCTGTACAGGGTGTGACAATGAAGTCGATTTTTTGAGAGGGAACACCCTGTATATTTTTGCATTTTAAGATTCGTCTTTTCTTTCTGATTTCAAAAATATACAATATCTACGTGCTGCGATTAATATTTTTTGAGGTATATGCAGTATTTCTTCTATATGATCTTATGCATTTCACGTTTATTTTGTTTTGCCATGGAAGTATTGACTCTCAACTCCAATGTTTCTTCAAGTATTTCTTGATTGTGTTTGTATTTCAAATCATCACACAGATCCAAGTTTTTTGGGAAGGAGCATTTACATTCTAGGCATCTAAACATAAAAACACTTTCTGCATAGGAATACCTTTGTTTTTGTATGCCATGTTTACTTCGACAGTGTTTATTCAACTTAAATTGGGCACTAAATAATTTGTCACACAACTTGCACGTCACCGGCATTTTCACAGCACAAAAACGACGAATTTTCATAAAAAGGAACTGGAAATTATTAAAGTTTTGCTGTATAAAACCATACTGAAATATCTCTCAGTTGATTGGTTGGCAGAAGTGACAGAACAACGCTTGCGCACGTCTTGGAATTCATCTCGGTATTTAACGACTCGTGTAAATACGTGTATTTTTCTTTATAATTTGTTAATAAAGTTAAGAGTGGTTTATAGATGCCATTAAACACTCTTCATGGTGTCCACAATAAATCTGCACAATTAGTTTTAGAAAAACTTCAATTTTCGATTCAATTCAATTCAGTTCAGTAAGCTTTATTGTCTAAAAAAATCTTAATTTCTATTGACAAAGCAATTTTTATTTATACATACACTAGATAGTCGTTAATTTCAATGGAATATTATTATTTTAAACAAATTATTATTGGCGCTGTTTCACATGTTTTCCTTTTTTTGCAATATTGAGAGACAATTTGAGTTCTTAAACACGTTTGTCACCAAAAACATAACAATCTTCATTTAAACTAATAATATTCAAAATGTTAAAGTTTATAATTTAGTTCGAAAATATAAATATTTTGTATGCTAAATAAAATTTAGTACTACTATCACTTCTAACTGCACAATTATAAATAATAATAATATTTCACTTTGCCCTCGTTCAGGCTCAGAAAAACCTCTTCAAAGAAAGAAAACAAGGCGTCATTTGTGCCAACGCCATTACTAAATCCATTGGCCTCTCTAGAAATGGCGTTGGCACAAATGACGCCATGTTTTCTTTCTTTAAAGAGGTTTTTCTGAGCCTGAACGAGGGCGAAGTGGCTGCAGCGGTGTTCTGTGATTTTAGTCAATAATTTCATACATTTTTACCCAATTAACTAGTTTTTAGAAAGAAATAATAGACATAACCCTAAACATTTGACAATTGTCAAATAATGTAGTGACGTAACGGAGTATGTTCCAAAACCACCAAAACCGACGCATGCGCAGTAACTGAAATCCTGGCTTCAAGCATCGCGTGTGAGAATGCATGGGTATGACCCTAATTAATGCTTTAACGTTTTTGGGTTTTGCTAACGCGGCACGGCTACGATTTTACTAAAAAATTTTATACTGTCTTTACAGTAGCGGCGCGTGAGGTTTAAAAGTGGCGGTTCTGCAAAGTGCAAAGTGAGGAACAAGACAATTTTTAAAAAATCCGGAAATGGTTCAAATCGTCAGCATCGGAAATAGTCCACTTTGAGTCACCACTAAATGTCAAACAAGGAAAACCAAATAATTTGTTTTTTACATTGCACCCACAAATCCATTTAAAACGCTTATAAACATCGCGAGAGAATTTTCTTATATAGTTTTTGCCGCGACTTTTTCCCCCATAGGTACGTTATTTCTAAATCTGGTAAGGGAATTAACGTAATGCAAAAATTCAGTATTTTAAACCCCCTACCCCCCTCGTAACGCATTTTCAAGAAAAAAACACATTAAAAAACCATTGAGTGTAACGCAAAGCCAAACTCCCCTCCCCCCTTGAGTGTTCCTCAATTTAAGGATAGGCCCTAAAGGACGACCTTTTTATTTGATTTTTAACTTTTCGTTAAAAATAAGGTCAAGTTTTCGTTAAAAAAAAAGGTAAACTTTTAAAATCCCGGTTAGTAATGGTTATATCCTCGGTAGTTTTCATGTTTTATTAAAGGTTTTTGTACCTACCACACAACGCACTTATAAAACTAATTATTACAAATACATTTGCTTTGGCAAACACTAAAATAAAATATTCATTCATAAAAGTACCGTAATGACGTAAATTATGTCAACACTCAACTAGGTACAAATTTGCAGTTCCCATCTGTTTTTAATATATAAACGGGGAACTACCCCGATTTTCTAAAATTTTGCATAGCTGAGACGTTAGTTGAATAGTTCTATCCTTTTTAATGTGTGGTACAATCTGTATTCATCCGTCCTTTATTCGGGGGAGTTTGGTTAACAGACCCAGCAAAATCTACCGCGCATCTACACAGCGCACATCGCAAGCAGAGCGACGAGCCCATCAGACTCAAGAGCCCGAATACCAACAGGCTTGCCCCTCGTACCAATAAAAATGTTGTAGACATGCGTCTGCTTAATTAGTGAAAAAAAAATGAACAAAACAATTCTGTACTAAAAAAACATATTAATGTACTCAAAATTATCCGGTGCTGCAGCCCCGCAGCACTTATTGAATAACCGCCACTGGATTCTTAGGTTATAATATTATTTAGTCTGTAAAAAAGAGGTGTAGCAGCTATTCACCTGCGTCATTGGGCGAGGCGCCACTGGTTGTAATGAAACTTATTAACTTATCATCAAACTTTTTTAACAAAAAATTTTTTAGGCAAAACAATAAATAAGTCTTTTTAGCAGCCTCGGAGATTAAAAAAAGACAAAAACCATATCAAGTTTCTAACTCTGAGCAATCAATAAAATGGGGTCCAAACGTGACTTTTAACTGTGATTTAAAAAACATGTAGCCAATTTTTGTCGAGTTGTTTTGCTCTAAATTTTGTTGCGATTTAAAGTAAATACGTGTGCCCTCATCTAAGATGCGGTGATTCTACCTCTCTTGGCGTGGTGGACCCCTCTTGACCCCCTAGGTCGTAAGCCATTTTTCTCAAATGCTTCTTTACAGCTCGTTGAGGTTGAAACGCGCAGAATTTCAATCTAAAATTCAGAAGAATATTCAGGATTTTCCTGAATGTACATGGCGTGTCCCAGATTACTGTGCGTTTGTTATTCATGAAAGCAAAAATGTTGGTTTTTAATTATATGTAAGAAAAATCAGCGTGTATACCTATGTATTTTGGTAATCCTAAAATTCTGTACCGATATGTAATTTTTTGGAAATCTAGCCTATTTTTTTTCTAGCACAAATTAAGTCAACTTTTGAAATTAAAAAAAACATGAAGAAAATCCTAACCAAAATTTCATGTAAAAGCATTACTAAAAATATATTTATTAATAACGTTAAGAAACCAACATTTAAAGAACCATAATTTTATTGACATTAAAAATAATACCAACTACCAACAATACATAGTATGGTTATTTTTATAATGTTTTTCCTAGATCTCATTTCTAATGTTGAATTTAAGATGTATGAAGCTAATAACTGTTTTGTTTATTTTACATTAAAAAAAAGAAAACTATAGAGGGTGCTGTTTTAGTTCTACTACCAGAACTGCATGGCCATCGCCATTTTTAGTTGCGTTCGAATTGATACGGGTCAGTAAGAAAGACGCTTTTTGTTAGTTTGGTTAAAATATTTGCCTTTTGTTAAAACAAACGTCGCAAATTAAAAGCACAAATATTAATAATGAGAGGGAATACATATTTCGGTAGGAATATACTCCAGTTGTGTGGGAAAGATGGCATAGTTAAAGAACAACAAATAGATATGCAGTGATTTAAATGAAGCACCACAAAATAAGGTAAGAAAAGTAAACTAAAGTAAAACAAATGGTTTTGTATGGAATACCGCATACCAATGTTATAGCAGAAACGAGTATACTCGTTTCTGGTTATAGGTAATCAGACAGGGAATGCGACAATTCGCTGCGGACTGTTAGCCGCCGGACCCTAAGCCGCGTATTCATTTAAGGTAGAATTCGCAGGCTTCGCAGCGAGGCTAAACGAATGCCTCGTTTGAATTCATGCTCAACTGAATACGCGCCTTTATTTATAGGTGCACATTCATTTGAGGCAGAATTCTTATGCCTTGCTGCGAGGCCGATCGGGCACACGTATAAATACGTATTTTAAAACCGTGGCTAACAGCAACACGCATGGACCCGCGGCATGCAGCACCATCCAATCAGAGTGGTAACTTCAAACGATAATTCAGTTGAATATTCTTTGCCTCGAGGCTAGTATTCACTGAAGCATGATTGCGAACGAGTCATTTGTTTGGCCTCGCAGCGAGGTATTTACTACAAAACTATTGTTTATATAGAATTTAAAATTTAATTTTGAGATATTACGGAGCCGAATTTTCTTTACTGAGTCGAGTTCAGGAAAACCTCCACGGAATCTTGCTGGTCTGCGTTTCCAAAATAGAAGAAATTTATTAACGTCATTAAAGTTACTTTATCTTTGGAGACATTTAAAAAATATATTTTTTTTCAGTGTTAAAAAGCATTTATTTTTCAATGTTGGAGAAACATTTCTTTTTCACTGTTAAAAATCAGTATTTTTTTAACGTTCGAACAACACTTAAAAAAACATTTGTTTTTTGATGTTCATATAAAAACATTTTATTTTCAATGTTAGAAAACGGGTTATTAAGCTTCTTTTTCACTATGAATATGACGTTAGAACTAACATCTAACCTACACGGTAAAAATTTTTGTCTACAATGAAAAACCGTACTTTTCTTGAATAAATTGTTTTACCTAGAGACCCTGTATGTATGACATATTTTTAAAGAATATGTCATTCATACAGGGTCTCTAGTTTTACCTACCTTAAAACAATTTGTTTTGAATTTAATTGTTTCTTTTTAATTCAACGCAGCGTTTAATCTTGAAATCTAATTGTTTTGTTTCAGTATACTTCATTTTGTAACAAAGCAAATTGTCTTCATATAAGTAATATTTTGCTTCCAGAGAAAACGGTGGCTTAGATTAATTCAGTTCCAATTTATAACAAAACAGTTTCTGTTTCACATTAAAATAAAGGGCAAGAAATTTTTTGTGCTATATCAAGCAAATATTTTCTTGGTGAATAGGAAAGCACACATTATTTTACTTCAAAGCAATTTGCTATGATCTAAGACAAATTTTTTTACCGTGTAACGTTGTGTTTTTAAATGAAACATTTTTTGACGTTATTAAAATGTTTTTGTGTTTAATGTGAGTCCGCGCGGTCATAGGGCATTCCGGCGACAACAATTTAAAAATCGCCGTTTTTGAGTTCAAACCAGAAGACAAAATTGATTTACGTAGCTATCGATTTTAACGTGGTTAATTTTCTACATTTCGTCAATTTTGAAACCAGGTTTTTTCTGTTTTTCAAAGGTAAATTCTGCGTTTAAAGTTGGAAAATCGTTCACGTCGCGAATGTTCGCGACAGCGACAAAAGGATGAAAAACTTTCAAAAACTTCTGGTCTGATTATTCCGGGAAAATGAATTATTGCGTGTTGCCTCCACAATGTTTTGTACTAGGCGTGCATCCCCCTCCTTCCTCCTTATAGACGATTTTTCTGAGATGAGTAGATATTTTTTAGTCTGATAAAATACGTGTTGACACCACACGAATTCCAGTTCAATGTTTTCTTGCAGTTTTTATCACTACAAAGCTCGGTTCATAACTATTAAATTATTAGACCAAATTCTACACAGAAGAAAAATGTGTCAAATAAAACCGAATTGCATGCGTTCAAAACCAAATCTACTTTCCTATAAAGCAAGATTTGTTTCAAACGGAGAAAAATTTTATCTTTTAATATTGCAGTCGCTGAAAGCAAATCATCTGTCAATATAAGATCCATTTGTTTCGTTCCAAGAAAATTATATTAGAAAAAACTGCATTTTACGCTGAACTGAGGTAATACCGAGGGTAATACCCTTTGCAGAAAAAATTATGTGGTTGCCATTAAATGTAACATTAAATGTAACACTGTCATTTTGACAGGTACAATAAATCTAAATGGTTTTTCATGTTTTAGGAGACAAATTGATCAACTAGAAGTCCAAATTCTCTTCGATCCGTAACGTTCATACCTTTGCTTTTTAACTTTTTTTACCAAATAACCTATAAGAACTTGTTACGGATAATGATAATTGTGCAATAGTGTAGTACTATTTTTTTACCATATTATTTGTTTTTTGGGTAAATTTAATAAGGTTACACCTTATCTAGGGGTAAATAATGGAATTTTTACTTTTGTGTGTTACAGCGGCGTAGCGTGGGGGGGCCGCGGGGGGTTCGTCGCCCCCCCGCCCCGAGGGTAGTGGCGCCCCATAGGTGGCCGAAGCGCCCTCAGCTTTATTAAGTCGGGCCGGTAACGGCCAATTGAGTGGGTGCCAAAGGAAACTAACGACATGAAGACCTTTTTTTTTTTGGTCGCAAGATGCGTTAGAGGCGCCCTTGTGACTTATCGGCCGCCCCCTCACACACATGATGACCTTTTTTTTTTTTTTGTTTGGTCGCAAGATTTGTGAGAGGCCTTTGACCTTTTTGTTTTTTTTTTTGTCACAAGATTTTTCATCAGTTTTCCGAGGCGCCCTTTTTAGCTGTCGCCCCCCCCCCCCGCCCTTTCGGGCACGCTACACCGCTGGTGTGTTATTATTAATTAATATTAAATTTTTTTTAGCTCACACTACTAGTATACTATAATAGTGTGAGCAATGATGATTCTAATTTTTTCGAGAAAAAAAAAATTACTGCTGCTCCGATTTCAATTTTTTTTTTATATCTTTGCGTTTCAGATTATTTTGAAATTTTTTTGTCGAGCCCTCTGTTTGTCTGTCTGTCTGTATCTCTGTCTGTTACGACCAACCCGCATAACTCAAAAACCGCTTGCCCGATTTGAATGAAATGTGGTACCTAGGCTGAGTCTTGAATCGAGATTTACAAATGAACACAATCCACCAAACACAAGGCGAATAAAAGGGTGGGGGGTAGATTAAAAAAATTAGAGTTATGTTATGTCAAAATATGGCGTGTGTGATATCAAACGAAAGGTAATTGAGTCTGGATTTAAACAAAATGCATTTTAGTGGTGGGAGTAGATTTCAAAAATTAGAGTTTAAGTCAAAACATGGCTTGTTTGGTATCAAACGAAACGTAATTGAGTCTGGAGTTGAATTAAATACATTTCAGTTTTAAGTTATATTAGCTCACACGTACAGGTGCCCATATATTGGCAGGGTATTCCAGTTTAACCATAATATACTTCTATGTAGGTGAACATTTGGGTGTTTTATTGGCCACACGTAGTCGCGTGTGCTTTTCCCACTCTGCTACTATGGAGAGAACCAAGACCGGTGGAAAATCTCCTAGCTCGATCTAATTCGTATTTCGACTGCACTATGCAAGGTAGGCTAATAAGTTTCCTATTAGCCTGAAGGTTCGCAGCGGAAAATTATTTTTCTTATTTTAGAATCCGCGATTCCATAGAAAGGGTTCAAAAGTCAATTTTTTTATGTTTTCATAAAATCACTCGTATCGCGATATTGTATTTAGAACTTAGAGTAATAATAATATATATTACTCTGAGATTTAGAAGGAAGAAATATTGGGGAACTTGCTAGCTGCCAGTGTAATAGTACTAAAAACTAGTGTACTAACTACTAACAAGTTTTATCTACGGAAAAACTGTAGTAGGCTTCTGAATGGAAAGTAAGTATATATTAAACAAAATAAAAACAAATAATATATATATTTTTTTGTGTCGTTGTTGGAATGTTCGAAAGGTATAAAGAAGTAGTTATATTTTTTCTATCCACGGTTAAAAATATAGAATTGTATACTTATAAAGAAAAATAAAATATAAATTGAGATTTATTCCAACGTTCAGACAACATGCACGTAATTTTATCCACTTTGGAGAATTATGTCGGGAAATTCTTTGCCAGTTTTCCACACGAGAACAATCCCAAGTGTTTTCAAGCCACATATTTATGACGTAGAATAAATTATGACGTCCCAAAACAACTACAGTTGGGATATCTTATTGTATATGAATTGAAGACATAGGTTTAGAGAAAAACCGTCTAATTATCTTTGCAAGGGTGTTACATTGACCAAGCAGTGTTCTGAGGAGTCCCACAAGGACGAAACAGTTAACTGTCAACACTTATTAGGTGTCCATTAGATAGCTGATAGATCTTGGACTCCTGTGGGGTTAAGCCTTCAAGCTACCCACGGAAGAATTTGAGAGAAACAAAAACTTCTTTTTACCCGAGTAGCCACGAAAACTTGTTTGATTAATAAAGGTAATATTTAAGTGTCAAAAATACAAAAAAAAATAAAAACACTTAAAATTTTTGAGATGCGCGAAAGCGCAAACTGGCCTTAAAATTATTTGATGAGTATATGTGGAAAGCTCACAAAATAGAAACACGCAATAACTCATTTCGGGAAATAATCAGACCGGAATCGCTGTAACTATAGTTTTCTGGGGTTTTGCGTCGCACATTTTGTTGTAAAAATGGAAAAGGTGAAAAAATATCGAATCGCTTAAGCCGGCTCCAGACCAAGTAGACAAAAGAGAAACACGCTTTTAAAACAAAACAACGACAAGACTGAGACAAAAAAATAAATACAAATCAGCAACAAAACTAAGACAACCTCTGCAAAAACAGTTACAAAACAAAAATTTGTGTAGTAGTAGTGGCCCGTGAAGTTGATGTGATTTTTGATTCATGATGCGGCGGTTTCGTTTGCAGGAACAAATTGAAGAAGATGAATACTTATTACTTGTTTCAGTGGTGTATATACGGGGGGGGCTGGGGGGCCCGGCTCCCCTTCCCCAGAAGCTAATAAGCTTTTGGATATTTTCCACATATTTCATGAATACAAACATAAAATAGCATAAAATACAGACTCATGAGGTCTCGCCCCCCCCCAAAACTGTCTCGGGCCCACCCCGAAACTTTTTTCTATATACGCCACTGACTTGTTTCCAGTGATTTGGTCATTCTGTCTACCGTCCAGAAAAAAAAAACGTAATCTTTTTGGACGACAACAAGCTTGAGAAAATGAGAGGATTAAAATTTGGATCAATTGCTAAGTGACTTGCGTGAGGATGATGTAGGCCCACATGGAGAGATTAAGGTTCAAGAATTTTTTAAGATCTCTATTGCAGATTTCGAGAATCTAATATGCTTGATTCGTCCCGCAGTTACCAAAAAATATACTGACTTCAGAAATGCTATCAGTGTTACACAAAGATTAGCAATTTCTTGCAACAGATTAAAATATAGGCCACTTACCTGTGTTTCTCCGGGAAAACCAGCACGCAGACTCCTTCCAGGCGTATTTTTGTCCCGCAAGAAGCTGAGCAGTTCAAATCCAAACCATTTGGAATAAAAATGTTACCAGCTCCAGATTTCTTAATTTTTTTATAGTTTCGCCTTTCCATCATATACTAGTTATTGATCTTTCTAATTTTTTTCTCAGGGTCATCAACAGAGATCTTTAATACAGAGGAAATCTCATTCAGTGCATCTGCTTTCTTGTACTTTTTGTTACCAAGGTCCCATAACAAGGGATGTTAAAGTTTTTGCAAAGTCAGTTGAACAAAGGTTAAAGCCGACCATCGGCATATCCTTTAAAGAAAGTGACATGGGCGGCGGTAGATATACTCATGAACATTATTTCATTTAATTATGGCGTAAATAAAACTTTCTATTCCTACATCTACAGAAACGACACTGATTTATTTTCTAACTCTGCATACTGCCGACTAAAGGGGTCCCGAAAGAAACACCTGAAAGCAATTAAAAGCCCGTCTCAAAAAAATCTGTTAATCAGGTGCCTTGTCTCCACGTGGGCTGGGCGCTCTCAAAACAAATACTTTGTCGTCGGACCGCAAAGAGTCGCGCCTTTTCTCTGTCGATAGGGTTGAAATTGTGCCGTCTATCCACCTGTGCTGGGTCGGTCAGAAAACAAATACTTTGTACTAGGACCGCCAAGAGCCGCGCCTTTTCTCTGTCGGTAGGGTTTAAATTATACCAGGAAGATTTTATATGAATTTGGATAACTTTTGAAGGGCAGATTGAAGCAAAATTTCGAATCGATAGAACCCCGTATTAGAAGCATTTCAGGTGACTGCAAAACTATACCTATACAGTTCTATCAGTTTTTCAGGGTACAAGGCAACACATAAACAATGCACTTCGTGTATCGCAGTCCACATTGAACATAAAGACGTATTAAATAAAGAAGTTACTATGCATACGTTACCTTACTTACTACTTCACCACTGCACCACAAACTGTTTACAAACAGTAAAAGTACGTCTGTTTAAAATCAAAACAGACTATAGATATTTTTATCGGACTTCGCTTTTCTTTTTCTTGGATTAATTTTTTTTTCTAAAGTTTTTTATGACAAATTAATATTTTTCAGGTATTCGACCATTAAGATTTTTAATTTCCTAAAAAAAAATAATTAATTGAATCCTGCTAGATAAACACATGATAACGTCAATGTGCGTCGCTTGTGCTATAACACTTAACCTTAACTCGCAATAAATAAAATTTAAGTGTTTGTTCGAGATCCAGGGTGTCGGAAAACCCTGGATGTATTTGCACAGCTTGGAAAATTAGCGCTGCCCGTAACTCATCCAAAGCAAATCAGGTGCAGTGTTTCTCAACAAACCAAAAGACAACTTACGATATCTAACCTTACTTTTTTGTTTTGTTTTTATTTCTTTCTTAGGAACAAAAAAAATCGCGAATTTTGATTTTGTTTCTTTCTTTACAATAAGTAGGTTATATTACAACAACTGATCATTGCAAATAAAGATGATGCTGATAACTTTTCTAAATTGAAAAAATGTTAATTAATAATATTAAATAATTCAAACATTGGGAAAAAGACATAAATTGAAAATAAAACAAAAGTAATCTGGAATTGGGTAAATAGCACCACAACAAAAAAATACAAAAATAGGGAGCCTATATTTGAAAACTGTCAAAATAGAGTGGTAAAGCTAAAAAACAATTTTTCTACGAGCTTGTCGAAAATCGCATTTTTCACATTACCTGCCTACTTAAAATTATCAGTTTTCTCTCTGCCCCCGATAAGGAGGCGCACAGAGGTGTAATGTAAAAATTACGGGAGAGGTGTAAATGTAAAAATTACGGGGACAGTAAGGGACAAACTTGGAAATATTAATAATACATATATTTTTATAAGTAGTAGCAGGTTTTTATTTTTGATGGATTGTAGTGCAAAAATTGTGGTCAACAAAATGAAAATAAAAATGTTCATTTATATCCGCATTTGGGGTTGATTCTTTTAGAGTTTGGTTCGGTAGTATTGTAAAGATAAAAATCCCTTGTTTTTTTTAATAATGAGGCATGTCTGCTCAGTTGTTAGGTAAGCTTAGTTAATTCTTTCCTTGCACTAATTTCAATTTATTTAATTTTTAGTTACACTTTTATTAAAATGTCAAGATTGGAGGACCCGTAAAAAAACGCTACTGTTTTCCAAAGTAAAACTGAATCTATTTTTAATTCTTGTAAGATTTTTAATTTTTAATTAAACGCATTAAAATAAAAAACAAGGACTTTTTGGTCATTTTGTATATATCAATGGGCCAAAAATATTAAAAAAAAAAATAAGTTTAATGAGCTTTATCATATATGCTAAAAAAATTCTCATTTACCCATTTAAGTATACAAAACTTTAAATAAATAGAAATATCGTCAATTTCTGGACAGTCGGTATCTCGAAAATGGCTCGATAGAAATGCTTAATTTTTTTTATATGTTCTTTTTAGAACCAAGATCTAGATCACACCTAAATTCCAACTAATTTAACCGAGACCTTTTTTCACATGTTAATGGTGCCCCATCCTTTATAACTGTGCTACTTATGTATTAAGTATAAAGGTGAAAATCTAAATAGTCTTTACGATCCGTGCTATACGATTACTGTAACTTTTCCTAAAATCGTTATAATTAGGAATGATTTCGTTTATTTCAAAAAAAAAAATTAAAATTTCCCCGTAATTTCTACATCTAGACATCCGTGCGTGGCACGGTGGTCCGCTTGTCGGTCCTGAACGATCGAAATCATTTTATAGTTGTAGCGTTTAAAAAATGTGATTTTAATATGCTGTGCATTCTGGAGATGGTACAGTCGCCTCCAAAAATACTGTCACATCTCGTTTTTTTCCTCTTAAGCAAATAACTTTGATAAATACTCTGCCAATATATGGGCCCCTAAGCTCACACTAGGTACTATAGTTATAGTGTACGTGTGAGGTAATATAACTAAAAACTGAAATATATTTTATTCAACTCCAGACTAAATTACCTTTTGATTGATACCACACAAGCCATGTTTTGACTTAAACTCAAATTTTTGAAATCTACCCCTACCCTTAAAAAAACAAAAACTATAATGTATTTTGTTAAACTACGGACTCAATTACCTTCCGTTTGATATCAAACACGCCATATTTTCACTTAAACTCTAATTTTTGAATTATACCCCCACTCTTTTTTTTAAATAAATTAAAATGTATTTTGTTTAACTCCAGACTCAATTACCTTTCGTTTGATATCATACACGCCATATTTTCACATAAACTCTAATTTTTGAAATCTACCCCCACCCTTTTATTTGGTTTGTGTTCAGTGGATTTTGTTCATTTTTAAATGGGACCATCTCGACCCAAGACCCAGCCTTGGTACCAAATTTCATTAAAATCGGCCAAGCGGTTTTTGAGTTATGCGCGTTGGTCGTTACAGACAGACATACAGACAGACAGACAGACAGACAGACATACAGACAGACAGACAGACAGACGGCGCAACAAAAAAGTTTCAAAATCATCTGAAACGCAAAGATATATAAAAAATTTTGAAATCAGAGCAACTTTTTTTTTCTCGAAAAAATTAGGATCACCATAGCTCACACTACTATAGTATAGTATATGTGTGAGCTAAAATTGATATGGTGAGAGTGTGTGTACGTACGCTTAAAGCTTTTTTTTATTTAACATACTTTTTTTATAAAAATTTCTCAATATAGATCAATCACCAGTGGCGTATATATGGGGAGGGCCTGGGAAGCCCGGGATCCCCCCCCCCCGAAGCTAAGATTTTTTTAGATATTTTCCACATATTTCATAAATACAATCATAAAATAGCATACAGCCCCATGGGGTCTCATGGGGTCTCGGCCCCTCCTCCTCCGAAACAGTGTTGGACCTCCCCGAAATTTTTTTCTATATACGCCACTGTCAATCATTATCAAATTTTGCAAGGTTTTTTTACCATACACTGATTCTTTTCGTAGTATTTATATTCACTATTTTCACATACATAGTTCAAAACGGATTGATTTTAGCTCACACATATACTATACTATAGTAGTGTGAGCTATAGTGATCCTAATTTTTTCGAGAAAAAAAAAGTTGCTCCGATTTCAAAAATTTTTATATATCTTTGCGTTTCAGATGATTTTGAAACTTTTTTGTTGTGTTGTCTGTCTGTCTGTCTGTCTGTCTGTCTGTCTGTCTGTCTGTCTGTCTGTCTGTCTGTCTGTCTGTCTGTCTGTCTGTCTGTCTGTCTGTCTGTCTGTCTGTCTGTCTGTCTGTCTGTCTGTCTGTCTGTCTGTCTGTCTGTCTGTCTGTCTGTCTGTCTGTCTGTCTGTCTGTCTGTCTGTCTGTCTGTCTGTCTGTCTGTCTGTCTGTCTGTCTGTCTGTCTGTCTGTCTGTCTGTCTGTCTGTCTGTCTGTCTGTCTGTCTGTCTGTCTGTCTGTCTGTCTGTCTGTCTGTCTGTCTGTCTGTCTGTCTGTCTGTCTGTCTGTCTGTCTGTCTGTCTGTCTGTCTGTCTGTCTGTCTGTCTGTCTGTCTGTCTGTCTGTCTGTCTGTCTGTCTGTCTGTCTGTCTGTCTGTCTGTCTGTCTGTCTGTCTGTCTGTCTGTCTGTCTGTCTGTCTGTCTGTCTGTCTGTCTGTCTGTCTGTCTGTCTGTCTGTCTGTCTGTCTGTCTGTCTGTCTGTCTGTCTGTCTGTCTGTCTGTCTGTCTGTCTGTCTGTCTGTCTGTCTGTCTGTCTGTCTGTCTGTCTGTCTGTCTGTCTGTCTGTCTGTCTGTCTGTCTGTCTGTCTGTCTGTCTGTCTGTCTGTCTGTCTGTCTGTCTGTCTGTCTGTCTGTCTGTCTGTCTGTCTGTCTGTCTGTCTGTCTGTCTGTCTGTCTGTCTGTCTGTCTGTCTGTCTGTCTGTCTGTCTGTCTGTCTGTCTGTCTGTCTGTCTGTCTGTCTGTCTGTCTGTCTGTCTGTCTGTCTGTCTGTCTGTCTGTCTGTCTGTCTGTCTGTCTGTCTGTCTGTCTGTCTGTCTGTCTGTCTGTCTGTCTGTCTGTCTGTCTGTCTGTCTGTCTGTCTGTCTGTCTGTCTGTCTGTCTGTCTGTCTGTCTGTCTGTCTGTCTGTCTGTCTGTCTGTCTGTCTGTCTGTCTGTCTGTCTGTCTGTCTGTCTGTCTGTCTGTCTGTCTGTCTGTCTGTCTGTCTGTCTGTCTGTCTGTCTGTCTGTCTGTCTGTCTGTCTGTCTGTCTGTCTGTCTGTCTGTCTGTCTGTCTGTCTGTCTGTCTGTCTGTCTGTCTGTCTGTCTGTCTGTCTGTCTGTCTGTCTGTCTGTCTGTCTGTCTGTCTGTCTGTCTGTCTGTCTGTCTGTCTGTCTGTCTGTCTGTCTGTCTGTCTGTATGTCTGTCTGTAACGACCAACGCGCATAACTCAAAAACCGCTAGCCCGATTCTAATGAAATTTGGTACCTAAGCTGGGTTTTGGCTCGAGATGGTCCCATTTAAAAATGAACAAAATCCACCAAACACAAGCCAAATAAAAGGGTGGGGGTAGATTTCAAAAATTAAGTTTATGTAAAAATATGGCTTGTGTGATATCAAACGAAAGGTAATTGAGTCTGGAGTTAAACAAAATACATTTTAGATTATTTAACAAAAAAAGGGTGGGGGTAAATTTCAAAAATTTGAATTTATGTGAAAATATGGCATGTGTGATATCAAACGAAAGGTAATTGAGTCTGGAGTTAAACAAAATACATTTTAGTTTTTTTTTTAAAGTGGGGGTAGATTTCACAAATTTGAGTTTAAGTAATAACATGGCTTGTGTAGTATCAAACGACAGGTAATTGAGTCTAGAGTTGAATAAAATATATTTCAGTTTTTAGTTATATTAGCTCACACGTAGACTATAAATATAGTATCTAGTGTGAGCTTAAGTGCCCATAAATTGGCAGAGTATTTATCTAGTGACAACATAGCTATATACTGCGGCAAAACGCGGCAGTTTGAACACGAATACAAACACATACATACCGGGTATTAATTTGTAGGTAATATTCCAGTCTTTAGTGAATTCCGTTTGGGGTAATTATTAATTAAATTTTAGTATTTTTTAAGTAAAATTTGGGAGTGCACGTGCACATGTGCACTTATGGAGAAACCGCCACTGTTTTAGAGTGAACCCTTGATACATGATTGAAATAATAGTCACAAACGTGATTGATACGTAATGATAATGAATGATGATGGACTTTTTCAGTCCAAGATATATAATACACATTTGAAAAATTATAATAATTCAATACAAAACTTTTATCCAATTTTTTTTTAAGCCAATTGAAACTTTGCAAATTGTTAAACAGTAAAAATAAAGGATACTAACCCATATTTAAAATATACATGAAGAAATCTCCATATAAACTCTGGTTTACCAACTTGGAGCACTTTTGAAAACCCTCTTTCCACGCGGAATAAGTGCGGATCATTATACAGGCTATCAAATGGCCTATGACTTGTCATCGTGACAAGTGACAACGAGTTAGTTGATCGATTTTCTGCATTGGGGTCTGCTAGTAAGGTCATTGGGCTTTTTTTAAGACTTAGTGGTTATGATAGAAAACAGTTCGATATTAGCTGGCCATACACACAGAGGTTGATCCGCCGGTTTGGAACGGCGTGGTTCAAACTGGCGGATTTGTCTTTCAATTAGTGGACATTCCACGCGCCAGTTATAGTCGGTATAGATTTATCTGTGAGTTCAGAAACTTGTGGGTGCCGCGCTCGATATTTTAACCGGCGCAGACTTGTCTGTCGGTTTGCACTGTGCCAGGAATAACATACCGGTCATATTTTAATTTATTAATTTATTTATTGAATATTATGGCACATGTTTCCGGAATTATATAACCAAGTGCAGAAATTCCCACTGAAAATTTCAGATCTTCATATGATTTTCCCGTGGCAAGAAAACAAAGGGCCGCATTTAATCGCTGTTCTGGTCCAATGGCATCTCTCATTTGGGTATCTTGTTTCGTAAGATCATCTCTTACCAAATTTAATAAAAGGCCATACGTGTCAATATCCATTCTTAAATAATTTTTAAAATCGTCTGGGTCATTTTCTCTTATCTCTTTTAATAGAAGGTCATGGCTAAATAGTTTCCTCTTAAGCAAATAACTTTTAACCCACTTGGAACGTCTCTTTTTTACACCACTATGAATTATTTCCAAATTAATAATCATTCCCATACACAGAGCCTGCTTCTTTTTAGCTCGAAACATTTTATATACACTATGCTTAAAATACCGTGCCGCATAAAACTTTCGACTTGACGAAATTCCACAGTTTTGGTTTAACCGGCAGATAAATCTTGAGTTTTGGCCCACTAACGCGCGATTATGTCTGCCACAGACCGATATAAAGGATCGATTCGAAAGATTTTTTTTGTGTTAGTGGACTGCAGCAGTTTTAAACCGTTGCGGACAAAACGGTCAGACTTATCTGTGCCGTTCCAAACCGACGGATCAACCTCTGTCTGTATGGCCAGCTATTGAAGTTTCAGTCATCTAAATTGGACAAGCTGACCTCCGTGCGGCGTGGCGCGGAATTTCCCGATGTTATTGCTGCATTTTACTTTCGTTCCAGCAATAATTCAAATAAGCCACAGAAAGTAATCGTTAACGGTGGGGCACGTGACCCACCCTTGATGCGCGGTCAATCAATTGCACGCTGTACAAGCCATAAAATATCGGCTGGCGAGACATAAAATCTGCCCATTTGATTATCATAAGTATGGCAAGGGAAGCAGTTGGAGAAGCCGTTTTCCAAGGAAATATGTAACTGGCGTGAGACCACGTACTTACCAAAACCAAGCATGCAGTGCAACAAAATTCTAATGTCAATTATTAACGCAACATTACATCGTTTTAAATTATAATTTTAAATTTCGCGGGCAAACAAGTTCATCATCATTACACCCACTTTCCTTTTCCAAATATAGGGGTAAAGTGTACCCCTCGAAGGGGGTTCGTGCTACAAAACTTTCAAGATAGTCAAAAAGTGTCCCCCTTGCACGCAAAATTGACGTGTTTCGGCGTTTTCTTAATTTCCTGATAATATTTCAGAAAATCCAGATGGATCCTTTTCAAATTGTCACCTTGTACATCGAAGAAATAATAGTACATTATACACCTAGGGACTAAAGTGGTATTTTAAATCCCAAGACAAAAGGTTTAGAGCCCGACCAACGGGAGGGCTATAAATTGTCGAGGGATTTAAAAACACTTTAGTCCTGAGGAATTGCAACAGACATGGGCGTCGATATTAGCAAATTCAGCAAACTAACAGCTTTTTGGAAACGACAGAATGAAGGCTACAAACCATAAAAGTCGAAGACACTCGATGGTGACAACATTAAAGATTTCCTGGAAAAAGCACCCGACCATGAATTTTTGGCGCAAAAGGTAAGATACCTACACGTTTTTTATTTTTTTTTTCAACCGAGTTTTTGTCTATATATCCATGTTATTTAGTTGGAAAAGATTGTAGGTGTACCTATTTTATTATTTATTTATTTATATTATTTATTTTATTTATATTTTTGTTCCAGGTAGTGCTAATCATGGGCGTGTCAGGAGCCTGTCGAGGCAAGGAGCTCTGCCAGCTTGACAAAACCGATGTCCTAGACTATGAAACGTTCTTTTTGGTCAATTTACGAGATACTAAGACAGAAAAAGACTGATCTTTTGTTATAAAACGGTCAAACGAAAACTCCACAGATGTAGTACGATTGGTGAAGTGGTATATTGCCTTAAGACCTCCATCAATACAAGGTTATACAAGATTTTTCGTTGGGTACAAAAATGGGAAATGCACGTCTCAGCCAATGGGCAAGAATACGATTGGGCAACTGTCAAGCAAGATTGCCGAATATTTAAGGCTTCCAGATGCATAATTGTACACTGGTCATTGTTTTAGAAGGTCGTCAGGAGTAACCATAGATCTGCTTAAAAGACATGGCTGCTGGAAGAGTAGCACCGTCGCTGAGGGATATGTGGAAAATTCCTTATACCAGAAAAAAGTATGGCAGATCAACTTTTTACTGGTACTTCCACTGAAACGTCTTCAGAGATTTCGATTTCAACTGTACAAAATGAAACACCAACGACATCGTCGGTGCCACGAACAACGACAACAGCTACAATTTTCCAAAACACTTTAATTAATAAAAATAACAGCTGTAATAATGATAAATTACCATTTTTTCACTTGGCTAGTTGCAGTGGGATAAACATAACTGTTAATATTAATAGAAATTAAGTTGTTACACTTTTGTTACAGGCATATTCTGTTATATTTTTTAATAAAATTATTGAAAATAAGTTTCTAAATTTTGCATTTATTGCACAGAAATCCATAGGGATTTAAATTACCCTTTATATCCCTAAAGTGCATAAATGTTATTTATTCCATGCCTTGTATAATAAAATACATATAAATTATTCATATTTAAATGTTCACTGTTCACTCTAAAATGAAAATTACAATTTTTTAAATCTAAATATCGTAGAATTCTGTTTTGTTTTTATGAACAACTCTCATACTCAAATAAATTTAGCATTTATTGCACAGAAATTTACTTTAAATCCCTAGGGATTTTAAGTATCTTTTAAATCCCTAAGGATTTAAAGTAACACTTTTTTCCCCAAAAATAGGGATTTAAAGTATCCTTTATATCCCTAAAATGCATAAATGTTATTTATTCTATATAAATTATTCTTATTTAAATGTTCACTGTTCACTCTAAAATAAAAATTACAATTTTTTAAATCTAAATATCGTAGAATTTTGTTTTGTTTTTATGAACAACTCTCTCTTTTTTTCCTAAAATTTTTACATCAAAACCTTTCTCTTCTATAACAGGGTGGGGTCCCAAAAAACAAGGGACTGAAATTTTATCTCCCGTTTCGTTTTTTAACAAAATATATGAATATAAGGTTTAAGTTTTTATCTTGTCTTTTATTTTAGTTTTTGAGTTTAGTAGGTTAGTCTGTGTTTCAGAATGAGCTTTCTGAAGTCGATATTTCAGTTCGATTGTGTAATTCTCAAAATTTGTATAGGTTCTAAGGATTTTACAAGGTTACCTGGTATATTTCCTTCCTTACCAAAATCTAACTCAAAAGGTGTGTATGTTGTCTCTCTATCTACTGTCGTGTTGTAAGGAAAACACCAAAATCGAATCCATGTGCTCCACGCAGGGGTGCGTTTGAAAATAAAAGGCGAAGGTAAGGTGAGGGTAGGGTAAAGCGATATTGATGACGTCATCGAAATAGCCAAATTACCCTGGATAAATATCGCCTTATAAATTTTCGAACGCATTGTGATTGTTAACACATAATTTGGATTTGATTTAGTTTAAGAATTTTAACTTTTTTAAAAAGTATTTTTACTTTTCTAAATAGTTATAGACAGTAATCGTGTGTGAAATATAACACAAAATAATAAAAAAACAATAAACACTTTAAGCTAAGTGCTGGTGCGCAATCGCGGGTGAATCTCGCCTCGCTTCTGTCCGGGGTGAATCAGGCGCACCCTGGGTCATCACCTTTTTGATTTTCGAACGCGGGTGTATGACGTCATCGTTTTGACCGTGATCATTTTCGAACGATTTTGGGCTAGCACAGGTGTAACCTTTACCACAGGGTGACAATTTTCAAACGCACCCCTGCATCATAATTTTGCCCCTGTGATCTAACATATGCTTCTAGAATTTTATGAGAGGTGTCTAACACGGCTATACTTTTGTGATGATATACAGTTGATTGCAGTTGATTAATTTTCAATAATTTACATACCCCTTTTACGGTTTCCGATAAAAAATTCCGAACCTTTGTCAATAGCTATTTCAGATGGAATTCCGTATCTCAAGATAAAATGTTGTCATAGTATCAGCATATTTAGTTCTGAAAGGGTAAGCACCTACGTACTTAGTAAGATCACATTGTAAGGTTAGTATAAAGCTGAACTTTTTCAAAGAATGAACTTGCTGTGGAAGTGATTGGCTCTTTAATGTACCTATTTATATGGTTTTGTTTTTGATAAATATCGCATTTAGTAACAATCCTAATCTAGTCCTGTAAAAAAATAATATTTTTTAATTGTGTTAATCATTCTTGAAATACCTGCATGACCACTGGTTGGAAATAAAACAAAATCATTTAAAAATTCAATTTCTTTGTCTTTGTACCCTATTTTTGTAACTCCTTTTACAATACAAATACGAGGGCCCTTATCTGTAAAGTCATCTTTTATTTTATTCGCTAGCCAGCTTATAAAATCTTTATTTTCATCATTTTTAATTGTTACAAATTCATCATTTTTCAGTTTTTTAGTCATACTAGTCAAGTTTCGTCAACATACAAAGTGGAACTAAGTGGACAATTGTACAACCTCCTTAATTTCATCGATGCATCTTTTGTTAATTGTTGAAACTAATTCAATACACTTTTTGGGAAATTTAAAAATTTCTACGACTTTTGGTTGATCAGGCCTATCATTCATAGAATCTTCACATTCTATCTCAGTAAATCGTTCATTTCTTATGCTCTGTGCTCTTGTCATAACCGCAATCACACTCTCATTCATTCTTTTAAATTCTTCTGAGAATATCGTGATTCTAGACAATGCATCTGCGCTAACATTGTCTTCTCTCTTTAAAGACCTATACATGAAAATTATATTCCTCAAGACCTAGACGGAATTTTATTGATGGACTTGAAGGATCTGTTAGGCTAAAGAGATAAATAAACAAGAGGTCGTTGGTCAGTTTTTTTGCAAAATCGTATGCCTACCGTTGAGTTGCAGCTTAACAGTTCTTATTTTAAGACGTACTTGTAGGGCTCTCTCCAAAAAAACCGCTTTGCCTCAGGGAGTAGCGTGGGTACGAGCCAGGAGAGGCTATTTAACACATCTGGCGCCCTCAAGACAATTGCGTATACATTTATAAGAAGCTCAGAATGCTTTATATTACAAAAATAATAATACAAGGAAGCAGGAATGATATATAATAGGGGCTTAAAGCTTCTGCAATTTTTAATCCGAATTAATTGATTATGCCTACGGAAAACAATATTTAAAAAAAGTGAACATTTAAAAACTTTAGGACGAAAAAGTACAGTAGTAGACACCCTATATGTATGGCATATTTTAAGGAAATTCAGATGTGGAACTCATCAAAGTCAAATTTATTAAAGACAAAATCAAAGAAGGAAAATATCGGTTTTCTTCAAGGAGTTCCGTGCTGCAAGGTCTTTACACATAACACCTGTGTCGGTGCGTCGGATAATAAAAGATTTTTGACCAAACATATACAGGGGATGACGGACAAATGTGTTTGCTTATATGCCGCATATTGATTGATGTCACTCTCTGCTGACAACATAAAATTATTTTAGTGAAACGCTAATGAACTTGACAAGAAAATAACATGTAAATAACATAACCAAAAATTGTATAATTCAGTAAGTAGTGCTAGCAGGCTGGATTATTTAGTTTACACTTGAAAAGGACTATAGACACCTACTACCCGAAACATCATGTTTAAAACAAAACGATGCCAAAATTTTGCAGTTACTTTTTTATATTTCTTAATTTCTTAACGAATTCCAGAACTCCTTTTGGCCCTTCCCGTTCTTTTTTATTGTATTTCTTGTGTTCCAACTTACAAGCTCTAAACCTTTTTTACAAGTTTTTTATTTTTCTTTACTTTTTCTGCTTTCCTTAAACATAAGTATTCTATTCCAAAGTAGGAAACCTGACTGCATGGACGTATGATGGATAGTGCAGATTTGAAATCCATACTGAAGCGGTGGCTTATCCTGCTTTGATGAGGGAGAAAGAGGCATTTTTCATTCAAAAAATTGTACTAAAAGAGTTTTAAAGTGCAAGTATTTAGTTTTTACAAATCCAGTCTATAATAACAGGCGATTTTTACAAGAGAGACCTTTTCTCGTACCACCTTATACTTCATTATCTGATCTTCCGCTGTCCATAGTTGAGGAAATTGAGAATGAAGAATTTATTTGTAGTGTAACGCCACGGTTAGGGGTGCTTTAGTCGAGTGGTATATTTATACAACTTGTCCCTTTCCACGTTTACATTAAATTTATTTGGAGGTAGGCGTTCTAGTTGCACATAGCTATGATAAAAGCCAGTTGTTGTTAAATTAGACACCAAAAAAAAGAAAACGTTATATTTAAAGTCAAAAATTTTTAATACAAATCGTAGATCCAAAGTCTAACATGGTCCTAGAGGCAAGACAGTTTTTGTGCTAAATTAAGTAAATATTCTTTTGGTGAATAGGAAAGCACAAATTATTTCACTTCAAAGCAATTTGCTTTCACCTAAAACAATTTTTTTAACGTGCATAATGAAAATGAACTTCAATAAATTTATGAATTAATCCATGAAGAAGTTCACGGATTAATTGGCAGTGTTAAACAGGTATAAGACGAAGCCAACTGTCTACACTTTTTCTGTATATTTGCAGCATTCTAATAATTTACGCCTAGTTTTAAATAAAAACGAATAGAGTATTTTGACTAATTACTTATTCCCCATATACCTCTGTCGTGAAAGAGACGCCCATGTCTAGTAGAGTGTTTTATATCCTGCGGCACATTAGGGACGGTTATTCTCGTGAATTACACTCGAAAACTTCGGTTATAAATTACTAGTTTGAGTTGTAATGGAACTGCTTTTCGCATCTTGGATGCACGTTTAGTTTGTGATGCCAATGCCAAGTGGAACGTATTCGTTCCTGACAAATTTTAAACACAATTTGACTTCACTTTGGACGAGTGGAAGAGTCAGATCTATCTATCAATTGAGCCTTTTTCGTTCCATCTTTGGATATAGGCCGCCACCAATATCTTCAATAGGGTATTTGACAAATTTTAGAAAAGAGTTTAGAATGATACATAGAGCCCTAATTTTCTACGCAAATTTATTAAAATAGTATATTTTATCATGACTGCGCTTTTAGAATCAAGTTTTCCAATTTCCGATTTGAATTTGCCGCTGAAACGCTCATTTCTAGCATGGCGTTGCAATGATGTCACAGCGCAGTAAACTCGCGGACAGATACACGGCATTTAAGTGTTTATTTGTTTTTGGTCTGCGTTTTTACTGTTTTTTTGTAAAAAAATGTCCTGTAAGTGGTGTGTTGTGCATTAGTGTTCGAATACTAGCATAAAAACACCTGAAAAATTATTTATTTATGTGCCTACAGCAGTAAAAGAACAGAAAAAGTGGCTAGAACTTGCTCGAAGAGACCCAAGGGCCTTATCTAATATATCTTCACTTTACATTTGTGATGATCACTTTGATGTGAGTATAATTAAATTGTTTCTATTAATTTTTGTCACGTTGTCTATAATATATATATAATAATTTTGTAAATGACGATGAAATTTTTGAGGTTATGTTTATTACAAGGGGTAAACAACTATAATAGGCAGAAAGGTGTATAAATTTTTAGGCGGTGCTAGGCAGTTATTAGGCAGGACTAGGGAGTACATCTAAATGTAGGATTAGGAAGTGCACATGCAGGCTAAATGCAGGACTGAGAAGTGCATATGCAAGACTAGGCAGTGCATAGGCAGGACTAGGCAGTACCTACGCAGGACTATGTAGTGTAACCTATGCAGTACTTCAAGTATTGCTGGTCGTAGGTCGTAGAAAGATACACCACCAATTAATAGACATTAAAAAGCACACTTCATAATAATTTTGGTGTTTTGAAATTTGTTATGAAGGGTCATAAGAATTCTTTGAAACAAAATTTATTTAAAAAATTTTGTTTTAAAAAAGCAATTTTTGATTGTCTCTTAATGCTTAAAATAATAATGATTGGGTATTTAATTGAACCTATTGTAATATATTAAACAAAAAAGCAAAATATATAACCTAACCTCAAAATTTAAATGAGTAAATGTAGGCGAAGAATATCGTAAAAAAACTTTCAGTTAGGTATATACAAAACAAATCATCGAATACTTACATCAACATTTTAACGTTTCTAAATTCCGCAGAACAAAAATCACTGTTGTTGGCAAAGAAGCCTGCCGCCATAAAGGATTTCAGCATTGGCAAGTTGGAGCTATCGGCTTTGGAGCATCCGTTTTCCATTGAAAATGTTTTATAAGCAAAACACAAAATAAAATCTAACTTAGGACGATAATTCGCAATTTAAACCAAAGCAAACATTACCATCCATAAGAAAATAACACAGAAAATAGGTTCGTTCGAGGCGTTTACTGTTTTGTGACGTCACTCGCAGCTGATTGGTAGACCGCCTGTTTTGACTCACGTGGCTAATTGTTTTAATTCAATGAATTTATTTAATTAAAAGAACTATGAATTTGAGAAAAAATTAAACAAAATGTTTTGTTTTTAGCATTACCAAGACCTAAAGAGATATCTAAAAATAAATATATATTTATTTTTTACTACTGTCAAACACCATATTTTTTGTGTAAATATATAAAAAATATCTACAAAACTCTAAGGTTCGGGGGCCCGGGCCCGAGGCCCCCCTGAGTGTGCTCATGCCATTAGTTATAAAACAATCTATAAAATTGTTCATTTTAAATCCCTTGGTGAATAATAAGTAATTTTAGCAGGTATTTGCGTGCTTGTAAACAAGCCCTGCTTTCATAACGATTAAGAAAATATGTTTTCCAAACACGCGGACTCAGAATTATATAATATAGCAAGAAGGAAATCTGTTACGTCTGATGTGAGTTTTTACGACGGTCCACTCGGGCGCTAGTGGCGATAATGAAAAAGTTGGGGTTTAATCTGTTTTTTTATAAGCAACCTTCCGACAGGAAACAAAATTAGTTTTTGGATTACGCATTTTATTGTTTTACTCAAAGCCCACTGTATACTGGATATCTATAATCTCAGAAGAATAAAAGTAATAGAATAATAATAATTTTTAAGACATAAGAATTTGAACCTGTAGGTATCCTTTGTAAGGGATGAAACGAATTTTGCAAAATGCACTGATATTGACCTTTCTTTCTCTAATATTTGGTTTACCGTGCGTGTAACATTTTGTTGTCTGCTTTGTAAGAAGCTTAAGGATAAGGGCCCACATAAGTAGTGGCATACCCAGGTGTTTGTCTGGGGGGGCCAGAGGTCTCATAATGTCCTATTTTATCTTTTTATTTATGAAAAATGTGGAAACTATCTAAAAAAATCTTAGGTTTCGGGGACTGTGCCCCTAGCCCCCCCGCTCTGGGTGCGCGCATGCACATAAAAATAATCGCAATCTTGAGAGTGGAATCACATTGTTGTAGCTCTTTCTTATCTCTAAGAATAATGCACATTCGCAATTCAAATCAATTGGAAAGTCAAGATTTGCTCTTAAGGCGACAAATTCGATTTAGGCAGTTTTTTAAGCAAAAAACAACAAGGCAAAATATTTAAATATTAGTCAAAAGGTGGACTACATATTAGAGCCATAGGGACACCAATTTGGTTTTAAAATTGGGGTCCTTACTAAAATTTTTAGGGTGACAATGGATGACAGTCATAATCAAGGTCTGTAGAGGATAGGTTACCTGGTAAGTTTCTGACCAATCAGAGGCAGTTGTTGAACGCAGAAATGACGTCACCCGGAGTGCCCATTTAATAATATAGTAGGAAATCTACAAGTTACTTATGTTCCTTTATTGATTTAATTGTAGATATGTTTTGTGTCTCTTATAACAATGTTCATAAAATACATCAATTAACCCACTCACCTTATACCAAATGTCCCAAAAGCACAATGTCTTGGGAAGCTTTTAGCTTGTTAAGTCGATTAAAATAACTACAAGTAGAAAGTATAAGTAAACTAAAAGAAGTATTTACAGATTTTGAATAAATATAGTCCGAAAAAACACCACAAATGTAAAAAATAAACCATCGAAGATTAAAAATACTAACAAACGTGGAATTTCGTACCCGAGAATGTAAAAATCAAACAAGTTTCGTGGCTAATCAGGCAATAAAGGAGTTTTTTGTTTCACTCATATTTTTCCGTGGGTAGCCTGAAAGCTTAACCTCACGGGGGTCCAAGATCTAATGGACACCTAATAAGTGTTGACAGTTAACTGTTTCGTCCTTATACTATAAGCAAGAAGCGCCATCTACCGAGATACGAGAGAAACAAAAAACAAAAGCAGGCGAAACACTGCTATACAATATCGATCAAAGAAAAGATCGAATGCAAATAAAAGAAAACAACTATAGTCCGTGACCTACGACAGCTCTTTGTCTTTCAGGCCGGATCAACACATATTGCATTTTTACCCGTCATCAAGACAGTGAGCGTCAATCAACGGAATTTTTAAGCCAAATAATACTAACTTTAGTACTATTTCTATTAGGACAAAGATTTGGCCAAAAAATGGGATACCAATGTTGTCAGATGGTAAGTTTTGGTGCGAAGTTTGCCCCCTTAAACATCAAATACAATAAGCGTGAAATCTAGTACCCGTGAATTTAAGAATCAAACAAGTTATCGTCGATAATCGGATAAAAAAAAGTTTTTTGTTTTTCTCATATTTTTCCGTGGGTAGCTCGAAAGCTTAACCTCACGGGGGTCCAAGATCTGATGGACACCTAATAAGTTATTATTTATTATTTTGCTTAAAAATACTAGTATTATTTGACTTAAAAATTCCGCTGATTGACGTTCGCATCTGATGGCGGGTAAAAATGCTAATCAGCGTTGCTCTGGCCTGTGTCACAAAGGGTTTCTTTCTATTTGCAATCGATCTATTTATTGTACGATATGAATAGCAGTTTATTTTCGCCTGCTCTTGTTCTAGTTTATCTCGTTTCTCGATAGATAGCGCTTCTTGCGAGGATTTTCTCACTACATACATAGGATTAGAGACAAAACCGTCTAATTAACTTCGCAAGGGTGTCACATTGCCCAAGCAGTCTTCTGAGGAGTCCCATAAGGACGAAACAGTAAACTATCAACACTTATTAGGTGTCCATTAGATTTTGAACCCGTGTGAGGTTAAGCTTTTAAGCTACCCACGGAAAAATATGAGAGAAACCAAAAACTTCTTTTTACCCGATTAGCCACGAGAAATTGTTTGATTTTATCAAATTCAATATTTCCCTTTGCGAGCCCTCTGATCAAAACTCTGTCTGACAGTTACCCTCTAAAATGTATTAGTTTGACAGAAATGCTGTCGAGAATATTTTTCTTACATGAAATAAATAACCAGCACATAAATTAGGATCCTGTGCCTATATCTATACTTAACACTGTTTCTTTCCCCAGAAAAATAAATGACATTTCTAGTTAGTGCAACCTACACGTAATCTAGTTTTCTGTCGCATATTTTATTCACTGCGCCAAACAAAAATAGGAATTGATTTAGTTTAAATACAGCACATTCATTCCACGCTAAATGTCACGCTCGTAATGCGTTTTAAGATACAAGAAAATTTTTATTACGTATTTTTTTTTTAGCTGCTGGGTAGTGCCGTGGTATGGTCATCGGCTTTACATACAGAATGTACCAGGTTCGCGTCTCGAACAACGATGCACATCGGGGGCTGATTTTTTTTTGATGGTCACGTCACGACGAAGAACAGGCAGGGCTATCAAAACGAAAGGGCCACTATCCTCCACTTTGTTGACGTCACATCGGGGGCTGATGTTTTTTTGATGCTCACGTCACGACACAGCTGATTGACTTTAAAATATTGAAGTTGGAATGACGGTTCATAAATATTTTTTTATTTTTTTTTTATTTGTCAAACACACTGTGTTTATTGTATTACAATCTAGTCAGTAAGACTAATTAGCAATTTTGTTTTAACTTAATTTACTAGAAAAGTCAAATTTAAACTTAGGGTTCCCTCAACAGTTCTCCCCGCTTTGTTTAGCTGTAACTCACAATTGTGTTGTGTTTATAGCATTATTTTGTTTTATGTAATTCACTTAGTTTACTAGCTCAAAAGGCTTCACTCTTTTTAGTCTTCGAACTAGCATAGTATTGTCTAGAAGCTGAATTGCTTCCACATTCACATGCCGATGGAGTCTATCTTCATGGCTTTTTGCGTACTTTTTTATAGTCTCTACTACAGTTCCGATTTTTAGATCTCGATGAAGGTCACTATTTCGAACGTACCAAGGTGCATTCACAATGTTTCTTAATAATTTATTTTGAAATCTCTGTAAAACTAGAATGTTACTCTCTTTAGCACAACCCCATAGTTGAATACCATATGTCCATACTGGTTTCAGTGTTTGTCTATAAAGCAGTAACTTTTTATGAATTGTTAAATTGGACTTCCTTCCAATTAGCCAGTTCATTTTTCTATACCTTATCTCAAGTTCTTCTTTTTTTTTTCTTAACATTTGGCATCAAGTGTTATACCGAGATATTTTGCCTGATTTCAATCTGGTACGGGAATGTTGTTAATTGTTATTTATATGTGATTTATGTTTTTGTTTGTAAAATCAACATGAATTGATTTGGTTTCATTTAATTTTATTCGCCACTTTGTGGTCCAACTGTGAACTTCGGTGACTGCATCCTGAAGTTTTTCTATGCATTTTTCAATAGATTTTTCTACCGTTATTAAACCAGTTTCATCGGCAAATGTTGCTAAGTGACAATTTTCTGGCTTTGGGATATCGCAAGTGAATAATAAGTATAGATAAGGGCCTAGTACGCTACCCTGGAGCACGCCTGTTTGATTTTTTTTTAAATTTGAGTATGAGTCTTCTTGTTTTACTCTAAAATGTCTATCAGATATGTATAATTCCAAAATATCCGAATATTGTTTTGGCAAATGCTTGTGCTACATCTAGAAAAACTACAGAACAAACTTTTCCCTCTTCTAGTGCTTTTTCTATTATATTAGTAATTCTTGTTCGCATGAATATTTGAGTTTTTTAAAATAAAGCCGGTTTAAAGATTGTTTTTACTATTTTCTTGCAGAACGATTTTTTTAAAATCTATAAAAATAAATAAAGATTAACGCTGGTATTTTTGGATTTAAAATGAACTTTATTGAAAAAAATCAATAAAAAATCAAAAAAGTTTTACAATATAAACAAATGCCATGACAAACACAGATGACAAAGTCAAATACATGTCAAATATAACACTTGGCATGCGTAATGGCGAGTAATTTGAAATCAAAATAAGGAATGCTAAATCTTGAAGATTTGCATCCTTACAGAAGTTTGGTGGAATATCGGAATGGTGTCTGAGAATATTTTATTGAAATTTAGCGGAAATCTGTAGTTCCATTTTGAAAATATCATAAAAAAACGTCAAACCGAACCGACCCAATGTAAAAGTCAGCCCCCCCCCCCCGAGAACAACTGATTTTTTCAGGCTCGTGGCGTGTATTTTTTTGTTGGCCTTGTTTTAACCAATACTTTAAATTTGGAATAATCTGTACCAAAGCCAACAAAAAAATACAGGCCACGACCCTGAAAAGACACCATTCCGATATTCCACCAAAATTTTGTAAGGATGCAAGAAGATTAAAAGGTTAAAATCTTCAAGATTTAGTATTCCTTATTTTTAATTCAAATTACCCGTGTGTTCCCCAAGCCAACTGTTATATTTGACATGTATTTGACTTTGTCATCTGTGATTGTCACATAGAAGCAAATGTGACAATCACAGATGACAAAGTTTAATTTTAGTGTAAGTTAATGCAGGGCTCTCAAAACGGACGGGCCACGATCCTCCACTTTGTTGACGTCATATCCGGGGCTGATTTTTTTTTTAAAGGTCACGTTACGACACAGCTGATCGTCTTTAAAATATTGAAGTTGGAATGACGGTTCATGAATATTTGATTTTTTTTAAATAAAGCCGTTTTTGAGATTGTTTTTACTTTATTTTGGCAGAACAATTTTTTTTTAATGTATAGTAATCCTTAATATTTCAGAGCCGCTTCATTAGCTCACACAAAAATTAAGTTTAAAGCACAAGCGAATGTGACTCTCACAGATGACAAAGTCAAATACATGTCAAATATAACAGTTGAACAGTTGGCAGTGGTACATGGCGGGTAATTTGAATTCAAAATAAGGAATGCTAAATCTTGAAGATTTTAACCTTTTAGTCATGTTGCTTCCTTACAAACCTTTGGTGGAACATCAGGATGGTGTCTGAGAATACTTCACTGAAATTTTGCGAAAATCTGTAGTGCCATTTTGATAATATCATAAAAAAACGTCTGACCTCCCATAAGACCCAATGTAAAATTCAGCCCCGGGACAACAGCTGATTTTTTCAGGGTCGTGGCCTCTATTTTTGTGTTGGCCTTGGTTAATGAAGCGGCTCTGAAAAATTAAGGATTAATATACATTAAAAAAAAATTGTTCTACAAGAATATAGTAAAAACAATCTCAAAACCGGCTTTATTTAAAAAATAATCAAATTTTCATGAACCGTCATTACAACTTGGATATTTTAAAGACAATCAGCTGTGTAGTGACGTGACCATCAAAAAAAAATCAGCCCCCGATGTGACGTCACCAAAGTGGAGGATAGTGGCCCGTTCGTTTTGAAGCCCCTGCCTGTACTTATTATAACCTATAATATTTATGTCAAAAATATAAGTAAGATTGTAGCTTGTAAACAATAGGTAATTATTTCGTTTGGTCACTTTAATGGGTTTATTTCTGAAATTTACATATCTGTCACGAACGTTATAAACCAAGTCTATAATCACAATTTCAGGAAATTATTACCGAATAGTTTTCGTGCCATACACAATTTGATTTTGAGGTTAAGATTAAAGTTTATTTTATGGGGTGAGAATTAAATTATGCATGCAATATATGTATGGCTTTATAAACCGCATAATAGTTTGACAGCTATAAACTATGTTAACGTTAAGATGTATGGTAGCCCACTTCTTTAATAGGGACATTTTGGGTAACGTATTTTACTCTTTGTTACCGTTATTGTTATTACTGAGTCTGCGCATTAGCAGTCACACCCTCCTTTTTTGTTATTTACGGTCACGGCTCCCGGTCCTTACGGCGGCGGTCCTTTAATCTACCGTTATTTTTAAGGTTAGTTTTGTATTATTTTTTTTAATGCAATCAAATTTTTTACTTAAATTCGGTAGTTTCGTTTATAAAAACCATAAATATAATAAAAATAAATAAACTACTACTACTATGTCGAATTAGAACGTTTTTCTACGTTGTCCGACGCCTATTCTCCACCTCCTTCGATCCTGACAATCATCTTCCGTCAGGTTTTTTTGACTCATTGATCTTTGGATTGACTGTTGCCATTCCAGTTTAGGATGCTCTCTTTTTCTGCGCCCTATTGATTGCCATTCTTGGACTCGCTTTGGTAATTTTTTGTCGTTTATCTGTTGTACATGGGTGCCAGTAGTAGTAGTAGTAGTAGTAGTGGGGGGGGGTGGACCCGCAGGTCTGACAAGTAGGCCAGAGTAGGCCCCTTTTGCCATGCCCCAAGTATGTCCCTTAACCCACTCTCTGCACTTCCCTTTGATGGTCGGGTAACTCATTGGGCCTTCCTGTTCTCTTTACAAAGTCCAGTAAGTCTGCCCATTTGAGCATGTGCAGTTCTTCCTCGCTCAGAGTTGGCGCTCCGAGTGCCTGTTGTCTCATCCTTGCGTAGGCCTCGCATTCTGCCACAGGGTGTCTTGTTGTGTCTTCTTCCTGTCCACAGGCTGGGCGGGTAGGGTCATTCTCGACTCCTAAACGTGTCATGTGCTTCCTCAACCGGTTATTTCCGGTTAGAGTACCTATCAGCAGTCCGAGGTCTTTTCGTGTCCGTCCCAGCATCCATCTAATTCTGGTCGCTTTTGGACGGTCTACGAATTCTCTGGTCTGTCTGCAACCCGTTCCTGGTTCCCAGGAGTATAATAGCGCGTCCTGGGCCCATTTGTTGAGCCCGCTTTGCACTTGTCTTTTTGTCATGCCCAAAAGTGGCTCCGGTCCTACATAGGCGGTCTTTTAGTGATGTCATCCGTTATGCTTTCCTCGATTCCCATTCTTTCTTCTATGATCTCATTTCTTATATGATCTGTTCTAGATATTCCCATTGATCTTCTTATTGCATCCATTGCGACACTTTCCATTTTTCTGTTACGCGACAACTTTCTCATCATATACTCCATGTCTTCTTTATCACTAACTACAATTACTTGGTCGTCAGCAAACTGTAGTGTGTATATGGTAAATCGGTCGATAAGTTGTATTCCATGCTGTGAACTTTACGTTTCCAGTTTCTTAGAGCTACTACGATATATATTTTAAAAAGAGTCGGAGAGATACAACATCCCTGTCTTAAGCCTTTCGTTACCTGGAATTCTTTTGAAAGTTAATTTCCAATTTTAATTTTAGATTTTGACCCTTTGTAAAGATCTTTTATCGCTTTTATATATATGTGATTGATATTAGTTTGTTCTAACACTGTCCATAATTTTTCTACTGCAACGGTATCATGTCTTAAAGAGTTTCTTAATATAATCATAATATGACGTAATAAGGAACACTTTAGGCAAAGTAACGAAAAAAAAAGTTGGTGCGATGGGCTATAAGAATCCTATCGTACAATCCACTTAGAGTACTGGTTACTGAAATTCCTCTGTAGTTGTTGCAATCCAGCTTGTTCCCTTTTTTATGTATTGAGGATATGCATGCTATTTTCCAATCATCAGATACTGGATGTCTGTTTATGCATTGATTGATAAAAACTGCTAAAGAAAATTATCGTTTAATAATTCGCCCAAAAACGCACTATTTGTTGTATACTACAAATATAGGAATAATTAGGACATTAGAAAAGTGGGGGATTGTACCTAAATATACCAAAACAATGCAGATCATATTGGCCCCGGACAAAAGAGCAGTGGTGTAGCTAAGTTACGTCTGGGGCGGATATAGGAAAAAGTTTCGGGGGGGCCGAGACAGTTTCGGGGGGAGGGGGGGGCGAGACCTCATAAGGACGTATTTTATGCTATTTTATGTTTGTATTCATGAAATATGTGAAAAATATCTAAAAAAATCTTAGCTTCGGGGGGAGGGGGGCCCGGGCCTCCCCGTATATACGCCACTGTCTGGGGCGGTAACGGCGATCGCGAACGCGTTGCCCACATGTTTTTGGTTGGAAAAACGCTCTAGCTCAATGACAAAAAATTGAAACATTTCTGGATCTAGGTAGCAGTAGCGATTCAAGGGGAAGCAGAGAAGCTCACCCCCCTTCCTAACGTAAAGCTAATGTTGTTTAGCTTAGCACAGAAATAGCAAATCAATTAATCACAATTTCAACAAAATTTACTTTTTTTACAAAAATTTAAAAATGTTTTGGCTGGCACATTTTATTTGATATTTTGATATAAATCTCATTTTACGATATTGGTAAGATGCTTTTTATACAAGTAGCGACATCTGCCAAATTCAAATGAAACTACCCAAAACTGAAACGAAAAACAGTACCCATGACCGTGACATAATAATTTGTCCCTCAGATCGGGTCAATGCATATTGCATATTTGCCGCCTTCGCGACGTCTTACGTCGGGTCAGCGGAGTCTAATTCAAATTTTAAACAAAATGTCCAGTGCTAAATCGGATGTTAATGTGCAGTTTTAAGTACGAATAGATAGCACAACTTAAATTAGGTATCTATTAAAAGCAATCTTTTTTTTACGTTACCGTTACGGTGTGAATGCGTCCATTGCTTTTAACCCAAGTAACATTATTACCACTCAAGGTTTTATTAATTTGGTTCCAAGGTTATTTAGAGGGTGCTGTTATGGCTTTTAGGATCAATTTGGCTACAAAAAGGTAATTTATATTGCCAATTACCTAAAGAGGTGTTATACAACCAAAAAGTGTTCTTCTGTTCCTTTTAGATACTTTTGGTTTTATTGATTTCTGATTTATAAAGATGGTCTTATAAAACCCTTTTACCTAAAGTTTTTAAAAAGAAATAAATAAAAACTTTGGTCTTTTAGTTTTTTTCATTACTTTAGGTCATAACAAAAGTGTTTTATAATAGAGCTAAAAGGTTACCTTATATCCTATTGTTTTTGTAGTTACCAGTAGTTTAATAGTAAATATGATTATATAGGCGGCCATATAGAACCTAGTTTCCTTAAGGTTTTTAAGAGTGGTAAATATAAACTTTAAACTTTTGGTTTTTGCCACTACTTTTAGGCATTTTAAACAGGTTTTATTGGAAGGCTTAAAGGTAAACTTAATTCTTTTGTATTTTTGGTTACCCATAGCTGCATATTAAATATTATTTAAATAGGCGGTCATATAAACTTTGTTTCCTTAAGGGTTCTAACAGAAGTAAATAAATACTTTCGTATTTTAGTTTTTACTAGTACTAGTTCAGATTGGTACCTACCTATTGCAAGATTGATTATTTATTATCCTCCTGGGTAGGGCACCCAAGCCTAGATAAGGCCTGTTTAAACGGCCAATATAAGAGGTCTCCCTCCAACCTGCAGGCACAACTGATATTATTGCACTGGCCCTCCTGATTGTGTGCAAATTGCACGATAAAAAACATTTAAATTTAACACAACAGTTTAAAAAAGAAATACAAAAAATGTAAGTGAGGTTATGTTCACTATGTTTACCTTCTCTTTTTTCTTGGTTTCATAAGCGTACTCAAAAATCCTTGTTGCGACAGAGTAACAAATAAAACCAAGTGACCACTATAAAACGATAATGGCGTATATAGAATTATTTTAAAAATTTTGTAAACAGAAAATATTTATCTAGTCGTTTTAGCAGTGTTTTTTAACAATAATTTTACTTTAATTTTGATTTATGTAAACCAAATAGACTTTTTTAATGATGAATAGTGTAAATTACTTTTTTTATTTTAAATATTTGGTATTTAGTTAAAAAAAAAGCTTTAAAAAGCATTTGTGAGCTGGCGCGCTTGTTTTGAGAGCTTTTCAGATACGATTTTATCAGAAAAATAAGTGTGGCAGGCAATTTGATGATCCACAAAACGACAAACTCCCCATATATAGGTAGGTATATTTTTATGTGATACAATAATTTTGGGACTCTGACATTTTTGGCAATTTTATGACCTAAATTTATTTATATAGCCATTGTGAATCTAAAATATCGCTAAAGCTTTTATAGGAAAAATTCTTTACTCTAAAGGTATTATGGTATTCAACAGAATTGCCAGGATACCAAATCTAGTTTTATAACAGGATAGAGGACGTTTCTGAGTTGCTTTTAGAACCTGGCATAATAGCTTTAGGCTCTAAAAGGTTCTATACTGGTGGAACCGCTAGAGGGCGATTTATTTCTTATGGTTTTATAATGAGTTTAATACATAGGTTGCCACCACCAATTGGGGAGTCCCATTTAGGAGGTCTAAGGGGTATATAAGCGTAATAGGAACGTGCTAGCGACCAAACATTGAAACTAATGGTTTTAAGGAAAGGCGCTGGCAACCTTTTAGCTTCTGCTATAAATAAAGAAATGTTACTTGGGAATGTAAGAATCTTTGACATACTGTTGATGGTACGGTGACGCCGCGGTGCTGGTGCCGGTACCCATAGTATGAATTGGGCCTTGACCTCTTGCTTCAATTTAATTTTTTTTAACTATGAAATTGACTAAATATTTCTCATTTTCATTTGTGGACGGTTTTGATATCTCAATATTCATAATGTCCTTTAATACAAAGCTGGCTTTATGGAGTTCAATCGTCAAAAACAGAGGATATAGAGATATAGAGCTTACGGAAGCAATTTCGATTTTATTTTTGCCATAGATTCCGTGATGGCATTTAAGCGGGTTAAAAATTCTTTATATTGTTTTATTTGAAAAAATCGCATGGAATTCTCAGTGCATACAGAAAAGATAATTGAAACAAAACCAAAAAATGTTAAATAAATGGCTACCGTCCTTAGATTAATAAACAATGTTAGTCTGAGCTACCGTCCGTCGCACACAGGCGGATTTCACGAAAAAGCTGGTCAAAACCTAAGATCCCTTTAGAGCCCCCTAAAATTACATATAGTAATAAAAAAATATTTGATTTATTGTTTAAAAATGATAAAGAAGAAAAATTCTTTAAGGACCCCGCACAAAATTAATTAAAATGCTTTCTTAAAAATCGTTGAAACCAGAATTTTGGCTGTATAAACTTTTACAAGATATTGAAATATTTGATTCTAATAATTGCAGAGCTCCATAAAAAAATGTTGAACTATCTGTTTTTTCCGACTTTCTTTATCAATAAAGTATATTGTCTAGCAAGAAAAACACGTTTCCTTTGAAACCACACAAGCAATATTTTGACTTAAACTCTAATTTTTGAAATCTACCCCTACCCTTAAGAAAAAGATTAAAATGTATTTTGTTTAACTCCAGACTCAATTACCTTTCGTTTGATATGACACACGCCATATTTTCCCTTAAAGTCTAATTTTTCAAATCTACTTCCACCCGAGCTTCCGCCCTTTTTTTTTAATAAACTAAAATGTATTTTATGTCACTCCAGACTCAATTACCTTTCGTTTGATAACACACACGCCATATTTTCACATATACTCTAATTTTTGAAATCTACCCCGACCCTTTTATTTGGCTTGCGCCGAACAGATATCTATACACATACCTAAATACAGACAGACACACACACGGACAGACGTCACGCTAAAATTGCTAAGATACAATACACCAAAATGACACATTTTCAGTGTTATCTCAATTTTTTTGTTGTCGAAAATAATACCTTCTCTAGCCAATGCTGCGCGGGCTAGAAAGCTAAAAATGAAATCAGAATACATGTTACATAATAAGTATACTTTTGGTTTACAAAAACCATTATTATTAAAGCTAAGAAAACTTATTTATTAATTTCTGCATATTATGTACGTATTTTTCACTGGACAATTTTAATATACACAAAAAGAAATTTTAACTTTTTTACTCGATCCGCATAACTCCGCAGCTGAAACTGACTTTGTTACTATATGCATGCACATAATAGGACCAAAAATGTCAATAAAGTTGGATGAAGTTGAAACATTTAGTCAAATTCTATTTCAGAGAATGAAAATTTAAAAAGTTTTCTGCAACGGTTCCTTTAAACCGGTTTAAAATATTACCAATAAAATAAAGAATAATGTTAAATACGTACAATAAATAGCTAGAGACCTCCAGATTCAAAATCCATGTTCAAAAAAATTATTTTTGATAATAGGCGCAAGTTTTAAAAGAGCTTTTTAATCATCAACTTTTGTAAATTTAAGTAACGCAAATAACATAAAAAGTTAAATGAAAGTTTCATCTGTCATAGTAATGACATTGTTTTTCAAATTAGGCGTGTAATGTGTCACGGCCTAGCATGATCATCAGTGATTGCACTAATAGCAATTTTACAATTAAACAGGGCTATTTAAGGTTTAGTGGTTATGGCCAGCTTTTTCTTAAATCCCGCCTGTGTGCGTCGTGGTTAACTTTTAGCGGATACTCATAAGTGGTAATATAGGGTAAGTTAGTCTATTTAGTATTAGTCTATTGAGTAATTAGTTTGATCACTTTAATTTAATATAATAATCGAAACTTCCTTGTTGCTCGCCTGTGCCCAGTTGCCAAGTTCAGATACGCGGTGGTGTCCGATGGTGGGTTCGGTTAAGTGGCAACGTCGCGTGTTCTTGCAGGTCATCTGTGTGAAACAGATGTTCAGCCTCCCTACATTGTTCTTAAATTTTAAATTTCTTTAATTTAGTTTTCCATTAAAAAAAGGAAGATGTTTGAAAAGGTAAAAACGAAAAAGTAAATCGACGCTGACAATTCCAACGGCGGAAATCATTATTTCAGGGTGTCGGCAATTCCCTATAAATTCTTTGTAAGTAAGCGATTCGTCTTTGTCGAGATATCTCTCCATATACAAACATCTTTGGGGCGGTACTTTTATCTCAACTCACAGCGGGCCATTCCATATTCAAAGTCACGCCCGTCACAGTTACTAATCATTCGCAGTGATTTCTATACAGGTTGTTCCAAATTAAGGGTCCGCAATTGGTAACATTAATATTATTAGGCAAATAGAATATTTCCTTAAAAACATTTCTAACGAACTTCAGGATGGAAAAATAAACAAAGAGTAAAGCAACGCGCTTTTCGACTTTTTAGAGAAAAATAATACATTTGAATAGTTCTTTAAATTCTATTTTAAAATAATTCTTAGAAAATTAAATCTTAATACCCGTATCTGGACTGCAACAATTATGGAACAATATCAGTATCCAGTACTCCAAGTAGATTTTACGGTAGGATTCTTAGAGATCTAACAGAGACTGCTTTTCATTAACAAGAAGAAGAAGAGCAAAGTGTGTTGTTTCGTGCAGGCAGATCTTGTAGTGATAATGTTTTCTGTCTTAAACAAGTAATTGAGAAAATGAGTGCCAGAAATATAGAGTAACATGTTACCTTTATGGATCTACAAAAATTATATGATACCGTTCCAGTAGAAAAATTATGGACAGTGTTCGAGCAAATTACTATCAATCATACATACATAAAAGCGATAAAAGAACTATACAAAGAGTCAAAATCTAAAACTGAAACCGAAAATCGGCTTGCAAAAAAAATTTCTGGTAACGAAACGCTTAAGACTGGAAACGACAACCATAATAAGCAGTTGTCTTTGTCGTACGTGTAGAAAACAAATAAGAATTCATTAACTGTTTAAGTCTTGATTTGACCCGAGAGCAGCGTCGCTTTTTCGACAACCGCTGGGCCCTCGCGCTCGAAGCGGCAGACACAATTGCTTCTTTCATTATGTAAAACATAGTGGGCGGTCAATGCATGCCAGTCCAATGCGAGAATTCAGTCGCGCCCTTTAGCCTTGAAATAAGCGGTCTGTTAGATTACTTAAATACGCGTTTCACAGTGCAGTTTCGATAAAGGATATTACAACGGCCGTTGTTGTGTTAGGGTATAGTGTGTTTTTTGATTAACAAAAACTTTTCTTTAGAAAGTTTTAATGAAAAGATAAATGGTTAGGCTAAAGCAAAAAACTAAAGTTTACAGAAAACTACAAACGATAGAACAATACAAATAAGGAAGTTTAAAAAAATTGATTCCCTTGTCTCAAATTTTACCGCACGCCCCTGGATGGCGCATCCATCAACATCCCACCAGTACCCCACGAAACGTGAGAACTTAAAATAAATTACTTATAGTTGATAAGTGGCACCGCGTCATAGCTATGGTAAACAAAATTTTGCGGCAAAATCTAAGTAAAGAAGCGTTAAAAAATTAGTGTTTCACTTTGTTCATGCAGTGTGCCACTTGGGGTTTAATGTTCGAAGGATAAAACACTAAGGGCCCATCGCACCGACTTTTTTTTTCCGTTTCTTAGCCTAAAGAATACCTTATTTCGTAAAATTTCATTGCACCGAACTTAAAGGCAGACTTATTCCTCCCTTAGTGTTGTTAAAATGAAGTCAGCTTTTTTCGTGACTTTACTGTTCCTTAAGAACTGCTTAGATAAGATGCTGGTCACATAATGTTACCCGTCTGGCATAGCCATAGCAACTGACAATACCTACAAATGAGCAGTGTTTTGATTAAAGTGAACTTTGTCTTTTTTAAGTAAATAAAGTAAAAAACATGTTTTTTTTAAATAAATAAAAATGATTTTGAAAAACTTTATTGTACAAGATAACGGCTAGATTTTGGTTCTTTTAGCACAATGTTTTTGTGAAAAAATATACTTATGTATCGATTACAAAAAGATTTGTAAGGAAGAAAGATAATTTAAATAAAGTTGAATCTAATTTTTATTACAGTATTTTTGTCCGATTTTTGAGTTAACTGTTGTTCACAGCCTGGTGGGTACAACGGTAAGGGAAGGATAGGACTAACCAGTATAAGAAAACCCTTGCATTTAAATGAAACTGCAGTGCATGAAGTAATAAGACGATTTTCCTTTCTGCCTTTACATTTTACCCTAATTTCATTATAATTTTTAATCCTTTGGTTATATCCAGGGGTGTATGGGCCGCTGCCTTATGGACAGGAGCCTTATGGGCAGGTGCCTTATTGGCCTGTGCCTTAGGATCAGTACATTTTTCGGCCGGGCGCGGATTTTTTCTTTGGCTGGATGGGGAACCGTAAACCAACCCGGGAAAAAATACGCGACTGTACCAACAAGGCGATAAGGACACCCAAATTCCAAAAAATCGAGTAGCACCATCTCGTTTTCATCATCTTCCAAATATTCTACAAAAATTCAAGAACTTTCATTTTTGTAAATAAATTTTTAAAGGCGACTTGACACACAAAATTGATGGGTTTTGACAAAACTATTTTGGGACGTACTGGGTGTTGTTGTTGTTTTTCATAGTTTAAAAATTATGTTGGTTGAAACAGCGGCGTTGCCTGATTGGGCCACAAGGTGGCCGCATCTTAACAAAGAAGAGGAGATTTTTGCTCGGTGCAACAAATTTAAAAATAAGGCATGCTTAAAATTAAAGCAAACCACAGTTAAGAAAGGGAATTTTAAAAGTCGGTGCGATGGGCCCTAAGACCTTTTAAAGGAGAGATCAAATAGGTACTTACCTAATAAATAAAGATCCGAGACATAAAAGAGGATCCAAAATTATATTAAAATGAGCGCAAACATTGATTTAGTTGCAAAAACGGTAATTTGTTTTGTAAAAAGTTCCGTCACAATTTGCTTGACATAAACAGTCAAAACAGTATATATGTTCCTTTCTAATGAAATCGTTTAGAAGGAGACATCAATAAAAAGCAAGTAAAATAGTGCAGTGCCTCATTTTGGGAATCAATATCAATCAAAAAAATTAAAGGAAGTGCGTGCCACTGTATGTACCCCTCTACTCCCTTCCCGCCCGTCAAGGTTTTGATGACGCGGTGTCACTTTAATACAATATCAACTATAACTATTTTTAAACAAACCTCGACGTTTTGAGGTCGAGATGGACGATCCTCTCTAAAGTAGGAAAATGTACCGGATTAGGTATTTATTGTGGTTGTACCTATTCCAGTTGTAGGCTCCGTTCAGTGTTCGTTAAAAAAGCGACCTCATTAGAAGGCTGTGTATATCCAGGCATTGTTCCGTGTATAAAACGCTGTAATCTAAGAAACCAGTCAGCTAACCCAAAAGTAAATCCTGTCTTTTTGTCAACCTCAAGTGAAACGGAACACTTAAATTGGGTTAACTCAAGTGCTAAGAGTTCTATTTCTTAGTTTTCCATTAAAGACAAAATTGAGACTTTTCTTTTATTAAGGACACCAAATACCTAGAGTTCCGTTCGCTTGCCGAGGTACTGAGCCACTGTGTAGGGAACGTATCGGGATTTCCTTCCCCCCATTTTTTATAAACACATATAAAAAATAGAAATATAATAATATGCTAAGAATGTAAATACCTATTCTTTAAAGAACTTACCTAAATTGTAGGTTCACGATGATGAAATTACAATTTAATTTAAATTTTATTGCTTATTTGTAAGGAATATTCGTTTTATCTTTTAAATTTTTGTACCACGGTTCTTTAAAATGCCGACTCTACACTTTGTCTTTAACCTTAGGCTGTTTATTTACGTTCAATATAGAGCACGGCTTTTTAGAGTTCAAAATGTCTTTATTGTCATTATCGTTCCACCTCAAAAATATTTTTCCAGTTAAACACACACTGCATCGTACACAGGGCACATTGTGCAAAATAATTAAAATAAAAACCAAATCAGAACTTAATGCAAACAATACGCCGGCACCCAAACACTATTTCAATTATGTACGCTAAGAAGTGTATGAACAACTTTGTGGCCCTCCAGTTGGGTTTAGAAATACAGTACAAAATATGTTATTTTTATTTTTTTTTAATCTTACGATTGGATTTAAATAATTTGTTTTACACGATGCAATGAAAGACTCTTAGCACCAAATTATGCTTTTTGTTTGAGATTAATATCTTTAAAGACTACCGAGATACAAGGTGGCCCCTCAACTTTACTGGGCGCACAGTGGTCTTTGACTCAATTTTTTAATATTTTTTTATTTTTGCCTAATAACGCTCTCAGGCGCTTTAAATAGCGGTAACAAATTCGAACGGCCTTTTATAAGGGCACTACAAGTGTTTCTACCTTAATATTATCAAGAATAACAAAAATATTAACAAAAAACAGTTTTTTTCAAAAAAAAAAAAGAAAATTATAAGTCTTTTGGGATTCTTTAATATTGGTTGCACATCCCCATCCCGAGCAACAAATTATGGCTTTTAAATCATCCTCGTATCGCCTTTCAGTCCAGAGTTATGAGGTGGCCCCTTTACCGTAAAGTCACAGGGGTCGCGATTTCTCGTTAACGGCTGCAGCAACCAATTTAATTCTTCGGTAACAAATTAGCAACAAATTAGCACCAAATCCTGGCATATGAAATTTGGTGGCCCCTTATAGTGGCCCCCCCAGCTTTACTTACGTGATTTTATATGAATTTGGATAACTTTTAAAGGGCAGATTGAAGCAAAATTTCATGAAATCGATAGAACCCCTGATTAGGAGCATTTCAGGTGACTTTGCAAAAACTATAACACAATAGCTTTTAAACCGCTAAACCGTTTTTTATAAAATTTTCAGGTAAAATAGTGTTCGACACTCTAACGAGCTGAGTAGATTTTCGTCAAAATATATTAATGCTTATAACAGTTTTTGACAATTAAAACAATTTAAAAATTCTAACTTTTTACCGGAGCATCGTATCAATATGCCGTTTTATAGTTTTTTTTAATCCAACTGTCAAATTGAGTTTCTCTATCACTTTTAGTTTTAAAGGTAATACGTACATAAACATTTTTCTTATGGTACGACCATCTTTTTATTCTACTTTGAAAATCAGCGTCAAAATTCCTTTAGAATGACGTATCACACTAAATTCGCAAGCTATCTTTCGAGCAAAACTGCCTGTGTTTGATTCATCAGGCTCCGTTTTTTAGGGATATCAGTGTCCTTAGATTTTGCTAATGATAATCGCTTTATCGGGACGTGGCCAGAAGCTTAATTGAAATATCCGATCGGGTTTCATCCTTTTATTTATAACAAAGAATCTCTAAATCCATCGAGACGTGAGAATTATCACAAGCAATTAATTAACAGCGACTTTTTATAAACAACCGCGGAATTGAAGGGTTCGGGAACCAAGGTGATAAGCCCCCGACTTAAAAAAAATATATATGCAAAGTTATTTAATAATTACAACTCACCTAGCAAACAATAAATGTTAATAAAAATAAATGATACGGAATGGGACAACTGAGCTCCGCCAACTGGGCGCCGGGCCAACTCGGCGCCGCCAACTCGACGCCGGACTAAAAAAATTTTTTTCGATAAAATATGCAGATGAAAAACCAAATAGAGACAAAAAAATCTTTAAAAAAATGTTTGCGCAATTTTCTTGAAATTTGGTTTTGTTAAGTATACTTAAATCCATTAAGTCGAATGTTAAAATTTGGTAGGTGTAGTGTTTGGTAACCTGGTAACACTACAATTTACGTTTTTTATTACAACAATAGCGGATCCAAAATGGCGGATTTGTTTATTTTCAAACCGATTTGTCTCAAACTTGAAAGTTTGGAGTGCCAGCGATCACTTAATACAGTTTTATCCTCAAACTTAAAAAAATCAAAAAGGCGAATCCAAAATAACGGATTTTCTTATTTACTAACCGATTTGTCTTAAACTTGAAATATTATATTGCTTGAGGTCATTTAAAAAAATTTTTTACTCAAACTTAAAAAAATCAAAATGGCAGATCCAAAATGGCGGACTTTCTTATTTATGAACCGATGTGTATCAAATATAGAAATTGGCGGTGTTTTAAGTCGCTAATTATGATTTTGACATAAACTTATAGAAAATTCAAAATGGCGAATCCAAAATGGCGGATTTTTTTATTTACTCTGATACCTTCCTAGCCCATAAGCACACGCCAAGTTAATTCCACGCTATATAGGGTGTCCCAAAGAAAAACTATATGGGGATTTCGGAATACGAGTTTGTTTAAATGAAAAAAAAGTTGCACTCTTCTAAGCCCAATCAGGTGCTGTATTAATATTAAGGATCTACAGGGGTTACTAAAATATCGAGCAAAAACTAGAAATTGTGTCTTTTGAAAAATTGAAATATCTCCGCTATCTTGCAAATAAATTGAATGAATTTAGTAGTTTTGTATATGTAACTACGACCAATTGAATGACAAACTTTTTTAATATAATAGTAGAAGAATCGTACCTTGTGTTGTTTTTCACTGTATGGATTCTTGAACAGGGTGAGAGTGAGACTGAGCATCTCCCCACCTCTGGACTAATAGAGATGCGGAAATCAAGTGAGATCGCCTGCGCAGTTTGATTTTCACCCGATTTTGAGGGAGTACTCCTTTTTACTCATTCAATAATTCATACACGGATGTCTCAGGTATGACGCAAGAGTAGCAAAGAGATATTTCCTATTACCCCTGTTTCTTATTCCCCCATCTTTTGTTATTTAAAATAAATGAATTCCGTCTGTAGGCTTATGGTTTTGAATTTTCAAAATCAAATAGCCTTCTAAACCTTCCTACCATATCTATTTTAAAAAGGTTAGGTATTGATAATATACAGGGTGTTTCCTAATTGAATGTCAATATTTATGGGCGTGATTTTGGGGCCCATTTTAAGAACAAAACTTCATACGAACATATGTCCTAAATGTATTAACTTTTGAGGTAGTTTTCAAAAATAAATAATTTATTATTAATATCTACAATACCACTTCAGATATTTTAATGAAATTTGTCATACATGTACTATGAATCAAGAGGCATTTTTTAATCTATCACTTCTTTTTTAATTTTCATCAGCGGCGTTCGTACATAATTTGACCTGCCTATTTTGGCAGACATTGATGGCACGCCATTAATTTTTCCTAAAATAAAAATTATTTTTGAAATCCTCAATCATTTCTAACCAAAGTTGTTCAATTGATTTTTTTCAATCCGATGCACGGTTTTCGCTTTAAAAAAGAAAAACCGTTTCTCTGCATGATCATAACAATATCGGTAATATGACAATATCATCATGCACCACCCTGTATCTCAAAAGGTAAGACGTTTAGGACATATGTTCGTATGAACTTGACATTTAATTAGGAAACACCCTGTATAGTTAGATTTAGGCACCTTATTTAAAAGTACCTACATTTATAAACTGTTTAAAAAGTTATTGAATGGATCATCAACACTGCGGTCAGATAACTGTGCAGCTAGCGCCGATCCGAAATGGCGCGGAATGTCATAAAAGCTCGCTAAAACACAATTGCGCAAGATTGCAGCGTACCACGGAAGCCGTGAACTACATGTGACGTTCAAATGTCAAGAGTGTCAAATAGCGTTTTAGGCACGACCAAAAACTGTCTAATAAAATAATTTTTTACGTCAAATTAATAATTGATATTTATTCACATTTCCTTAGGTTGTAAGACATTTTTTAAAAGCGATGGATACACGTTTACCCAAAGTAAATTTTAAGTTTATGAAGGAAGGCTCCCCAAGGTGTTGTTCACATATTATAAACACTTGTAAGTGTTTAGGTTGCTCGTAAATAAACGTCTAACTTACCACTTCATTCTTACAGGGTGGTCCTTTAGCTTTTTACATTTAACACAGCGTGATATCTGGTAAGTTTGGCCCAGACTATCAAAAGGAATTTGGATAAATATACCAGAACTGGCTCACTCTAAAGAGTTCATTAAAGGACCTTGTAGAAACAGAGCCAGGAACATTATTGGACTTACCAAACAGGAGATACGTATAGTGACTGGTCTTTATACGGGTCACTGTCGACTGAGAGTGTCCATGCACAGAATGGGACTAACAGAAGAGACCGAATGTAGACTCTGTATGGAGGATGACGAAACAGTCAGACATGTACTGTGCGAATGTCCGGCTATTGCACGTTTACGTCAGAATACTTTCGGTAAACCTCAGATCGACTCAGAAGATCTGAACAGTGTCTCACCCAAACTGATAGCCGGCCTTTTTGGAGGATTAGGCATACAGTGGTGAGAAACCACTCAAAAGTGAGCCACAATAGACCCACTGGTGGTCGCAGTGGAAGGGCTGCAAGGCCCACTCACATATGAATCATCATCATCATCAAAAGGAATTAACCATTATCCAGAGATATGGAAGGGAAAGAGATAGCTTTCAGGGATAAATAACAATTGTTTTTATTTAATCTAAAATAAAAAATTATTCCATTGAGACGACTCACTTCTGCTTATGGCCTAGCCTACAGCATACAAGCATTGCTTCCCTCAAGAAATCAGACATAATAAAAATAAATTGTCAATAGTTCACTATTAAAACTTTACGTAATTATCGCCAGAAGAAATATATTTTGCGCGTAGCTATGTACTAGAAAAACGGCATCTTATGTTATATACCTATTTGTATATAATAGAAGGACGTATAGGAAACGACAACCATATACGCAGTTGTCTTTGTCGTACGCTTAGAAAACAAATAAGAACTCATTAATTGTAAGTCTTGATTTGACCCGATAGCGGCGTCGCTTTTTCGACAACCGCTGGCTCGTCGCGCTCGACCCGGCATACACAATTACAGTCGAAACTCTCTAACTCGAACCTCTATAACTCGAACCTCTCTATAACTCGAACCTTTTAAGTGGTCCCTGCATTTTTTATATTTATTTTAACCTCTTTAACTCGAATTTCTATAACTCGAACTTTTCATAACTCGAACTGTTTTGGTTGTCCCTTGAAGTTCGAGTTATAGAGGTCCGACTGTACTTCTTTCATTATTTAAAATATAGTGAGGGGTCTATGCATGCCAGTGCAATGCGAGAATTCAGTCGCGCCCTTTAGCCTTGAAATAAGCAGTCTGTTAGTGTACGTGCAAGACAAATAATAATTAGTTAATTTTCCTAAATATTAATTATTCCGTTGCACTGAGCCATACAGGTTGTCACGTGACACCGTAAAGTGCGCGGATAAACAGTGAGCAACCCACCGGCGCGATGACGAGAGAGAGATCATCGTAGCCTCCATATTGAAACCGGCGTGTTTACTCGGTTTTTCCAAAACTACAATTCAATCAATTACAATTAGTGCCAATCAATTCTAAAATCATTCCAATCCGTTACCTCAACTCCTCACAGTGATTTCGATCAACTCAAGAACTCTGGTAGAAGCCTGGGCGCCCAGTGAATGGAATTTGTACCGCCGAGAAAAAACCAAGGTAGGTGTCAATCGACATTTTGTATGGTTCTCGCGTTATTTTCCATTTTTATCCTTAATGCGTAAAAGTTTAACCAGTGCCTAAAGCTATCGAACGGGTGTATGTCTTGTACATACATTTTTATGGTCCTTCTATCCAAATAAAAAAAAATACAACAAAAATCAAAATTCATTTTTCTTAAACCAAAAATCTAAAAATTTTAAGACGACATTAAGGACCAACCCAAAAGGGGCAGGCTTTATCAGTGACGAAGCGACACGCCTTTCCAAACACATGTTTAAAAATTTTATCGATTTCTGCAGTTGAAATTTAAAGGTCGCGGTCGACAAAAACAACTGTTTTTTGTTTACCTACGGGCGAGTGTACGAAGGTAAAAACAAAATAAAATAAAATAATAAGAAATTCTGAAAAACGTTTTAGTGTTCAGTGATAATATTTATTACTAATTAATCAATTAAAATGACTAAAACCGGCCTGGATAAGGCAGTGCAAAAACGTACAGTTTATGTTACGAGGATTACCGAGATACACTGCAGCCATAAAGGCCCAGACTGATTCAAATGTAAAATCTATTTTCAAAACAAGGTATGAGAACTTGGAAGAATTTTATGATGAGTTTAAAAAACTGCACAATGACGTTATTAGCCTAGTGGAGAACGATAACGAATATAAAGTGCAAGACAAGGTGCGAGAAGATACAGACAATTTTTATTTTCAAACTAAAAGTATTTTCAATCAACTTTTTCCAGAACAAAATATTTTACAAGGCAATTTTGTATGTCTTCAAAATCAAACAAACAGTCATGAATACAAGGATCTATTAAAATTAGATGTCCCTTGTTACGATGGCACTTTATTAAAGTGGGTCACTTTTTATGATATGTTTTGCTCATTAGTGCACAACACTAATATGCCTCCAGTAAGGAAATTTAGACATTTAATTTCATATTTAAGAGGTGAACCACTCAGTTTAATAAAACACTTGCCTATTAATGATAATAATTACAATATTGCTTTTCAAACACTAGTAGATCGATACCAAAACAAAAGACTTTTGGCAACAAGCTACTGGAACACCGTAAATAGTACGGTTCCCTTAAAAAATAATTGCTCTTCGAAGGATCTTAGAACTTTACTCGATAGTTTTAATGAAAATATCTCTGCTTTAGAGTTATTAGGTTTTCCAACTCAACATTGGGATTTCATACTTTTCAACATGCTTCTTTCGCGTTTAACTACCTCAATACGAACTTCTTTTGAGATAGAATATAGTAAAATGGAGCTTCCTACCTACGAAAACCTTACAGAGTTCCTCAAAAATCATTGTAGGGCCTTAGAATCAGTTCAACTCATGCAAAATATTTCTTATTCAACTATGCAATCAGACAATTTACAAAATTCAAATCCAAAACCACCTAAGCGACAATTCAATTCAAATAATAATTACAACAGTTACTCAAAACCATATCAACCACAAGTTTACGTGGCAAATACAACTCAAAATCCTCAAAACTCAAAAATAACTTCATTTAGCAATAATTCGCAATTCCAACCAAATCATTCTAAATTCTTTAATTCAAATCAACAACCAAATCAATCTAGTTTTAGTTTCACGCCAGAAACTCAAAACAACTCAAATTCAAATACAAATCAATTCAACTCAAATTCAAAGACAAATCAATTCAACTCAAATTCAAATAGACAACAACAATTAAATAATTCGAATTTACAGTTTAATTCGAATCTGTTTCAAAATAAATACAAATGTCGTTTATGTACAAATAAACAATTTCACAATCTTTCACAGTGCCAGGTATTTTTATCAAAAACTATACAGGAGCGTAATGCCTACGTTAGGCAAAATAATGCGTGTAGCAATTGTTTAAGATCGCATCCCTTAAATTTATGTCAATCTACTTTTTCTTGCCGTATCTGTGGCCAGCGTCACCATACGAGTATTTGTAATAACTCGCAAACTACTCAATCGAATTCACAAAACACGTATTTTACAAATGTACAACCAACCCCAAACTTAAATCAAAATTCAATTCAATCTTCCCAAAACCCCAATCAAACACAAAATGAAACACCCAATGAGGGCATTGATTACATTAATTGTGGGTGCACCTCACTCACTACTCAAAAACCTCAAAGTACTATTTTACTTTCTACAACAAAAGTAGACATCCTAGATAGTCGTGGATACTATCAAACTATACGGGTTGTCCTCGACAATGCGTCAGAGGCCAATTTTATTTCTGAAAATTGTCTTAATCGCCTAGGATTATCTAGGAAAAAATTCATAGTTCCCATACGAGGCATCAATCAATCTACTTCAACCACCAATGGCATAACAAATTGCACAATTAAGCCTGTTGGCCGAAATAATCCAACGCTTTCTCTTGATGTCTATGTTTTGCCAAAGGTAAGTGCACATTTGCCATCTTTTCAAGTTAATCCTCACAATTGGCATCATATCTCTAATTTAAATTTAGGAGATAATACTTTCAATATTCCCGCACCTGTAGACATGCTTTTAGGAGCACATGTTTATTCTCAAATAATTCAACCTAACATTATTCCTGGAGAACCGGGGCAGCCAATAGCACTTGAAACCTTGTTCGGCTGGGTGCTCCTGGGAAATACGGAAATATCAAATCAACCTACATACAATTCAACTTCATATTCATGTCACTTTACTTCTTTACAAAATAATTCACTAGATCAAACGATGATCAAGTTTTGGGAAGTTGAGTCTCTCCCAACAAAGAAGTTCCTCTCTCCTGATGAGGAAAAATGTGAATCATTTTATCAAAAAACTGTCACGAGAGATAGTTCGGGACGTTTTCAAGTTTCATTGCCATTTCGTCACTCTAGACCTATTTTAGGAGATACCTACTCACATGCTTACAAATGTTTTTTATCTCTTGAGTCCAGACTGATAAAAAATCCCGAACTATATTCACAGTATTCCGAATTTATGAATAACTACTTAAAAAACGATCATATGAGTTTAATTCGAGAATCAGAATCAAAAAATCAATTCATAAATTATTTACCCCACCACTGCGTTGTACGCCCCGATAAATCAAGTTCACGCGTTCGAGTAGTTTTTAATGGCTCGGCAACAGCGGGTTCAAAGGGTATATCCCTTAATTCTACCCTTCTCCCAGGGCCCAAATTACAAACTGACATCAACTCAATTCTGTTAAAATTCCGATTTCATGAAATAATCATGCTCTCGGATATTACACAAATGTTTTTACAAATAAAATTAGCTCCGGAAGATCGTGATTATCAACGTCTTCTGTGGCGTTTCACTTCAAGCGATCCTATTCAAGAATACAGACTTAATACTGTCACGTTTGGTATCACATCTAGTCCTTTTTTGGCCATCAGAACTATTCAAGAGTTAGCCAAAATCCAAGAAAAAAACTACCCAGAAGCTTCTAGAGTGCTCCTAGAAGACATTTTTGTTGATGATATCTGCGCAGGCGCAAACTCTATAGAGTCGGCTCTAGCTCTACAGCGAGATTTAATCGCTCTTCTAAAATCAGGCTGTTTTGAGCTTAAAAAATGGGCTAGTAATCACCCAAAACTACTATCCTCTCTATCACCAGACGAATGCCAAATTCCCTTTTCTTTTGACAAGGAAAATCCTATATCCATAAAGGTTCTTGGACTCCAGTGGGACCCAAAATCAGACAATATGTTTTTCTCTTGTCAGCCATCGGAAAAACGATGCACAAAAAGAAATATTCTAAGCGCTATTGCTTCTATTTTTGATCCTTTAGGGATGCTTTCTCCCATTTCATTTTTTGCAAAATGTCTTATGCAAAAATTATGGATTTCCAAGATAGGATGGGACGATCCCGTGGACAAATCTATTCTTCAGCATTGGACACAATTTCAAAATGAACTTAAGTGCTTATCAGATATTAAATTTCCTAGGCACATTTTTTCTAAAGATATAATATCTTGTCAACTGCATGCTTTTTCGGACGCATCAGAATTAGGCTACGCAGCTTGCGTTTATTTACGTATCGAGCTGTCAGATCAAAGCATAAAAACTTCCTTAATTATGGGCAAATCAAGGGTCAGTCCCTTAAAAACTATTAGTCTCCCGAGACTAGAACTTTTAGGTACTGTTCTTCTTACTGAACTTCTTAGTTTTGTTATAAAAACTTATTCCCCTTTAATTTCAATAGATAAAACTTACGCTTATACAGATTCTCAAGTCGTCCTCTTTTGGCTTTGTAGCTCACCTCATAGATGGCGCTCTTTTGTTGCTAACAGAGTTAGCCAAGTACAAGAAAAACTCTCTAATGTAAACTGGTATCATGTAAAATCACAAGAAAACCCTGCGGATGTCGCCAGTCGTGGCACAACTCCTTCTAATTTTATAAACCACCCCTTGTGGTTTACAGGGCCTTCCTGGCTTAGTCAACCATGTACTACATGGGACTTAAAAAATCCCGCATTACTCCAAAACTCAGAAACCGATTTTCAGCAAATTTTAAATGAAGAAAAGCCTGAAAAAATAACACTTACTACAAACATCGATTATCATATTCTAGACTTCCTTGTAAATAAATATTCATCCCTTTTTCACATTCAAAAATTAATTTGTCAGATTCGACGAATATTTTATAATTTTAAAAACAAAAAGGAACCACTTACAGGTCCTATTTCTATTTTTGAAATTCAGTATGCTTTAACACTCTTGGTTCGAAGAAGCCAAGAATTACATTTCTCTGACCTCCTAAAACAACTAAAAAACAACGAACTTTTACCCAAAGCTTTTCGAAAAATTGCACCCTTTTTGGACACTACCGGACTGATAAGGGTAGGTGGTCGTCTTAGGCATACGAATTCTATACCTTTTGATGCAAAACATCCTCTATTGCTTCCCAGATCAGGCAGGTTGTCTGACCTCATCATTGAACATATTCATAAGGAAAATAGCCATCCAGGGCTAAATACAGTTCAGTACTTACTAAGACAACAATTCTGGATCTTAGCATCCCGCAGAGCTATTCAGTCAGTTTTATCTCGATGCATAAGATGTTATCGCCTTAGACCAAAGGCTTACATCCCTTATCAAGGTGACTTACCTTATTTTAGAATTTCACAACTAAAGTGCTTTTCTCATGCAACTTTGGACTATGCTGGTCCTATAAAAATTTCACCAGGTCGTTGGTACCGGGGTACCAAAGAATTAAAAGCCTATATCTGCATTTTCGTGTGCGCAAGTACGCGCGCTATCCACACAGAACTTGCGTCAGACCTTACTTCTGAATGCTTTATAGCCGCATTCAGAAGGTTTGTAGCTAGAAGGGGTCGTTGTAATTTTTTATACAGCGACAGAGGCTCCAATTTTCAAGGAGCAAACTCTGAGCTTAAAAAGCTCTTCGAAGCTTCCTCTGAACATCTTCAGATCAAATGGCATTTTTTTCCTAGTGCTAGTCCTCATTTCAATGGCTTATCAGAGGCTGGTGTTAAATCAGTAAAAACACATCTTTACCGAGTGATCGGAAATCAGAAGCTTACATACGAAGAACTAAATACTTTGCTTGTGCAGATCGAGGCATTGCTAAATAGTCGCCCAATCTCTGCGCAATCATCCGATCCCAATGATTTTTGTCCACTCACTCCCGGACATTTCCTTACCATGGAACCTTTAAACTCTGTCCCAGACCCAGACTTATCACAATTAAAATTAAACACTCTTTCTCGGTGGCAACTTGTTCAGCGATTGAACACTGATTTTTGGTCCCGATGGAAAGAGGAGTACCTACATACTCTACAGCAGAGGTCCAAGTGGACAGAAAAACCTACTAAAGTCGAGTTAAATACTTTAGTAGTCATAAAAAATGAAACCAAACCACCCTTGCAGTGGTCTTTAGGCAGGATTGTAGAATTGCATCCTGGTTCAGATGGACATGTTAGAGTTGTCACGATTAGGACTCAACAAGGGCTATTTAAACGTCCAATTGTTAAATTGTGCCCTTTGCCTTTTAACTGAACACTCAAGCAATGTTCATTCTATGTCAGTGTCGTCATAGAATTATTCTTTTTTTAAATTTTATTCCTTTTCGGGAAATATTTTTTTTGTTTTATCGCGACAAAAAATAGAATAACATTTTGTCGCAATTTTTTAATTTTTTTTTTGGAAATAATAATTGTTATTCCCTAGTTATAATACATATTATTTTTCCTGGTTCTAAAATAGTATTTTAGGGCGGCCGGGAAAATGTACGTGCAAGACAAATAATAATTAGTTAATTTTCCTAAATATTAATTATTCCGTTGCACTGAGCCATACAGGTTGTCACGTGACACCGTAAAGTGCGCGGATAAACAGTGAGCAACCCACCTGCGCGATGACGAGAGAGAGATCATCGTAGCCTCCATATTGAAACCGGCGTGTTTACTCGGTTTTTCCAAAACTACAATTCAATCAATTACAATTAGTGCCAATCAATTCTAAAATCATTCCAATCCGTTACCTCAACTCCTCACAGTGATTTCGATCAACTCAAGAACTCTGGTAGAAGCCTGGGCGCCCAGTGAATGGAATTTGTACCGCCGAGAAAAAACCAAGGTAGGTGTCAATCGACATTTTGTATGGTTCTCGCGTTATTTTCCATTTTTATCCTTAATGCGTAAAAGTTTAACCAGTGCCTAAAGCTATCGAACGGGTGTATGTCTTGTACATACAGTTAGATTCCTTACATAGGTACGCCTTTCGCAATACGGTTTCAATAAAGAATATTGCAACGGTCGTTAAAATCCTTAAATTACGCCATTGGCGTAGCTAGCCTTGCTTTTCAGGGGGGGCCGTGGCCCCGGTCTATCTTGAACAAAAAGCAAACATAGGTTTTAAAGAGTCGTGCAAAGTGTGCAATGAATAAAAAAAAATACACGCATTAAATGTTCTAATATTTTAATATAACAAATTTAATAGTACATTTACCAACTTATTTATATGTATACACAGCAGAAAAATACAATTCTTTAAAACGGTCATTTCTGCTCTTAGAGCAGAAGTATTAATATTAAAAATTTCCCGGTATTGCTCGACGAATTTATTCCATTTAACGATGTGGGAAAACTTAATATGAAAATGGTTATGAAATTGTCACCAAAATCGGAAAATTTCCATAAGACACTAAACGCTAACCTCAAAAAAACTAAAAAGATTATTATATTTATTTTAGAAAAACAGTTTAAAAAGGTCTTTTATAACCTTACGACATCTACAACCCGATTTCGGAAACAGAGGGGCAAAGGTCGCTATCTTTATTAAATGAGAAATTTAACTTACACTTCTATAATATTTTACAAGATGTCGCCAATATGTATGAAATATTCAATATGCATAGTTATGTTTAAATTTAAAAAATATTTTCGGGAAATTGCATAAGTGCAGAAAAGTTACCGATAATTTAAAGAGAAAAAGCCTAATTCCGCAAGACAAGGGCTTTTTCCTGAAATGTAAACATTATCTGAATGATTTTAAATTTTAATGCACCTATTTTATTTGAATATTTCCCGAATAATAATAGAAAAGTATGTATTTTCAGCGTCATGTTCTTTTACTAGTAGTCGGTAGGAGAGGCCTAAAATATCTTAGGGGGGGCCTGAGGGACTTCAGGGGGGGCCAGCCCCCCCTGGCCCCCTGGCCCCCCTAGCTACGCCAATGAATTACGCTCTAGGGGGAGGGGGGGGAGGTTTGGCCTTTCGTTATACTCAATGTTTTTTAATGTGTTTTTTCTTAAAAATGCGTTACGAGGGGGGGAGGGAGGGGGTCAAAAATGCTGAATTTTTACGTTACGTAATTTAAGAACGTTCCCACAGTGGTGTATTTGTATAATGTGTTTTTTGGTTAACAAAAAGTTTAGAAAGTTTTAGAGAGGTGTAATGAAAAGATAAATTGATATCATAAATAACGGTGGGCTAAAGCAAGATATCAAAGGTTACAGAAAACTAAAACCGATAGAAAAATACAAATAAGCAAGTTTAAAAAAAAATAGTTTCCTTGTCTCAAATCAAAATCTCAAAAAACTTAAATTTTAGTAAAAGTTAATTAAAAAATCAAACAAATTTTTTCTTTCTCTCATATTTTTCCGCGGGTAGCTCGAAAGCCTAACCTCACGGGGGTCCCAAGATCTAATGGACACTTAATAAGTGTTGAAAGTTAACTGTTTCGTCCTTATGGGACTCCTCAGAACACTGCTTGGTCAATGTGACACTCTTGCAAAGTTAATTAGACAGTTTTCTCTCTACCCTTATGTCTATAGTGAGAAAACCCTTGCAAGAAGCGCCATCTACCGAGATACAAGAGAAACTAGAACAAGAGCTGGCTAGTATAAACTGAATGAAGATGAAGATAAAGAGTTAATTGCTAAGATAAAGAAACCGTTATGACTTTTTTTAAACTTGTCTGAATATATGAAAGATTCCCTGTGGTTGAGAACACTAGGGAACTTAGACACAGAAGGTGACTCTTCTGTGACTTAGACCTGGAAGCACTGGAACAGGTACAGCGGTGTTCTGTGAGGTACAGATCAAAATAGACCTAAACCTAGACTTACACATCTCGACCTTGAAGCGAAAGAAGCCTCGAAGTCTGTTTTGATTTAATATTTAATTTATTTTACATATGTACCCCCACATTCCGTATAAATCCGGTCAAATACTGACTGGGGCACCATCTATCTAAGTATGAGTGTATGTCCCTTGGACAAAGTGTGCAGTGTGGGTAGTGACCAATATATGACGTGTTTCAGACGTCAAAAACTACACTACGAAAAGACGTCAAATAACTGACGCCTTAAAGCCAACATTTTTTGGTAGATGACCTGTTGGTCATCCAAATGACCACTTTTCGACGAAAAACAGACGTCATTTGATGACCCCTTGCTACCTGGGTTAAGCCTTCTCAAAATGGATCACCCTGTATATATCGCTACTACCCTCGAAACGGATACAGCTGTGCTAACACACACGTATATTAAGTAATTTAGAATTGTATGCAACTTCTGTTTCTGTTAAACAACATTTTATTTTATTTGATTAGTAAATTTTCGTCGTCGTGTGAGAAGAGATGCAATTAACAGTTTTTTATTATAAACTCATATAAGAAGCAAATCCAAAATATATTTCTTATACTGGATGTTTTACAACTTGGCCAACAAATTTTAACCACAACATCTGGGTTACATAATAATAATAATAATAATAATAAATCGTTTATTTGTGCAAAAGAGAAAAATTTACATATATATGCAATTACAAACTCATCCTCCTGAGGATCACAAATGCTGCCCAAAATAAACGAAGCTTCCCACTTAAGTTTCCTTGTCTGTGGGTTTTCGTCAACTCATGACAACATGGTTGACCATCACAAAGATGTTTAAAGCAAAAACAAATAAATATGGATTTTTTTTTAGCGTCTCTAAAGTATATCTATAGACTATTTAAACTATAAAATACACAATACACAAACACCATTTTAATTATAACAAAGATAATAAAACGAAATTAACCTAAATCAAAATTTTTAAGATTTCCAGCGGTGATAAAAAACTGTAAAACAAACGGTGCGAATTTCTCAGTAGGTACCAAATAATTTTAATCCTTTGTATTTCTTTTTTAGAGATATAGATATGGGAATGGAATATATGGGAATATATGCTTATGGAATTTTATTCAATTATAACAGATAAAGGAACTATTTAAAAAAAAAATACTTAATAATGTTTAGTTATTTTTAATATCGATCACAAAATGAATTTGTTGTCTAGGTATAGTGATAAGCCATTCTTGAAGAGCAGATTTAAATAGTTTAAACGAGCTGGTTTCGTTGCCTGGTATTGCTATTTACTGTAGCTTTATTTTCCTTTTTAAAAAAGAAAAAAGCCAATTGTTTATAAAAATGTTGTCTTATGTCTAAGATTTTATGTTCAGAAAATAAAAGGTCTGAAGAATAGATTTTGGGTTTGTTGAAAATAACTTTCAACGGCCATTTTTGAGTAACTTCTGTTTTTGACATTTGTTCCTTCAAAACCCCTCCCCAAGAAACAATACCATAGGTAAGGTGTGGTATTACCAGAGTTTTGTATAAAATTTCAAGTATTTTTTGCGAAACAATATTTTTATAGAATTTAAATTTAAAAACTAAATTTAAAATCTTTCTGTTAATAAAATTAAGATGATCAGTTTCCCATTTTAAGTGAGAATCAAATATGACACCAAGGTATTTGTTTTCCTTAGTAGATTTTATTTTAAAGTCTCTTGTTATGCATAGCTCATTATATATGGGTAGATTTTTTTCGTATGATGTGAAAGGTAAAAATTTGGTTTTATCCCAGTTTAGTGTCAATTTTTTATAATTAAAAAAAATTGCAAAACTCTTAAAGTCTGTCTCAACTTTTTGTTTTAAATCCTCCCAATCATCCATAGTATAGAAACCCACAGTATCGTCAGCAAAACATGCCACTTCCCCTGTAGATTTTATTTTAAAAAGATCGTTAATATATATAGTAAAGAGGAGAGGACCCAAAACAGTACCCTGTGGCACTCCATACTTAACCTCCTGAAATGTACTTATTTCGGAATCGATTTCAACGCACTGTTTTCTTTCGGAAAAATAGCTTTTCATTAAATTAAGCTCTTTGTTCTTAAAACCTATATTTTCAAGAACCTCGATCATCTGTGAGTGACAACCGGTGTCAAAGGCTTTAGCAAGGTCGACGAAAACACACATGGCCGGTTTTTTTTATCCATTGCTTCATAAATTTTGGCACTTATAAAAGCCAGTGAGCTCTGCGTCGACCTCCGCTCCTGAAACCCATATTGTCTTTCACTAATTAGGTTGTGTTTTGAAACATAGCTAACAATGCGTCTTTTTGATAATTCTTTCCAAAATTTTAGATAAACTGGAAAGCAATGAAATTGGTTCAGTTTTAAATAATAATTTAATTTTGGCTATTTTAAGACCTCGAGGAAAACTACCATTCTTTATTGACAAGTTTAAAGAAGGAGATTTATAAAAACAAAATGTATACATTTAAAAAAAAAATTTTTTTAGGTTTTATCAGTGAACAAACTTCTTCCAACAAAAGCCGGTCAAAATTGGATTAAAAGCACACAATCTTTATTTCAACTCATTGGAATCAATAATTTTGAACCGCTTAAGAAAATAGAACTGTAGGTTTAAAAAAAAAAGAACTTTGTAATTTTTTTCTTTTTTCTGTTGATGATGAAGATTATTCAATTATGAGTGGACCTTGCAGCCCTTTCACTACTGTCACCAGTAGGACTATTGGGGCTTACTTTTGAGTAGTCTCTTACCACGATGCCTAGAATTGATCGGTGTTCGGATCTTATACATATATGTCGAATTTTTCACGTCACTGGTGGTCCAGCTGATTTTTGTAAACAAAAGTTAACTATGGCGGTTCTTTTTAAAATTCAAAACCACACAATTGGACTAGAAGCAAGGTAAATTTTTCTGCGCTTGGGACTTGCGTAACAAGAATCAGAGAGATTCCTTCACGACCGCCTCGAGAAAATGCTTATTTCTATACTTGAAAGTGCTCGGTTTGTGGACTAAAAACCATAGAACTGGAATTTTTAGCCCTTCAACTACGTGGTGTTATCATTAGATCCTGACAGGGGCCCCTGAGACGTGAAGAAACTATCTGCACATCGGTGAGTTACTCTTGTTTTCGACTTTCAGTTATGTGATTACAGCGATTTGCCTATGGACACTTAATTTTCGTGATTCCGTATCAATTATTATGTTTAAAATTCAAAACGAATTTTATACTACACACAAAGGTGTGTGTGCCTAACTTGCGAGTGTCAGAAGGAGAGGGAAGAGTTGATTTTGGTTGTTTTCCTACTTACACAAGGTTGCATCTCTAGACGTACGTTTCTGTGTGTTTCACGTCATCAGTAGAGAACAGCAAACCCAGGTAAGCCAATTTTAACCAAAACCAACTCCTACATATGAAATACTCGCGGCGGTGCAATGCGAGTAAACTACAAGGTGTAGCGCCATCTAGAGGACTGGCTCGAGCACTCGAAAGTTTAAGCACACTGGCATCGTCTTGTCTGAGACGCCGAAGCGCCATCTATGACAAGTTTCGTCCATTAATGTGGTATTAAAACCACGTAATCACGTAGCAACTAAAAGGCCGTACTGCCCGAGCATATGCAAAGAAGAAAGATGGAAAACGTGCTGTGTGTGGATCGATAAAAATCAAAACGAATTTTATACTTCGCACAAAGGCAGAACATCCTTATAAAATATAATTTTCTAGAAGTATTGTCGTTATTTTTTTTAGCGGCTTAATGTTAGAGCGTTTGCGTACAGAGCAATAGATTCCGGGTTCAAGTCCCGGCCGAAGACAACCTTTAATTTTACTAGTTGTTTACTATTATTATGGTAATTAATACGTATATGATGAAAACATTCGAAAACAACGAACCGTTTTGACATTTATGATTGGGTCCAACTGTGTGTGTAATGTTTATTGGTCTATAAAAAAGTGCGCCAATAAATTTGATAAATGGCACAGCGTAAATCAACACAAAATTCAGCTAGTTGACTAAAAAGCGTGCGATAAAATGAATGCATTTTTACTGAAATATTTTTTAAATATTCTGCCAAGTGCCAAAAAATGACCACCAAAAATTATGCATAAAAATGACCAATGTTTCAAAAAAAAAAAAGAAATACAGAGTAACAAAACGGGATTTGTATATAAATGGTGTTTTTGCCATTTATAATTATTTAAATATTTTTAATTAGATATTGTTTTTGCATCAATAAGCATTAATTACATGCAAGACTAAATTTATGGCAACGCAGCGACTTGTTTTTTGGCATATTTTCTGGTTCGCTGTATTTTAATAAAACTTGTATTCAGCTAATATGTCTTTTGATTTACTAACATAAGATTTGTAACTGAAAACAAATTCACTAAACTATTTTCAATTTTTAAAAAACACACTGTGTAATTACGGTTTTCCACGCATCATGTATGGGACGGAGACGGAGAACGGAAGTATACATAAAAAGAATGGAGAAAGTTGCTCATGATAGGCCCAGCCCCTTTTTATGATTTTGTCCTTTTTGATTTTGTCCGCTTTTGATAAAAGGGTTTATACTAAACTTCGATTTTACTCTTGTCTCGTTTTGATGAATGACGTTTTTGTATAATCTCCGGTTACTAAGAATTCCGTTTTTGCCATTGGACTGTTATACCAAAGCTAGCGGATCTGGGTGAATATATGCTGAAATGCCCAAATATGGATCAGAGAAACTACTAGAATATATCACATATATTATCAATCAATGCATAAACGGACATCCAGTACCTGATGAATGGAAAATTGCATTCATATCATCAATACATAAAAAAGGAAACAAGCTGGACTGCAACAATTACAAAGGAATTTCAGTAACCAGTACTCTAAGTAGATTGCACGGTAGGATTCTTAGAGATCTAATAGAGAATGATTTTCATGAACAAGAAGAAAATGAAGAGCAAAGTGGGTTTCGTGCAGGCAGATCTTGTAGTGATAATGTTTTTTTCTTAAACAGTTAATTGAGAAAAGGTGCGCCAGAAATAAAGAGACTCATCTTACCTTTGTGGACCTACAAAAAGCATATGATACCGTTTTGGTAGAAAAATTATTGACAGTGTTAGAGCAAACTAATATCAATCCTACATACATAAAAGCGATAAAAGAACTATACAAAAGGTCAAAATCTAAAATTATAATTGGAAATCTACTTTCAAAAGAATTCCTGGTTTAAGAGAGGGATGTTGTTGTTTTAACGTAAAGTTCACGACATGGGAATACAACTTAACGACCGATTTACCATATACACACTACAGTTTGCTGACGACCAATTGTAGCTAATGATAAAGAGTGGTTGCATTTAGAGCAGCTTAGGCTGGATACTGCCACTATAGGTTAGAAATATTTGTAATTAATTATTGTATTTTATAAATAAACGCATATTGAATTGAATTGAATTGAATAAAGAAGGCATGAAGTATATGATGAGAAAGTTAAGGGAAGAATACCAAAAGTGAGGAAATGAATCAAGTGAGTTGGAACTAGACAATGGATAAACAATATCTCCATGCAATGAGTATGTATACTTGGGTGTCACATTTGATAAGACAGGAACAGACTGTAAAGAACTGGAAAACAGGATAGTAAAAGCAAAAAAGGTTATTGGATGTCTTAGCAGTATTTTATGGAGCAGAGAGATAAAAAAGAATGTAAAATTTAACATATATGAAACAATGGTGAATAGCACGCTGTTGTATGGAATAGAGACTTGTCACGTAACAGAAAAACACAAAACAAAAATGGAAAGTGTGGAAATGGATGCAATAAGATCAATAAGAATATCTAGAAGAGATCTCCTAACAAAGAATGGGAATTGAGAGAAGCATAACGGATGACATCACTAAAAGATAACTGATATGGTACGGCCGTGTACAACGGATGAACGACGAAAGATTACCAAAGCAGGTCCTAGAATGGCACCCAATAGGGCGCAGAAAAAGAGGTAGTCCCATAGACGAATGACAGAGATAGACCAGACACTTACACGGTGGGAGTTGTATTACTAAGTCGGCCCAGTATACCGAGGTGTCGTGCACGAATCAGCGCCTCTCCAACTTCGTGCACCGTACTAAACATTTACAGGGGGATTTGAAACAATATAACGCTTGCGCAGTTTGTCTCTAAGCTACAGGATGGCTTTTCAAATTATTGTATACCGGATGCTCGTATCCATCAATAAAATCGTTCTCCAATCAAGCTACATCTTTTAATATAGTGTTTTGAACAGTTTTTATCAAATTAAATTTTAACACTAAAAAACTCATTCTACTCGTCAATTACATAGATTTAAATTTAAACGATGCGCGCTGATAAGAATGAGTTATTTTGTGTCAAAGCTCAATTTGCTTAAAAAGACTCTATAAACACCAATCAATAAGGAAGCTTAATCAAAGAATGTTTAAATTCATGAATACTAGCAATAAAAAAAAGTAAAGTTAAATTTTTATTCAATCTATAAGGTTTAAAAGTTTGTTTCCCATTCATTTAGGTACATAAATTTCCTTGAGAGGCTAATTTTCTAGTTAAAAAAAGGCTTTTTGACGAATATTCTACAGTAATTTCCTTTTTATTAGTGCATAGAAAATATTTACACATTCTACATTAACTTAGATTAATAATGTATACTTTTACAATGCTTTATACATAATAATGTTGCAAATATAGGTTTCTATAAACGGAAACTTTTTTAATTGTTTTTTCATGAAAAATAAAAAAATGTAACGTAAGCCTTATAAAGTAAAGTGAATATTGCCAGTTATTCATTTAATTAAACAGGATCCGGCATAATGATCTCCCACATTTTGCACTGCCACTGTGCCGGAATCACTGAAGAGAGGGGAAGCTTAGCGTTGTTGGTTGGTAGCTCGCGGCTTGCCATTACCTTGCCATCGTGCCTTCGTTATCGAGACATTAAGCAAAAGTAGGTAACGATTCTGAGATTACGACACAAAGAACTTTTCGTACTCACTTCGCACTTGGTAGACATGTTTTAGTTCCAGATACTTTGGGAATATCTGAACACTATTCCCGAACCATTGACGAATTGAAAGCAGCAATACACCAAGAAATTACAGGAATATCGCTTTAGAGTTACTGCACGAGTGAAACTTTCAGAAATCAGCTTCGACTGTGTACCGAAAAAAATTAAATATAAATAGCATTTACAATGGCGTTTTTATTGTGGGAGATCATTCTGCCGAACCCTGTATATAAGTATAGTGAAATAATCTATGTTTTTCCAAATATTAACATTTAAAACTAAACATTTAAAACTCCTTCCAGGTTCAACGTGTCCATCACACACTATATATTTGTGAATTTCGTCTTTCGTCAAAGTTAGTTTTTTGTCGAATTATTTTTTTTAGGTTCCGCTTGGGAATAGCGCTTGCTAACATAGTCTTCGCACCCACGAACACAAAATTGTTTTCTTTTAAATTTCTTAATTACCGATAGGCCACAATTTAGCAAAAAACACTTTTTAAAATAAGGTAAAAAGTCGAAAAATCACGAAAAACTGCAACCACAAATGAAAAATGCCGAATTACATTTACGTCATATTTTTATCTGTTTTCCCAATGTCAGTCATAATCAAAAACATATACCGAGAGTAGCGGTTAATGTCCATGGCGACAGCACAGAAGTCTGTACATAATATTTTTATACCAGGGGTGAAGGTCTGTAATAAGCGCCTCTCGAACTTTGTATTCCGAACTAATTTATACAGGGGGTATGTATAACAGTATTATGACAAGACCGGGGTGCTTTCCTTACTATAAATAATTAGTATACTGTGGGTAGTCCTAAACTAGAATAGCAATAGTCAATCCAAAGATCAATAAGTCAAAAAAACCTGAGAGAAGATGATTGTCAGGATCGAAAGAGGTGGAGAATAGGCCTCGAACAACGTAGAAAAACTTTCTAAACCGACATACCTAGTAGTACTGTTATACCATTTTTATTTATGATCTTGGACGATTTTGTTTTTGTCATTACGAGGATGGATAGAGATTCGATTTTGTCATAAAAACAAAATTTACAATTAAACCTTCTCGGAGGGTTTTATTACAATAAACTTAACCGACCGATGTAGACATAATGTAGACACACTCGTGAGGTTAAACACTTTACTAAAGTTTGTCTTCATTATTTGGATACGCAGCCCCTGAAATTAGAGGTGTGAAGTGATAAATGTTTCCGCGTGGTAAAATAGACTTGGATTAATTCATTTAGCACCTAGAGGGCAGGGGTATACTTATATATTTATTGTACTAGTGTGGAATGCTCTTAATTACTTTACTTACCCATTGACGTACAGGGTGTCCCAAATTGGGCACTTTTAGGGGGTTTAAGGTACTTCTAGGGGAGACAGAGAAAAACTGACCAAGCATTGCGAGGCTCAAATTTCAAAGTGGAATTTATAGTGGAAACCGCATTTTGAAATATCGTCTCGTCTTTGAGCTACGGGGTCTTTTTGAAAAGTCTGCATTTTGGAAGGGGTTCTATAACTTCGTTATTAGTGGAAATTTTGATTTAGAGTAAATTGCAATTTTATAGACTATGTCACGAGGAATTCACCCGCTAAATTAAATTTTAACTGTCAGTTTTAGTTTTTGAGATATGACATAAAGTTGCATTTTTTCTTATGGAATGGCGTATATTTTAATTAATTTTCGAATTCGTCATTAAATTCTTTTCAAAATGATGTATCATATGTCATAGTTTTATTCAGCGGTTTCGAAGATAATTAAAGTTTTTTTATTTTTGTCTAGTATGCGTTGAATGACGTCATGCGCCATTGACGTGAAAGCTTGCGGTCAAATCCTACTTCAATGCTCCTATAGTTTTGTTGTCTGATACTATGCAAATCCAGTTGGCCTTGCGTCTTGGCGTTTTGTCATTGTTTTTAATTGTTTAAGCAATTTGACATTACGCTTTGATATGAAATTATTTTGCACAAAAGCGTTTTTAATTTTATATTAAAATATGTATCAATGTTAAAATGTTACTGGGAAAGTAATGATAATCGTCAGGGCGCTGGAAACTTATATCTTCAAAGGTATCCCGAACGAAGACAATCGTATATGGATATATTTCCAAAGTTGAAAAGGAACCTTGTTCAGTATGGCTTTTTCAAAACGGCGGGGTAAAATATATGACGTTAGGAGGGACCGTGAGTTAGAGGAGATAGGCATTATTGGTCAGTTAGAACAAAATAATTCGCGATCATTGAGACAATTAGAAGCTGCCACAGGCATACCGAGAACTTCAATCCACCGAACACTTAAACGGAATAATTATAAGCTTTGAGGGCCGTCAGCTGAATTATAATTTTTCCAAACCAGGCTTACTATATTTTTGACTGTTTAAAATAATAAAAATACTGAAGTGCCTTGACCTGCCTCAGCAGGAAATCATAGCGCAGTAGAAATAAGTGAAAAAGCTGAATATCTCCTAAACCGCTCAATCAAACTATGACATACGATACATCGTTTTGAATAGAATTCAATGGCGAATTCGAAAATTAATTAAAATATAGGCCATTCCATAAGAAAAAATGCAACTTTATGTCATATCTCAAAAACTAAAAGTGACAGTTAAAATTTAGTTTAGCGGGTGAATTCCTCGTGACATAGTCTATAAGATTGCAACTTACTCGAAATCAAAATTTCCACTAATAACGAAGTTATAGACCCCCTTCCAAAATGCAGACTTTTCAAAAAGCCCCCGTAGCTCAAAGACGAGACGATATTTCAAAATGCGGTTTTTACTATAAGTCTTCTCTTGAAATTTGAGCCTCGCAATGCGTGATCAGTTTTTCTCTGTCTCCCCTAGAAGTACCTTAAACGCCCTTAAAGTGCCCAATTTGGGACACCCTGTACAGTACAACTTCTATCCACATAGCACAAAAATCACATCAACGTTAAATTAACGTGAAGAAAAATAAAGTTATTTTTTACTAGAAAAAAATCTTATGCCATTTAATATTTGTTTTGTTAAATGTACATGCTTACAGATAACTTAGAACCAAGGAGGAATCAAGCTATAAAAACGTAATTTTTGCTGAAGTTTCTGTTGCTGTTCACACTTGAAAAGTCATCCACAAGATGTTCTTAAATGCAACTAGATTAAAATTTCTCAAACCTACTAACTTTTTGCATATTATTTTGTTACGTTTTTTAATAACTTTTTTTTTTAATTAAAACTTATGCGAAAGGAAGTTTTAAAAGTTTACTAGTTTAAGACTACAACATTTCAAGACAATTTTAAAAGATGGCGCTCAAGGCAAGACAAAATCTCTATACATACATTATGTTTTCTTTAAAAGCTAAACCAGATTCTTCAACACGCACCCCCGCTAAAAAATAGTCAGAACTCAAAAAACATTGATTTGAGAAAATCGCTGTTAAAGAATTTTGTTCATTAGAGAGATTCATTTTTCACTTACATGACAAATTACGAGTTAACATGTTATTTTATATCAACAGGAACCTGTTACCTCAATGTAATTGGTGCAGTACGTTTCTCAGAAAAAATTATTTTTGTCGTTTTTAGTTAAAATAAATTTAGAAAAAAAAACTTTTTGAAAACAAGCTTTTATAATACTGGACTAAAAAGCATAAAATAATTTTTTGAGTGTTCTGATATCATAATAATAAAAGCGATGGGCGTAAGGAAATTTAACCGTTTTTGTTTTAGCCTTGTTAATTCGAAGTTTAGTGAAAATCCAAATTTATTAAATTATAGCAGAGAAATGTAAGGGTAGACAATTTAACCCAACCCAACCCACCCCAACCCTACTCAAACTACCCTTACATTTTTCTGATATGGATGGACATTATTACGCCTGCTTCATATTAGGCAGATCATCCGCGACCAGCAGTGTGTCGATTTATTTTGTCACATTGAAAAATTTACCTAATATTAAATACGCCCATCGCTTTTATTATTATGATATCAGAACACTCAAAAAATTATTTTATGCTTTTCAGTCCATGTTATAAAAGCTTGTTTTGAAAAAGTTTTTTTTCTAAATTTATTTTTTAATTTTTAGATTTGTCTATGCATTTCAGCTAGCGCATCAATATTGCAGGGAGTCTTTCCTGTCAATCCCTAAAACTGTTCGTTATTATTATGATCATTATACGCTAGAATTAATTAATTTTGGTCGAGATCGAACAAACTAAAGCTTTAACTCTTCTACGCCCCACCCCTTTTTTAGCGGGAGAGCATGTGAAATTTGAAATCAATCAGATACCTACGTGGAAGTCAGTTGAAAGTAATCAGAAAAACTCGTCATTAAATCCTCAATTTTGAATCCGCCATATTGAATTTTTGTAATCTGATCAAAAATTCGTAATCCTCATCCTCAAAAACCCTCAGATACCAATTTTGGTGGAAATCCGACAAACTAAAATTTTACGTCCTCTTCGCCCACCACGTTAGGGAGGAAGTAGGCAGTCAGTGATACCACATTAGTGGATTGTCATCGGAACTATAACGATATGCGAAATTTGAAGTCAATCGCACACGTGGAAGTCAGTTAAAAGTAATCAGAAAAACTTGACATTAAATCGTCCATTTTGAATCCGCCATATTGAATTTTTATAATCTGATCAAAAATTCGTAATCCCCATCCTCAAAAACCCCCAGATACCAATTTTGGTGGAAATCCAACAAACTAAAATTTTACCCCCTTTCCGCCCTCCAGGTTAGGGGTGAGGTAGGCAGTCAGTGATACTACATTATTGGATTGTCATCGGAACTATAACGGTATGCCAAATTTGAAGTCAATCGAATACGTGGAAGTCAGTTGAAAGTAATCAGAAAAACTTGACATTAAATCGCCCATTTTGAATCCGCCATATTGAATTTTTGTAATCTGATAAAAAATTCGTAATTCTCATCCTCAAAAACCCCCACATACCAATTTTGGTTAAAATCGGATAAATTAAAGTTTTACCCCCTCTCCACCCCCCACGTTAGAGGGAGGTAGGTACCCGATGAAACTATATTATTGTATTGTCATCGGAACTAAGACGCTATGCGAAATTTGAAGTCAATCGGATGTTTGGAAGTTCTTCAAAAATGAGTTGCAAGATTTGATTACATACAGGTGAAGTTAAATAAATGCTAGGAATAAAAAAGACAAAAACCCGATATTGTGACACATTTTTAGAACAAGGCATCATGACGTTGTAAATCAGGATGTCACGCAGGATGGTAAATAATATAAACAAAGAAAACAAATAAAGAAGAAACTTTGTATTTATTTTTACAACGAGTTATAAAATGCTGAATAACAACTGGGCATGTGATTATTCTCTAATAAATTCAAAAGATTTTTTTCTTATTCTCTTTAATTCTAAGTATACTGATCAATTCGAAAAAACAGTCACAAAACAAAAAAGTACAGTATTTTACTTGTTATATGGGTCAGATTTAACCAACAGTTCACACGAAAACCTTCACAACTCGAAATGTGACTCTTTTCAGGATGAAACTTCACGTTCACGCTGTTATTAACTCAAAAGTGACACTGTAAAGGAACGCATCCTCAGCTAAACTGGACAAAATAAAAGAGTCACATCGCCATTTCGCGGTGAATTGTCGAAACTTAAATGTGACGCTTTTATGGAAGAAAGTACAAGTTATTTCGATGATGGCGGCAGGTTTATCACAATAAGGGCGATTTTTGAGTTGTGACTCTTTTTCAGCGGGTGTGCGAACAGTAAACACTTCCACACAATATTATTGTCTCTTTATCAGGTTATTAACTGACGCGTCGTGATCGTGAAGGATCAGGGATGAGTTCATGAAGTTTAGAGGCCAAAGCACTCCCGAATAGATTTCATCGAAGTGAAAAGCCATGCAAGTCACGTTTCAAAATTCGTGTAAGAAAGGCTCGAACCTATAATGTGATTTTGACGTTGCTAAAAATCTACTTAGAATTCACTTGTAAATAACGTAAAAATATTACTGTTTTGATGTGATAATGGCGTTATTACAACGCCATTTTTAGCAACGTTATTTTTTATAACGTTAATGAATGACCCTTTAAGCTTGTTTTCATATATGAAATAAATGTATTTTTCTAGCAGGTTTAAAAACTAACTTTTTTTTATCAGGCGTTTTTTACTTGTTAAACACGTGATTGTGCTATGTGGGGAGTGTGTCGCTTAAAATTTGAGTTGCAACATTATTATTTAAAAAGTAATAAAATTCAGTTGATAATAAAAACCGTTATTATAAAAATATCAAAACCCACATCGAAATTGAAAGTGCAACATATCATATAAAAAAAGATTTTTTCCTTAAACAAAACAACTTTTTTTAATAAAATGTATATTGATTCACACCCCGGGCGCCTCAATAGGACTGCTTGCTTGCCCATATTCAAATACGTACACAGTAAAAAATTTTGTCTACAATGACAACACGTTCTTCTCTTGAATAAATTGATGTACCTTAAAAAAATTTGTTTTGAATTAAAATATTTCTCTTTAGTTCAACGCAGCGTTTAGTCTTGAAATGAGACTTTATTTTTCTTCTTCAATTGTTTTATTTCAGTATACTCCATTTTGTAACAAAGCAAATTGTCTTCATATAAGTAATATTTTGCTTCCAGAGAAAACGGTGCCCTAGATTAATTCAAATCCAATTTATAATAAAACAATATCTGTTTCACATTAAAATAAAAGGCAAGACATTTTTTATTCTAAATCAAGAAAATATTCTCTTGGTTAATAGGAAAGCACAAAATGTTTTACTTCAAAGCAATCTGCTTTGATCTAAGACAATTTTTTCTACCGTGTAGGGCCAAGGCCTCCGCAAACTTAAACAAGAATTCTTCTTTTTGGTATTTATACTTCTCGGCCCACTCTAAAATTTTTAAAGGCAATAGACAAGATACCAGAGCATATTTTTTCAAAAAAATATAAAAAATTAAACTGGTCACTTTTTCAAAATAGCGATTTTTTAAATTTATTGTCTTGTAATAAGGTTACTGCGCATATTTGTCAGTTTTAATATTTTTTCTTAAAGCTTCTTGTTCTTATTTCTAAACAGTTTTTGCAAAGTTTTTATTTTTTCAGTAAAAATCATATGTTTTGGCCAATTAAGAAGATAAAATACCCTGTAGATTTAAGAAATCGCAAACATTTTTTCAAATTTTTTATCTCGGTATAATCAAAAATCAAAAAATTATTTTTTTATAAACATATTCAAAATGAGGTTTGAGGTTTAATGTTCTATACTTAAAACTATTAACTCTTTCTTTTTTTTCTCTATCTATACATATATTAATCTTATATAAATTAAACTTTTCATACATTTGTTTTTAAGAGATAATCATAGCTTTAGTTTTAGATACATTAAGCTAAAGTTTATTAACTTTAAGATGTTCTAAAGCTAATGTTAACTGTTGATTTAGTTTTTGAATTTCAAGAGTAATTTCATCTCCCTTAACTAATTTTATAAGATAGACGTCTAATTGATATGCTATATCATTAACGTAAATAATAAAAAATAACGGACCCGAAATCCTACCCTACAGTTACTTGACACCTATTATTAAGATTTTCTCTAGACTAATTCAATACACTGCCACGAACTCCATAATGATTTAACTTTTTTAAAAGAATGTTTCTCTCTTTAGTTTGAAATGCTCTCTTGAAGTCCAAAAAAACCACTACTATATACTGCTTATTATCTATTTCCTGGTGCCAGTTTAATCTTTTTTTTTTCAATAACAATATTGTTACTAGTAAAGTAGTGTACAAGTTGATTGTGTGCTGCTGCTTCTAACATTTATTCAATTGGTGGTAGAGTATTAATCGGCCTAAAATTTTGAGCCATGTTTGAATTTTGAATTTTGAATTTTTGGAATTGGTACTTTAATGCTAGTTTTAAGTAAGCCTGGGAATTTCTCAGTCTCTAAAGACGTATTAACAAATTGTAGTAGTACGGTCCAATTACCTGGCTTACATTTTTTAACATTTTAGAATTAAACACGACCATAGGATTAGATGTATTGTCAAATGATGCCAAAATTAGTCTAAGATCGTTCAATGATAATTTAAAAAACTCATTAAAGTGACTTGTAACTGTTGGACCTTTATCAGATATCCACTCGTCAACAACACCTATACTTTCAACAATTACACTGTCAATATACCCATAAAATTTTTCTGCAATGATGAATTGGCTATTGTTAGCACCCAATGTTTTTTTTTTATTGGGCTATGCAAATTTTTATTTTATTTGTATGACCACTTAAGGCTACACTCAAAAATTATTGTTCTCAAGAACAAACATAAAGCAGAGTAAAAATATTTATTTTTTTCTTTTAAACCACTGAAAAATTAGTGATTTTTCTTTTCTAAGAAAAACACAGTAGTTTCTTATTTAAAAAATAGTGGCGTAATACCCAGATAAAGTTTTGCTTGTAAAATGAATCCGCTACTAACCTATGGATTTTATTACAAGACGCTAGCGCTACCAAGTCCACTTCCAATCCCTGAATTCGCATGCGTAGATCTACCAATATTATTTACCTCATGTATTAGAATAGATGTACAGGGTGATTTTCACTTGAAAGATTCTAACCACATGAAAATAGAAAGTTTCAAAAACCTAACCTAACCAAACCTAATCAGATCTAACCGAACCGAACCAAAGCAAACTAAACCAATATTTTTTTTCAAAAAAAGAACTTCCCTGACTTCCTACCCGGGATCCTAGAGGATGTGAATCCGAACCGGACCGTACCGAACCGAACCTATCCAAACCTAACCCTACCCAACTAAACCTAATTAGCAGTACGTGTTGTAGTTTAGTTTGGTTAGGTTAGGTTTGGTTCAGTTTAGTTAGGTTCGGTTTGGTTCGGTTCGGATTCACATCCTCTAGGATCCCGGGCAGGAAGTCAGGAAAGTTTTTTTTTTTTTAATTATTGGTTCAGTTTCCTTTAATTCGGTTCGGTTAGATTTGATTAGGTTTTGTTAGGTTAGGTTTTTAAAACTTTCTATTTTCATGTGGTTAGAATCATTCAAGTGAAAATCACCCTGTATTCATCTATTCTAAAACATGAGGTAAATAATATTGGTAGATCTGCGCATGCGAAGTCAGGGATTGAAAGTGGACTTGGTAGCGCTAGCGTCTTGTAGATTTTATTTAATATGTATCGCATTTCTAAAATATTTCTAAATTCACTGGACTACAAAACCTACAAGAAAGATGTCAGTTATTGACCCTTCAGCATTAACGGCAAGGACACTTGACCCTTAAACGCTAACTCGATTCGGGAGGCCCTTACGGCTCACGGCTGCATGTTTCCAACGATGGGCGTGCGTTTAATTACCTTTGATCTGGAAGTGTGTTCGCAATCTTTACCGAATTACTTATCCACCTATCGCTGTCCTTCTTTAGTGTATCAAGGAAAATAAAACCAACGATGTTTCGGATAAGACTGCAAGCTGAGAAGCTGCTGAGTAGAAAATAAGAAACAACAAAAGGGACTTAGAGAACATTCATAAATTATCTAACGCAAAAGTTGGGCTGACTACAATCCCAATGGGCTTACTTCAATTTTGACTTGAGACGTTACAAACTCTTACAGAAATAAGATTAAAATCCACCTTTTGTTATTAAATATAGTATCTAACTTTCGCAGTTTTTTTCGTGCTATTGAAACTTTCATGAAAATGTGAAGCTTTGGTATCGAAAGAGATAGTTTACTTTTATTCTCTGCGGAATTTGATGTAACAAACACCTTCGTTTGAATGTTCTTGAAGCGATCAGACTAATATCGTAAAACATTATATCTACCAGAGAAAATTAAAATGGATAAATGATTCTCTTAATAAAAAACAACACAACCTCTTATTTTTATCATGTAAAAGAATTGAATAATATTAAATGAATGAAAAAAGGAACCGTCGTTTATCGTAATGGGTCCGATTAGATATTGTCAACCATTCATAATGACCGTTAACTACAAGCAAATTACCTTATGGCGTGGAATATAAATCCTACTTTGGGAAGTCGAATACTTTACTTTTAAAACAAAGTATTAACCATTCGTATTCTACACAATTTAATATGAGGCTTTAAAAAAACAAATAAGTTATAGAAAGTATTCAATTAATGAAAGAGGTCAAACTGTAGCGTTAAAATTTTATACACAAAGCGCAGATAATTGTGATTACTTTTATGACAAACCTTTTATTGAAGCTTCAGCTATGGCATGATTAAGAAGCCTCAATTAGCCAATTCTAGTCTCAATCAGAATCAATATATTAGTAAACCTCAATTAGAATGAAACAGCTAGAATTAAGGCCTGGAACAATGGGCTGATAGAGAAAAACTAAAGATCATCTCTCAGAAGATAGTTATAACCCCTTTCAATAGAAAAAGAAAGTTAGAAAAACTCGGACCTCTAACTCTGGGAAATGAGGAAGTTTATCTGTCAAGGTATGTTAAATACTTAGGGGCAATACTGGACTGGGCAACATAACAAAGAAAGCGAAAACCACCCTGGCGGAGATTAGATGCCATCATGAGAAATAGTAGGGACTCAGGCGATACATGGTGGATTGGCTGTAACGATTTGCATGCCTCAGCGTTAGAGGCCCGTTGAGATCTCTCCTAGACCTTCCTCTACATCACTTGGTAATACAGGGGACTCTGGATATACCAATCCTACATATCAGATAAGACCCAATATCCCCAAAGTACCTATATGGACCAACTCTCGAAGAAGTCATACATGAGAGAGCAGCATGGTCTGGACAAAACAACCCACTGCCACAGAGAGGATTGATCTGCTACATAGACGGATTAAAAACTGAAAGAAGACACTGGGGTAGTAATATTCGGTGAAAGGCCTGGGAGAGATTTGCATTTTCCACTGGGATATTATCCGAAAGTCTTTCAAACAGAAATCTTTGCCATCCTAGAATGCGTAAGAGAGAATAATAGAATGGAATTTCGAACTTGGGTAAGACAATTTCTATATACGCAGATAGCCAGGTATCCCCCAGGGTACTCATGCGTCCGATGGTTACCTTAAAGCTAGTTTGGGAATGCTTAAGGTGCTGAACTAAGTAAAACCGGCGGAACGCAATAGAATTAAACTATTATGGGTACCAGGACACATATGTATTCAAGGCAATAAAAAAGCTGACGAACTAGCAAGACAAAAATCGTCAGAAAAATATATTGGGCCAGAGTCAGCTGGGGGTACCAAAGTGTATTATAAGGTCCCAGGTCAAACTCTGGGTAAGAGGAAAACATGAAAACCACTGGTTAGAAAGACAGGGGCTAAGACACAGCACAGCCTTTAGCAAAGGCCTGGATGATAAACTTACAAAAGACCTGCTCAGCTACAGTAGGATGGAAGTGAGAACCATAATAGGAATCATGACCGTCCATATGGCGGTCAAAATGTACCTAAACAGGATGGACCTGTATCAAGGAGACCTAAGCTGCAGACTATGCAATCAGAAACCGGAAACAGTAGAACATGTAATATGCCACTGCGAGGGCCTCTATCGCAAACGGAACCTAATATTTGGGGAAGATAACTAGACTCAATAGCGTTCAGGGAACGAGTGGTTAACCTAGGAATTAAGAGGGTGCACCATTAGCCAGTAATGGCTGCAGTGGAGTCACTGCCGTTTGCCTAAGCAAGCCGGAGTCACTATCGAGGGATTTTAGGGTCGGTTTATCAATAGAGGGTTAGCCCTAATCCGTAGGTTATCTTTGATAGCTGTCTTTTTTTGGTATGTGGTAAATATGTCAGTCATCTCTTTTTTTAACCCACGGGTCTGGGCTAACCCACTATTGATAAACCGGCCCTTAGTCGGTAGGAATTTGACACTACCCGGCCTCTCCTAGCAAAGAAGAAATGACTTTTCACAAAACTGCTGTAATAAGTAGAAGATGTATAAAAATGTTAAATCCTGAACGTGAAGTAACATAGTTTAAGTTAGGTTTATAGTTTTATTTAAAAATAATAATAATTGCTAATTATAATAAATACATCTTGCTAATAAATGCGTATTCTCTAGATACGCTCGATTTCTGACTATACTACTTGTCTTTACTGGTAACTTATACGTACGGGACGTTTTACCTTCTCAGTTTATAATATTAGAAACTTAGAAATAAGTTAAATATTTTAACAGGAGTACCACAAGGTTCAATTCTGAGCCCCATATTTTTTATAATATTTATAAATGAATTTGATAACATATATCCCGAAGCTCTGTTTGCGGCTTTCGCTGTTGACGTTTCATCGGCTAATTCGAATAAATTTGATACAGTTCTTAAAGATAAATGCAGTAATCTGGTACAAAAAATTAACAATTGGTTCTCTGATCATTCTCTCTACTTAAATCCCTCCAAAACAACGCTTATGCGATTTCATCATGCACAAAAAATACAACTAAGTTGGAAATTAAGTTGGACGATGAATTACTCTCTTTTAGTGACACTAATAAAGTTCTCCACATATACATCGATAAAAACCTAAACTGGAAAGCACATTGTGAATATCTAATACCAAAATTAAACTCCCAAATGTATGTATTAAGACAGTTAAAAACCATTTTAACAAAAAAACAACCAGCTCAGGTTTATTTCGCAAAAGTTGAATCAAGGCTAAGTATATGGTATCTGTTTCTGGGGTTGGTCAATTCTCTCTGAGAATGTTTTCATTGCACAAAAACGGTGTATACGTTCACTTGCAGGAATACCAACAACGCAGAGTTGTAAAGAATATTTTAAAGATTTTAAAATTTTAACTGTGCCGTCTTTGCTTTTATAGGAAATTTGTTTGTATGTTTTTATAAATTGTGATAAATTTAAAAGAAACTGTGATTATAATTTGCAAACAAGACAGAGCTATGACTTACGTAACATATTTGTAAGTCTAAGTTGGTACTCCGTGCCCCTAATAATAAATCAATTTAAATTAAACAGCTTTTTATTTAAAAAATGTTTTTATCGTGTAGATGAATTTTATTAAATTATAATATAGGGCCAATAGACTGATAAGTAGAACAAAAATATTTTTTTTTCTCTTCTCTTTTTGGGTTAGTATAAGTATGACTATTCCTATACGATTAATGTATGATTGTCTTATAGAAATAAATGTTTTGAATTGTATTGTATTGTATTGATGCTTTTATTAAAAACCGTTTGCTATTGATAAGATATCGAGATGTGTTTTGTTTTCTGTATAAACATCGATAATGACCGGTCAATTGCTTATTGCTTTTAATTTCGTATATAGTTTATTACACGTTCAAATACAAGTTAAACTATGCAGCGAAGTTCGTTTCCTTAGATTGTTTAGGTTTAATGTGCACTTGCTTTTAAACGGTACTTGTGTCTTTTATAGGTATCCTGACAATATTAATAAACAAAAGACTTTCCCTAGTTTTTCTACCATACTTATATCAAAAATATTTCTCGATGGAAATTTATGCCGGCGATTAAACAGCTAATCCTGTAATATATCAAGAGGGCTCAGTTTATATCAGCATATGGTCGGCATTCAAATTACCGTATCTCTCTCGTTTAAAATGGACGCGCGGCTCACCCACACGAGACTTGTCGACATGACTGACAAGATAATTACTTAATTTTTTCTGTTGGACTTTAACCGCTCCCTGAATAAGAAAATATAATGACTTAATTTTCTAGTGTTTTTCTCACGCAAATATACATACTAAGTGAATAATTCGAAATTCGATTATCATTTTCTTTCATGTTTAACAGTTTTTCATGCTAATAAATAAAAGTAGTATTACACCAGATTAATCCTGTAATAATGGCACTCCACATTTTTCTTTATCTGCGAATCAAAACTTAATTTAATGTTAGTAATGTAACAATTATTATTCCTACTTTGATCGGTACCAGTGAATTTTCACGATCGCCTCTAACCCGCAACTTCATATGGTTTTACTTATTTGAGTTTTTAGTTTAGTTTGCCTTATTGACAATATAACTTTTTATTGCAATTTTAGCTCACACATATACTATACTATAGTAGTGTGAGCTATGGTGATCCTAATTTTTTCGAGAAAAAAAAGTTGCTCCGATTTCAAAATTTTTTATATATCTTTGCGTTTCAGATGATTTTGAAACTTTTTTGTTGCGCAGTCTGTCTGTCTGTCTGTATGTCTGTCTGTCTGTCTGTAACGACCAACGCGCATAACTCAAAAACCGCTTGGCCGATTTTAATGAAATTTGGTACCTAGGCTGGGTCTTGGGTCGAAATGGTCCCATTTAAAAATCAACAAAATCCACCGAACACAAACCGAATAAAAGGGTGGGGGTAGATTAAAAAAATTAGAGTTTATGTGCAAATATGGCGTGTGTGATATCAAACGAAAGGTAATTGAGTCTGGAGTTAAACAAAATACATTTTAATTTATTTAAAAAAAATGGTGGGGCTATATTTCAAAAATTAGAGTTTAAGTGAAAATATGGCGTGTGTGATATCAAACGAAAGGTAATTGAGTCCGGAGTTTATCAAAATACATTTTAGTTTTTGTTTTTTTAAGGGTGGGGGTGGATTTTAAAAATTTGAGTTTAAGTCAAAACATGGCTTGTGTGGTATCAAACAAAAGGTAATTTACTCTGGAGTTCAAATTGTGAAAGGCTATTGGCTATTGGCTGGAGTTGTATAAAATATATTTCAGTTTTTAGTTATATTAGCTCACACGTAAACTATAACTATAGTACCTAGTGTGAGCTTAGGGGCCCATATATTGGCAGAGTATTTTTTATTCCTTCGTCAATATAATAAAAACTCGATAAAGATCACCATTTTTTTATTACTACGAAGTTTCTTATTCTATCTTTGAAATAATTGAATAATGCCAGAGTTTGATTTTGTCCATCATAACTCTGTATCATGCCTCATGCTGATCTCCCGGGTGAGCCCAAAGAAAACGGACAATATTTTTTTCATTATAACTTTTATACTATACTATCGATTTTAATGGGACAAACTGCACTTGGCAGATAATTAATCAAAGTTTTGAATAAATATATTGTTTTGTTCGCCGTTTTAAAATCCAAGATGGCAGACGAAATAAAAGTGTACCCTTTAAATATCTTTAATTTTTTTTAAATCAATAAAAAACAGTATTTCTGCCACGTCCAACAAACTACGAATCAGCAAAATCGTCTCAATGGTTCTAAAAAACTATTTTTTTTTCAACCATTGTTTTGAATATGATACGATTGCCTTGCCAATCATGTCTGCATTTATTTCCTTATAAATTCATTACTACTAAACCGATTTTGATGAAATAAATAATATCCTGTGAGAACTGATTGCTTTTTAAAGATCATGATCAAAATTTATGACCTTCTTAAAATTTAAGATGGTGAATGACGTGTTTATTCTAATTTTCTGAAAATGGTTTAGTTTTTTTTTAATTTATGGAAAAGCACTAATTTCCCCTTTGCATAACTAGGTACAAATTAGTAAAATCGGTGGGGTGGTTCTCAAAGAATGTATTTTTGTTTCAGCCATTGTTTTTCATATCCTTTTCCCTGTATTAAAAATATCCCTACATTTTTATTTACAATTTAAAACCTCAATTGCTTTAGTACCTCATCGTCGCCGCGGCTTGGATCAAAAGGCTATTTAATGGTTCTACCCAAGAATTTACCTAAATAAAATGATTTATTGCTTTATTTTTAAGGATCTATATTATTAGCAAAACACAAAATAATCTTTTGTCAACGAACACTTGGAATTTTAGGTACAGTTTTAAATAAATAAAGCGATGCAAAATTTTCCACAGCTTTTATTTCATCGGCATCAATGAGGTATTTTAGTACATGTATTGTGTTTACTTCTTTATTTATTTTATGTATGCATATACAGATTATTTCCCAGAATGGACACTTTATTTTGGAAAAAAGTAAATATCATAAATAATAAGGTACACCTTGAAAAAACACTTTTACACAGGAGGTCTCAAAAACTTTTGATAACTGATATAAATCACGAGAGACGAGGCGACACGAGAGAAAGCTCTCTCGAGCGATAGAAGAGTCCTATCGTCGAGACGAGAGACCCATTTTATTTCGCATGACGAGACGAAATGGGAGGACGCCTTCTCTGGTCTCGCAATGCAATTTGACAGGTCGTTAGGTTAAAGTTCTCACTAAGCTCAAAAGAGGCGCTGATGTCTCGCGTTTGTTCCTTATTCTATTTTGTTTGAAAGATATCTGTGGTTTGGATTTTCCGTCCCCTTTTTATTTAGGTAGAAAAACCTCTCCCACCCCATTTTATTTCGGATTCATTTTAAATCTATCTTTTTGGCTTATGTAGGTAATCTTTACTGTTGTGACGCATTAAAATTAAATTTTGTTAAATTTGTAACTTTTGCAATTTTTAAATATAAAACAATGAGAATTTCTAGTTGCTTTCCTGGGTGAAGTGTCTAAAGTTCAGACGAGTATAAGGTTCATAGTTTTCCGAGTAATTTTAAGGTAAGTTTTCTTATTTTCTCATTTAAGGTTAGATTGGCATTTGATAAAATTTGTATTGGTAGTATCTTTTTACCTTCTTATCGCTTACTTTACGGCCTTATTTGCCCTTCAATTAAGCACAAATTTAGTGTTAATTGTATGTCTATTTCTTTCTTTTGATATTAAGTAAAAAGGAGACACATACAAAATTATAACTAAATTTGTGGTTAATTGATGGGTAAACGAGGGATTACCCAGCAGCATAATGTAGTTTCAATAAATTTATTCCTTAATTTTTAATCTTTATCTTACCATAATCTAGTACCTATGATTAACGTGGTTATAAGTTGATTTTTTTATTGTTTTCAGCTTTTGGATGATATGTGCCACCACTGATAAGCTATGTATATACTGCTTTGAAACATACCCTACACAACTTACAACCAAGGCGAGGAGGTACTTTTAAATTACGTAAGATTTTCGTCAAGCTGTTAAAAAGTAGACATTTAAGAATAATTCACTTCACGAATAACTGTTTCATTACTTAGATATAGATAGTGTTTGGTTTTTCATTATATTTTATTTTACCAATCAATTAGACTATGTATTATTTCATCAATAGTTAGTCGTTAATTTAATTTTTATTTGTAGCTTTTTTTATAATAATAAAAACTCATTTAAAATTTTTATATATCATTTGCAATCAGTTTATATCTTATAAAGACATTGTATATCTTTATAAAATATTGACTGATTAAAAATTTCAAAAAAACTTTAAAATTAAAGAGAATTTATTATAAACGACGATTCAAATTTCCCGCCTCAATTTTTAGTTCGTCACTAAGCTCAGTAGTGGACGCCACAGAGTTAATGATCTGTCAAACAGCCGGAGTTGCCTATCCAATAAAAACTGACTGAACCGAAGCAAAAATCCTTTATCTATGACCACGTCGCAACGCAAGAAAAAATACTCTGCCAATATATGGGCCCCTAAGCTCACACTCACTAGGTACTATAGTTATAGTGTACGTGTGAGCTAATATAACTAAAATCTGAAATATATTTTATTCAACTCCAGACTAAATTACCTTTTGTTTGATACCACACAAGCCATGTTTTGACTTAAACTCAAATTTTTGAGATCTTCCCCCACCCTTAAAAAAACAAAAACTAAAATGTATTTTGTTAAACTCCGGACTCAATTACCTTTCGTTTGATATCACACACGCTATATTTTCACTTAAACTCTAATTTTTAAAATATACTTCCACCCTTTTTTTTAAATGAATTAAAATGTATTTTGTTTAACTGCAGACTCAATTACCTTTCGTTTGATATCACACACACCATATTTTCACATAAACTCTAATTTTTGAAATCTACCCCCACCCTTTTATTTCGTTTGTGTTCGGTGGATTTTGTTCATTTTTAAATGGGACCATCTCGACCCAAGACCCAGCCTAGGTACCAAATTTCTTTAAAATCGGCCAAGCGGTTTTTGAGTTATGCGCGTTGGTCGTTACAGACAGACAGACAGACAGACATACAGACAGACAGACAGACAGACGGCGCAACAAAAAAGTTTCAAAATCATGTGAAACGCAAAGATATATAAATAATTTTGAAATCGAAGCAACTTTTTTTTTCTCGAAAAAATTAGGATCACCATAGCTCACACTACTATAGTATAGTATATGTGTGAGCTAATAGGCCTAAAAAAGCTCATAAGGGAAACAGTAAAAGAAGCAGTAGAGGTTTGCTGGAACAGACAAGCAGGCAGATCCATCCAGTAGGAGTAAGCTGTAATTTAGCTTTGTATGTTAATAAGCAAATTTATTGTATTTGGCAATTGTTTCAAAAGCTCTCCAATACCAAAGCTTTATTAGAACACTCTATGTGTATAGCAGTAAGCCAATACATAGCACTGCAAATTACCCTTTAATACAACAATCACTTTCAAACCACTGGAGCTGCAAGCAACATCCTACTTCTGGTCTCGGTCAAAGTTACATTGTTAATTTCTAGTTGGCTTATTGATGCTGACATTCTGTATTGCTTGCTTGGTTTGCATGGAAATCTATTGAGTTTGATGTGCTAATAAGTATGAACTTACAATTGGAAATTTCTTAACGTAGTTTCAAAAAAGGTACGAGAAATATATATCATAACATAAAAAAAAGTTAAATAAAAAACCCAACTGCTATATTTACTTGTAAATTTACTTATAAGTACGGGTTGCAGTTTTGAATATAAAATTGATAGGTACCTATACCTATAATGTACGACATGCTTAAACTTTTAGTTTTGATGCCCAAAGCGCACTTACGAAATTATACAGTTTTGTATTTTCATGAATCAGGTTATTTGGTAATTTTGTACCCAACTGCGACTAATAGTTATAAGTAAATTTAGCAGTTATAACAATTTTTTATTTTAAATTTAATTAGTCTAATTACTAGATTATATTATTTTATTTGAATAACAAACAATAAAGAATTATAAAAGTACATGTCTACTTTTTAAATATTTTTTTTTGTCCAAAATAAATCTGACCTTTTTCAAAATTGTTAGAGAACCCCATTGAGGCTATAGATTTTCCAAAGGTCCAGTTTTAAGTAATATTTTGCACAAAGCCTCAAATCCGAAAAGGAAGCACCTCCACGAACGATAAATCAGCCGGTTCGATTCCGTGTGACACCTCAGATTGCTAAAAAATCCCGGTCGCGGTGGTAAATCATTTTAAAAAACGACATGTTGCAACTTGCATACAAATTCTTTGTCGTAAATCAACTTAGCGGTAACGGATCGGCGCGACCCATCGTATATTTTAAACGCCCAATAAAATTTTACCTAGAAAAGGGTTGGCAGTATGTGAGAGTTCTTAAACTAAAGGAGAGTTTACACATGCATGGATTTGCTGGCGCCAATAAAAACTGGCGCGCCAGTAAGTTAAATTTGCAAGTGTAAACACCGACTTGCACACAAGTTATTTTTTTGCATGCATGTATCAAAAAAGTCTGCAGCTGACTGAATTTGCTGGCGCCAGTGGTGACGCATGCGCGCAGAAAAGGAAAATTTTCATGTGTAAACAAGTGCTTGCACGTCGGCTCGCCAGTTTTATGTTCATTATTTTACATTATTTTTTATTTTCATTGTGTTTGAGCTTAAAAATTTTGTTTATTTTTGTTTTTATAGCTTAATATAGCTAAAAAAAGTGGTCAGCAGAACTGACCATACAGTTTCTTGAAGGCTATGAATGTTTTCCTTGTTTATGGGATGTACACAGTAGTTCGTATAAAAACAAAGATAGTCGAGATAATGCTTCCCAAAAAATTAGTAAAATAATGACTATTGAAGGCTTTGAAGTTGCAGAAGTAAAAGCAAAAATATGATCCATAAGAAACACATATGCTTTGGAATTGACAAAAATTAAAAAAAGCCAACGTTCCGGAGCCGGTGCAAATGAAGTATACACCCCAAAAGTACCATGGTTTAAAGTAGCAGACCGAGTTTTAAAGAATGTTGTTTAAATAAGAGAAACTCTAGAAGAATATCAAAATGTTGCTTTGTCATTCTGCTGCAAGTTCTCCTAAAAGTTTTTCGGAAGCACCCAAAGTAGATCGACTAGCAATCCATGCTTTAACCCATGCAGATACGGCCTTTTCGTTGTTCCTTTTCCTGAATCTCTTTTATTTATTTTTTTCAATAAAAGTTTAGCGACTATTTTGCAGGCTTCCGAGAGTTCAGCCGACATATCGCGTATCGTGTACACTTTAAAAATGAAACTGGCGTGCCAGTCTTTTTAATTTTCGCACAATATTGTAATCCTTTACTGGCGTGCCAATAGAACTGGCGCGAACACTGGCGCCACTAAATTCATGCATGTGTAAACCCACTATAATCTAAAATCCAGCCGTTTACTTGTCATTTTCGTAAATGGCTCACTCACAATTATTCTAAAATGGCTAGAAATCGACTATAAGTATGCTGATTTTGAAAAATGTGATATGTGTAGTAGCTTTATTCAAGTTATCATGTTTTCAAAACAGTTAACTGAAAATCGTTTACTCAATTTTTAATTTATATTCATGTTGGAAATTTCCAGGTTCAAACTAAAATTTTTTAAATAATATTATATATATTTTTTTACCTCAAAACAATTTTTTTTGTAAATTTGTATTATTTTGTGATAATACTAGTATGAAACTAATAAAATATAAAAAATCCAGGTCCGTATTTATTTTTTTTTTGATAAATAGCATATCTCGAAAACTAAACAATATTTTAAAAAAATTGACTACGTCATTATTTTTTTCTAAAAAAGTTGCTATAAAAAGTTTGTTACAGAATAAAAATATCTAGCAAAATACGTTACGTTTTTCTACGTTGCCCGACGCCTATTCTCCACCTCTTTCGATCCTGACAGTCATCTTCCGTCAGGTTTTTTTGACTCATTGATTTTTGGATTGACTGTTGCTATTCCAGTTTAGGACGCCCTCTTTTTCTGCGCCCTATAGGTTGCCATTCTAGGACCTGCTTTGATAATCTTTCGTCTCTCATCCGTTGTACATGGCCGTACCATATCAGTTGCCTTTTAGTAATGTCATCCGTTATGCTTCCCTCGATTCCCATTCTTTCTTTTATGATCTCATTTCTTATATGATCTGTTCTAGATATTCTCATTGATCTTCTTATTGCATCCATTTCGACACTTTTCATTTTTGCTTTGTATTTTTCTGTTACGCGACAAGTCTCTATTCCATACAACAGCGTGCTTTTCACCATTTTTTCATATATGGTAAATTTCACATTCTTTTTTATCTCGCAAAATAAGGGAGACATAAGGAATTATTAAAAATGCAATTTTTTAAAAAACTTCCTGTATTAGCGAAACTACGGGGTATAGGAAAAATCTGATTACACCATTTTTAAAGGCTCAAAAAAAGCACGGTAAGGTGCAATCAGAAAATCGATATCTTTAATAATAACCGAGTTTACATAATATGACAATATATTTATCTTGTTTAATATCCTGTTTACCAAAAGATTGATAAAGTTTACTTTTTCAGTGGATAAAAATAGAGACAAAGAATGTTTAGAAATTCTTGGCTATACATGATGAAGTGATAGCCTGTACTAAAAAACTAATAATAATATAATTTAGAAGGAATATGACCATTTTCCCAAAATAGAAATCTGTGATTTTTTATTTGATCAAATAGGTAACAAAATCTTTATAATGTAATCACGCCTGATAGAAAGGGGAGACGGTATATTCATCAACTCGAGATTTTATTAAAGAAATTAACTCCCCCAATTCATTAAGTATAGCAACTTGTAGGCTTAATTGCAAAGTTGTCCCCTCCTGAACTAACAAGGGTCAAAGGGGCTGTATGAAATGTGCGATAACCATATACCTATACCTATTAATATATTAGATCTGGTCATGAAGAACCAAATTAAACCAAAACAAGAAGTGTCATTTTTAGATGAAATTTTACTATGTGTTTCCGTGAAATTTTTATTACAGTCTTTCATAAGAAAAATCAGTGTATAGTTTTTGCAAAGTCAGTTGAACAAAGATAAAAGCCGACCATCGGCATATCCTTTAAAGAAAGTGACATGGGCGGCGGTAGATATACTCATGAAAATTATTTCATTTAATTATGGCGTAAACTAAAGAAATAAAAATAGATAATTAAACTTTCTATTCCTACACCTACAGAAACGACACTGATTTATTTTCTAACTCTGCATAGTACCGACTAAAGGGGTCCCGAAAAGAACACCTGAAAACAATTAAAAACGCATCTCAAAAAAATCTGCCAATCAGGTACCGTCCATCCACCTGGGCTCGGTCGCTCGAAAAACAAATACTTTGTGGTCGGACCGCAAAGAGCCGCGCCTTTTCTCTGTCGGTAGGGTTGAAATTATACCAGGAAGATTTTATATGAATTTGGATAACTTTTGAAGGGCAGAATGAAGCAAAATTTCAAGTGACTTTGCAAAAACTATAACAATAACTATGATTTTGGGCAAAGTAATATTTTTCTAAAAAACTAAAGATTTTTCTTTTTCGCTTCCTCAGACGGCAAACTTTCCCCTATTTAAATGTAAATGAATTAAGATTGTTCACGAAGAAAGGAATGAAGAATGGACAGTATGGAAGGAATTGCTTATTGCTAGTGCACTTGCCAACCCGATTTTCTTGGTTCTCTTGTTGGTTGTCTTTTTCACTTTCTAGCACTGACTTTAGATAAAAACAATGGAAGTATTGTCTTTTTTGTTAAGAGTAAAGAAGAATGGAATACTAGAAATTTCATCTTTGAACATAGGCCTCCCCCAATATCTTTCTTCTTCTCTGACAAGACGCTAGCCATACCACCTACACTTTGGCTCTCTGACTTCCGCATGCGCAGATCTAACAATTATATTTACCTCATGTATTACAGGGTGATTTTCACTTGATTTCTACTTGAAAATAGAACGTTTCAAAAACCTAACCTAACGGATCCTAATCAAATCTAACCGAACCGAACCAAAGCAAACTGAACCAATAATTTTTTTCAGAAAAAAAAACTTTCCTGATTTACTACCCGGGATCCTAGAGGATGTGAATCCGAACCGAACCGAACCGAACCTGTCCTACAGAAGGGATGGGCTAACCGGTTGTGCTCCTACTCCGCGCAGTGTGTCCTTGCTTGCATTAAAAGAATGATTATTTAAACAGACAGCTTGGAACGTAAAAACATCTCCGTTGTTTTTTTAACATATATAAATTTAAATCAATCATATCTATATATATATTTATCGGTTTCACAACGTTCTACGTCTTCCGATACCCAATCACCACTCGTTTCTGTTTGCCCATAATTCATCATCTAGGCCCCTTATTCTTATTTCACTGTCTATTCCTTCTCTCCAGCTTCTCCTCAGTCTTCCTCGTTTTCTTCGGCCAGTTGGTTTTCATTGTAATATTTGTTTAGGTAGTCTTCCATCATCCATTCTTTGTACATGTCCGTACCACACCAGTTGTTTTGTTCTTATATCATCCACTAAAGTATGTTCACCCACTGTCATAATTTCTCTTATTCTTTGATTTGTAACTCTTTCTCTTTTTGATTTCCCTGCTGCTCTTCACCAATAGTCCATCTCCGTAGCGGAAAGCATTTTTTCTGTTCTATCTTTGGTTGGCCATACTTCTGAGCCGTATGTAATAATACTTTTTACAATGGTGTTATATGTAAGCTTTTTGTTATGTTTTGATATACTTTGGTCGCAAATTATTCCATTTAATAAAGTTATTGCTTTTCTTCCTTGTACGCTTCTATCTTTCATAGCTTTGTCTAGTATTCCGTCAGCTGTAATTTTTAGACCTAAGTATTTATACTCATCACAGGACTGAATTCGCTGCCCAGTATTTAAGATTAGATCCTGTTTCGTTCCACCAATACACATATACTCTGTCTTATTGATATTAACCTCTAGTCCCCACTTATTGTACTGTTCTATTAGTTTTCGTGTCATGTCATATATTCGAGGTCGTCATAATCCTGAGCCACCACTATCTGATCATCGGCGAAACATAAAGTATACAAGGTGGTTTCATCCAACGGAATTCCTATGTTTTGGCATTTTCCCTTCCAGACTTTAAGTACTTGTTCCAAATATATCTTGAAGAGCGTAGGCGAGATACAGCAACCTTGTTTAAGACCTTTATTTACTTGAAAGCCTTTGGTTAGTTTTGCTTTTATTTTAACTTTTGCCTTACTATTGCGGTATAACTCTTTGATGGCCTTAATTAGTTGTACGCTTATGTTTGTCTTTTCCAACGCTTTCCATAGTAGATTTAGTAGTATACTATCATATGCCTTCTCCAAATCTACGTAAAGCAGATCCAGCTCTTGTCCGTATGCCATTTTCTTTTCAATAACTTGGGTTATACAAAAGAGATGACCTGAAGTCGATCTACCCGCCCTGAAACCGGCTTGTTCTTCTGCCTCCATATCTTTATATTCGCTCTCCACTTTATTTCTTATTATTTTGCCTAATATTCTGCTTAGCGTACTAGTTACAGATATACCTCTATAATTGTCACATATATCTTTCCTTCCTTTTTTGTGTATTGTGGATATATATATATATATATATATATATATATGACGTTTTCCACTCAGTTGGTACTACAGCTCCATTTCAATATTTTTGGAAAAGATTCCGTAATCTCCAAAACAGTTCTTCAGTGCTATATTTAATAAGTTCAGCTGGGGTATTTTCGGGTCCGGCAGACATACCGCTTTTTAAGGTTGTGCACACATTTTTGACCTCAGAGATTGTGAGGGGTACTGGAGATCCCATCGTTCTAATAATATTGGCTCTTTCGTATTCCATGAATTCTGCTGCTCTTCAGTTAAAAGTTTTTTAAAATGCTTGTTTCGGTTTCGCAAAAAACCTCTTTTTATTTTATTCTAATTTTTATTATTTTTTCAGAACATTTTATTTTTATTTTTAAAACTCATATTTTGGGTTACAATTGGGTATAATTGGGTTGTAGTTTTACTCAATAGGTTAAGTTAAACTAAAAGCTTACAAACTAGCTATAAACTATCAATTTGGCATAGTTTAATATTTAAATTCCAAACGCATTTAATAATATATTTCTAATTTTAATTCAATCCTCATATTACTACCGCCCTCTGCATATTTTAATTTAAATCGCGTTTTTATTCTTTTTAATAAAATTAGAATTCTAAATTCTTTTAATCAGAAGTGATGCGATTTTCCTATAGAGGGCGAAGAAACACGCCGCAAAAACAAGAACAGAACCTAAAAGTCGGTCGCCATTCACACACGCTCTCGATCGGAATATTTTGAACGATCAACGCTTTTATAACAAATGGTGAACTCTAAAAACCATTAAATTCCTCTAAAACTCCAAACATTGAAACTCGGGAGTGCTGGACCGCTATAGAAAACTTCTGGCGAATCTGGTGCACCAGTTGGAAGAGATCAAGACATCACCGGTAAGTCCCTCTCCTATAAGATCGCATCATTAATATTTTTCTATTATTTCGCTCTTAAATAGTCAACATATACCAATATTATTTTTATGTCTCAATTAAATTTCACTTCAGAAAGGTAGACCATTCTTTGTCTGGTATTGGTGAAATAATATCTCTGCATGTTTCTTTTTTAATCGATCTTATAGTTTTCCAGCTTTCGGTACTTCTACCTCCTTTCAAATCACTGATCTTTCTTCTCACCTTTGATGGCGCGATTTTGTATTCTTCTCTGCTTCTATCTGTCTTTTGGTATATGTAGGTGTGATATAATTTCCTTTTTTCCTCTATTTCACTTTCAATCTCAGCATCCCACCAGTATGGTTTTATTCTTTTAGGAACTTGAATTAAATTTTTCGTTCAGTCTCTTTTTGTATAAGTTTTTTACGCTGTCATGTTCTAGGCTTAGTAGATAATATTGACAGTAATCAATTTCCTTATTCACCGTATCATCAAGATGTTGTTGATGCAGGCTTCGGCCTTGATAAGGAAAGAGAATTTTGGTCTCCAGAAAATAGTGATCACTTCCGCATGTTGAACCACGCTTTGTTCTGACATCTTGAATTTTTAGTTTTGTCTTTTGTTTAGTGATAAGATAATCAATATTATATCTTCTTTTATGAAATAGACATGGTGCAGAGTATAATCTATTCTCGGTATATGACAAAAGCAATCTACTAGAGTTTAAGACGCGTACAAATATGCAAATACAAATTTCTTGCGAGTGTCCCCCCGAGGGGCGAATAAAGGCGGCCGTGGTGGGAAAGCAGGAAGGACCCAGCTCTGAATTATTGGTTTGCTGTGTCATTGTGTGCTGTTAGCTAAGGCCTGACCCGGGGTTAGATTAGTTTGCGGCTTCCACAATTAAACTTGGGCTATTATGGGATCTTGTTAGGTAGTTTGATGCAATTAACGCGAATAAATTCTCAAGATTTGCCACATAATTGTCGGCGGTATGGCATAGTTATTGTTATCCGGAAATGCCGTTGGTCAGCATGACAACGAGATTAGAAATTTCATAGATAGGGTATTTTATACACTAAAAATAGTAACAAACGCAAAGTTTAGTAGTTGTGAATTTAAAAATCAAACAGGTTTTCGTGGCTAAGGGTAAAAAACAAAAACTCGGAACATTTTGTCGAGGTTTTAAAAGGGATTGAATTAGATCCCGACGATAGATTTATAAGTTTTGATGTAGAATGTGCCAGCGTGCCAACAAATGAGTCACTCATTATTATCAAAAACAAATTACAGACTGTTGATACACATCACGAGAGAACAGCGCTATCGGTAAGGAGTCGCATTGGCGAAAACGAAAGTTTATTGAAGTTTATAATGCAGAATAAAAAAGTTTTCAGTCAACCAAGCATGGACATACCAAACATATAAAAACCACTCCTTAAGAAAAACAAGCTTCTTAGGATTAAAAAGAGGGAGGACCGTCACACCTAACTGCACGACAAGTAGTATAAGTAGTACCCTGTAGGCTGGATTCTTTAGTTTACACTTGAAGACCGTTAGAGATACTTACTAACAGCATCGTTGTGTTTAAAATAAATAAAGACAATATAAGTTAGAAATTTTGTTTGTTTAAGCTGTTTAGGACATAGGTTTATATAAAGATTTTTTTCACAAAAACGACGTAAGTGTTGCCTCCTTAAATCTTAGCATGGTATTTAAGTTCAATCTATTTCTAATTTTTATTACTTTTAAATAAAACATTTATTTGCATAAGTTTCATAATAGAATAATTTCTAACAATGTTTAAAGGGCAACTTCAAACGGGTACTCACCCACGGACACCGGTGTTTCGGAAAAGCTGCCGTGCAAAGTAAAAACCTAGTAACTCGACTTACTCAAAAATGAGATTTTTATATCATTGAAATCGCCATAAAAAACGGCACCAGCCAGTTTCTCTAGAATGTGGCTATCTTGAAAAACAAGGAAGTTATTTAGTTAGTATGTAGTTAAATAAACTATAGTTAGTATGTAGTTAAATAAACTTCAAACTTTTTTTTCCCAAAACACTAGTTTTTGACCTACTAGGTTTCTGCTTTGCTCCGTAGAAAGGGCATTTCCATCTTCAGCGTGGCTTGCCTGACTACAGTAAATCAAACTGACTACAAGATACAAGGTAAATCAAAACCAATCAAATGTCTTTCTTCCTTATAAACCGGTGGTCGTTTTCGTCTCCGTCCCTCCATGACTTAGTTTCTTTGGTTCGCTGCCGTTGCACTCGTTGAATGCATAAATACGAGGATAGGATGAAAAGGTTCCCGCCTAACATAGAACGCAACACCATAGTGACTACATAATAATTTATTTTTCTACATAGTCCCCTTGTAAAGTAATACATTTGGCCATCGAAGAAATAACTGGACTTCTTCCATGATTTGGCCCAACGATGTTCAACTGATTTGAGGCCATCACTGAAGTCTGATTTATCCAACTCGTCAAAATAGGCGTTTGTAGCTGCAATGACTTCTAAATCTGAGGAAAAATTTTTTCCAGCAAGATTTTTTTTTAGGTTTGGAAACCAATAAAAGTCTGACGGGGCTAGGTCTGGCGAATAAGGGGATGATTTAACAGTTCAAAGCCTAGCTGATGGATTTTAGCCATTACAAGAGCGGACTTGTGGCAAGATGCATTGTCCTGATGAAACAAAAATTTTTTCACTTATATTCTGCTTGAGCTGGTCTGGTAAGTCGCACTCTGAATTTATTGTTCTTGTTAATCTATGAGGAGTATCCCTTTATCGTCCCGAAAGACCGTTGCCATGACCTTTCCAGCAGACGGTACTGCCTTTGCCTTCTTTGGAACTGGTTCGTGCTTTGCCGTCCATTCTTTGGACTGTTACTTAGTTTCAGGGGTATAATAATGAACCCATGTTTCATCAACCGTAATAAATCTACGCAAAAAGTCCCCTGAATCACGTCTAAACATTGCCAAATTCTCCTCTGGAATGGTTAAATGCACGAGCTTTTGATCTGGTGAGCAAACGCGGCACTTATCGGGCGGATAGCTTTTTTTATACCTAAAACTTCACAAAATATGGTGAACTCGCTCTTTTGATATGCCCACAGCCTTAGCTACCTCTTCCAGTCTTAATCTGCGATCTTTTAGAATTAGTTTGTGAATGGTTTGCACCATTTCTTCAGAAGTTGCCGTTTTTGGCCTGCCAGAACGCGGAGCATCATCAGTGCTAGTACGACCACGTTTAAAGTCCGATACCAGGTTTTAACTGTGGTATAGGAAGGAGCAGATGTCCCTAGTGTAGCATCTAGCTCAGCTTTTATTTCCGTCGGCGATAACCCTTTGATATAAAAATATTTTATCTCTTATCTCGTTTTTTTCCATCTTTTAAAATTGACACACTGTATAAACTTTCAAAATAAGCAGGACACAAACTACTTGACGCACTCACTTTAAACTTCGAGTGTATCCTGATCACAAGCGAGGCTACACAAACATGTTGGAACACGAAAGCAAATCGGGCCTGCTATAGGCTAGGCGGAAACTTTTCATCTAATTCTCGTAGGTTAGATCTATTTTCAATTTTTTTGATTTATAAAAAATTTTGTTTTCAATTTTTTTTATATCTATATAACTATGTTTACATTCTGTACACATAATTTACAATAAAATGGCCTTATTTGCGAGCTCGTTTTGGTCTCATCCAGTCGTAAGTAATTATTGCAGCCTCGTTTTTGTTAATGGCCGGTCGCGTTGGCTCATCAAGCTTTAAATTCCATTCTGCACGGGTTATTTTCATAACGGCTGCGGTCATTGTTGTTATAATCTGGAATTGTATAGAGGAAAGCACCCGAATATCACATATTTGCCCAATAACGCCCAGACGCTTTATTTTTAATCTTAAGGCCAAAAATTCCATTAATAGGAAAAGACAAGACGGCAAAATATTAAATACTAGTAATTACCTCTGGTTATCCTTTGGTTGACATTTAAAATCAGCGAACTCACGGAAAAATATGAGAGAAACAAAAACTCCTTTTTACCCGATTACCCACGAAACTTTCATTTTTTATAAATTATTATTATTAATGTTTTATTCTAACCTTAAAAACAATAAAAACATTTTTTGAAATTGTTTTAACCTTTTATGTTCTTGTAGTATTTTATTGAAAATTGGTTTATGCTTTTAGAACCCTTAAAAATGGCTTGAAAAGCCGAAACGCGTCAGGTTGATGGATTTTAGAAATAAGTTAAGCATAATTTAATCCAAACTACGCTTTTTATTTCTCAACCTATCAGAAAGTGGAGTGAGGACGTTTTTTCTTGAGATTCATTTCAAATTGAAAAATCCTCCACGTAGGATAGTTCGAAAAACAATTAACATTTGTTCTTCTTTTCAGATATTTCCAGTTTTGTGAAAGCTCTACATAAATCCGTCGTCATTATTAAACATTAAACAACAAAATTTAAATGTTCCAACCGGCTTGCCAGTCAGTCCAGATTTAAATTAGAAGTTTTGAGTACAGCAAAATGGTACAGGAAATCCTGGTGGGAAAACTTTTATTTGACAGCTAAAGTACACTGAGCACGCTTACACTACACTTTCATTATAAATAATTCCAAACGTTTTGTCAGACTACTTCTGCTAATAGACGCGATATAATGCAAATGCAAAAGTTTGTATTTTAAATTCTTAATTCCACTTGCAGGTAAGTAGTAGTAGTAGTAGTCATGGGCGTAGGCACTTGCCCCACCCTGGCTTGTCACCTGCCCCATCCTGGCTTGTCACCTGCCCCATCCTGGCTTGTCACCTGCCCCATCCTGGCTTTAGTTAATTAAAACAGCATATTTATAGTATTTTTCAATAAATATCTGATTGTACATTTTTTTGCTTTTTTGCCCCACCCTGAACGAGACCCTGACTACGCCCATGGTAGTAGTAGTAGCAGTGACGGCTGGTGACGTTATAAATTGGGGGGGGGGGAGAGTTCGGTTCGATTCGGTTTGTTATAAATCCTGGGGGGGGGGGGGGTAGAAATTTAAATTGCATAAAAAATGAGATAAAAAAACTTACCGAAACAATTTTATTTTAGTATTTTCCAAACGGGCAGCTACTTGGTGTAGCATTTAGTTTATTGCTTTTTAGATAAAGCCCATCCGCATTTTTTTTTTTATGACCCCGTAGAGCAACCTCAAAAATCCCACAGAATTTTAAACAGTCTATTAACCTACCAAGTATATGTCTATTTTTTGTCACATTTTCATTATGTTCGGTAATGTTTTCCCAATAGGCACTATTCAATTGGCACCTAATATCAGTCTTGTCTAGCATAGAAAATTCTATGTGGTTATTTAAATGAGTAGCACTTACTTTGTGTCTTTTTAACTTTTCACTTAAGTGAATTGTTCACAACAAGACAATTAAAGCAAAAAAAAGCATTTCTTTTTTCACAACCGCACAACCAGTTTTCAGCATCGTATAATTTTTTATTGAATTTTATATTATAAGTTAAGAATATTTGCCGGTAAAACTGGTTTATTGACGGTGGAAAAATGCATTGAAAAATTAATAGAAAAACTTTACGATGGAGTCACCAAAGTTCACAATTGGACCGCAAAATAGAAAATAAAATTAAATAAAACCAAATAGTTTATGTTGATTTTACAAACGAAAATGTGAATCACTTACAAATCACTACTAACAACATTTCCGTAATATTCAAATCATGACACTTGATACCAATGTGTGCTGGAAAGCACATGCTAAGACAAAAAAAAAGAACTTGAGGTAAAGAAAAACATTCTAAAGCCCGGTGCCCACCTACGACTTTCTCGTGCGTGCCCGCGCACGCGTCCCATGACTGTGGTAACATTTCATATTGAGATCATGTGACGCGGGAGCGGGCACCCACGAGAAAGTCGTAGGTGGGAATCAGGTGTAATGTTACAGCAAGGGGTCGATTTTTGTCAACTAGACTCCCGATCGTTTTAGTCGACTAAAAATTTTAGCCTTGTAAAGCTTGGCCTGCATTGAGTTCAACTAGAACTGGAGAAATATTGTGGAAGGTTTCTGCTCAATATTTTAAATCAAAAAGACGAAACAACCTTAGATATTAGTAAACACAACATTCTTGAGTAAATTTTCTTACGAATTTCCTTCTAAAAAGGAAACAAAAACCGTTTTAAGACATGAATAGTCAGCCGATATTATTTCTCAATGATCATACAAATCAGTGATCGGCAGTGTTGTCAGTGCATCATGGTAGAATTCTTTGACGCATTTCAGAAAATCGAGTTCGACGTGATTTATGACGGTTACTTTGACAGATAAATAAAAATACCTTTGAATTTCCTCAGCTTTTAATTATTGTCTGCTATCTTATTTTATATGTGCGATCATTTTTGTTTAAGGATTTAAAAACTTATTCCTTAATTTTACATATATTTTAAATATTTTTAAATCTGTACCTAGTCAAATATTTAGCTGCATTTTAAATATGGAAGGTTTTTATGGGATGCATCGACAGCTAAAATTTTTTAATCAACCCTTAATCCATATACTACAAAACTGCTATAACAATTTGTCCCACTGGGCGACGGCACTATAAAATCTATCCCGGCGGCGTTGCCCGGCTTCGGGTCAAATCTACCAAAATCTCAAGGCTAAAATTGTTAGTCGGCTAAAACGAACGGGAGTCTAATTGACAAATAAAGTATTAAGAATCATTGTAAATGCACCTTAGTACATTCGAAATAGTGACTTTAATCGCGACTCAAAAACAAAAACTGTAGCACAGACAATCAAAAATTAATCAAAAAGCCATAAAGATGGACCCCATTGACATGTGAATGTGGAAGTGATTGATAATAGCTCTGGATAATAATGTGCTAGCCCGAATACCGAAAAGACTAAATCCATTTAAGCTAGTGAACTAAATAAAATATATAAAATAAAATAATGCTATTAACGCAGCTGAAGCAAAACAGGCAGACCTGTTGAGTGAACTCTAGCTTCTACCTTTTCTAATAAATTAAATTAAAACAAAATTGCTAATTAGTCTTACAGATTAGATTATATTTCATTAAACAGAGTAATTTTATTGACAAATGTTTTAACTCAAATTTATTTTTAACAGACATACAAATCACGTTTCTTACGATATCCCATTTTAACATTTACGACAATATTGGAAATAGTAATAATCGAAGGTATATAGAGGACCGAAAGCTTTGAAACGGCGACATTTTTATGGGGATATATAAATTTATAGCTTTATGAAATTCACACAGCACTTTGGGCTCCGGTCTCAACCACACAGCTATATAATATACAGGATGACACAGTTTTATCGAGCATTCCTCTTCTTTAAGTTTCGTCTCCTCATCGGAGGTTGGATATCGTCAAGGCAAGTCTAATTTTATTAGCAACATGTTCGGCATAATTCGGTTGAGGATAGTCCATACCAGTCTCTCAAGTTTTTAAGCCAGGATGTTCTTCTCCTTCCTTGACATCTCTTTTGTAATAGCGCATATTTGGGTCCTCTTATTACATGTCCAAAATATTCGTTTTCGTCTTTTTAAATTGTTAAAGACTTCCTCATCCTTCTGAAAATTCTTCGACCCAATTACACATTCGTAACTCGCCGATAACACCATCTTTCAAATGCCTTAAGTCTATCCATTTCAGATTTTTTAAGGGTCCAAGCCTCTGATCCATAGAGTAGAGCTGAAAACACGTAGCATCTTAGCATTCTTAAATTTATGTCTTTGCTGATCTAGCTATTTCTATTCGCGATCTTACCTCTGGTGCTTGGTCCAACGTTTCAGTTATCCAGGTACCCAGGTATTTATACTTTTTTACCCTCTCTATTTGTGTATTATCAATTAGAAAATTTCCTTGGGCATTTTCTTTTTTGTTATAATCATAAATTTTGTTTTCTTAAGGTTTATTTTTAGACCATAGGCATTACATTTATCGTTTAATCTTTGCATAAGGGTTTCTAAGTCTCCAAGATTGTCTGTTTAACAATAGTATCATCGGCAAATCGTAAGTTAGTTAAAACCTGTCCATTCATAGTTACTCCTTCTTCTCTGTTATTTAGGGCTTCTCGAAAAATTGAGTCACTGTATATGTTAAATAAAAGTGGAGAAAGCACACAGCCCTGTCGAACCCCTCGCAAAATGCTTACTTCCTCTGAAAGTTGTTCCTCAACTCTAACCTTTGCCTCTTGTCTCCAGTAAAGATTTTTTATGATTGCAATATCTCGGCTATCAATGTTTAGATTCTGAAGTATTTCAATAAATTTGTGATCTTGAACCTTATCAAATGCTTTTTCAAAGTCAATAAAGCACACATACAGGTCTTGATTCATGTCCAGGCATCGTTGTGCTAGCACATTTACACCGAAAAGAGCCTCTCTGGTTCCCATGCCTTTTCTAAACCCTACTTGATTATCACTTATTTCAGAGTCCACTTTAGCAAATATTCTGTTGTATATTATTCTCAGAAAAACATTGAGGGTATGGCTCATGAGGGAAAATGTTAGATGATCAGAACATTCTTTGGCATTTGGTTTTTTAGGAATCGTTATAAATGTAGACAATAACCAATCTTCTGGTGTACTTCCTGTTAGATAAATGATATTACATAAGTCAACCAAAACCATAATAGCATCATCCTCTATAATCTTAAGGAGTTCAACTGGTAATTCATCGTGATCAGTGGACGGAATTTCGGGACGATTATCATTGAGAAGTTCTTTTACATATTCTGCCCAACAAATCAGTTGTTGTATATCCGAAATCAGATTGCCGTCTTTATCTCTAATAACCATAGCATTTTGATGCTGTGTTATTCCCGTCATTTCCTTTATCTTTTTTGTGTTGATTAAAGCTATCATATTTTCTTTCGTATTTCTCAATTTCTTTGCATTTATCGAGCATAGTTCAAAATAAACAAATTATATTTGTACATTTTTAGCTTTAAATGTTTTCAAAACTAAATTTTCTCAAGAACCAAACTCATATTTTCCACTGTTTTTACAAGATTTTGACAGTGACACTATCCATATTTATAATCTTGTAAATAAAAATTGATATAGTTATTTAAACAACAAGGTTTGAAAACGACTCTTTGCACACGATCGAGACAGTTTGGTAGACCGAGCTGAAGGCGAGGTCTACAAGTCGAGGGAGTGTGCAAAGAGGTTTTCAAACGAGTTTTTTACAATATTTTTTATACGACTGCTAATAAAGAAAGAAAAAACAAATTTTAATTTAACTTGTTTTTATTTCCGACATTTTTACAACAAAACTTTAAAAATTCAACAATTTTTTGACGTATCTAATCAACAAAACATACGAGCAGTGACGGTTGCTACGGAACTAAGCCAACTTATATTGATGGGTGACAACAAAAATCAAAATGACGGGAGACCCGTATGCAGAAATGACATAGGCGTACGCAAAAATGACATAAGCGTGTGCAAAACGTTTTGCACACAGCGTGCGCAAAATGCCATTTTCAGATCGTGTTCTCCGTGCGCAAAACCCCCTTTTACAAGACAGTCGTATAAAAAATATTTTACGAAAAGTTTTATGACGGACAGAATTAGGTCACCCTGTATAAAAAGTCACAGTATATGTTACTAAAATGAGTTGTATAAATGGACCCTTGTTTTTCTACAACAGATGGAAAAACGAGTAAAATCATAGCATGAAAAAAGAAACAAGTTTTTGATCATAGTCTTGGTAATGCAGTGTTACAGGGATTTGGTTCGAGTTAGTTAGTTAGTAAAATAATTTTTTCTATAAGCGTGCGGAAAAGTCCACTTTTCCGCACGCATTTTAGTGTGGAAAGTTCCACTTTTCCACACTAGTGCGGAAAAATATTTTTTCCGCACTAGTGCGGAAAAGTAAATTTGTTACGATTTTGAGGTGTTCTATAACATTTAGACCGTTCAAAATACATTTGTATCTTTCCTAGCACACGAAATATCCTAAAAATATTCAAATTGACTAAAATTCTGCTATATTTTCAATATTTTCGATAAAATAAAGTTTTCAGTAAAATAGGTTCAAATTATAAGTTTTAAACCTCCCCGGTATAAATATCGTCATTGTCAATGTCAAACAACAATGAACACTAGTGGTTTTAGATTTGGCATCTTAAATCACCATAGCAACAAAGTACAAACAAACTGTCAAAACAAAGCCAATTTTCCAGATACAAGCGTCTTTTGAATTTTTCAAACAAAAAAATCAGATTTTCAATGGATTCTTCGGACGAAGATCTACCCCAGTCAGTTCTAGAAGCCGCTAGAATGTGAATAATAATAATTGATTTGATTAAAACGTTTTGAATATAAATAATTTTCTGATTAATTTTTAGTTTTTTCCTCACGCTTATAGAAAAAATAGTGTACCTAACTCGTGCGTAAAGTGTCTTTTCCGCACTTGATTGCTGGCCAAACTCCGCTATCGCGTCGTTTGGCCATCTGCAATCGCGTGCGGAAAAGAGGCACTTTCCGCACTAGTTAGGTAAACTACTATTTTCTATAAGCGTGCGGAAAAGTCCACTTTTCCACACGCATTTTAGTGTGGAAAGTGCCACTTTTCCGCACTAGTGCGGAAAAGTAAATTTGTTACGGTTTTGAGGTGTTCTATAACATTTAGACCGTTCAAAATACATTTGTATCTTTCCTAGCACACGAAATATCCTAAAAATATTCAAATTGACTAAAATTCTGCTATATTTTCAATATTTTCGATAAAATAAAGTTTTCAGTAAAATAGGTTCAAATTATAAGTTTTAAACCTCCCCGGTATAAATATCGTCATTGTCAATGTCAAACAACAATGAACACTAGTGGTTTTAGATTTGGCATCTTAAATCACCATAGCAACAAAGTACAAACAAACTGTCAAAACAAAGCCAATTTTGCAGATACAAGCGTCTTTTGAATTTTTCAAACAAAAAAATCAGATTTTCAATGGATTCTTCGGACGAAGATCTACCCCAGTCAGTTCTAGAAGCCGCTAGAATGTGAATAATAATAATTGATTTGATTAAAACGTTTTGAATATAAATAATTTTCTGATTAATTTTTAGTTTTTTCCTCACGCTTATAGAAAAAATAGTGTACCTAACTCGTGCGTAAAGTGTCTTTTCCGCACTTGATTGCTGGCCAAACTCCGCTATCGCGTCGTTTGGCCATCTGCAATCGCGTGCCGAAAAGAGGCACTTTCGGCACTAGTTAGGTAAACTACTATTGTGTAAGACGAATTTATATCTGATATACTCTAAAATTGAGTTTTCTTTTCTTTCATAAAAGTTTCTTTAATTCAACTTACAAAATAAATAAATACATTAAGTGTAAAATAAATAGTTTAATAAATATATAAAAGTTAAGGGAGGTATAGAAAATAACAAAAATATGAAATGTCTAAGGCCGTAGAAACTAACGTTAAGGAGGATATTATAAATATCACACAACTATTCTATATAGACTTCTAGCAAACAAAAAGGGAACCATCGCGAAAAACCATGAAGAAACTCCAAACAAAAATAACGAACATAAACTCTACATACATAAGCTACAACCTGAAATAAGCAAAGCAGAAATAGAAACATTAAAGAAAATAAAAAATAGAAAATCACCTAAAAAAGACTGAGTAACGGCAGAAATGATCAATTACGGTGGTAAAGCTGTAGATAATATTCTTGTTCTTCTAAAAGAATCAATAATCCCAAACAACTGGAAATAATCCATAATAATTGTTCTACACAAGAAAGACCAAAGAGCAGACCTAAAAAACTATCGACCTAAAACACTCCTCCATGTAATTTATAAGCTTTTCATGAAAATATTGACAGATAGACTAACATCAAAATTAGATGGATATCAACAAAAAAACACAAGCAGGTTTCAGAAAACGTTTTAGTACAGTTGACCACCTATTAACTTAAAGCCAACGAATACAACATTCCACTATATATTGGGTTTATAGACTTTGAAAAAGCTTTCGATAGCATTAACCACTGGGCAGTAAAAGCATATTTAATTAATAGCCGAATAGATCACAGATACACAGAAATAATAGCTATATAGCGAAGCAACCAAAGATTATAGATTATAATATATAAGCAACAACATCAATCAAAATTAACGAAGCAACCAAGGCAATCCGGCAATAAGATGAGGTGTCAGACAGGGTGAGAATATTCCCCTAAACCATTTAACCAAACAAGGCTTACTGATTCCAAAATAAAATTATTCCAAAACAATGGTCTATATGATTCTGTGCACCTTTTTTTGCAACGTTAACAAACAAGCCCTCTTCTACAGAACAAATTCTGCCTGGAGTGATTTTTTTACTGGAGTATTCCCAGAGAGCTATACCACGAAAAACTTTCATGACTTCTGGTAAATAAGATTATTAGAATTTATGTTTTTAGTCAAATTTTGACAAATTTAATAAAACGTTCTGATTTTGTTTCTTTACCCCTGAATTCGTTATAGTTATTTACCTAACAAGTGCGGAAAGTAATACTTTACGTCACGCGATGGCAGTTGGCCGAACGACGCGGAGCGGAGTTCGGTCAAGCCGTCGAGGGTGGTAAAGATACTTTCCGCATGTGTTAAATAAATAAAATTTTTAAATAAACATGTCAAATTAGATGAATTTGAAATGTAAACAAATATTGAAGCTCTCTTATTGACGCGTTGCTAAGGTTTCTAAGTGGTGCGCCTGCGGTAAAGTAACTTTACCGCACAAGTGCGGTAAAGTAATTACTTTACCGCACGCATCACTTTACCGCACGCGAGTAGGTAAAATATGTGTCAGTTCTCTTCTTTTAGCGCCCTTTAATAAACTCCTTAGAATGAGTTAGCTCTGACTCCTTTAGCTTCTCCAGCTACGTAAGCTTACTTGTCATTTTAAAACTCTATACTTATGTGCTGTCCTAGCTATAGCTTTGCTTTACAATATTGATATAGCCAAAGGTATTGAATACCCTCGAAATCTAATATTATTGCGAAGTGAAGACTTTCCCGATATATAAAATTTACCTCAACGCGCTATATGAGTTTTGGAAAATATTGGATCTCTGTATTTATGTGGTTGGTTATATACAAATCCAACTTATTCCAAGAAGTACATTATAGATTCCCGTTTAAAGAGGGCTAGAAAAATTGGCTCTGGAACGAAATAGCGATGTACAAAATAGCGAGTATTAAAATAGCGGTATTGAAATAGCGACAATCAAAATAGCGATGTAATGAAAGGGCGACTATCAAAATAGCGATGTAACAAAATAGCGATTGTAACAAAATAGCGATGTAACAAAATAGCGATGTAACAAAATAGCAACTATCAAAATAGCGATGTAACAAAATAGCGACTATCAAAATAGCGATGGAACAAAATAGCGACTATCAAAATAGCGATGTAGCAAAATAGCGACTATCAAAATAGCGATATTTCGGTTCCGTTTTGGCATATAGTTCGACTAAATGGTTTCATTCTAACAAATTTTTTCATGAATTCTTTCCCGGGATCCTAGAAGGTGTGAATCTGAACCGAACCGAACCAAACCGAACCAGCATATTTTTTCAAAAAAAAACTCTTCAGACTTCTTTTCCGGTTCGGTTCGGTTCCCTCTAGGATCCCGGAAAGGAATCAGGGAATTTTTTTTTTAAATAAGCTGGTATAGTCAAAATACCAAAGTATATAACAGCGCATTTCGGTTCGTTTCGGTTTGGATTGGTTTGATTCGATTCGGTTTGGTTTATTTCGCTATTTTGATTGTCGCTCTTTTGATACATTGCTATTTTGATTGTCGCTTTTTCATTACATCGCTATTTTGATAGTCGATATTTCATTACTCGCTATTTCGTACGTCGCTATTTTGTACATCGCTATTTCGTTCCAGAGCTAGAAAAATTATATTACTTATGAGACATAAAATCCGTATAATGGTTGGCCTATAACTATATAGGGACACTGTACTAAGGTCACTCATCGTCAAGCAAGCTTTACAGGTAGCGAAGCTAACGTCAGTTTTTCTATTTTTTGGTTATTATTTTTGACATGTTTTCCTCGGTTTCGCATTGGCGGCTCGTTGTTATTTTAAAAATGTGGTTTTAACACAGTCTAAAGATCTATTTATTAATGATACAGTTTCAAGATAGTTTGCAGCATAACTTTTTAATTATAATTACATAAATATGTACAAAAAATAATAACAAAAAATAGAAACCCTGACGTTAGCTTCGCTACCTGTAAAGCTTGCTTGACGATGAGTGACCTTAGACTGTACACTAAGATTACAATTGCACACAATGGAGAAAGAAAGAGACCAAATGATGAGAGTACGGACATATCAATAAGGTAGTTAACACGAGACCGTTATAAATATGGCATGGAGGATGACGAGACCGTTCGACATAAAACAGCAAGAGTTAAAAAACTCTGGCTACGATACATGGATGGCACATTTATTATATGGTCAGAAAATGATGACGAACTACAGAATTTTCTACACCATCTGAACGGTATTCGACCAACAATCAAATGCACACTGAAAATTAAAAAAGATTCGGCCTTACTTTTTTGAATATTCTTCTCAAACACCTCGATGTCTCAAACGAATAGAGAGAAACATTCAAACCACTATATATAGGAAACCTACACACACGAGACGGTACCTAAATTTACTAAGTCTAATCATTCTGTTGCTACAGAACAAGGAGTTATAAGAAGTTTGTATTTAAGACCCCTAAATATTTGTAATAATGAAGAATTAACCAGAGAAATTACCAACATTAAAAAGGACAACAGAATGGTTATTCCGACAAATTAATAAGCTCAACGATCTCTAAAATTAAAAACAAACCAAATGCAGCAAATTCTCAAAATAATAATCCGTTGGGTGTTATTACCATTCCATATGTTCAAGGAATTTCAGATAAATAAAATAAAAACATTATTTTCAACGGGAAATACGATAACGAGTTTTGTAACTAAAACAAACCCAGAAAATCCCTCAAATAATAAGGAATGTATTTACCAAATCCTGTGTGAATGTGGTAAATCATATGTAGGTGAAACGAAACGCCCTTTTCAGGTTAGAGTCAATGAACATCTAAAAAGTACCCAATTAGGGGATATTGAAAAATTCGGTTTTGCGGATCATGCATGGATAAATGATCACAGGAATTATTGGTCAGAAGCTAAAGTTTTGCATAAGGAGTCGCATTGGTAAAAACTAAAGTTTATTTAAGCTGCATGTATAATGCAGAATAAAGAAATTTTTCAAGTCAACCAAGTACGGACATATCAAACATATGGAAACCACTTATTAAGGAAAACAAGCGTCTTAGTATTAAAAAGAGGGCGGGCCGTCACAGCTGACTGCACACCAAGTAGTATAAATAGTGTGGCCTTTAAACTGGATTGTTTAGTTTACATTTGAAAATAGTTAGAGATACTTACTAACCGAAACGTCGTGAGACAATGAAAGTTCGAAATTTTGTTTCTAAAATATTCCAAGGTTTTAAAGGAAAATGTTGCAATTTTATAAACAAAATTATTAATAATCGGGCGTTATCGAAAACGTCATTCATCAAAGCAAGACATGCGCAAAATCGTAGTTTATCATAAAGTCCTTGGTCATAATAGGACAATAAAAAAAATTTCTACAAAAACTGAATCCAAGTTTTGTATAACGTCTTTAATTAAACCGGACAAAAGCATAAATCAATAATACTGTATCTTTTTAGATAAATAGATGTATACTCCATATCATAATTTTTGAGATAACTTTTTGACAGTTATCAGCTTTTTACCATAAGAAATACCATAGGCCAACGAAAAAAAGTTGTAAAAAGTTGTCTCAAAAGTAATGATATGAACTGTAAATCTTTTTAAAACCTTACAAATGGCCTGGTGGCATACTTATAAAAGAGGTCATTCCAAAATTTAAATCTATCTTTTTCATCACTGCTTAGATGCTGAACTTCTAAGGTGTTGTTAATGTTTAAATATCTGATGTTATCTGGTCGTACCTTCGGCCAGTGAGTGTTCAAAATTGGATCGAATCGGTTTGGAGTTGGATTACTAAAATCAAAAGATGATGCCTGATGTTCATTGTATTTGGGTGGTTTTTGAGATATTACATAAGGTTGGTATTTTTTATTCGATCTTTAAAATTATCCTAAAATGTATTTTAAAAATGACTATCATAACACATAGTTCCAAAACTGTGAAAGCGAAACCGAATCACATGTATAAAAATTTCGAAATGGTTTTACACCTCTAATTTTTGCTTTTTGAAGTTCACGTAGGAATTTTTACCTTCCTAGCCCGCGTAGCAATGGCTAGAGAAGGTATTATTTTCAACGAATTTTTATTTTTTTCAGATAACGCCAAAAATGTGTTATTTGGATGTATTTTGACCTATCCTAGCAATATCGTCATGATGTCTAATTTGTGTGTCTCTGTATATAATTTCTGTCCGTAACACGATAGCTCCTAAACCGCTGAACCGATTTTCATAAAATATTTAGGTAAATAGTTTTTTCGGCACTCTTACGAACTTAGATTTAAGTCAAAATCCATTAATGCTAATGACAGTTTTTTGACAATTAAAAATGTTTAAAAATGCTAACTTTTAAAGGGAGCGTCGTATCAATACTCTATTTTCGGAATATAGTAGCCTAAATCTTGCTCAATAATTCGTGTTATAACCAAAAACTTCGTCGGAGCTTTAGTTTCTGAGATATTTTCAAGGCTAATATATTATCATGGCTTCACAGTGGCGGCTCGTGACAGTAAAGTTTGTGAGTTCTGCCGATAGGGTATAAAAAATCAAAAAAGAGAATTATTTTTATTGCATCCACATATCCAGTCGTTTCTGGCATAAATTTCTCTTAACTCTCAAACAACAAACAAGACCATAACCTCCCGCTCATGCGTTTGGCGTCTTCTAAATAAATAAATGCGCCCGCAAACACGCAACGCTGAGCCCGCCCGCCCGGAATTGTATTAGAACTGCTAGTTTTGCAGCTCTATTTTTGCCTAGATTTCGCTAACTAAACCCATGAGCAAGTGCAGTGCGGGGCGAAGGAAGGGGTTCCTAGCCGAGCACAGATCTCGTTAGCCGCCCAGCTACGTTGCTTCATTTGACCGACTGTGAAATGCGGACTTCGGCGACGGCGCGCGGCGTCATACTCAACACACGTACGCGATCAGAAGACCTACTATACCAACACCGGACCGAAAATATACTGCTATTCCAATAATTTTAGAAATAAAATAATTATATTAGCAAAATAGCAGCGGCTGAAAAATAGTCAAATAATGTGAAAATTTTGGGGGTTCTGCAGCTCTGCAGCCCTTATGCACTAGCCGCCCCTGTGGCTTCACTTGAAGTGTGATAATAGGCTACTTAGAAGGTGTCAGATCCATCATGGATGGATACTTACAGTGTTTTTGCAAAATTTGTCCATAAAGTTAATAATCTTTCTCTAGTAGGAATGTCCGCTTTTCCAATAGAATGATTAGCATTATTAAATAAGTAAGGCAATTCATCACTATGACCTATTATTTCAGCTCCTAAAAAAATTATTTTAGCTTAATTAATAACGAACTATTAACCATGCAAATCCTAATAGAACAAGCTAACGAAAACAACATTCCATTATATATTGCGTTTATAGACGTTGAAAAAGCTTTCGATAGCATTAAGCTCTGGGCAGTATATGCATCTTTAATTAGTAGCCAATATATAGCGAAACAACAACATCATTTAAGATCCTCGAAGGAATCAAGCCAATTCACATAAGAAAAGGTGTCGGACAGAGTGACACAATATCGCCTAAACTATTTAACCAGGTCCTAGAAGATGTTTTTAAAAACTTAGATTGGGAAGAAATGGACATCAAAAGAAAAGGAGAATACTTGAACTACATAAGATATGCTGATGATATCGCCTTAATAACAGATAAGAAAGAAGAATTGATAAAAATGCTGGAAGAACTGAATACAGCAGCTAAAAATATAGGCTTGAGTATGATCTACACTAAAACTACAATCATAAGAATCACAGATTAAGATAACACGATCAGAATAAACCAAGAGAAAGTAGAACAGGTAGAGGAATATATACCTGAGACAAATTATTCAAATTGGCCTAGGCACAAAGAAATTCATTTAGTTGAATGTTTTTGCCTAGGCAGCTTTCGGTAAGTTAAGCTACATATTAAAAAATAAAAAATATCCTCAGTACCTCAAAATGAAAGTGTATAACAAATGTTACATGTAAAGCTAGCAGATGAAACAGAAAGAAATGAATGGATAAGAAAACAAACAATAGTAAGGGTGAAGAAAACAAAATTAAAATCAGACAGAAAAGCTAAATAGATCGATAAATAGAAAGCCAAATTTCCTTGACCTATAATTTATAATAATTTTTATTTGCTCATCAGCAAGTTCCTTCTAATGACTTTATTGATAATTCGTAATAGAGCAGTGTCAAATTAGTATTTCTAGATGGAACATTAGCGGATATTCTGGTAAACCGCCTGAAATCTCGTAGAAGTTGAGGTCAGTTTTTTCTTCCCTAGATCACTTAAAATTTCCTTAAATCATTAAATTTCGGATACACTCTATAGCTTCAATATCTAGTGTAGGACTTTACCTAAACAAATTGCTAAACCTGTTATTACAGTGGAAATATCGTAATTATACCTGTTGGTTATAATAAACTTAAGTAAATATTAAGCCACAATAGATTGCCCAATCAACCAATAGTCATACAAACCTTGAATATTTGGATAATTCTTATCTTTTGTTGATTGTCCATTATAGGAGAACTTATATAAGTAGACTGGACTGTATTTGGACTGCAGCTGTGCTTGTTTTATAGCTGGTATTACAAAAAAAGCGTCCGATGAAAACTGAAACAGGTTTTTTTAATTTTTTTAATTATATTTAAATAATAAATTAATTTCATATTTTCTCATTTTATATATACAAATTTGTTCTCGTTTAACCTACTTTGAGAAATCCGGCTAAGTTCTGGGAAAAATTCATATTTTTTCCTGCATATTTGTCTTTGATAAGCCTGATTATTTCAGCTGGGTTTGAGTCTGGTTTGGGATTGATATTGCTCAAAAAAAGTACGAATGCTGGATTATTGTCAGACAAATTAGCAAAAGTTTGAATTACTGACAAAGCTAAAAGTAAAAAAAATTAGATTTTAAAGCATTATAGTTAGTACTTAGTATAACGGATCTCAAAAATCTCAGTGCGAAGTCTTGTCTTTGATAAGGTAAACTGTTCTAGGAGCATGTCTGTTATGATTCATACTACTTGATGAATTGTACTCTTAGAAATAAATTGAAAAAAAACTTATGAAAGGCATGCTCCGTTCGGATCAGCAATGATCAAATTCATTTGTATGGAATTTAGTATAACCCAACCCATCAATGAGGCCCATTTAACGAAAGCTAAAACAAATCATTCGTTCGGAGACATTTAAAATTCTTCTTAAATTTAGAAACCAATGATAGAATTTGCAGTAGACTTTATCAGAGACTTTATAAAATAGTTATATTTGATTAAAAGTTTAATGAAACGATTAGATTTGGGATGATATAAAGTTGTTTTGAACCGATAAATTTCAATTGTATTTTGCAAATTCAGCAAAAATGGTTCATATAAACTGTGTACCTTGATCAGTAGATATTTTAAGGTGAATGCCAAAGCTTGAAATCCATACTTCAGGAAAAGCCTTTGAAACACTTTTAATTGTCTTATTTGTTATTGGTTAGGCTAGTGAATCCATCAAGGATTGTCAAATAATAATTATAGCTTTGTTCGAAACTTGTAGAAAATTATTGAATAAAAACAAAATATCGATCTTCCATTGTCATTATTTATCTTAAACACGATCCTTCAGTTTGATTCATATCAGCGTCGTTTAACTTGTCAAGACTCTCTGATACGAGTGGTAATGGTTAACTATCAAGCACCGTCACAGAGTTTGATTCGCGATAGTCCTCACAAACTCTGTATTTCTTGGTTTTTTTCTATTTCTCCATTACCACTGGCGGAGCCCATGCTCCTACGTTCAGTTACATCTAATTTAAGTATTTCATCATTGCCTTATTTGTGCTGCATTTGTCGTAATCTTCCGTTCTACCCTATCAGTATATCCCAGTGATTCCTCCATAATTGTTTTATATTTATTAACCAAGTCTTTCTGATTTATACGCCGTAAGAGTAGTTTGTTGGTCTGATATTGACCTCAACACAATATGGAAGTTCGGTTTTGTCCTCATTGAAACCCAAAAATCTAATCCCAGAATCAGATTGTGCGGTAACCCTGGTCCGACGACAACCTCTATCAACCTAAACTAATCCTGAACTCCCAAAAGAAGTTGATGCTTGCAGCCCATCCCCTGTTGTGTTAGTAATACATCGTAACAGTTTAAACTTGAAAACAGTTAGAGATAGATTTTGTGTAAATGGTTATAAATTACAGGAAATCAACTCCCATACCTGCTGACTTACAGGCACTATTAAAAAAGTTTTAAAAGGCAATCAGAAAGGAGCTAATATTTCACAATGCTCATGATCACAAAGCTAACAAAGCTAAACATCAGTAACAAAACTCTTTGTTGTTTTCGCCGGAATTCCTTTTATTCTAGCTCATTTTTAAAAATACAATTTAGCTATTTTCTGATATTGTGACGTGTTGGATGTTACAAATGAGTCTACATCCCTGTATCTACTATATCGTAGGGTGTTGAGCCGACAGGGGCATTTATAATGGGTTTCAAATCAACGTCAACAAATTTTTTAAAGAGGAATTGTTATTTTTTCTTTTCTCTTGTTTTTAGGTCGGGTACATACTTACATCCAAAAAGCCCTAGAAATTCTTCAGAAGTAGTACCAGAAATAAGTGGAACTCTGTTGAAATTGCCGGACTCAATGAGGTCGAAAGTCTTATTGGTAGTCACAAATGCATCTGGACTATTAGCTTCTACTACTACTCCTACCTAAATTTTATAAAATAGAAGACTCTCAAAATACACTTTGTTATGTACTGCATTGTAATACTTTGTTAGTTATAATTCAACAATATTTAAGAAAAACCAATTTAATGAAGCACTCATTTTTTTTAATAAAAACGGAAATAAAAATATTAAGTTTTATTACCAACATATTGTTTATTTTGTTAAATTCCTCTGTGGAAAGGCTCTGTAATAAATCCACTATTTGTTCTGAAGTAATGTTTTCAGTTATGTTTGGATTAGCAGCTTTCGCTAAAATATACGCAGTTGCCTTTGGATTTGGGTTTTCCTCAAGACTAAATGAACATCCACTTTGACATATGGCAGCTCTAAAGAGCCCTAAAAATTATTTTGAAAAAATTTGCTCTGGACAAAAACTGTCATCCATATAGGATATTTTTGATCTACTTTGAAAAGTTGGGGCAGCATTATCTCTTGTTGCATTTTCGTTCGAATTTTTTTAAATTATTTTTTAATATATCTTTCGAAAAAAAAAATTTTAAACCTATTTTTCAAAAAAGTTGCATTTTGTAAATATTTTAGTCGAAAAATTTTCCGTAAAAAAAAGTTTTTCAAAAGGCGTTTTTTTTAACAAGTTTTTAAAAAAATGTCTGCCACCCGAAGGATCGAACAACATCAATTAAAAATGGTTCGAAACTAAACAAAATGGATCATATATATTATGGGGAGTTTAGAATTTTTTCACTCCTTTTCCAAACCTAAAATCATAGACTGCATTTTTACTTGAAACCTCTCACAAAAGCATAAATGTAAAAAAAGGAAAGGAATAGTGTCTTCTCTTATTCCTTATTTCTTAGAAAATATAATTTAGGCACCTTCTTAAAAACTAAGAAGTAATAATATAATAATAATATTAATAACCTGCTGATTTTTTGTTCCAAATATGAATACCAACGGAAAATCCACCAGCACTTTGACCAAATATGGTTATTTTATTCGGATCACCTCCAAAAAGATGGATATTTTTCTTGGCCCACTTCATTGCTAACAGCTGATCTTTAAGACCCGCATTACCTAAATAAAAACTAACAATTTTATTTTATTTTATTTACTTTCTTCCAAACAATTGGGCTGACTTGACAATTGGCAAAACCCTCCCAAGAAGGGTTTACAAAACTGTACAACACATTATACTGCATGGTACCAAGACCTCATTAGAGACCGCCTTGAGGCTGTAGAGAAAAGCATCGCGATTGGAACTATGTAGAGGAAGACCTACATATGAGGAAAGACTAGAAGAGCCAAAACTGTTGAGCTTCCAAACCAGAAAAATAACCGGAGATCTAATCTTCACCTACCAAACACTTCACAATAACATTTTTACAATATACAACAAGTGAAATTAAAGAAAAAAAAATAAGAAAAAAGTTTTTTTGCTTCGGCCGGGACTTAAACAGTTAGACACCTCTGTGCCTTGAATACCGACCAGAGACTCCGGGGTCACAGTATTAAAGTTCAAAAAGAAAACTACTCCACAGTGTGTAGGGCGAATTTTCTACCAACCAGAGTCTTTGCCCACTAGCATCAACTCACAGCTGAAATAGTTAATGCTACCTTAGTCTCAGTATTCAAGAGAAAACTTGATAGTCTGGTCCCAAAGTTCTTAAACCAAAACAAACTTACCTAAATAAAAAGGACGAAGAATTTTATTTTATGGTATTTACTTCCTTCCTTATCAATTGGGCTTTGCAACAACCCCTCAAGAAGGGTTTACAAAACTGTACAACATATCATACTTTATTGTACCAAGACCTCATTAGAGACCGCCTTGAGGCTGTACAGTGAAAAGCAACGCGATTGGAACTTAGTAAGAAGACTTACATATGAGAAAAGACTAGAACAGCAAAATTGTTGAGCTTCCAAACCAGAAGAATAAGAGGAGATCTAGTCTTCACCTACCAAACACTTCGCAACAACATTTAAACAGTTAAAACAGAAAACTATTCCACTATTTGTAAGGAGAACTTCCTACCAAACAGAGTTTTTGCCCTCTAGAATAGGGTATTTGACAAATTTTAGAAAAGTGTTTAGAATGATACATAGGTCCCTAATTTGCTACGCAAAATTATTAAAATAGTATATTTTATCATGACTATATTTAAAATCAAGTTTTCTAATTTCCGATTTGAATTTGCCGCTGAAACGCTCATTTCTAGCATGGCGATGCAATGACGTCACAGCGCAGTAAACTCGCGGACAGATACACGGCATTCAAGTGTTTATTTGTTTTTGGTCTGTGTTTTTACTGTTTTCTTGTAAAAAAATGTCCTTTGAGAGGTATGTAGTGCCTCAGTGTTCGAATACTAGCATAACAATATCTGAAAAACTATTTATTCATGTGCCTACAGCAGTAAAGGAACGGAAAAAGTGGCTAGAACTTGCTCGAAGAGACCCAAGGGCCTTATCTAATACATCTTCACTTTACATTTGTGAAGATCACTTTGATGTGAGTATAACTAAATTGATTCTAATTTTTCTCACGTTTTCTATAATATATATAACTATTTCGTAAATGACGATGAAATTTTTGAGGTTATGTTTATTACAAGGGGTGAACAACTATAATACGCAGAAAGGTGTACAAATTTTTAGGCGGTGCTAGGCAGTTATTAGGCAGGACTAGAAAGTACCTCTAAATGCAGGATTAGGCAGTGCACATGCAGGCAGTGCATAGGCAGGACTAGGCAGTACCTACGCAGGACTATGCAGTGTAACCTATGCAGTACTTCAAGTATTGCTGGTCGTTGTATACTTTTTGCCTCCCTGTCCTGCAATTTTTGATTGTTTCTTAATGCTTAAAATAATAATGATTAGGTATTTAATTGAATCTAAGCAAAACATATAACCTAACCTCAAAATCTAAATGAGTAAAAGTTGGCGAAGAATATCATAAAAGAACTTTCAGTTATATACCAAACAACTCATCGAATACTTACATCAACATTTTAACGATTCTAAATTTCGCAGAACAAAAATCACTGTTGTTGGCAAAGAAGCCTGCCACCATAAAGGAATGGAGCATTGGCAAGTTGGACCTATCGGCTTTGGAGAATTTGTTTTCCATTGAAAATATTTTTTATAAGCAAAACACAAAATAAAATCTAATTTAGGACGATAATTCGCACTTTAAACCAAAGCAAACATTACCATCCATAAGAAAATAACACAGAAAATAGGCTCGTTCGAGGCGTTTACTGTTTTGTGACGTCACTCGCAGCTGATTGGTAGACCGCCTGTTTTGAGTCACGGGGCAAATTGTTTTAATTCAATGAATTTATTTAATTAAAAGAACTATGAGTTTGAGAAAAAATTAAATAAAAAAGTTTGTTTTTAGCAGTACCAAGACCTAAAGAGATATCTAAAAATAAATATATATTTATTTTTTACTACTGCCAAACACCCTATTAACTCCCTAAAACAATTAATGCTACCTCCGTGTCAGTATTCAAGACAAAACTTGATCGTCCTTTCCCATAGTGATTAAACCAAAACAAACACTCCAGAACTAACGGTTCTAAAACAATTGATAAGTATGAGTGCAAAAAAGGACTTATAGGTCCCGCCTCATCAAATATTGACTGGATAGTAATAGTAAGAGTAATAGTAACACTAACAGTACATTTTATAAATGGTTCTTTAGCCTGTAAAATCTTACCTAAAACAACTCGATCTCCTGTTGAGAAAAATCCATATGATCCAAGTCTATAATTAAAAGTGACAACAATCACTCCTTTGTTTACTAGATATTCAGGTCCGTAAATGGATGCACAACCTGCTAAAAAACCACCGCCATATATCCAAAGCATTACAGGGAGACGGCCTAAGCTTGTCTAAAATATTAAATTATTAATCTAGCAAATATGTAAAAAATATTGGTCTATTACATAAATGCTTGCTGAGCCAGTTGTACCCCACTCTTCAAGGTTTCTGCCCTGAAAACGAGCAGATTCTTCTGGCTTGAAACTTTCTAATATTGCTAAGGCTAAGCACACAGCTTCCAAAATAAAACTGTTTTAACCTGGCGACTGCCGGGCAACCGGTTAGGCTATGTAGAGAAGATTTTTGATTCTCCATACACCATCGACACTCTTCAACGATTTCCAGAACGCTAAAAGGTGTTTATTAAGGCGAGAGTGTCCTGTTAAAAGCCCTGTCACAAGTCTTATATATTTTCTCCTGAGAGGAAGAAAATACCTCGTCCTGGAGGCGTTCACATCCCCGATAAGGAGTTTGGCTTGTCTCATTCCTTCTGTGTTTTTCCAGAGCGCCTATTTAAATTGGGTCATCATGGTAAGACACTCTGCGATGCCCACCATTGGTTCCGGATTCATTTGATCAGCTGAGGATCTCATTTTAGCTAGTTGGTCAGCCTCCTCGTTTCCAGGAATGCCCTCAGGTCCTGGAACCCAGAAAAGATCAACCTTCTGTGTCCTGCAGGGCTTTTAGTACAACCCTACATTCAATACGCGGCATGGCATAAGCTAGAATTTGCGTGAAAAACAAATACCTACTTCTCATCTGTTTCGCTACACCAGACGGAATAACGAAAAACTTCGTAAAGACGAGAGGTCGCGATGTATTCCCCTACCAAAAATACGTGTCTAAAACAGCAAAAAATACTTTAAGACACCGGCCAAAATATATTTTTCTTTTTTTTACTTCTCTCTTACACCCGTTAAGCACAGCAAGCAGTCTAGGAACTCTATAGCTTCTAGCACAGCATTTTTAGGCTTAATAACTCTGTATTAGCTAGGTATTTACCTTTTTAGTTGGGACATAAACATTCAAATATAAACAATCTTCGCTTTCATTTCCATTTAATCCATCTGATTCGCTTTTGTTTAATACATTTTGAAATTGTGGGGAAATCGTAAGACTTATGCAGCAATTTCCCTCTTTTGTTGCATTTAATATTCCAGTCCATGGTTTTGGAGGGACAGGTGCCTAAGAAATTACTGTTCATCCTATTACTTTGCTAAATGCTATAAAATACCCAGATCCCCTTACAAATCCCCTTGGAAATCACACACAGTTTAACGTTTCTGTTCCCTGGTTTATAAAAATTTTAAAGTGATTGTTAACCGCCCTCTTTGTTAAAAGTTTAAAAGTATTTTTTAAAGTCTTTTTGTTAGTTTAACGCCCTTATGACGTCGGCATCGCGTCTTTCAACGGAGTTTAAAGCCAAATATTAAAAAAACGTAAAATTTAGTACCCGTAAATTAAAAATCAAACAAGTTTTCGTGGCTAATCAGGTAAAAAAAAACTTCGGTAGATGGCGCTCCTTGCAGAGTATGTGATTTTGTTTTCTTACTAGAATCGTAAGGCGAGAGACAAAACCGTATACTTAACTTATCAAGGGTGTCACATTGACCAAGCAGTGTTCTGAAGAGTCCCATAAGGACGAAAAATTTAAATGTCAATACTTATTAGTTATCCATTAGATCTGGGACCCCCGTGAGGTTAAGCTAACCCCTATTTTTACCCGATTAGTCACGAAAACTTGTTTGATATTAAAAAATATCTACTTCAGCCATATAATTTTAGTAAAAATAATTAAATATGCCTTAAAACTTGCCTGAAGTCTCAGTTTTCCTATAGGTGGTGTGGCAAAAGGTATTCCTTGCCAAGCGTTAAAAGATAGATTTTCTGATGTCACAACCTTATGTCCTCGTATTTTGCCATCAGGTAGATTTACAATAAGATCATTTCTAATCTAAAAAATCAATTAAAAATATGATCTGATATACAGGGTGGTGACTTCAAATTAAACGATACCGAAGTTAAAATTTGTTTTTTTTTTTAAATTACAAACATGTCAACTTAATGTTTTCATTGGATTTATTTCTGATGCAAAATTTTTTTTGTCGAACTCTGGAAAATCGGTCTACCTACATCAAATTTTTTTCAAAAGTAAAACGTTATTCAGAAGCATATAAAAAAAGAAAAACACATCATTTTTTTTTACTTACAGCAACTAAAATATCAAAAAATAGCATTTTAATTTTTTTTTTAATGGAAAAAAAAAGAAAAGATAATAATTTTTTTCAAATACGTTAATCAAAATATATATTAAAATTTTTGTGAAAAATGTTTCTAGAGTTTTTTTGCATAAGCTTTTAAGGGATCGCAAGTTGGCTCATCTCCTCTAAAAAAAATGTGAGTCCACGTCAGGAAGGAAGCTCTTAAAATACAGTTGATGTATTTTAGTTTTATTCCAAAAACTCAAATATTAAGCCTAACTGCTAGAGACAGCCTTGAATTTTAAAGTCGCGTTATTTGTCTCAACTTCGAATAGCTCCGAAACCAGCAACTAGATTTTAATGAATTTTTTTAAACAAATAATGGTATATTTAGTGAGATCGACAAGTGATGATATACCCTAAACACACTTTTTATTTTTAAAAGGTTCATATGGAAATTTCAAGAAACTTAAATAGAAATAAAAAGTATTTTTCAGCTTTTAAATAAATAAGCTTAAACATCCTATAAAGCTTAAGATATTCGATTAAGCTTAAGACATGTGATAAATCGGTATCATCGATTTTTGGGAAATCCTAATTTTTTACAAAAAAAAATAATTTAATTTTGGATGCAAAAGGCGCGTTTTAAAAAAATTAACAAATAAAAGATACTTATTCTGTCAAATAACTCGTTGGTAAACAAAGTAAACGTTAGAAAACACAAGATGTTCTTTTTAAAAAAAATGCATATTGGTATCACGCAACGTTTCTAAAATTTCTAAATTTTTTCAAGCAATGATTTTACGGACGAACTCTTTTAAAATCCAGCACAAAAAAACCGCACTTACATAAATAGCGTTTATTAAATTGCCTAAAAGTAAAATTTGAACATAATAAAAATAATTTAGGTGTATAAACATTATAATTATATGATATGTTGCACTTTCAATTTGGATTTGGGTTCTGATATTTTTATAATAACGGTTTTTATTATCAACTGTTTTTATTAATTTGCAAATAGTTTTGCACCTGCTATACACTTGGATTCATAAATAATGTCGCGCAGCCCACGAGAAAGACCGGCCCGGGCGCGGAAATATCACCCGACCGTAGGAGGTTCACTAAAAAACGCCTCACGGCCCGCTGTCATTTTAAAACATGTGTGTTTTCAGTTTTGGTATGTTTGTTTACTTCGATTTTTTTTTTAAATTCGGGCACGTGTTTTATGTGAATTTTATCAAAGTTATTAAAATAGCGCAGCCCACGAAAAATACTGTAGTGGGCTGCGTTAAAATAATTAATGGCTAATGAGTAAATTATAAAGAAAATACCTATAAGATAAAGAATGCCGCGAACGTGTAACTAGTGTTGTTCCTTGTCGGTCCAACTATAAAACTGAAACCGAATATGTTGCAAACGGGAAAGAAGTGGTAAAAGATAAGATCTTGGATAAGATTGATCAAGTAATAGACATCCTTAGTGACATTTTCGATAGTGAGAGTGAAAAATGTGTTCAGTTGTCATTTCTTATTGAACACTTAGGTCTCTTGAAAAGGTAACCTGAGAATCGAAGATATTGTGGATACACTTTAATGTTGGCTTCATATTTGTTTATCCAGTTATCCAGTGAATACACGTCAATTTAGAATTCTAAGGTAATATGTCTTCCGCATCCTCGCAATATTAAAAAACTGATTTGTAAAATATTGTTAACAGATAGTAATCTCTCTGGCAGTGTGAAATATTTAAAAAGTAAGATACAGCTTTTAAAAGAACATGAGTTGGTGGTTAACTTACACTTTAATGAAATATATATTAAACTTTGTGCTGGGTAATTTTTCAAAAAATTATTGACGACCACTACATTCAGTTCATTGAATGTGAAAACCATCTCACTTATTCACAAAATCACTTGTTTCTTTTTAATAAATTATTGTGAAATGTTTTATATTGAAAATTTTTCTTCAGATAACTCTAGCGAGTGTTTTTGTGGAGAAAAACTATTGTCAAAGCTTGAAAAAATTAGTTCAAGGGCATGTAAAGTTTTTTTAAATAATTTTATTAAAAAGCACAATGATTTAGTGTCTGCTAATAAATCTTTGAATAAGAACTCAGACAAAGATGATGACACTCAAAGAAAAATTAAAAAACTAAAAGCTTAGGTTTGATATGTCCAATTTTGAAAGACTTGTATAGATTTGAAGTTACTAACGATATTATGTACCTAATATATGTACCTGAAGATATGAGAGTGCAAATTTTGTATAATCTTTTATTTTATAGATTTAGTTCTTTTATCCATAACAAACACATATATCAGCAAAATATTTTTTTCAATTTTTGCCTATAAAAGAACAAAATTTTTTTGTTAATGTATTTAAATTGTGTAAAAACATATAATATATTAAGGAATACAATAAGAATCCTGGGACTCCTAAGATCACGTGACCGCCGACTTGCTTATAACGCGCCATGGCCGGTCTTTATCGTTGGCTGCGATAATGTCGCTACTCAAATTTTAAGAAACAAACTCAATGCATTTCTGATTGCAAAAAGTCAGGTACGGGAATCATCCCAGGACACACTCAATGGATTTATGATTGCACAAAATCAGGTAAGGAATTCATCCCAGCTCACAACTTCAATGTTTTATGTGGTTCGTATAGATAAGGTGACGTCATCAGTGACCTTACCTCTAGAGGCCCTGGATAAATATGACGGCCTGTGTTGTTTCCTTGGATATCTTTTTAATAAAAGGTTCATTGACGTTTTTAATAGGGTGTTTTTGGGTCAGTTGAAATAACAGCAAATTTGACAGCTGTTACTGTTATTTTTAATAAGGGTAAGGGAACATTCCAGGGCAAATAAATAGTTATTTACCTAACAAGTGCGGAAAGTGATACTTTTCCGCACGCGACGGAAGTTGCACGAACGACGCGGAGCGGAGTTCGGGCAACCGTCAAGGGCGGAAAAGACATTTTCCGCAAGTGTTAGGTACAACATTTTTCCTATGAACGTGGAAATCGTCAGTTTTTTAGAAAAAAAAATAGTTTTTATCGGACAATTTTTTGGTCTTTTAGGTTAGAACACGCCAAGCACAAAGAATAATGAATGAAATTGATGCATTCTTCTTTAATAACTTAAAAATAAAGTTATAAAAAATGAGTGCGGAAAAGTTACTTTTCCGCACTAGTGCGGCAAAGTTACTTTTCCGCACTCAAAACTATTTTATGTAATTTTGCATAAAATTAAATACGAAACTAAAGATTTGTTAATATTTTCTTTATTTTTTAAAATAATAACAGAAAAATCGGAAAACTTTAAACTAATTTTACTATTTACTATAAAAATTAAAATTGAAGCTACAATTTGTAGCGCATTGCAGGTTCACTGCTGAGTCAGCTCCTTTTAAATGTGCTTTCATTTCACTGGCGTTTATAATTTGGCCCGTTTTTGAAGTAAAAATATGAGATTTCTGGATTTCCATGGATTTTACGACACTGGAACTTTCTTCTTGGCCTTGATAAATAATGGAAGATGGTGCCTCACTTTCAATGTGATCTAGCTGCAGATTCTGATACATGTTGTTTAATGGTTTTTTTGATAAAATGTTTTCCGCAATTTTTTTCTTATTTTGTAGGGAATCCTCTATATAGGATTCCGCCACAGAAGTGGACTTCCAGCCCCCATGCCTTTTAATATTTGTGATATTGCTTCCTGCGTCAGCTAGCATTGTGGCCGATGATCGTCTAAAGCAATGGCCGGTGTACATTTCAGGATTTTTGAGGCCCAGATATCCTGCAATGTTACTTGGCATTTTTCCAAACGTATTAATGCCGACGCATTGATTACCGCACTTTCCAGCTTTGTAGTTTAGGAAAAAACGATTTGTGGTGCAGTTTAAAGGACGTAACGACTTGTATTTTTTATATAAAGCGATGTAGCTGTCTTCGCAAACCACAAATTTTCTACATACCTTTGTTTTAGTATCTGGTATGGTAATCAAGAGAATGTCGTCTTTTTCTTCAATGTTGTCGATGGTTAGTTTCGTTAGTTCTTCCCTGCGACACGCCCCAGCTACGCCGAAGATGGTGGCAACTTTCATCATGAGATAAACCGAGTCTGGCGCTTGGGTCAAAAATTTTTCCGTGTCCTCCTTTTCAAATATTCTGGATTTTTTTGGTTTAAAGCCTTCATTTTTGCGTTTTAGAAAGGCTGTCAATTTACAAAAATTTTTAAGATCGATGTTATGTTTGACTTTAAGGACCATTTTAACCATGGAATACTTGGACCATAAAGTAGAAGGAGAGAGTTTCTTCGATAAATAATAAAAATAGGCCAATATTACCTCCTCTTTTGAAGCAGCCACTGCTAAGGTCATACTCTTGCTTTTACACCATGATTCTAAAGCTTCGTATTCTTTGTTGTATCTTGGCGAAGATTTCTCGGGTATCAACGATAGTGTGGCCGCATTTGCTGCCTCCAAAATCTCCTGGGGCGTTTCCTGTTCGGAATCTGAGTCCATTGGGTCAAAAATAGTGGATAATATTATACTATAACGACGCTGCAGCTCAAAAAGCTATCAAACCGTTTGTTTGTATTTTAATTTGTTGCTATGGTATCTAAACAGTGATGCTATACTTACTCATAGCCACCTTAAAAATAATGACATCTACATGTTGGGTGTCAGTTCTGTTATTCTGTTAATAGAGTGCTTGACAAAGTAAAAAACTGTCATTAATAAAGGCAGCTTCTAAAAAACTTTGCTTATTAATAGAGTACCTATGAGAAACAATAGTAATACTCACATAATAAATATTGCAAAAAACTGTTTACTGTTATTGCAGTTCCATATTTTCATTAAAACTCATGTAAAAACAAAATTCAAGGGGCAGTGCGGAAAAGTAACTTTTCCGCACTAGTGCGGCAAAGTAACTTTTCCGCACTAGTGCGGAAAAGTGCTACTTCCCGCACTCAAAAGAGTGCGGAAAAGTACACTTTTCCGCACGCGAGTAGGAAAAATAGATTTCACTTAAGATAAGCATAATACGAATGTTAAGTTAGTAGTTTCACATTGCTTCAACTTTTTCTTTATTTATGTTTATTAGATATATGGCTTTTTACAAACCAAACTACCGAATTTTAGACAAAAAATTAAACTGCATTTAAAAAACAATACAAAACTAACCTTAAAAATAACGATAACAATAGAGGACGGCCTCTGGAAGAACCGGATGCCATTATCGTAAATAAAAGTAAAAAGAGGAATTAGTTGATAATGCGCAGACTCAGTAATAACAGTAACGGCAACCAAGTGTGGAATACGCGACCCAAAATGTCCCGATTATTTTAGCATAACAAATACTTCAAACTTTGATTTTAAAAATAGACTATGTATAATGTCTATTTTTCCGATGAAAACTTACTAGCTTTCAAACTATTGGCACTATATCGGTTTGTTATGCTGGACTTGTCATTCATTGAATTTAAGAAGCCCAATAAACGATTTTCAGAATTTTACCATTTAAACTGGAGACGCAAATAGCCATGAAGATAGACTCCATCGGCATGTGAGTGTGGAAGCAATTCAGCTTCTAGACAATACTATGCTAGTTCGAAGACTAAAAAGAGTGAAGCCGTTTGAGCTAGTAAACTAATAATTACATAAAACAAAATAATGCTATAAACACAATACAATTGTGAGTTACAGACTAAACAAAGCGGGAAGAACTGTTGAGTGAACCCTAAGTTTAAATCTGACTTTTCTAGTAAATTAAGTTAAAACAAAATTGCTAATTAGTCTTACTGACTAGAGTGTAATATAATAAACACAGAGTGTTTGAAACAAAAAAAAATTTAACTGACTTAACGATAAAGCTTATATAAGATGAATTTTGTTACAACTTGTTGAGAGACAGAAAAAATAATAGAGAGGAGTTAAAAAGTTTGGAAGTAGCAGAAGTTGTAAAGCACGCGAATTGTTTTTTTCATCAACAAAGACTGCTCTACATATTTTGCTAGCATTGCCATGTACAACAAGTACCGTAGAACGATCATTTCGTACTCTACGAAGAGTCAAAACTTGCAATAGGTTCAAATTTAAAACAGTTATATGTATGTATCTTCGTTTTCGTTTTTATTGGCCTTGATGTCAAATCCTGCTATTCTATAATTTGGTCAAACCTAGAAAAGAAATTTACGACATTATTTATAAATCCGATTGTACCTTCGTTGCGATATAAGTAATGTCTTTTAGAAACAGTTTACGTGGAATGGCTATTGATAAACTTAATTTGAGGAAAAATTTATTTATTTGACATCAAACTAACTATTTAGTAAAAATACTCTGGTAGTTTTTAAGCACTTAAGATAATAAAATTAAAATTTTAAACACGCTACCAAATGATAAACACCTACACTGAGAAAAAAATTACACATAAAGTATATATTTAGAATAAATATTTCGATCCACCTAGAATATTTATTATAAAAATACTGGAATAAGTAGAAAAAAACATTTAAAACAAATTCCTTGGAGACATGGTAAGCAGCTACTATGGGATGCTACATGTTCTCATACTTTGGCTAAGTCATACTTAGAAAAAACTTCAAAATTATCAGGTGCAGCTTCTATTCTTGCAGAGGATAAAAAGCGAAAAAAATATGGAGAACTCCTGGATCGATATATTTTTGTTCCCTTTGCCGTGGAGACTTATGGTCCTTGGGGAGATGAGGCTAAGAGGCTGGTCCTAGATATAGCATCGAGAATATCTTCTGACCAGTCTCGTAGCTTCATTACCCAGAGAATAAGTCTTGCGATCCAGAGGGGTAATGCCGCCTCGGTGATGGGCACCATTCATCAGGAACCAGGGTTTGAGGAAATTTTCAGCATTTAATCTTGATTTGCTTGATATTTGTATTTTAAATAGTGCTTTTTCTGTTATTAATAACTTTTTTTTGTTTTTATTGTTAAGATTGGTTAGGTTATTACATGTATATTGTGAAAATTATTTAAAAAAATAGATAAAATATTAGAAAAAAATATTTTATATATTTTTGTTTTTAGTAGGTCATGCAAATAGATTATTTATTAAGTAGTGGATAAAGTTTTTTTAAAGTTATATATTGGTAGTTTTGGGTGCGTGTCGAGCTTCTCTTGATAATCTATTTGGCCGATTTTTCTCAGTGTAAGCTCACAATTCCGCTTTCTAATGTGTACACTATCTAACAAAAAAAATGTTAATTTCTCCTTCCAAGCCAAACAAAAAATACTGCTCACGACTTTGAAAAAATCAGCTGTTATCACAGGCTTATTTTTACATTAAGTCCTATGTAGGATAGAAGTTTTTATGAGATATTAGAGAATTATTGAAATAAAGCCAGGCTATAATAGTGCGAAGCACAATTTTGACACCATCACATTGTCATATCAGCTGTGATCTTTCAACACACGGCCTTTGTTTACTATATGAAACGGAATAAATAGTGCCTTTTTTTATTATTTGAAAATAAGCGACGAAAGTGTTAAATTCGGCTTTGGTATGTCAATTTTTTATTTTTTTATTTTTTTTATTTTATTTTTATTTACCATATCATTACGGGCAAACCCAATTACAATGACAGGAATAAATGAGAGTTACATAAATATACAATAAAAGTAGCATACAAGTAAAGGTAGTCTTAAGCATTAATTAGATGTACAAGAATAGGTTTGACTTTTAGGCATTATTTTGCAAGTGCGTATTTCTGAGCTGGTTTAAATTGGTATTAAATATATCGATAGCTGGAGTATTGTTACAAATGTCGCACATTGTATAAAGCGGTGAATAAAAACATTTAGTCTAGGAGTTGGCAGATAGAAAGTGGATAGTTGTCTCGATCCCTGGCGCGGGATTAAGAAGTTTAGTTGGGCTAATAAGTCTGCATAGTCTATTTGATTGTTTAAAATTTTATGTAAGGTTGCCTGAGATGCGTACTGTCTTCTGCTGTTTAGAGATGGAATATCGAATCTGGCGAGAAGTTGGTTTTGAGGGATTCCTTAAGCGGGATAGGTTCCATCTACTTTAAAGGATAAAAATTTTAAGAAACGCCTTTGAATTCTCTCGAGGTCTTCTATTTGGTTAATTTGATGTGGATTCCAGATAATAGACGCATATTCGAGCTTTGATCTAATATAAGCAAAGTAAAGACTCTTGAGCGCTGAGATGTTAGTTAATTCTTTTGAGATGCGAACAATGAAACCGTACATTCACGATGCAGCTGATGTAATGTCTTCAATATAAGAAGAGAATGCTAGTTTCTTGTCAAAAATTACTCCTAGGTCGCGTATGGTTTCCGGACTCTCCAGGACTTGGCCATTTATAGCATAGTCATACGTTAGATATGTAGTTTTATTTGTGTACGTCATTACATTGCATTTAGCAATGTTAAGAGGTAGGCCGTTTTAAACGCACCAATTCTGGATTGCATTTAGATCATTTTGAAGAGCTATACAGTCAGAGACGTCACCTATTACTCTGAATGTTTTAAAATCGTCAGCATATGAAAGGCTAGATGAACCGAGGCCCCTTCCCAAACCATCTATGAAGATGTCGAAAAAAAGAGGTCCCAGCACAGAGCCCTGTGGTACGCCGGAGCTGACAAGGTATTCGGCAGACCTAACACCATTTACATACACGTGTTGGCGTCTGTTGCTTAAGCAAGATTTTATTAGGTTTAATAATGGTATGTTAAAACCGAAATTTTTTAAGGTTGTTAAGAGCACGCCGGTGTCAAGTTTGTCGAACGCCTTAGAAAAATCTGTATATATGACGTCGAGCTGTTGACCTGCGTGAATAGTTTGAGAAATGGTTTGTGTTATAGACAGAAGATTGGTAACAGTAGAACGTCCTTTAATGAAGCCGTGTTGATTAGGTGATAAAATATTATTCACAGAGGGGTAGATAGACTTATGCAAGAGAAATTCAAAGGCTTTCAAAAAGTTGTTAATTATAGTTATAGGTCTGTAATTTTCAATATAAGATTTATTGTCAGATTTAAAAATGGGACACACCTTGCTGACCTTCCACGAGGAGGGTATTCTCGACTCACTGAGGCATTTGTTATATAATTTACACAAGGGAACCGCGAGAATGGAGGCGCAATCTCGTATAATAAAGCTTGGTATGGAGTCTGAATTTTGAAGGATTAACTGTCAGTTTTCAATGTGAATGTGTCAAAATAGTGCCTGGCACGATTATAGCCTGGCTGTATTTCAATAATTCTCTATTTTCAAACTACAGATTTTCGTGAAATGTTAGTGAATTCTCAGAAACCATTCCGATATTCTACTAAACTTTTGTGAAAATGAGTTTGAAGTTGATTAAAGGGTTCAAATATTCAAGATTTAGCATTCCTTATTTTAAATTCAAATTAGATTTGACATGGATTTGACTAGAGTCCCTGTATGTTGACATATTTGGATATAATCCAAATAACCAAATATGTCAACATACAGGGACTCTAGATTTGACTTTGTCATGGCATTTGTTTATTTGTTTGTATTGTAAAACTTTTTTGATTTTTTAAAATAATGACATTTAAAATCCAAATTTTTTTTTACGGTTATGCGCACTCGCAAGGAGATTCTCATCACGCTCGAGAAGTGGCAAGTGCGCGGTGTGTGTTAAACTTTTTAAAACAAAATTACACTACACAAACTATAGATGTAAGTGAACCGATTACTTTCCACGCAGAAACGAACACATTCGCTTCTGCTTTAAATTTAATTTTTGTGTGAGCACTTAAATTAAGGATTACTATAAATATTAAAAAAAAAAGGTTGTTATAAACGAATATAGTAAAAACCATCTCAAAATAGGCTTTATTTTAAAAAAATCAAATATTCATGAGCCGTCATTCCAACTTCAATACTTTAAAGACAATCAGCTGTGGCGTGACGTGCCCATCAAAAAGAAATTCAGACTTCGCTATGACGTTAAAAAGTTGTACAGTTCATAACATTATTTTTGAGACAACTTTTTACTTTTTTTTTCGTTGGCCTATGCTATTTGTTATGGTAAACAGCTGATAACTGTCAAAAAGTTATCTCAAAAATTATGATATACAGTGTAGATCGTGGCGCGTCCATTTTGATAGCACTGGTTAAATAAATTGGTAAAAAATATTTTTAAGTCACAAGCTTTTATAAAATTAAAAAATAATTTTCTAACATTATCATAATAATAAAAGCGATGGCCGACTGATGGAAATTTTGACGATGTTAGCACGATAAGATATCCGTATCAATTAAATATCACTATTTGCAAAAATCAATCTAGCAGAAAAATGCAGAGGTACCAAAACCCACCCAACCCGACCCAAGCATTTCTCTGACATAGGTATGGCAATGAGATAACATTGCGGCACATCAAACATATCTTTGATGACCTTGTTTAGATCACAAATTTAGAAACATGCTTTGATTTGCGGCCATCTTTTTTATTATTATGATAATATTAGAATGTTAGAAAATTTATTTTTAATTTTTAGTGCATTTTATAAAAGCTTGTGACTTTAAAAAAAATTTACCAATTTATTTTCTACTTTTTAGTCTCAGCTATCTACTCTATTAAATGAAAATATTTGTTCAATAACAGAACAGAAAGGTTTATTCTAGATTATAATGAAATCGCTGATCGTAAGTTGTTTGGAAACTCATTTTTCTATTGGGGGAAGGAGAGGGTGGGGGTAGAGGTAGAAATATATTTTTTGTTTGGGCTGTATTGCCATCGGACCTATATGCATATACCAAATTTTATCACAAATTTAGAAACTTATGCTTTGATTTGCGGCCATCTTTTTTATTATTATGATAATATTAGAATGTTAGAAAATTTATTTTTAATTTTTAGTGCATTTTATAAAAGCTTGTGACTTTAAAAAAAATTTACCAATTTATTTTCTACTTTTTAGTCTCAGCTATCTATTAAATGAAAATATTTGTTCAATAACAGAACAGAAAAGTTTATTCTAGATTATAATGAAATCGCTGATCGTAAGTTGTTTGGAAACTCATTTTTCTATTGGGGGAAGGAGAGGGTGGGGGTAGAGGTAGAAATATATTTTTTGTTTGGGCTGTATTGCCATCGGACCTTTATGCATATACCAAATTTTATAAAAGTCATTTGAAGTGAAGTGTGTCAAAAACGCATTTTTTATGGAAGGGGGTGGGGGTAGGGTGGGAGGACATTTTTTCATTATTGTTGTATTGTCATCGGACCACTATATGCATACCAAATTTCATCCAAATCGGATAATGGGAGGTGTCTCAAAAACGCATTTCTCTATAGATGGGGGTGGGGGTAGGAGCGGTAGGATTTTTTTTTTTCATTGTTGTATTGTCAGCGGACCACTTTATGTATATCAAATTTCATCCAAATCGGATAATGGGAAGGGTGTCAAAAACGCATTTTCTATGGAAGGGGGTGGGGGTAGGGGTGGGAGGATATATTTTTTTAATGTTGTATTGTCATCGGACCACTATGTGAATACCAAATTTCATCCAAATCGAATAATGGGAAGTGTGTCAAAAACTCATTTTTCTATGTAAGGGGGTGGGGGTAGGGGTGGGAGGATATTTTTTTCTTAATGTTGTATTGTCATGGGACCACTATGTGTGTGCCAAATTTCATCCAAATCGGATAATGGGAAGGGGGTAAAAAACGCTTCACAAGATTTGATAGATAGTTAGACAGAACATCTGAAGCTAAATAAAAGCTTGTAAAAATTGCTGCTTTTCATATTTGATGCCATACATAAAAACAAATCTCTGCCGCGCCGGCGCTGTCGCCATGTGGATGTGATGTTTATGAGTATGCCCTTTATATTAAATTGAAACCCAAACAACCAAAAACTTCTAGAATATTTGATTGAAAAATATCTTACATTTTCGCCTGAACAATTTGGAAACGTTGTTATATCCGGGTAACAATGCCCGCTGGGAGGCTTTCAGTGGCACAATTTTGGGGCAGGGAGGTAAGGCTGAGCCCCCAAGTACAAAAATACAGGGAGTTAATGCTCAATTAAACGGAATATTTTTGTTGATATTTTATGTTATTTCAAGGCCAACACAAAAATAGAGGCCACGACCCTGAAAAAATCAGCTATTCTCCCGGGGCTGAATTTTACATTGGGTCTTATGGGAGGTCAGACGTTTTTTTATGATATTTTCAAAATGGCACTACAGATTTCCGCAAAATTTCAGTGAAATATTCTCAGACACCATCCCGATATTCCACCAAAGGTTTGTAAGGAAGCAACGTGATTAAAAGGTTAAAATCTTCAAGATTTAGCATTCCTTATTTTGAATTCAAATTACCCGCCATGTACCACATGCCAACTGTTATATTTGACATGTATTTGACTTTGTCATATGTGATTGTCACATTCGCTTCTGCTTTAAACTTAATTTTTGTGTGAGCTAATGAAGCGGCTATGAAAAATTAGGGCTTACTATACATTTAAAAAAAATTGTTCTGCCAGAATAAAGTAAAAACAATCTCAAAAACGGCTTTATTTAACAAAAAATCAAATATCCATGAACCGTCATTTCAACTTCAAAATTTTAAAGACAATCAGCCGTGTCGTAACGTGACCATCAAAAAAAAATCAGCCCCGGATGTGACGTCAACAAAGTGGAGGATCGTGGCCCGTCCATTTTGATATTTTAAACAATTCTCTAGGTAGGCAGAGAGACCCTGTATATATGACATATTTTAAAGACATAGAGACGCAACAACCCATCAAAGATACTCAACCAAACTCATATTTTTTGGTTACGTTATTTTCTGGCCAAGTTCATTGGTGTTTCACTAAAATAATTGATGTTGTCAGCAGTGAGTGACACCAATCATATGCAACATATAAACAAATACATTTATCTGTCACCTCCTGTATTTGTTTGTCAAAAATCGTTTCTTTTTCCGGCTCTTATGAATTAACAAGGACGGAAGGTGTGTCTCTCTCTAAACAAGGCTAGATTATAGAGGACCGATATTTCCTTCCTTGGGTGTCACATTTGATAAGACAAAAACAGACTGTAAAGAACTGGTTTAAAGAATAGTTAAAGCAAAAAAGGTTATTGGATGTCTTACCAGTATTTTATGGAGCACAGAGATAAAAAGAATGTAAAAAAGTAAAAGGCACGCTGTTGTATGGAAAAGAGACTTGTCGTTTGTCGTGTAACAGAAAAATACAAAACAATAATGGAAAGTATCAATAATACCATAAAAGAAAGAATGAGAATCAAGGGAAGCATAACGGATGACATCACTAAAAGACAACTGATATGGTACGGCTATGTACAACGGATGAACGACGAAAGATTACCAAAGAAGGTCCTAGAATAGAAACCAATAGGGCGCGGAAAAAGAGGGCACCCCAAACTGGAATGGCAACACTCAATGCAAAGATCGATGAGTTAAAATAAGCGGACAGAAGATGATTGTCAGGATCGAAGGAGGTGGAGAATAGGCGTCGAAGTACAAAACAACAAAATTTGTGAAGAAATTTTGTTCAAAAAGTCGTTTCAACTAAGTATATTTTTTAATCTATGTTCTTTTTGTGAGCGGTTTGGTGTATTTTTTTAAAATATTATCAATATCTTCTTAGTAGAGTAAATTTGCAGGGTATTTTATTTAAAAAAATAAACCCTGTCAATAGTTTGACAGGTGTATGACATATGTCATTTTTGACATCAGATTCTGATAATTTAGAAAAAATTATTTAACTTTGCTAATTTAAAGGTTACTGTTAGATCAATATTAATGGAGATAGCTATTAAGTAAAATGGTCAATTTATTCAAATCACCCGGCACGTGACATATGTCAATTTTTTTGACATATTTAAAATATCTGTGTTTGTTTAACGAGATGTCTTGATTTTCACAGTTTTTTTTGTTAAATTTCGAAAAAATAAACAAAAAAGTTTTTTTTTACTTTATCGGCCGCTATCTTTAAAAAATAAATAAATTATATTTTTTTTGTACATTATAATTTAAAATTAATTAAGATTAATATGATACTACATATCTTGGTAAAAAGATTTACCAAACCAAAAAGATACTGTTGTATTTATATTTTGACAGCCGCCATCTTGGATAATAATAGACATATGTCATTTATTATGACATATTTAAAATCGGCGAACCCCATTTAGTATAAATCAATGTATTACACGGCAATACTAGTTGTGCCAAACAAGAACAAAAAAATTACTTCTTATCTGAACTTCCTGGCCGCCATCTTAAAATGTTAAATGTTAAATTGTAACTTTTTATAAAATTTTACAAAATCTGGCTTACTGCTGATAAAATCCAAAAAAGAAATTTTTTAAAATTTTATTTGGTCTACAGGTTATACTTTTGACAAATTAAACGCCATCTTTGTGTCAGCTGGGAAACTTATCATTTCATTTAAGCACGTTTAAAGAGCTGGTCAGTAGCTTTCATACGAGGTATTAAAAATAAATATCGCACAAAAAAAAAAGAAAATATCGAAGAAAAACGATTTTTTTTATATATAGCCGCCATTTTGTTTTGCAGTGACAGGTGTAATTTTTTTTTACATTTTTAAATTGAGTATGTACCACTTAAAATAAATTTATCAAAATTTATTTAAGTTCTCCTAAAACAAGGAAATCATTTTTTTTCTTAATTTCGGCAGCCGCCATCTTGGATTCTGAGGCCTGAAAATCGGGTGTCCTCGAATGAAAATTTAGTTTTTGGTGTTAGGTACTACTATGCCAAATATAAAAAAATATTCCTTTTTTGCAGCTTGATTTTACAAATTTACTCTATTCATATAGATATAGACTGATACAAGCCCTTCCTCTTAAATCAAACAGATGTGCGCCCCTGGAGTCTTACCTTGTCGTATCTAACACCTTTGGGGTTGACAAAGGTTGACAAAATAGAATAAAACCTGATGTACAGACCTCCCGAAAGCGCGTTACGCTAATCACCGTGAAAACAGAGCATCATAGAGCCCATTTATAGAGCCGGGTCGCTCTAATTCAGGAGCAGAGCATGTCTAATGACCAGCTGTGGCTATATTTTTTTCAGCTCAGTTCTATAGCCTGCACGGGAACCAAAATTTATCTCTCGCGTTAATGATTGATGTAATATGGGGCAAGGTATTGTATGTATGTACAGGATGATCAAATTTGGCACTTTTAGAGTGTTTAAGATACTTCCGACATAGCATGAAATAACATTTACTACTTGGGAGAAGAAAAAAGTGTAAGAGCAAAACCACTTTAGTTTAATGGGTATTTCGTAGATGGCGCTGCTAATGTTGTAGTGACTTTACATACTTGATTCCATTCGATTGTAGAAGCCCGGGGGTGCAATGTGAAATCTTTTAAGTAACGTACGGGAAAAATGCAAATTATTTTATAATCCAGAAACTAGTATAATACTAAAACACGGTAAAAAAAATTGTCTACCATGTTCTTTTCTTAAATAAATTGTTTTACCTTAAAACAATTTGTTTTGAATTAAAATATTTTTTTAAAGTCCAACACAGCATTTAATCTTGAAATGAGACTTTATTTTTCTTCTTTAATTGTTTTGATTCAGTATACTCCATTTTATAACAAAAAAAATTGTCTTAGATCAAAGCAAGTTGCTTTGAAGTAAAATAATTTGTGCTTTCTTATTCACCAAGGGAATATTTTCTTGATTTAGCACAAAAAATGGCTTGCCTCTTATTTTAATGTGAAACAGAAATTGTTTTATTATAAATTGGAACTGAATTAATCTAAGGCGCGGTTTTTTGTGGAAGCCAAATATTACTTATATGAAGACAATTTGCTGTGTTACAAAATGGGGTATACTGAGACAAAACAGTTAAAGAAGAAAAATAAGGTCTCGTTTCAAGAGTAAACGCTGCGTTGAACTAAAAAGAAATATTTTAATTCAAAACACATTGTTTTAAGGTAAAACAAAACAAATTTAATTTTTGTCTTTCTTTACCACTTTTATATCTTGTATTTTTTTGTAAAACAAACATTTTGTATATTATGGTGCTCACCAACTACGTTATGGAAAATGAAAACCAAATCATTGCATTTATGAAATAATTACTAGAAATTACTTATGTAATAATTTTAAAAGCCGTTTTACATTGTATCCTGCTTTTAAACTCACCTGCGTGGGCCTATTCGCTGACTAATTTTAAATAAATGAATACTCACAGGATTTTAATGGGTCACAAATATTTTAAGAAAAAAAAATTAAATAGTATTTTTGAAATGATAATTTTTTTTCTCACAAAAATTTTGATTTAATATGGAATTTATTTTGTTGTTGACTCAAAATTTTAAAACACAATTTTATTTAAGAAAACTTGTGTAAAATTCCAAAATAAAGTAAGGTTTTTCTAGGTCAATGCCCTTTCTACGACGTTTTAGTAAGCCATGATGGCGGATATGTTTGTGGTCTTAAATCTCCATCTGAAAAACTATAATACTTCTGTTGACCGCCAATGTATTTAAAGCCAATATTAATCAATCGAACTGACCTATATCAGTTTCGGTTTCTGCACGAGGGTTGAAAGAAAGGCTCGTTTTTACCAAAAAGCGAGCAAGACCGAACTTATTTAAGCAATCGACGAAAATGTTATTTGTTTCTTGTAGAAGAAAAACTTTATCGAATTTTCGCTTCTGCCTTTTGATGAATACGCGCCTAATAAAACAAAACAGGTTTATAGTGGCATTTTTATTTTTTATCGTTAAGAGAAATAATTCGTAATTTTTAAATTTGTTTGTTTTTTCGTAAATACACTATTTGTAATAAAATTATAACATATTCTTTGCACGGAAAATTAAAAGTGACAAATCTAGAATTTTGCTGTTCTGTTTTTGATCAATTGTTTTTTTATAGTGGTTTTTGTACACTTATTAGTGAAATCCTAAAGGTTTTATAAGAAAGTGGATAAAAGTGTCAAACACTAATTTATAAAATAGTAGGGAAGGCCGTGAAGATTTCACGAACTTATTTTCTTTGTCAGCAAACATCAATTCTAAGAAAAATTTGTTATATCAATTTGGGGGGTTTTCCGATGAGTTTAAGCGCAAACGGCAAAAAGAGTTATAAATTCGAGAATTTTTTTTTGTAATGCATATGTTTATTAGTGAAAGCTACACTTAAGCTAAGTATAAAAAATAAGGTGACTAATCGCTAATTATAGGAAATATATCTGGCAAAATTGGCAAAAAATCAAATATTCAATTTTTGACACTTTTGTCAGAGATATTTCCCATATTTAGAGATAACCCCTCCCCCCCCCCTACAAGCATACGGATTTTCTACATCCACATATTTCATGAAAGTAGCATAAAATACGGTATGATGGGGTCTCGGGCCCCGCCCCCGACATGTTCCTGGGTGCGCTACACTTTTAGGTTTGAATGAATAAATAAATAAATTGAATAAATATGCAATACTTTTGCATATGAACCATATTTTATTTTATCAATATATAATTACTTGCTTTAAAGAAACTGTTTAATTTACATCAATAAAACGGTTGTAATCAAAGCTATGTACCCTAAAACGCTTACGCTTAAAACGAGGTAAAGATGTTTGTGTGTGTGCAAGTGCAACCAGGGAACTTATATATTCGCTCGGTTTTCACGAAACTTTGGGACAGCTTCACACTATCCACTTTGAGGTGAAATCCGTGATCTGACGACGACGCGACCTGGGAAGATATTCTGGTTCTTAAACGATATGACCATCCACATCACACGCTTTGACCAATAGCAAACTGAGCGGTCGTGTGTTGTTCGAAATGACGTCTCAACCAATGGCAAAGTCGTCATTGGCTCTTCAGAGTTAGTGAATTTTACGCGTTTGAAGTAAAATCTGTTATCCTGCTCCGTAGCCACTGAAGGTCTCTCGGTCGGAACGTAGGAGAAGCTTGCCTAATGGAGGTCTTTTCGCATAGCTCGTGACGGCTCAGAGCTACTTTAAAGCTTACCATTGGCCAAAGCATGCGATGGGAAGTATCACATCGTTCAAGACAAAGAATAGCGACTCTGGAGTTTTACGATGAAAGAGACAGACTGTTCGTCCTTCCACTCGTAGTGAGATGCTCTGGTTAACTTCTTTAATACAATACTCTGTTATTCACCGTTGTATCACGAAAGATTCTCGTACAACAATACATGGTGGTGGTTTTGCACGGTTTAATCCTTGGAAGCAGGGATTAATGCTGAATAAAGGTGTTTTCTGGTGTATGTGTTTCATTATAATCCTATTTCGTAATGAAAATATATTGTTGTGTTGACTTAACGGCTTGAACCATTACAATTTTTACTTTACGTTTTTGAACACCGTCTGTCCGTGGACTAAAAAACATGGGGTACTAGATTTAATTTTGAAAAATACGAATTAAGATAATTGAACAACACAATTTTTTAATGAATTTATGGGAACTAACAATTTTATTACGGATTTATTGGATAAAGCCAGGCAGATATAGGGCTAGGCAGTATTTTGACAGTTTTATATTGAAATATAATAGTTGATCTATTAATATAAGGCCTTTTTTACCATTAGAACCGGAATAAATACTGCCGTTTTTAACTAAATATAAATACGACTTATTTTTAAATTTAACTTTTTTATATCAATTTTGAAATACCAACTATCAGCCTACAATGCAGGTTAGTCTAAATACGGTCTGACACTATTTACTGCCTGGCGTTATCCCAATAAATCTCTAATAACTCCCTTGTTATTAAGTTATTTTTGGAAATTCGGACGAATTCTTTTAAAAATTGAACAAAATTTAATAAAAATAGGTTCGTTACAATAAAAATTAACCAAATTTATAAATCTCTTAAAAACTAAAATTGAAATATGAAATTCAGTTTGATATTTATGGATTCTTTAAATTAACTGTAGAAACGATTAACGCTAAAATTATATTTTCAAACTTAATAATTGGTTAAAAATTTTAAAAATATATCGACACTGCAACGAGCTGATTAGATTTTCGTCAGAATCCATTAATACTAATTACAGTTTTTTGACAACTAAAATTTTTTAAAAATGATAACTTTTTAACAGGCATCGCATCAATATATTTTCTTTGTCAATATGCCGTTTTCTGAATATAGTAGGCCACGTTCTATTAAATAATTTTTGTTACTGCCAAAATCTTTGTAGTTGCTTCCCAACTAACATTTATAGTAGCGGCTACATGGTCTAAAGGCTTTGCTACTTTCTTATAGTAGAAATGTGGTGATCCCAACCAAAATTTGTTACTTTTTAGTTCTAACAACTATTTAGTATCAGGAAATAGTAGATGTTTCGTAAAAACGACCCTCTAAACCACTTCATAGGATTGTTTCTTGATAGTCGATTCTGATAGTCTTCTCTACCACAATAGGACGTTGCTAAAGTTTTACTTTCTTTTTAGTCGTTATTTCGTAGTCGCCCTGACTTTTATATCCTACTTAATTACCACTAGAAAGTTAAGCTTCATTGGAGTCCCAAACAAGTGTATCCGACAACTACATTATAACATTAATTTTTACCACAAAAGTTTGTGTCATCATAGTAACATCTGATGTAACAATGTAGACAAAATAACTTTTTGGATCAACTTTAAAGCCGCAACTACTTTCAAGTAACCTTTTCGACTATCAGGGAATATAGTTTGGGACGCCATGTTTTTATGTAAGAAAGAAAATTTAATATTTTTGTTGTCGTTTTATGAGCTCATATTGAAGAGCCATACTATTTTATAAACAAATTAGTTGAAGCTTACCAAAAATGCTCTTCTTAAGCCCCATTTGTTGGAGTTAACTGTCGATTATGAAAACATAACCTCCAAAATCACAACACAAAAATTCCATCAGCTACCAGAAAACGGCTCAATTTTACGGGCGCACCGGTTTTTTGCATTATATATAATGCATGTTATACACAAAACTTTGCGTCGCACTCGAATTTTGATCCTCTGCTCGTAAATTCTCACACTTTTGGATAACATAGTTCATATTATAACCATAACCAAACAAAAAAACTAAGCGAGTCTGTTTACTGTTGTGTCCACCATATTGTGTAACAATTCTACCAAAAAGAAACGATTATATTATTTGCAACTACATCGCAACTTTTATGCCATTACGGAAAAAAAACAGCCTCTACGACGTAGTAGATACCTGGCTACGACGTAGTAGTGTAGTTGTTACTACAGTGACTTTAAACACTTGGCCAAGTAGTTATAACCAGAAATTGGTTCCCCACTTAGGGAATTATAACGTCGCTGTATGGTATACTGAGACGTAGCGGGAGTACGTTGCGGTTACTTTTAAGAAATTCTTTCTAGTTGGGGTTTCGTCGTTCCAACTTTAATTGTTTGTTGGGTTTAGTTTCAGAGATATTTACAAAAACTGTTTTTAAGGCTGATATATATATATATATATAATTTAATTCACTTGAAGTGTGTTAATCGGCGCTAGCTAGAAGAAAACCCCTCTTTTTATTCGATTTTCGAATCAGCATAAAATTTTCTTTAAAATAACATGTCACACTTAATATTTTAGCTTTTCTTTTTCGTATTGGATTAGAAGGTATTGTTTTCGACGAAAAATGTGATAACGCGGAAAATGTGTTATTTGGGTGTTTTTTGATCTATCCTCGCAGTATCGTCGTGATGTCTGTGTGTGTGTATGTGTGTCCGTAACACTATAGCTCCTAAACCGGTGGTCCGATTTTCATGAAATTTTCTGGTAAATTTTTGTCCGTTACTGTTACGCTCTGATTAGATTTTTCTCTATATTCATTAATACTAATGACAGTTTTTTGACAGGTAAAAAATTTTAAAAATGCTAACTTTTTAACCTGCTAAAAAATATTAAGTAAATAAAAAAAATATTGAGGGTGATTGCATAAAAACAAATACCTCAAAAATCAAAGCGACAGTTAAATTTAGTTTGTTGTTGTTGTTGTTTAGTTGGATCAACCTATATTTAACGTTACTGTTTTCAATTTTCTGTAATTTGCATTAATTTTATGCTTAAAAAAACTTTTATCCTCAAATAAAAGTTTAATTTAAAATTTAAAAAAAATTGATATATATTTTTATTAAGTAACTTTTACAGTGTGCCTGAATGAAGTATAGGTTACATAAAAATGGTTCCAAAAACTAATTGAACATTTTGAATATGGACTCTTTCCTGACTTCAGAGCCATATTCATATAAATCCTACCTGATCCTCTTCTCGAAATTTTTGACATTTTTCTAGTTAGTCTAGGCGCTGGCTCCTGTCACGTGTGACCTAATATGTGCGCTCAGTTTGACTGCGGGACTTTGTTAAGCACCCATAGCAATATAAAAAAAGGGTGGTCACGTGGTCGAACTCATGGTCGTTTGGCCGCCATCTTTAAAAATGACCTCCAAATTAAAAGATTTTTTGTTTAAGCGTATCTCTCTACCCAGTGGTCCTATTTTAATTTTTTAAAGCTTGTTTTACTCCTTTTTGAAAGGCAAACAAATTTTATTATAACACATTTTTTGATAAATTACGTAGTTTTTGAGATATACCAAGATTATTAGTATTTCCGCTTGCAAAAGAGTTAAAATAATACCCATGCTCATTTTATTGTAGCTACAATATTATTGGCAGTTGTTTTTTTTGTTACATAGAAGACTTTATACCTTTCACAGAAAAGGATATTGACTATATGTTTTTAAAGTTCGTTGGAAGACTGTCTTAAAGAGGGTGGTTTCTGAAACTATTCACAATATTATAGAAAAAGTGAATTTGCAGCGAAACGATGCATCCTAGCGAAAAACGATAAAATTAGTTTTTATAGTACTTTTAATTTCGCTTCTTCCGAGGTATCACAGCATCCTAGCTTTGATAGTTAGCTGTACAAGCCAGCTAAAATATACAATTTTGTTAAAATTCCATGTTTTCGTTCCAAAATCGATATTTTTTTTTAATTGTAAAAGATATGACAACGGTCAAAAGAAGCGGAATTAAAAGCACTATAAAAAATTATTCTTAACGTTTTTCGCTACGATATCCCAACAAAAAATTAAAGTTGTAACGACGAAACCCCAACTAGAAAGAATTTCTTAAAAGTAACCGCAACGTACTCCCGCTACGTCTCAGTATACCATACAGCGACGTTATAATTCCCTAAGTGGGGAACCAATTTCTGGTTATAACTACTTGGCCAAGTGTTTAAAGTCACTGTAGTAACAACTACACTACTACGTCGTAGCCAGGTATCTACTACGTCGTAGAGGCTGTTTTTTTTCCGTAATGGCATAAAAGTTGCGATGTAGTTGCAAATAATATAATCGTTTCTTTTTGGTAGAATTGTTACACAATATGGTGGACACAACAGTAAACAGACTCGCTTAGTTTTTTTGTTTGGTTATGGTTATAATATGAACTATGTTATCCAAAAGTGTGAGAATTTACGAGCAGAGGATCAAAATTCGAGTGCGACGCAAAGTTTTTTGTATAACATGCATTATATATATTGCAAAAAACCGGTGCGCCCGTAAAATTGAGCCGTTTTCTGGTAGCTGATGGAATTTTTGTGTTGTGATTTTGGAGGTTATGTTTTCATAATCGACAGTTAACTCCAACAAATGGTGCTTAAGAAGAGCATTTTTGGTAAGCTTCAACTAATTTGTTTATAAAATAGTATGGCTCTTTAATATGAGCTCATAAAACGACAACAAAAATATTAAATTTTCTTTCTTACATAAAAACATGGCGTCCCAAACTATATTCCCTGATAGTCGAAAAGGTTACTTGAAAGTAGTTGCGGCTTTAAAGTTGATCCAAAAAGTTATTTTGTCTACATTGTTACATCAGATGTTACTATGATGACACAAACTTTTGTGGTAAAAATTAAAGTTATAATGTAGTTGTCGGATACACTTGTTTGGGACTCCAATGAAGCTTAACTTTCTAGTGGTAATTAAGTAGGATATAAAAGTCAGGGCGACTACGAAATAACGACTAAAAAGAAAGTAAAACTTTAGCAACGTCCTATTGTGGTAGAGAAGACTATCGGAATCGACTATCAAGAAACAATCCTATGAAGTAGTTTAGAGGGTCGTTTTTACGAAACATCTACTATTTCCTGATACTAAATAGTTGTTAGAACTAAAAAGTAACAAATTTTGGTTGGGATCACCACATTTCTACTATAAGAAAGTAGCAAAGCCTTTAGAACATGTAGCCGCTACTATAAATGTTAGTTGGGATATCGTTTCACTGCAAATCCACTTTTTGTATAATCTTGTGAACAGTTTTAGAAACCACCCTCTTTAAGGCAGTCTTTAGGGGTACCATCCATCGAACTTTAGAAACATAAAGTCAATATCCTCTTCTGTGAAAGGTTTAAAGCCTATGTAACAAAAAAAAAACAAATGTCAATAATATTGTAGCTACAGTAAAATGAGCATGGTTATTATTTTAATTCTTTTGCGAGCAGAAATACTAATAATCTGGGTATATCTCAAAGACTACTTGATTTAATAAAAAATAAGAAAATTTATTTGCCTTTAAAAAAAGAGTATAAAAATTAAAATCGGATGACTGGGTAGGAAGATACGCTTAAACAAAAAAATCTATCAATTTGGCGGCCATTTTCAAGGATGGCGGCCAAACGACCATGAGTTCAACCACGTGACCAAACTTTTTTTATACAACTATGGATGCTTAACAATGCCCCGTAGTCAAACTGAGCGCACATATTAGGTCACACATGATAGTAGTCAGCGCCTAGACTAACTAGAAAAATGGCAAAAAAATGATAAAAATTCAAGAAGAGGATCAGCTAGGATTTATATGAATATCGCTCTGAAGTCAGGAAAGAGTCCATATTCAAAATGTGCAATTTGTTTTTGGAACCATTTTTATGTAACCTATACTTCGTTCAGGCACACTGTGCTTTATCAAAGAGCATAAATAGAAAAATACAATTCATAAAAATTTCCCAAAGGCTGACAACACACGCAAAAAATTTTGGTTATACTAAAAAAACGCATGTGAGAACAAAGCGGGCCGTGTGGTACGAGTTGTTAACCACTACGGCTGTCATATTTGTCAAAATTTTAAGAGCTTCAAAGCTCCCTAATAATTTAGATGAACTTATCTAGGAAACCGGATGCAATATTGAGGCTTTTATTTCTATAATACAGTTTCCAAATTGGACGTAGTTTGTCACACGTTTAACTAGCCATCGCATCAGGCCTAAGTGTAATTACTCAAAGTTGGCGGTGTTTGATATTAAATTATGGACCCCATTAGGGGGCAGGGGCAGCCAGTCTAACAGTCCATCGATGATGGGGGGCGAGATGGGCTGCTGTAATGAAATACGTGATGTAAATAAATTTACGGTCGCTCCGTGTTTACGGGAGCCCAGTCCAATGCTCCCAACTTCTCGGGAAAATAATTCTCTAATAGGATATTAATAGTTATTTTTGTTTCATGTTCCATTTTACATGTTTCATTTTCCATTTTCAATTTCCCATTTTTCATTTTCCATGTTCCATGATCCGTTTTCGCCGTTTCTCCGTTTGCCCGTTTTCCCGTTTCCAAGTTTGCCAGTTTGCCGCTTTCTCCGTTTGCCTGTTTGCCCGTTTCCCTGTTTGCCGGTTTCCCCGTTTGCCCGTTTTTCCGTTTGCCCGTTTCCCCGTTTCCCCTATTCCCGTTTTCCGTTTTCCGTTTCCCGTTTTCCCTTTTCCATTTTCCATTTAAAATTTTTCATTTTTCATTTTTCGTTTTTTGTTTTTCATTTTTCATTTTTCATTTTTCATTTTTCATTTTTCATTTTTCATTTTTCATTTTTCATTTTTCATTTTTCATTTTTCATTTTTCATTTTTCATTTTTCATTTTTCATTTTTCATTTTTCATTTTTCATTTTTCATTTTTCATTTTTCATTTTTCATTTTTCATTTTTCATTTTTCATTTTTCATTTTTCATTTTTCATTTTTCATTTTTCATTTTTCATTTTTCATTTTTCATTTTTCATTTTTCATTTTTCATTTTTCATTTTTCATTTTTCATTTTTCATTTTTCATTTTTCATTTTTCATTTTTCATTTTTCATTTTTCATTTTTCATTTTTCATTTTTCATTTTTCATTTTTCATTTTTCATTTTTCATTTTTCATTTTTCATTTTTCATTTTTCATTTTTCATTTTTCATTTTTCATTTTTCATTTTTCATTTTTCATTTTTCATTTTTCATTTTTCATTTTTCATTTTTCATTTTTCATTTTTCATTTTTCATTTTTCATTTTTCATTTTTCATTTTTCATTTTTCATTTTTCATTTTTCATTTTTCATTTTTCATTTTTCATTTTTCATTTTTCATTTTTCATTTTTCATTTTTCATTTTTCATTTTTCATTTTTCATTTTTCATTTTTCATTTTTCATTTTTCATTTTTCATTTTTCATTTTTCATTTTTCATTTTTCATTTTTCATTTTTCATTTTTCATTTTTCATTTTTCATTTTTCATTTTTCATTTTTCATTTTTCATTTTTCATTTTTCATTTTTCATTTTTCATTTTTCATTTTTCATTTTTCATTTTTCATTTTTCATTTTTCATTTTTCATTTTTCATTTTTCATTTTTCATTTTTCATTTTTCATTTTTCATTTTTCATTTTTCATTTTTCATTTTTCATTTTTCATTTTACATTTTTCATTTTTCATGAGTTGATGAGGATGTGATTGATTCAAAATTTGTGCCGCAGGCAAATATTCAAAGAAAATTAGACAATAAAGTGTTTAAAATTAAACTCAAATGTTACATTTAATGACGATATAGTGCCAAAGACAAAATATTTTAAAATTTAAATCAATACATCACAATTTTTAATATTTTTCATTTTATAAATCTTTAAAAAAGGTAGTTTGGCTTTGGCTGCAAAGAAAGGAGGACATATTATAGAAGTAATACGCAAAAAAAATAAACTGTACTTAAAGAAATTAAAAATGGTCACACTAATATTGTCAACATATTGTTTTGCAAAGAATTACATACTAAATACAAATTTGACAATTTGTTTAGAGTTTACTTTAGTAAATGAAAATATTTCATTTTTATAACCAAGTCCTGAAAATTCCTTTTTTCTGTATTAATGACTGAAAATTCCCTTTTTCCCTCAAGGCATGGAGATTACTTAAAAGAGGAAAATTCCCTACAGTTGGGAACACTGCGCACTTGCGAGTGAATTAAGGAGGCTAAGGGGAGAAGAGGCTCTTCTTCTTCTTCAAGATTTTTTGTTCGAACAGAAAAAAGTAACTAAACAAATTGCAATATATATTTTATTATATTGAGAAATGAAAGAAAAATATATGAAATCACTTCCCCGTAAAATTTTATACCATTTTTTATAATGTAAATATATTACCAAAAGGTGGAACTGAAGTTCATATTTCTCCTACAAGATACTTATAAAACTATTTAAGTATTAATGTTTTCATAGCCAAAAAAATTAATATTCAATTAAAACTCTGCAAATGTGCGTTTACTATACAATCTAGGGACCTATGGCAATAGTGCCAGGAACAAATTTTGCCGGGCACTATACTGACAGTTTCGCATTACAAACTGAAAGTTGATCTTTGAAAATTGACATACCAAAGTCGAATTTATAAATCCCGTCTTTTGTTTTCCATTAATAGTGGCGTCACTATTAAATCCGGCTCGTATAATACACAAAGGCCTAATTTTGAAAGGACACAGCTGTTCTTATAATGAGAAACTGTCAATATAGTGACCGGCACAATTTGTGCCTGGCACTATTACAAAAGGTCCCTATTATATTGACGTTGGAGAACACTAAAATAGCATGCGGGAAAGTGATACTTTCAACATGCAAATGAGTGCGTAAAAAGCTGATTTCCTCGTAATAGTTTTAAAAAAAAAGTTCATTTACAGTATACCCTTTATAGACTTTGATGTAGTACAAAGAACTACTACTCGTAGTAGATAAATAGAGGGTAAAGAAAATGTGGTCAAGTGCCGGACATGGCTTCCGCACATATGTTTACTACCGGGCGTGACTACGCTATTTAGGACATGTCGAACATGTCATACAAATGACCATATACAAAGTGGTGTGCGGTAAAATTACATTTTAGAACAGTATCGGTGACAACGCCGAATCAGGCAATTTGCCAGCTGGAAAAATGCAATGACATGCATTGCCAAGCAAAACCAATTCAGAATTTTCAATGGCAGTCCTTTGTTTCCTTGTGTCTACTTGCAAACTACTTGTGCAAGATTTTTTTATCAAATATTAGAGACGTCTTGGGATAACGCCAGGCAGTAATAGCGTCAGGCAGTATTTTGACAGATTTACATTGTAGGCTGACAGTTGATCTTTCAATATTGACGTAACAAATTCAAATGTAAAAATAGTTGGTTTATTTATCATTTATTAAAGACGGCAGTATTTATTCTGGTTCTTATAGTAGGTAAACGAAGGCCTTATATTGAAAGATTAGCTCATGTCATGTTCCAATGTAAAACTATCAAATAATAATAGTCCAATAAGTCCCTATTTACAAAGGGACCATTCTTAAATTTCGTACAACGCTCATGCGGAGGTTTAGCATTGTGTTAAGCGGGGTCTACACATAACGTTGTGCCTGACGTTTTACTTGATCAGGTAAGACGGATCAGGCAAAACATTTCGTGTAGACAATAAAACGTACGTTTTGCCTGAATTGAACATGACTGAATGGCCCTGCTGAACTGATCGGTAGAGGCTTTGTTTCCGGTAAAACGTCAGTTTTAGCGGCATTTCTTGTGATGTGTGCATACAATTTTAATTCCTTTCGAGTGCAACTTAGAAGTTGATATATGAAACTTCCGACATCAGATAAGATAATATTTTAGGAAATCAAACAGGTTATTGTCTTCCTCCACTAATTTTTAATTTGTTTTAAACAAGTAGTCCCGACATGTTTCGTAAGCAGAAACTTACATCTTCAGGGGACATTACCAAACTAAATCAGCATAACATTTTGAAAAACTGGTTAAAAAACTATGTTTAGCTACTGAAAGGGTTAAGTCATAGACATTTAAAACAAAAAACATTATTGACAAAAGCAGTGCTTCCTCCATGGTGTATCAAAAACTGATCTAAAAACGTACGTTAAAACTATCAAGGGTGTACGCTAGTCTTTCTTGACTCTTTTGACTGACAGGCAAGACGTAAGGGAAAATGTTATGTCTAGACTTGAAACTGATGACAGCATGGTTTTGAGTGAAAAAAGTAAGTCATTTAGATAACAGCTCTTCTTTCTAAACAATTGTCTTTTTGTAAATCCATGGTGTTATTAGTGCAAAATCAGCAGTTAATGGTATATATAAAATGCATTATGCATTTGCCCCAAGGATTTGTTTTTTCAGTGGGCGCTTGATTTTGTAAAAAAATCAATGGATTCATGATGGATCTGATACCTTCCTAGCTAGCCTATTATAACTTCAAGTTAAACCATGATATATCAGCCTGGAAAACATTTTTTGTAAATATCTCAAAAACTAAAGCTCTTTTGAAGTTTTTGGTTATTATTTTATAAGCAAAATGTAGTTACTATATTCTGGAAACCGCCAATTGATATAATACGATGCTCCGTTAAAAAGTTAGCAATGGATCTTGACCAAATTCTACTCAGCTGTTTACAGTATTGTAATCTATTTTAGCTAAAAATTTCAAAAAAATCGGTTTAGCGGTTAAAGAGCTATCCTAGACTGGATAGACACATATACGGAAAGACGTCACGACGATATCAAAATACACACAAATAGGAAATTTTCGGAGGAAATTTCTTTGTCGAAAACAATACCTTTTCGAGTCATTACTGTCTGATCCAAACTATGTCACTGGCAGCAAGTTGTTTGTCAAAAAAAAGCTATGCAGGAAAAATTCTCCTTTTCTATTTATAGTACTCAAAATAAAATCAAGTATTTTATATATAGGTATCCAGAAAACATTCCCAGAGAAAGAATTTTTATAAAAGAGTGCCTTCAGATAGGTCTTAGCGGTCATGTATTGTTAAGCTTTATTCTTTTGGAATTTTATTTTCGGTTTTGCCCCAATGCTTTTAGCTGAAGTAACTATTTGACTCCTGTCTGATGGATTTTTCTCGCATGGAATTCCTGAGCTAAAAAAGATTCCATTCTCAAAAGGAAATGGAGCGAACGGAGTCTTGTTTGAATGCACATTACAAAGTTAAAACTGGTATAAATAGGTACATACATGGTACAAACCCAAATAACATTTTAGCGCATATTGGCAAGCTGAAGTTTGGTTCAAAATTTCCAATGATATCTCAAAAATTTCAACAAATAACCCAAGAAATCTGTATTTATAGGCAAGGAATTTTGAAGAGTTCTTATAGGTAAAACTTTTTAATTATTTCCCTCTGTAAGTCTTCAAACGTGTTTCAGCTATAAAGGCAAATGGAGGAGACAATTTGTGCTAAGTCTGACCTAGTATTCTGCTTTGAGGTTCTCGATTACCGTGGGCATTTTTAACAAAACATAGCTTGTAAAACAGTGTTAATCTTGACCTTAAAAGCTTCTTGAAAGTTAAGAACTCTTTTGGTTTGCTACGCAAGTTAGAGTATTTTTAACCTGAATTAAATCCTTTAGGGCAGGGTGGTTTTTTTGTGGGTCGCGGAACATTGTTCGAAAACACGTTGTTCGAAAAGCGTTTTTTTGAAAGCAATCCTACATAGCACAATTACGTGTTTGACACCTAAAAAAGGCGTGAGAAAAAAAACCGTTGATTTTAAAACCTGCTAGAAAAAGACGTTTATTTCATATATGAAAACAAGCTTAATAGGTCATTCATTAACGTTATAAAAAATAACGTTGCTAAAAACTGCGTTGTAATAACGCCATTATAAAATTAAAACAGAAATGTTTTTACCTTAGTTTCAAGTGATTTTTATCAACGTTAAAATCACATTAGATTCACGCCTTTTCTACACGAATTTTAAAACGCGACTTGCATGGTTTTCTACTAAATATTTTTGAGATATTACTAGCAGCAGCGCCGCCTATTGTCGGGATTTTTCACTTTGAAGAAATCTATCAGGCAGTGCTTTGGCCTCTAAACTCCAAAAACGTTTTAAGGAACTGATCCCTGATCCTTCACGATCACGACGCATCTGTTAGTAACCTGATAAAGACACATTAATATTCTGTGAAAGTGTTTACTGTTAAAAAATCTTGTTTAGCTTTTAAGAAAAACATAATGTATATAGATAGATATATAGATATTTTGTCTTACCTTGAGCGCCATCTTTAAAATTGTCTTGTGTGTAGTGTTGTGGTCTAAAACTAGTAAACTTTTATAACTTTCTTTCGCGTCTCTTTTAAGTTAAAAAAATGTTATTAAAAAAACGTGATCAAAAAAGACGCAGAAAGTTAGTAGGTTTGAGAAGTCTTAATCTAGTGGCGTTTTAGAACATGTTGTGGAGGACTTTTCAAGTGTGAATTTGGTACATGAAAATAACGAGGGTAAAAAACACGTTATATACACGGCACCAGAAACTTCAGCAAAAAGTACATTTTTATAGCTTGACTTTTCCTTGTTTTTAAGTTATCTTTAAGCATGTGATTGTTGAGGTTGTTTTCAAGTAAAAAAAACTTTGTTATGTTTGTTCACGTTAATTTAACGTTGATTTGATTTTTGTGCTATGCGGGATAGTTCGAAAACATTTTCTTCGATCGGAAATTTGCTCGAAAACAGTTTCTTCGAACGGAGAATTGGTTCGAAAACATTTTCTTCGAAAGGAAATTTGTTGGAAAACATTATTTTCGAACGGAAATTTGTTCAAAAACATTTTGTTCGAACGGAAATTTGTTCGAAAACAATTTGTTCGATCGAAAATTTATTCGAAAACATTTTGTTCGAATGGAAATTTGTTCGAAAAAAATTTGTTCAAACGGAAATTTGTTCGAAAACGTTTTCTTCGAACGGAAATTCGTTCGGAAACATTTTGTTCGAATTTCGGTTCGAAGAAAACGTTTTCGAACCAATTTCCGTTTCTTTCGAACAAAATTTTTTCGAACAAATGTTCTTTGGAACAAATTTTCGTTCGATCCAAATGTCTTCAAACAAATTTCCGTTCGAACAAAATGTTTTCGAACAAATTTCCGTTTGAACAAATTTTTTTCGAACAAATTTCCATTCGAACAAAATGTTTTCGAATAAATTTTCGATCGAACAAATTGTTTTCGAACAAATTTCCGTTCGAACAAAATGTTTTTGAACAAATTTCCGATCGAACAAAATGACTTTCGAAGAAAATGTTTTTGAACAACTTTTTTCTTTAAGTTACAGGTTAAAAATTATTATTTTAACAAATAAGTACGACCCAAAACGCATCGTTCAACTATAGAAAAATCTTCCATTTTATTTAACCATATGGACACTTCTTGCGTTGCCTAGTTTAAAACTTGCACTTTATTTTCGCCTCATAAAAAAAACGTATGAGTGGTTGAAAACAGGAAACCTAAAACCCAACCCTGCCTGGGAATAGTGGTGGTAGACAATGCTGTGTGAGAGTGTTGACATAACCTAACATGTTCTTTAGCTAACGTTGGTTAGTTTCGCTACTTTTTGGCAGATGACGTCACAACACCGTGGCATTTTATCTAGAGGACATCCAAACCTTGAACCAATGTTTACTTTCAGATTACGTCACAAAACCGCCGCCATTTTAAGTAGAGAACATCCAAACCTTGAACCAATTTTGATATTGCATCAGTTTGGTACATGATATAGGGACCAATCGGGGGGGTGGGGATTCCCCACTACTACTCCTACTACTACTACTAGAAGAATAGGGAAATACACGATAAACTTGACTTGACATATATATTTTTTTCTAAGTAAGTAAGTAAGTAAATTCTTTATTAAATCCGTATTACCCAGATGGGCGTGGATGCAGTCAAAATACATGTCACAATTTTACATCAACATTTTTAAGCATCTAATTAAGCCTAATAATATAAATGTTTTATTATTATTTATTGTTTATTTACCTAAAGTAGACATTTAAAATAAACATAGTTTTATTTAGTCAATATAAAGTATGATTGTTAAAATAAAATAAATAATAATAAAAAGATACAAAATATAACAATAAGGAAATAAATTACTTGTAGTATTTATAAGTGTAGCATAAAATCAAACAGGTAACATTTTAAAAAATATGACAAAAGATACAAATACCTATAACATCTAAAAAATGTCACTCAAACTGTCACCAAAAAACTCATCAACGGAATAGTATGCTTTTCTAGTAAGTAGTTTTATAGTTTAATTTTTAAAGTTTTGGGAGGCAAATCTTTGATTTTTGATGGCAATTTATTCCACACTTTTACGATGGAATATTTTCCATTTTTTTGGACATAAGTATAATGTGCCATTTCAGTTTTTAAATTACTTTTATGTCTTGTGTTATATACATGTTATTGTTCCAAGCCACTGACAAGGTCTTGATTGGCGACCATAAAACTTACACACTCCAGTATGTATAAAGAAAATACTGTGAGTATTCTATTTTCCATAAACACTTGCCTACAGCTATCGGATTTTTTCATTTGAAAAATAATTCTTAGAACCCTTTTTTGCAGTTTTAAGATTCTAATGGCCTCAACTGAATTACCCCAAAAAACTATTCCATACCTAACCCTTGAGTGTATATATATATATATTTATCGGTTTCACAACGTTCTACGTCTTCCGATACCCAATCTCCACTCGTTTCTGTTTGCCCATAATTCATCATCTAGGCCTCTTATTCTTATTTCACTATCTATTCCTTCTCTCCAGCTTCTCCTTGGTCTTCCTCGTTTTCTTCGGCCAGTTGGTTTCCATTGTAATATTTGTTTAGGTAGTCTTCCATCATCCATTCTTTGTACATGTCCGTACCACACCAGTTGCTTTGTTCTTATATCATCCACTAGAGTACGTTCACCCACTGTCATAATTTCTCTTATTCTTTGATTGGTAACTCTTTCTCTTTTTGATTTCCCTGCTGCTCTTCTCCAATAGTCCATCTCCGTAGCGGAAAGCATTTTTTCTGTTCTATCTTTGATTGGCCATACTTCTGAGCCGTATGTAATAATACTTTTTACAATGGTGTTATATATAAGCTTTTTGTTATGTTTTGATATACTTTGGTCCCAAATTATTCCATTTAATAAAGTTATTGCTTTTCTTCCTTGTACGTTTCTATCTTTTATAGCTTTGTCTAGTGTTCCGTCAGCTGTAATTTTTAGACCCAAGTATTTATACTCATCACAGGACTGAATTCGCTGCCCAGTATTTAAGATTAGATCCTGTTTCGTTCCACCAATACACATATACTCTGTCTTATTGATATTAACCTCTAGTCCCCACTTATTGTACTCTTCTATTAGTTTTCGTGTCATATATTCGAGGTCGTCATAATCCTGAGGCACCACTATCTGATCATCGGCGAAACATAAAGTATACAAGGTGGTTTCATTCAACGGAATTCCCATGTTTTGACATTTTCTCTTCCAGACTTTAAGGACCTGTTCCAAATATATCTTGAAGAGCGTAGGCGAGATACAGCAACCTTGTTTAAGACCTTTATTTACTTGAAAGCCTTTGGTTAGTTTTGCTTTTATTTTAACTTTTGCCTTACTATTGCGGTATAACTCTTTGATGGCCTTAATTAGTTGTACGCTTATGTTTGTCTTTTCCAACGCTTTCCAAAGTAGATTTAGTGGTATACTATCATATGCCTGCTGCAAATCTACGTAAAGCAGATGGAGCTCTTGTCCGTATGCCATTTTCTTTTCAATAACTTGGGTTATACAAAAGAGATGATCTGAAGTCGATCTACCCGCCCTGAAACCAGCTTGTTCTTCTGCCTCCATATCTTTATATTCGCTCTCCACTTTATTTCTTATTATTTTGCCATATATTCTGCTTAGCGTACTAGTTACAGATATACCTCTATAATTGTCACATATATCTTTCCTTCCTTTTTTGTGTATTGTGGATATATATGACGTTTTCCACTCAGTTGGTACTACAGCTCCATTTAAATATCTTTGGAAAAGATTCCGTAATCTACAAAACAATTCTTCAGTGCCATATTTAATAAGTTCAGCTGGGATATTTCCGGGTCCGGCAGATTTACCGCTTTTTAAGGTTTTGCACACGTTTTTGACCTCAGATATTGTGAGTGGTACTGGAGATCCCATCGTTCTAATGATATTGTCTCTTTCGTCTTCCTTGAATTCTGCTCTATCTTCAGTTAAAAGTTTTTTAAAATGCTCATCCCATTCTTTGTCTGGTATTGGTGAAATAATATCTCTGCATGTTTCTTTTTTGATCGATCTTATAGTTTTCCAGCTTTCGGTACTTCTCCTACCTCCTAAGTAAGAATCTATTTTCTGGCACTTTTGCATCCATGATTGATTCTTCTTATCACTGATCATTCTTCTCACCTTTGATTGCGCGATTTTGTATTCTTCTCTGCTTCTATCTGTCTTTTGGGATAAGTACGTGTAATATAATTTCCTTTTTTCCTCTATTTCACTTACAATCTCAGCATCCCACCAGTATGGTTTTGTTCTTTTAGGAGTTTCTTCCACTAATCCTAGTGCTTCTTTTGCAGCTTGATGGATGCTTAATGTGATACATTCGTATTCCTCATCTGGGGTTTCACCTGAACTTGAATTAAGTTTTTCGTTCAGTCTCTTTTTGTATAAGTTTTTTACGCTGTCATGTTCTAGGCTTAGTAGATTATATTGACAGTGATCAATTTCCTCATTCACTGTATCATCAAGATTTTGTTGATGGAGGCTTCGGCCTTGATAAGGAAAGAGAATTTTGGTCTCCAGAAAATAGTGATCACTTCCGCATGTTGATCCACGCTTTGTTCTGACATCTTGAATTTTTAGTTTTGTCTTTTGTTTAGTGATAAGATAATCAATGACGGATTTCAGGTTTTGTGAGGGTTTGGTCCAGGTATATTTGTGTATTTTCTTATGTTGGAAAAAACCGTTTTGGATTTTTAGGTCTAATTGCTCACATACTGTGATAAGCCGGTTTCCATTGTCATTAACAACATCTTCTCCATATTGGCCAACTGTCAGATCATTTACTCTGAGTGTATGTAGGCGTAAAATTTTTGACCTGACCCCCCCTTTTCCTCTACCACAATGCGTTGCTAGTTTATTGCAAGCCCTTTAACTAGAAGAGCGTCTGATAAAGCGACCCAATTATTTTATTTCGCGTAATTACAGTTAGCACAACTAACTATATGTATATAATAAGGAGGGGAGACAGTGTTAAGTAGACTCTTTGAGTGCAAAATGTCCCAACTGTGATAAATCTTAATTTTGTACTTGACAAACACACCATTCTCTAATTAGTTCAATTTGTGAAGTTTATGCACACTATCGCGCCCTTTGTCTAATAATTGGTGAGGGCCGCCGCACACTGGTCGAATTTTCAGAAAAGCTGGCAATAAAAAGGTTGTAGGTTATAACACTTTGGTTGAAACTGAAAATGATTGAGTAGAAACAAAATTTTGGACTTCCATTCACCATTTTCTTTATTTATTTTAAACACGAGGTTTAGAGAGATACTTACTAATTGAAACGTCCGAAATTTTGTTTCTAATATCGTGTTTTAGATAAATATTCCTCATTATTGAAGTTTTGGATAATTGTTATTATTTGCAGTGTGTAGCAATTATCTCGAATGATAAAACTAACCTCTAAAAATGCTTTGTAAGTTCCTAAACCATTTTAAAACACGATACCGAAATCTCTTAATGTTCTTCCTATTCTCCACCTCCTTCGATCTTGACAATCATCTTCTCAGGTTTTTTTGATCTTTGGATTGACTGATGCCATATCAGTTTAGGACTCCCTCTTTTTTTGCGCCCTATTGGTTGCCATTCGAAGACCTGCTTTGGTAATCTTTCGTAGTTCATCCGTTATACACGGCCGTACCATATCAGTTGTCTTTTAGCGATGTAATCCGTTATGCTTCCCTCGATGCCCATTCTTTCTTTTATGATCTCATTTCTTATATGATCTGTTCTAGATATTCTCATTGATCTTCTTATTACATCCATTTCAACATTTTTACGCAACAATTCTCTATTCCAACAAGAGTGTGTTTTCACCATTGTTTCATATATGGTAAATGTTACATACTTTTTTACCTTCTGCTCCATAAAATACTGTTAAGACGCCCAATAACCTTTTTCGCTTTCTACTATTCTTTTTTCCAGTTCTTTACAGTCTACTCCGGTCTTATCAAATGTGCCACCCAAGAACTCACTTGATTCGTTTCCAATACATAAGTACTATGTCTTGTTCACGTTCACTGTTAAGCCCCACTTTTTGTATTCTTATTTAAATAAAAAAAACTTAAATTGATACAGCGTGATCAAAATTAAGTATAGTTACATTCATCTAACTTATTTCTTATGGATTTATTATTTTTTCTAAATTCTAAAATAAATAAACTTTTGTTCTTTTATTTTAATAAAAAAGTATTATTATACAAGGTGCTCCCTTAAGGCAGGCTGCCGAATTTATATCAGAAACTAATACCGCCATGAAAACTCCTGGGAAACAGGAACGGGTTGCAGACAGACCAGAGAATTCGTGGACCGTCCAAAAGCGATCAGAATTAGATGGATGCTGGGACGGACATGAAAAGACCTCGGACTGCTGATAGGTACTCTAACCGGACATAACCGGTTGAGGAAGCACATGACACGTATAGGAGTCGAGAATGACCCTACCTGCCCAGCCTGTGGACAGGAAGAAGAGACATCAAGACACCTCGTGGCAGAATGCGAGGCCTACGCAAGGATGAGACAACAGGCACTCGGAGCGCCAACTCTGAGCGAGGAAGAACTGCACATGCTCAAGTGGGCAGACCTACTAGACTTTGTAAAGAGAACAGGAAGGCCCAATGAGTTACCCGACCATCAAACGGAAGTGCAGAGAGTGGGTTAAGGGACAGACTTGGGGCATGGCAAAAAGGGCCTACTCTGGCCTACGGTTATGCGGGGTCAACCCCCCCACTACTACTACTACTAATACCGCCATGACAATCGGATCTTCTGACAGGAAAAACATTGAGAAAGCGGTATGATTAACATACAAAAATTATTTCAAATTCATATTTGGTTAAAAAAATCTGCTTAATTTAGACACCTCACGTAAAACTCTATGTATGTCACTTTCCCAGAGGAAATATTGATGCGTTAGTATCTAAATTTAAAGAGATTTAAACTTTAAATTTGGTACTTTTTGAAAATTTGCTTTTTTGAAAAAATACAAACTTTATCACAATATTTAATTTGTGAAATGAATAACGCGAATAACAAAGCATAACCTAAGTTTGACAGAACGCTGCAAACAAATGAAAATATACCAATTGTTTGCCCGCAGTTAGAAAAACGATAACTGCAATGGACTGTATATATTTTAATTAATGAAAGCGCGAACAAACATAAATATATTGATATGAAATTACGAAATAATTAAAAAGGTCCATAGGTCAATTGTGGGCACCACACAACGGAAATCAGAAACAAAGCACTCACCAGTTTGCAGCCAATTTCTCCACTTCCAAGGGGCCCCTGTCTGGATCTAATGATGTCACCACGTAGCTGAAGGGCTGAAGTTTCTAGTTCTATGCTTCAGTACACCAAAATCGAGCACTTTCAAGGGTAGAAATTTGAAAATAGTTGGAGAAAAGTAAATTAACACGCCATTTCTCGAGGCGGTCGAAAAAGGATCTCCCTGATTCTTGGTACGCATGTCCAAAATGCGCGAAAATGCACTCTGTCCGTCATCCAATTGTGTGGTTTTAAAATTTACAAACACCGCGAAATTTAGCGGGAGCTAACAACAATTGCTTTTTTCAAGGCCAACTAAAGTTCTAGAGTGTTATAAATACAGTTGTGATAAGTTTAATTTCAAATACCGCATACAAAAATATTTATTATGGCCAGCTTTCCTGGAAATTTGACCAGTGTGCGCCTAACTCTCAAGTAATCAGACGAAAATTGATAATTAATGGAAACAAAGAAGATGTATGTATGTAATGTATTTTTCCTACGAATGTGCGGAAAATTGCATTTTCCACAGTCCTTTAAGTGCTAAAAATCCATTTTTCCACACGGTATGTCAAATTTTTTAAAACCTGTATAGATTTGATGTTTCTGTTTATAATATTTCCTATGAAATGGCTAGGTTGCTATGGTGTAGAGATGCATTTTGGGGACGTTTTGTCATGTGGTGTGAATGTGTTTTGTTTTATTTTTCTTACAATTTTATTTGTTTATGTTTTTCTAGTTCTCATAAAAAAATAATTCTTCCTAACACATGCAAAAACCTATTTTTTCTACGACCGTGCATATATACCCACTTTCCCGCACGCATTTTAGTTTTTAAAGCATCACTTTCCCGCCCTAGTGCGGGAAAATCACTTTCCCGCACTAGTGCGGGAAAGTAAAACTATGCCAATTTTGGAGTTATTCTATAGGTTTATACCTCAAAAGTCGTAACTATCGACTTGGTACAGTGTAGGGAATTTAGCAGATAGGCAATCTGATGAATTATAGCTCATTTCAAGTTTTTTATTCAATTAAAAAAAAATAATGGATTTTTTTTAATATTTCTGCATACCCCCCGTATAGTCATGTCATACAACAACTATCAAGCCAAGCTGTGACAGGTCCTTGGTCCAGTTTGCTATGGCAACCAAGTTATGTTATTGTTACTCAAACGTCAAAGCTAGTCAAAGAGCGTCTCTGAAGTGACAGAACTGCCTTTTATTTTGAATAAAATGGATTTTTCAATGGACTGTTCCGAAGATGAACTTCCGGAGTGCATTTTGCAGGCTGCTGAAGATGTGAATGGTGAGCTGCTACCTGCCAAATCGAGACAAAGGTACGAAAAACAGTACAATCATTTCGTGACATGGTGTAAGGAGAAAGGGGTGAGAATCTACAAAGAAGAAGTCTTCTTGGCATACTTCCTAGACCTGAGCAAGGTCTTGAAATCGAATACCTTATGGTCACGCTATTCCATGGTGAAAAGCTTGGTTAAAATTAAGCAAAATCTGGACATAAGCAGATTCCACAAGCTAACATCGTTTCTTAAACAAAAAAATGTTGGTTTTCGAGCACAGAAGGCGCAAGTTTTTGTATTTGATGATTAAAGTGAGTACCATTTTTGCTTTGGCTGGTGCTCTCCGCAGGGCGGAGCTTTTAAATATCACTCTGGATGACATACAGGATAAAGGAAGTCTGATCGTTGTTAAGATCTCCGACACTAAAAATCATTCCTCAAGATCCTTCGTTTTATCCGAAGAAATAAATAATGGATCTTTTTTGATGCTGTATAGAAAGTACGCAAATTTGACACCTCCTACTACTCCGCACCGCCGGTTTTTCATTTATTATAAAAAAGGAAAATGTTCCAATCAGTGTGTAGGAGTGAACACTTTTGGAAAGATGCCATCAGAGATCGCTGCATATTTGCGCCTACCTAACCCAGAACGTTATACCGGCCATAGCTTCAGACGTTCTTCAGCAACATTCCTAGCAGATTCAGGTGAAGGCATAACAAACATAAAACGCCTCGGTGGGTGGAAGTCCACTGCTGTCGCTGAGGGGTATTTGGAAGATTCCGAGAAACAGAAAGAGAACATCTCGAGTAAGATTCTTTCATCTACCTATGACCTGCAATCGTTGCCAGCACCGTCATCGTCAACTGTAAGTGACCTGCAACTGCTGCCGTCAACGTCCACTGGAAGAGTCCTGCAGACCCAGACGCCATCTTTGCGCACTTTCGATTCTACAAGCGGCCACCAGATGCGAGAATTACCACCATCGAACTCCACTACACCGGCAATTCTGAATAATCTTCAAACTGCAACAAATTGTGTTTTCAATATCACTATTACCAATAATAATAATTAGTATTTTATTTATGTTCAAATAAAATATTTTTTCAAAAGTAAATTTGTGGTATTGTAACATCGGTCGAAGAAAAAATAATGTTCTCATGCGGAAAGTGTCTTTCCCACCCTCGACTGCTTGCCCAAACTCCGCTCCGCGTCGTTCGGGTCAACTGCAGTCGCGTGCGGGAAAGTATCACTTTCCACACTTGTTAGGAAAATAACTATTTCGCACTTCAATGCTTGACAGAACTCCCTACGCATCGTTGTGTCATGGGCATTTGCGTGCGGAAATATCGTTTTTTTTTGCTCTTGTTAGGACAATAGCTATTTTTTATCGCCCATAAGTAATAAAAATAATATAGAGCTTGCAGTGCCAATTGGAAAAATAAAAATACACATCACAAATTGTGCAGAGCACCTCATTTGGTAACTTTTGGAAAGTTTCAGATTCTTCAAGAATTAAAAACAAAAACAATTTCTCAAAGATTTTAAGAATTTTGAGTTGACACACATCTGACATAGTCACGGTAGCTTTTTAAAAATTCTGCATTTTATTATCAATTGTTTTTTTTATAGTTGTTTTTTCTAAAGAAACCAAAATATCAAATTATTTAGCTTTTTCAGATATTTTACATAAAATCGATATTTTTTATAAAATTTGTTTTCTATAAAATAACGTTTATTTTATTACGTTTTTATTTTTTATTGAAAAACCGGTATTTTGAGGGGACACAGGTTCATTTTTTCATTTTATTGTCAATTTTTTTACCTTCCTAGCCAGCACAGCTAAAGAAGGTATTGTTTTCGACGAAAATTTTGTTTTTCAGAAAACGCCGAAAATGTGTTATTTGGGTATTTTGACCTATCCTAGCAATATCGTGACGTCTGTCTATGTGTGTGTGTGTGTATTTTTTTTCTATCCGTAACACGATACCTCCTAAACCGCTGAACCGATTTTCATAAAATTTTTAGGAAAAATAGTGTTCGACACTCTAACGAGCTGATTAGATTTTGGTCAAAGTCCATTAATGCTCAGGACTGGTTTTTGACAATTTAAAATTTTTAAAAATGCTAACTTTTTAAGGGAGCATCACATAAATATGCGGTTTTCGGAATATCATAGACTACATTTGGCTCAATAATTTTGTAGGAGCTTTAGTTCATGAGATATTAAAAAAACTGTTTTCTAGGCGATTATCATAGCTTTACTTGAAGTGTGCTAAAGTCAATATTTTTTATAAAACTGATTTTTGAAATCAGTTTTTTTAAAATAACGTTGTTTACGAAATAAAGTTTCGGTTAAGTGACAATTAAACGCTCTCCCACTTTTTGAATGTCATATAAAAATTACTTAAACTCATCTGGAAAGGCAGGCATTTTAGCAGATTCCAAAAACTGCTAACGAAAATGGTTTATTTGATCATGGTATTTATTTAAAACCTTACGTTGTTGCTAAACAATGCGTTGTTTCTTTGTAATATTTGTAATAAGATGACATTAAAAAGTGGGCGACTGTACCTCAGGTATGTGACAATTATCCTGATGCTGTGTAAATTAATTACTGTAACACCTTGTTTTTAAAATAAAATGTGGTGCTTTTTTAAAAATAAAATTGATACTTCCCTCATATTTCAGTTTTATAACGAATCTGAGGAATACAGGCGCCATCTTTTCATTGATCGATATTGTATAGCAGTGTTTTTCCCTGCTTTTAGTTTTTTGTTTCTCTCGTATCTCGGTAGATGGCGCCTCTTGCTATAGTTCGCTCACTAATTACATTTAATTAGAGACAAAACCGTCTGATTAACTTCGCAAGATTTGTCACTTGACCAGCAGTGTTCTGAGGAGTCCCATAAGGACGAAACGGTTAACTGTCAACACTTATTAGGTGTCCATTAGATCTTGGACCCCCGTGAGGTTAAGCTTTTCAGCTACCCACGGAAAAATATAAGGGAAACAAAAAACTCCTTTTTGCCCGATTAGTTATGAAACTTGTTTGATTTTTTAAATTCACGGGTACGAAATTTCACGTTTGTTAATAAAAACTATTAAAAATTCCTTACTAAGAAAACTTTGTCTACTATAAAAATTGTTATTCCCTGAATAATATCAATGTTTACAAGTGTGTTGTATAATTAAATATTATATCAAACTGTCATATATAACTGGCTTACTGTAATCATTACAACTTCATTTATTTTGAGTTCCTTAGGTTTATGTTAAAATATTTACGTTTAAACTTATCTCATTACTTTAGTAATTAACTTTCCTAACATTCGCGGAGTCATATTCTGACTCCTTATGAACTTCTTGGAACTTACTGATAAAGCCAAAATATGTACATTTATCTCACAAATGGCCAAAATTTACTATTTTACAGAATATATGAAATTTTCATGTACTCTTCAACTCTTTTTAAAATTTATATCGCAGTAGCTCTAAAAACCTGGAAACGTAAAGTGCACGGCATGGCAATACAACTTAACGACCGATTTACCATATACACACTACAGTTTGCTGACGACCAAGTAATTGTAGCTAATGATAAAGAAGACATGGAGTATATGATGAGAAAGTTAATGGATGAATACCAAAAGTGGGGATTAACAGTGAACATGGACAAGACACAGTACTTATGTATTGGTAACGAATCCAGTGAGTTGGAAATAAATAATGGACAAGTAATATCTCCATGCAATGAGTATGTACACTTGAGTGTCACATTTGATCAGACAGGAACAGACCGTTAAGAACTGGAAAAAAAATAGTAAAAGCAAAAAAGGTTATTGGATGTCTTAACAGTATTTTATGGAGCAGAGAGACAAAAAAGAATGTAAAATTTAACATATGAAACAATGGTGAAAAGCACGCTGTTGTATGGAATAGAGACTTGTCGCGTAACAGAAAAATACAAAACAAAAATGGAAAGTGTCGAAATGGATGCAATAAAAAGATCAATGAGAATATCTAGAACAGATCACATAAGAAATGAGATCATAAAAGAAAGAATGGGAATCGAGGGAAGCATAACGGATGACATCACTAAAAGGCAACTGATATGGTACTGCCATGTACAACGGATGAACGATTACCAAAGCAGTTCCTAGAATAGCAACCAATAGGGCGCAGAAAAAGAGGGCGTTCGAAACTAGAATAGCAAAAGTCAATCCAAAGATCAATGAGTCAAAAAAATATTGACAGAAGATGATTGTCAGGATCGAAGGAGGTGGTAAATAGGCGTCGGACAAAGTAGAAAAACGTTCTAAGCCGACATAATAGTACATTAGTCTATTTATTAAGTGATTAGTAACAGGCTGAAGTTTTATTTTCCCGAGACAAACAAAGTGCGTGGACTCAAAAATATTTTGAGCTTCGAGCTGACTAAATAAAGCATGCGATTTTGGGGACATGTTGCCATTTACTTCAAACACATTTTTTTAAGCAAATGAATGTTCAACGTGAAAATATGTTTTTCTTATAAGCGAAATCAGACACTTTCAAAAAGAAGATATAAACTTTAATTTTTTAAGTTATAAGGTCTTACAGTTTGGTGGATGGTACCCCTAAAAACAATCTCAAAAGAAGTGGTTCCTAAATTTTAAAAAAAGTGATTTTTAAAAAATTCCAAATCGAACAAGTTTTCGTGGCTAATCGGGTAAAAAGAAGTTTTTGTTTCTCTCATATTTTTCCGTGGGTAGCTTAAAAGCTTAACCTCACGGGGGTCCAAGATCTAATGGACACCTAATAAGTGTTGACAGTTAACTGTTTCGTCCTTATGGGACTCCTCAGAACACTGCTTGGTCAATGTGACACCCTTGCGATGTTAATTAGACGGCTTTGTCTCTAATCCTATGTATATAGTGAGAAAACCCTCGCAAGAAGCGTCATCTACCAAGATACGAGAGAAACTAGAACAAAAGCAGGCGAAAATATATACTATACATATCGGTCTATAAAAAGATCGATTGCAAAGAAAAAGAAACCATCCGTGATCTACGACAGCTTTTCTGTAACGCTGATTAGCGTTTTTACCCGCCATCAGACGCAAGCGTCAATCAGCAGAATTTCTAATCCAAATAATACTAGCAAACGGAAAATTTAGCACCCGTGAATTTAAAAATCAAACAAGTTTTCGTGGTAAAAAGAATTTTTTGTTTCTGTGATATTTTTTTTTGAGGTTGTTTTTAGGGATACCATCCACCAAACGTAAAACATGGAAAATTATAGTTTATATCTTCTTCTTGGAAGTGTCTGACGTCTTTTATATGAAAAGTGTATTTTGACCTTGAAGCCTCCATCAACAAAATCTTGATGATACAGTGAATGACGAAATTGATCACTGTCAATATAATCTACTAAGCCTAGAACATGACAGCGTAAAAAACTTATACAAAAAGAGACTGAACGAAAAACTTAATTCAAGTTCAGGTGAAACCCCAGATGAGGAATACGAATGTATCACATTAAGCATCCATCAAGCTGCAAAAGAAGCACTAGGATTAGTGGAAGAAACTCCTAAAAGAACAAAACCATACTGGTGGGATGCTGAGATTGAAAGTGAAATAGAGGAAAAAAGGAAATTATATCACACGTACTTATCCCAAAAGACAGATAGAAGCAGAGAAGAATACAAAATCGCGCAATCAAAGGTGAGAAGAATGATCAGTGATAAGAAGAATCAATCATGGATGCAAAAGTGCCAGAAAATAGATTCTTACTTAGGAGGTAGGAGAAGTACCGAAAGCTGGAAAACTATAAGATCGATCAAAAAAGAAACATGCAGAGATATTATTTCACCAATACCAGACAAAGAATGGGATGAGCATTTTAAAAAACTTTTAACTGAAGATAGAGCAGAATTCAAGGAAGACGAAAGAGACAATATCATTAGAACGATGGGATCTCCAGTACCCCTCACAATATCTGAGGTCAAAAACGTGTGCAAAACCTTAAAAAGCGGTAAATCTGCCGGACCCGGAAATATCCCAGCTGAACTTATTAAATATGGCACTGAAGAATTGTTTTGTAGATTACGGAATCTTTTCCAAAGATATTTAAATGGAGCTGTAGTACCAACTGAGTGGAAAACGTCATATATATCCACAATACACAAAAAAGGAAGAGGTATAGAGGTATATCTGTAACTAGTACGCTAAGCAGAATATATGGCAAAATAATAAGAAATAAAGTGGAGAGCGAATATAAAGATATGGAGGCAGAAGAACAAGCTGGTTTCAGGGCGGGTAGATCGACTTCAGATCATCTCTTTTGTATAACCCAAGTTATTGAAAAGAAAATGGCATACGGACAAGAGCTCCATCTGCTTTACGTAGATTTGCAGAAGGCATATGATAGTATACCACTAAATCTACTTTGGAAAGCGTTGGAAAAGACAAACATAAGCGTACAACTAATTAAGGCCATCAAAGAGTTATACCGCAATAGTAAGGCAAAAGTTAAAATAAAAGCAAAACTAACCAAAGGCTTTCAAGTAAATAAAGGTCTTAAACAAGGTTGCTGTATCTCGCCTACGCTCTTCAAGATGTATTTGGAACAGGTCCTTAAAGTCTGGAAGAGAAAATGCCAAAACATGGGAATTCCGTTGAATGAAACCACCTTGTATACTTTATGTTTCGCCGATGATCGGATAGTGGTGGCTCAGGATTATGACGACCTCGAATATATGACACGAAAACTAATAGAAGAGTACAATAAGTGGGGACTAGAGGTTAATATCAATAAGACAGAGTATATGTGTATTGGTGGAACGAAACAGGATCTAATCTTAAATACTGGGCAGCGAATTCAGTCCTGTGATGAGTATAAATACTTGGGTCTAAAAATTACAGCTGACGGAACACTAGACAAAGCTATAAAAGATAGAAACGTACAAGGAAGAAAAGCAATAACTTTATTAAATGGAATAATTTGGGACCAAAGTATATCAAAACATAACAAAAAGCTTATATATAACACCATTGTAAAAAGTATTATTACATACGGCTCAGAAGTATGGCCAATCAAAGATAGAACAGAAAAAATGCTTTCCGCTACGGAGATGGACTATTGGAGAAGAGCAGCAGGGAAATCAAAAAGAGAAAGAGTTACCAATCAAAGAATAAGAGAAATTATGACAGTGGGTGAACGTACTCTAGTGGATGATATAAGAACAAAACAACTGGTGTGGTACGGACATGTACAAAGAATGGATGATGGAAGACTACCTAAACAAATATTACAATGGAAACCAACTGGCCGAAGAAAACGAGGAAGACCAAGGAGAAGCTGGAGAGAAGGAATAGATAGTGAAATAAGAATAAGAGGCCTAGATGATGAATTATGGGCAAACAGAAACGAGTGGAGATTGGGTATCGGAAGACGTAGAACGTTGTGAAACCGATAAATATATATATATATATATATATATATATATATTTTGACATGTATGAACATTAAAAAATAAAAAAAAAACACAAAAAAGTCATAATTTTAGGTACATTTTGGATCTACCACCACCCTTGTCGGGGGTAATTGTAAAAAACTTGACTCTTGGGGTGAAAAAAAAATGCAGTCAAATACAAATGATAAAAAAATTCAATTACCGTTTTTTAAATTTAGCTTTTTTTAAACATCGTCCGTCATCTTTGATTGGACACCATTTGTTTCGAGATTGCGAAGTTTTTTAACATGCTGACAAACCCCTCTAACCATTGTGAAAAGGAAAATTATTACCCCCAGATTACACCATTTCCCTTATTTTAATGAGTTTGCCCATAATGAATTTTTTGTTTTACACTCGCCTTCAAGACAATTAATATGACAACTCCCTCCACAACAGAACTCTAGCTTAGATGTATTTTTTGCCTTAAGATTTTGGCTGGCTTATCGTTTATGCGAACACTACGCTTATGTTGGCATTAAAGTGTTTATCCTAAGGCAAATTCACAAAACAAATGCAAATGCTATGTACAGTTGCTTGAAGCTAGATGTAAACTCTCATAAACAGATAAACCTAACCTTAGTATTGTTACGGGTTCGCAACGACAAATTAAAACTCGCAATTCTCAAAATCATAAGATAAGTCAATTTATTTCGACAATTATGTACAAAAAACACGCACTTAAACTTACAAATAACTTGCTAATAATTCACTACCTTAATCGGCCTATTAACTTCGTGTTAATATCTCGCGATCACTACCGTTGGTTATCTTTTACTGACTCGATGCGCGACATCCGGCCCTATTTATAGAGTCGTCGAACTTTCCGGAATTTTCCATCCTCTTTCGATTCCCGCTTATACTAGCCTTTTCTAGACCGCGGACCGTCCGAGCACAAGTGTGTCATAGATAACGCAACTAAAACCTAGACTAAGAATACAACCATAAGATAAATCAACCTAATACTACACTAAACCTAAATAAATTCTAACTATAACATTTGTAACAGTATTATCAAGACCAATCAAAAAATACAGGCATCGGCCCTGAAAAAATCAGCTGGAAATTAATACGAAATGATTTAAATAAAGGATCACAAATTAAAATAAATAGCTAAGTGAACTCCACGCTATAACAGCTTAAAACGAGTTTTTGTAAATATCTCAGAAACGGAAGCTCCCATGAAGTTTAACATAAATTACACTGTTCTACACGATATTTTTTTCTGGGGACTGATGTTTGATCCTAAATGGCATTTTCGTTCTAAAACAGAATCTGTAATTTATATTGCTCTATCAAACACAGATTTGGAGATATTTATTATATGGTAAAATTCAGGCAAAAATTACCCTATATAATTGCAATGCAATTATCTAGGATAATATCTACCTGATAATTTTCACCAAATTATAAAATATTTATAAAATCAGTGGTGTAATTGAGAATATGCCAAAAACAGAAGCAAAAACATCTTCCGGGGCGGAAAGCCACTCAAATGATGAAGAGTCCTTGTCTGCATCAGACCCAACAATATATGAGCCTCCTGAACACGTAGTACCGCATCTCTTGTGTCAGGGTGAATTGAATGACTTAGTCAGAGATTTAGAAGTAAGAGTAAGGTAGAGCTCCTGGGTTCACGTTTGCAAGAATTGAATCTTTTACATATATTACCAAAACATCTATAAAACCTGGTTCAGCAGCTGAAATAGGGGAAAGGTTAAAAACAACAAAAATATACAGAGCTTGAACACTTTTGGTCATTGGGGGGAGGAGGGGAAAAATTTATAAATGAAATTGTAAATTAAAAATAAATAATAAACGTGTACGGAATCTTTTACCACAGAAAATAAGTTTGGCCATACAAACAGGAAATTCTGCAGCAAAATAATCGCAATGATACTTGGCATGCAAGGAGGATATACGAAGTACTGTTATTTTTTTATGTGAGTGGGATAGTCGTGCTGTGAAAATAACATTTAGTAAGAACAGTATGGCTATCCAGAAAATTAACCGTTGGAGAGAAAAATGTGATGAATACATCTCTTGTTGCCCCTCAGGATGTAATTTTACCACTGCTTCACATTAAATTGGGTTTAATGAAGCAATTTGTGAAAGCAATAGATAGTAATGGTTAAAGATTTGCTTACCTCACTACCAAGTTCCCTGTCTGATGCAAAAATTAAAGAGGGTATATTTGTGGGAGCACAAATAAAGTATCTGATGAAAGATAACACATTTTTGTCTACAAAAGAAAAGCGTTCATGGATTGCTTTCAAGAAAGTATGTAAGCAGTTTTTGGGAAGAAATCGTTCTGAAGACTATAAAGATGTAGTTAAGGAAATGTCAAATGCATATAAATATATGGAATGTAATATGTCTTTGAAAGTAAATTTTATGCATTTCAATTTGAACTACTTTCCAGATGATTTCAGTGTCAGATGAGCATGGAGAGCGCTTCCATCAAGAGATAGTGGCAATGGAAAAGAGGTATAAGGGAAAATGACAATTGTCAATGCTTGCAGACTACTGCTGGAATCTTAAAAGACGATAAATACAAAAAAAAATATGTTTGTGAAATTATGTTTATCATATCGATTTATAACACACAAACATAGGTATACACGGATAGGCGTCACGACGATATTGCTAAGGTAGGTCAAAATACACCCATAAAACTTTTTTTCGGGATAATTTTTAAAAAAATTTGATCGAATATAATATTTTTTTTAACCATTGTTGCGCGGGCTAGGAAGGTAAAAGTAAAGATTCCTATTTATTATTTAGGTACTATTATAATGCACCTAGTAGCACTCTTAAATCCTAGGCATATTAAAATGAGATTTATAGGTGTTGCAATAAGTCAGAGACCTGCAACAGCTAGGTATAGAAACCAAAAAAGAGCCATTAACAAAAAACATTCGAGAAAACTATGTGGCAAGTTATTTTGGGAACATGCTATATAAAGTATTACGTAGATAATATTCTTTTTTAACCGTTTTTTTTAACGTGACATTAAGAAAACCATAAAGCAAGATGTTATCGCTTGCAGGCATGCGGGAGCTCGTCGGAGTCTGGGGGTGGTGCCTCGTGCGCTTTATGCGAAAAGCATACATTTGCCGTTAACGTAAAACCGTTGTAACGACATAACGTTTAAACCGCCTTCTTCTCGCCCCGCACTTATAAATAAATATTTCGAAACGGGCGCTAGGGGTGTGATTTATGACATGTCCTCTAGCTTGCCCATATACCACGATAAACCTACACTCGCTTTTACCCTAAGAGGCAATAGTAAAATTTCTTGTGGATCGATCACCATCAGGAGAATTCATATCTGTTAGAGTACCTGTTGATTTGGTGCGGCGTTTGTCTATTGTAACCAGTTTCAGAACCTTTCCAGAGACGGTAATTAAGCTTAACAGCCAGAAAGGTCAATTTGCTTAATAGGAAATCGCGATGCTGCGAAACCTCCCCATTTCCAAGTTGGAAACACACCCATTTATTTGAGAAGTATTGACAAGGTTAATGTATGACTTACAACATACCAGCGTAGTTCTTGTGGCACACGTTTAACATACTGTCATACATTGAAAAATCGTATTGCTGCCTATTGTGCTCCTGGTAGAAGTGATGGAACAATCCTTTAAAAGTGCATAATTAAAAATGAATCTAATTCATTACTAGATGGGTTCTATAATTGTCACCTACATCTTGCTAGCAAGAAGTGATGGTGCTGCCAAACTTCTTATTGGCGGAAGAGCATGCACAATTCTTCAAAGATATGTTCGTTATGCTACCGAAATTCGTCAGTTTTAGTTATTACAACACACAAAACATATGGTGAATAGATTTTTATTTTGGCTATAAATATTGTATAGCACTTTGACTGAGGAATCATATTTTCCGGTTTTGTTTTTGATGCGATACATACATGGGAGGTAGCCCATGCCACTGGCGGAATTTGCACCAATGTGTAAATGAAGCGTCATATTTTCTTAGAAAGTGAAAGATGTACAAGAAAACTAAGGAAAAATAATTTTGTAAGTTTGTAGTAGTAAAGCAGTGTGGGTTAAGCTACTACTAAAGTGTCCTTTTGTCGCCGAGAAATCTGTCTGTCTTCTGTAAAAAATCAGGATATCGGGCTACATCAGGACCCTCAGGGTGAAAGTTTCACATGATGTGAGAAAATGCACTGAGGTATCGTTCTCGGAACAACATCACTCGCATGTTGCGTCTTCCTTCATTTTCATCTTTGCTAAGTATTCTAGAAACGCTGTGGGGTAGCCAGTTGCTACGAGACTTTATGTATCCATTCACACACTTTTTCGCCTGTTATCCGTCTCCTGTATTTTTCCATTACTTTTGTCTCTCTTTTTGGGTGAAGTCTGCTAATGTGAGGTCACTAAATCACGAACTTAAAAGGATCTTCGTGATATGGTGACTTCATGGTAGGGCTTTATCTATCTGTGGTTTTCACTAGAGGCCCTCGATACATTTGACAATTGTTTTGGTGTAAAACAGTTGTCAAATGTATCGAGGGCTAGTTTTTACAGCAGATGCCTCCTATGTCCAATGCCGAATCATAATGATAGAAGATATACCGGTTGTTTTGTAACATTTAAAAAAAATTTACGTTTATTCCTTTATTAACCACGTTGCGCCCGGAAGTCTGGATCTGAAAATAATGTAGCTTGTCGATTATAGGTGTACTTTATTAAGTACCAGTAAACTTAATAAATATGAACAGTTTAGTTACGAAGTATATGAGCCAGCCTAGCTTAAGCTAAGCTATATAACTGAAAAACAATAAGGCATTCTGGACATCACTTCGGTTGTGACGATATGGAAAATGCGGCAGATGCATAGAAAATGCTGCTGAAATGGCAAATCCTGATTTCGATATATTTTAATATCATTTGAAGCCTTAGCCTCACGGAAGGTATTATTTTTGTAAAAAAATGCAATGAGCAAAGCAAATTTTTATAAAAAAATTTATAAACTTTTTTAATTATCTTTTCTCTGAATTCAAAGTATGTCGCCAAACTTCTGAGGATTATTCTTTGAGTGATTTTATGAAAAAAACTTTGCACAAACATGGATCCGCAAATGCTTAGTTTTCAAGATACAGGTTGTTATTAATTACCTTCCTAGCCCGCACAGCAATGGCTAGAGAAGGTATTGATTTCGACGAAATAGTTATTTTCCTAACAAGTGTGGAAAGTGATACTTTCCCGCACGCGACTGCAGTTGACCCGAACGACGCGGAGCGGAGTTCGGGCAAGCAGTCGAGGGTGGGAAAAACACTTTCCGCATGAGTTAGGAACATTATTTTTTCTTCGACCGATGTTACAATACCACAAATTTACTTTTGAAAAAATATTTTATTTGAACATAAATAAAATACTAATTATTATTATTGGTAATAGTGATATTGAAAACACAATTTGTTGCAGTTTGAAGATTATTCAGAATTGCCGGTGTAGTGGAGTTAGATGGTGGTAATTCTCGCATCTGGTGGCCGCTTGTAGAATCGAAAGTGCGCAAAGATGGCGTCTGGGTCTGCAGGACTCTTCCAGTGGACGTTGACGGCAGCAGTTGCAGGTCACTTACAGTTGACGATGACGGTGCTGGCAACGATTGCAGGTCATAGGTAGATGAAAGAATCTTACTCGAGATGTTCTCTTTCTGTTTCTCGGAATCTTCCAAATACCCCTCAGCGACAGCAGTGGACCTCCACCCACCAAGGCGTTTTATGTTTGTTATGCCTTCACCTGAATCTGCTAGGAATGTTGCTGAAGAACGTCTGAAGCTATGGCCGGTATAACGTTCTGGGTTAGGTAGGCGCAAATATGCAGCGATCTCTGATGGCATCTTTCCAAAAGTGTTCACCCCTACACACTGATTGGAACATTTTCCTTTTTTATAATAAATGAAAAACCGGCGGTGCGGAGTAGTAGGAGGTCTCAAATTTGCGTACTTTCTATACAGCATCAAAAAAGATCCATTATTTATTTCTTCGGATAAAACGAAGGATCTTGAAGAATGATTTTTAGTGTCGGAGATCTTAACAACGATCAGACTTCCTTTATCCTGTATGTCATCCAGAGTGATATTTAAAAGCTCCGCCCTGCGGAGAGCACCAGCCAAAGCAAAAATGGTACTCACTTTAATCATCAAATAAATCTCATCAGGAGCTAACATAAACCGCGATATATCATCTTTGGTGAAAACTTGCGCCTTCTGTGCTCGAAAACCAACATTTTTTTGTTTAAGAAACGATGTTAGCTTGTGGAATCTCCTTATGTCCAGATTTTGCTTAATTTTAACCAATTTTAATAAGCTATTCGATTTCAAGACCTTGCTCAGGTTTAGGAAGTATGCCAAGAAGACTTCTTCTTTGTAGATTCTCACCCCTTTCTCCTTACACCATGTCACGAAATGATTGTACTGTTTTTCGTACCTTTGTCTCGATTTGGCAGGTAGCAGCTCACCATTCACATCTTCAGCAGCCTGCAAAATGCACTCCGGAAGTTCATCTTCGGAACAGTCCATTGAAAAATCCATTTTATTCAAAATAAAAGCGGAATGGGACAACTGGGCGCCGCCAACTCGGCGCCGCCAACTGGGCGCCGCCAACTCGGCGCCGCCAACTGGGCGCCGGGCCAACTGGGCGCCGGGCCAACTCGGCGCCGCCAACTGGGCGCCGGCCAACTCGGCGCCGGACTAAAAAAATTTTTTTTGACAAAATGTGTAGATGAAAAATAAAATATATTATTTATATAAAAACATCTTTAAAAAATCCTACGCAATTTTTTACAAGCTTTTATTTAGCTTCAGATGTTCTGTCTAACTAACTATCAAATCTTGTGAAGCGTTTTTGACACACTTCCCATTATCCGATTTGGATGAAATTTGGTACACACGTAGTGGTCCCATGACAATACAACATTAACAAAAAAATATCCAAACAACCCCTACCCCCACCCCTTCTATAGAAAAATGTGTTTTGGACACACTTCCCGTTATCCGATTTGGATAAAATTTGGTATACACATAGTGGTCCGATGATAATACAACAATAAGAAAAAAATATCCTCCCACCCCTACCCCCACCCCTTCCATAGAAAAATGTGTTTTTGACACACTTAGGGGTTAATCCGATTTGGATAAAATTTGGTATACACATAGTGGTCCGATGATAATACAACAATAAGAAAAAAATATCCTCCCACCCCTACCCCCACCCCTTCTATAGAAAAATGTGTTTTTGACACACTTCCCGTTATCCAATTTGGATAAAATTTGGTATACACATAGTGGTCCGATAATAATACAACAATAAGAAAAAAATATCCTCCCACCCCTACTCCCACCCCCTTCCATAGAAAAATTTGTTTTTGACACACATCCCGTTATCCGATTTGGATGAAATTTGGTATACATATATAATAAAAAAATATCCTCCCACCTCTACCCCCACCCCCTTTCATAGAAAAATGAGTTTTTGACACACTTCCCATTATCCGATTTGGATGAAGCTTGGTATTCACATAGTGGTCTGATGACAATACAACATTAAGAAAAAAATATCCTCCCACCCCTACCCCCACCCCTTCTATAGAAAAATGTGTTTTTGACACACTTCCCGTTATCCGATTTGGATAAAATTTGGTATACACATATTGGTCCGATGATAATACAACAATAAGAAAAAATATCCTCCCACCCCTACCCCCACCCCCTTCCATAGAAAAATTTGTTTTTGACACACATCCCGTTATCCGATTTGGATGAAATTTGGTATACATATCGTGATCCGATGACAATACAATATTAAGAAAAAAATATCTTCCCACCTCTACCCCCACCCCCTTTCATAGAAAAATGAGTTTTTTACACACTTCCCATTATCTGATTTGGATGAAACTTGGTATTCACATAGTGGTCTGATGACAATACAACATTAAGAAAAAAATATCCTCCCACCCCTACCCCCACCCCTTCTATAGAAAAATGTGTTTTTGACACACTTCCCGTTATCCGATTTGGATAAAATTTGGTATACACATAGTGGTCCGATGATAATACAACAATAAGAAAAAATATCCTCCCACCCCTACCCCCACCCCCTTCCATAGAAAAATTTGTTTTTGACACACATCCCGTTATCCGATTTGGATGAAATTTGGTATACATATCGTGATACGATGATAATACAATATTAGGAAAAAAATATCCTCCCACCTCTACCCCCACCCCCTTTCATAGAAAAATGAGTTTTTTACACACTTCCCATTATCCGATTTGGATGAAATTTGGTATTCACATAGTGGTCCGATGACAATACAACTGTGGGGGTGTTGAGTAATTTACTCAGGAGAGATTTAAAATGGACTGTATAAAGGGTTTTTGTTCTACTCACTGTTCGTTGCTGTGTTGTGGGATCGATGGGCGGCCGCCTTTATCCTGGCTTCAGCAGTTCTGTTGAGGGGTTTCCATTGCAGAGGTTTTAAGGAAGGGAGGACGAGGGAAAACACTCGCGAAAATTCGTAAATCTATTTACTTAAAATTATTTAACTAAAAGTGCTTCACTTGATTGCACACCGTGTGATTGAATAGGGATTTGAAACGATATATCCCGTTGTAACTACAAATTCACACTGAATTTTCATTATATTCTTCTAAAAGCTACAGCTAAGGTGGACAAATCCCAATTCTACACAGTGAGCCAAAAAATATCTAATCCAATAAAAAGTAAAATTAAAATAACTAAATTCTAACATCCACACGAAATGAATGTACTGAGGACCGAACATACCGCCGGCCAAAAGGGGTTTACCCCTTTTAATTTTAACTACTATCTACATTGTCTTCAATGGGGAGCGGACACAGCTTAACAACCGGTCGCTTTAAAGTACCGTTAGTGGTACGCACGCTTGCCACTCGTACTACACCGTCCGAACCTGGATACACCGCCTCAATACGACCCAGTCGCCATTGCATACAGGGAGTGTTATCCTCTTTTATAACCACAAGGTTACCAATTTTTAGTGAACCTTTACTATCATGCCATTTAGCACGTTGGTGAAGAGTATGTAAGTACTCTTTAGACCACCGAGACCAAAAATCCTGGTGCAACTTCTGGAGCAATTGCCAACGATCTAATCTATTAAGGGGGGTGTCACTAAAATTGGGTTCGGGAAGTGCACTAAGAGACTCTAAGGTCAAAAAATGACCTGGGGTGATTGCCGAAATGTCATTCGGATCACTACTAAGGGGGGTTAAAGGCCTACTATTTAAAAAAGCTTCTATCTGTACAAGCAGAGTGTACATCTCCTCGTATGTTAAGATTTGAGATCCAACTACACGTAACAAATGAGTTTTAACGGATTTTACTGAAGATTCCCAAAGACCGCCAAAATGGGGTGCAGAGGGGGGATTAAAATGCCACGAAATTGTTTCTGCTTTCGAAGCATCACGCATTAGATTACATAAAGTTCTATAAGCTCCAGTAAAATTAGTTCCACAGTCACTGTGGAGTGAAACAAGTCTGCCTCTACGGCCTACAAAGCGACGTAAGGCTGCCAGAAAAGCATCGGAAGACAAGCTTGAAACTAGCTCTAAATGCAAAGCTTTGGTAGCATAACAAACGAAAAGACAAAGGTATGCTTTCGTCGTGCGAGCTCCTCGGTAGCGAGTCATTAACAGATTAAAGGGACCTGCGAAGTCAACACCTGTGTGAAGAAAAGGCTTAACTTGGCTCACGCGAAGTAAGGGTAGATCACCCATGGGAGCTTGAACAGGGGTTGGATTTATCTTATAGCAAGTAATACACTTAGAAACTACCTTTCTAATTACATTTTTGCAGGAAATTATCCAAAATTGTTGTGCAATTATGTATTGAATTGATTGAATTCCTGCATGGAAATATTTCAAGTGTACATAACTAACCAAAAGTTCCGTAAATCGATGATTGTTGGGCAATAGAGCAGGAAATTTTTGTTGATAGGACAACGAAGTAGAATTTCTTAATCTGCCACCAAGGCGAAGTATGCTTTCATCATCTAAAAAGGGGCTTAGTCTTCTAAATAATTTTGAGGGTAAAAGATGCTGTTGGATTCTATCAATTTCATGAGAAAAAGCTAAAGTTTGTACATGCTTTACTAAGAGCATGACAGACTGATGTAACTCTAAACTAGTAAGAGGTTCAGTTACTTTGATTTTGTTTCTACAATTCGACAAAAATCTTAAAATATATGCTAAAACTCTACGTAATCTATCAAAACTAGAAATATTTTCTATTAGTTGAGCTAACAAATGGGGTTCTAATTCTGCTACAAGAAGACATGTTTTTCTATGTTCAGGAATGTCTTCATCAGACAATGGAATATTTATTTCTGTCCATGTGTCGGTGTGTTGCGACAAAAAACTAGGGCCATACCACCACATTGAGCTTTCTGACAACTCAGATGGGAGGAGACCACGACTACCTAAATCTGCAGGATTGTTCTCAGATATGACATGATGCCAATGCGAGGAAGGGATTTTTTCTTGGATGAAAGTTGATCTATTACTAACAAAAGTGGTAAATCTATGTGGGGAAGACTTTATCCAAGAAAGGACTATAGTTGAATCACACCAAGCGTATATTTCACTAATTTTTAGCCTGGGCTGATAAATTCCTAGAACATAATGTAACAATTTTGATAACAGAACTGCTCCACACAGTTCAAGGCGGGGTATACTAATTGTTTTTAAAGGGGCTACTTTGGATTTTGCAGTCACAAATTTGACACAAAATTCATTATCTTTTAATGAAAATCTAAAATAAACAACAGCACAATAGCCTTTTTCAGAGGCATCTGAAAAGCCATGAATCTGAATTGATTGGTAACTATCAGGCACTACTCTACGAGTTATTTTACATAAAGATAGCAAACTAACTTCACTTATAAATTTTTCCCATATTCTACTAATTTCTATCGAGGGTGGATCATCCCAATTGAGCTTTAAGTCCCAAAGCTTCTGTATTAAATGTTTTAGGAAAAAAGTAACAGGGGTTAAGATACCTAGAGGGTCAAAAATCTTAGCTAAGTTGCTAAGTAAATTACGTTTTGTACACGGTGACAAAATTGAGTTTATCGAAAATTGATAGCAATCTGATGATGGACTCCACTCAAGTCCTAAAACTTTAAGAGTATTATTGGAATCAGCATCAAAGGATAAATTTTCATTACACAGATGAGAAGAAGGAAAGTCTGCCAAGAATGCAGACCAAAAATACAAAAAGGCAAAAAAAAGAGCTTTATGGTGGGTGTCACCCACGAACTAAAAGAATCAGTCTACCAGTCAAGTTTTTGGCCAAAAGGCGTCGCATTTGAACGCTTTAACTTTAGACTAGGTCGTAATTTTTTAGACCAATCTCAACCTCAGGTCGATCCAGAGGTAAACAGCAATTAACTGAAAACGCTCCCATAGAACAAGGACCATCCATATTTCATTTAAACACTCAAAGCATTAACTCAAAGGTGCTTGAATTTGAAGTCATATTAGATGAGATACAGCCATGTGTTATATGTATCACAGAACACTGGCTGGATGAGGAGAGTCTGAAAAAACTGCATATTTCAGACTACGATTTAGTAAGCTATTCAGCTAGAAAATACCACTCTGGAGGAGGCACAGCCATACTAGCCAAAAATGGAACACATGCACTAAACTATCCAGTTAAAAAGCTGGAATCAATTGAAAAAGACTGTGAGTTTTCAGCTTGTGAACTAAAAATAAAAAATAACAAATATATAGTTATAAATTTATATAGGTCACCAAATGGTAATTTTAACGTATTTTTAGATAATTTGACAGTCATTTTAAACCAAATTTATAATGAGAAATGCAACTTAATTGTTTTAGGGGACATAAATGTAAACTTTGCTGAGGATAGTGAAAATACCTTTGCCTTAAGGCAGCTATTCTCCACTTATGAATTGGTGGAGCATGTGAGCTGGATGACAAGGGTTACAGCTGCCTCAGCAACTCGCATTGACAATGTTTTTAGCAACATAAACAATCAACTTATTAAATGTAAGAACTATGTTACAAATATCTCTGATCATTACGGTCAAATAATAAACTTAAAGGTAAGCCATGACACCAAAAACACAAGCTTTTCAAAAAGGCGCTTTTTCAACGATCAAAATATACAAAATTTCTCTGTTTTCTTGGAACAGGAGAAGTGGAGCAACATTGAAACTTCTTCTGGCGTTGAGGAGAAGTACAGCAGCTTTTTCAAAACATTTTTTTACTATTTTGATACTTCATTTCCCCTAAACACTTTTAGGATGAAAAATAGGCCCCATTGGGTGAACAGAGAAATCAGGGAGTATTCCAAATATATTGAAAAATTGTACATTAGGTACAAAAGAACTAACCTCAATGAGGATCTTACCCAATACAAACACGAAAGAAAATTATACAAAAAATTTATATCTAATATAAACAAAGGAATTAATGATAACAAAATTCTAAACTCAAAAAATAAAGTAAAAACAGCATGGGGTATTGTAAATAAAGAAACTAACAGAATTAATAGAAAACAAAACATTCAAATTAAAGTAAATGACAAAACAATAATAGAAGACCCGACAACAATAGCTGAAATGTTCAGTGATCATTTTAATCTTGACTTCTCCCCAAATGATTCTTACTTAAACGACATTAAAAATGAATATCCCTCATTGTTCTTTCACCCAACGGATCCTCAAGAGATATTTAATATCATAATGGGATTACCCAATAAACAATCGGCAGGGCAAGACGAAGTTCCTGTGTTCCTGCTAAAACGAGTAGCTCACACAATTAGTTTACCTCTCAGCGAGGTGGTGAATGAGTGTTTTATAACAGGGGATTTTCCTTCAGCATTAAAGCTAGGGAAAGTTATACCTGTGTTTAAAAAAGGAGACCCCCAATTACTAAAAAATTTTAGGCCAATCACAATCCTTTCTTCCTTTTCAAAAGTTTTTGAAAGAGCAATATATAACAGACTAATGAGATTTATTGAGAAGAATAATATTTTAAGCCCCACTCAATTTGGCTTTCGACCAAAAAAATCTACACAATTGGCAATTTATCAGGCTATCCAATATATTCTGGAGGGGGTTGATAGGAATGAAGGAGTTGCTGGGCTTTTCTTCGACTTATCAAAAGCATTTGATACAATTGATCACAAGACACTTTTGAAAAAGCTGGACAAATATGGTATGAGAGGAACTTGTAATAAACTTATCAATTCTTATCTTTCTTCACGAAAACAATTTATTAGTATTTTATCTAATAACATAAGTTACGCTTCAAAAAAAACTCAAGTTGAGCAGGGAGTACCGCAAGGGTCAGTTCTTGGTCCCCTGCTTTTCCTTCTTTATGCCAACAGTCTATGTGATGGGTTTGTCGTGGGACTGATCTGCCAGTTTGCTGACGACAGTACGGTGCTGCTGACGGGTCGGTCTGCCGAGGAACTGTCCAGACTCTGTTCGCAAGCCACACAAGAAATGGAAGAATGGTGTAAAAAGCATAACCTAAGACTAAATACTGAAAAAACGGGACTCCTGAGTTTTCAAAAAAACAAAAGTAATAATGCATCTTTATATGTTAGGGGTAGCCTAAGAACGATACCAATAGTAGAAAATGTTGACTTTCTTGGAACACAACTTGATCAAACACTTAGCTGGGTTAAAACAACTGAGAAACTAGTATCAAGATTAAGCAGCAGCTGTGCTGTTATAAGGAGGTTGCGAGATAAATTATCTCATGAAACAATTAAACTTTTTTACAATGCAATTGTACAATCTGCAATAAGCTATGGTATCCTCTTCTGGGGCTCCTCGACCGCTGCAAATCGTGTTTTTATAGCGCAAAAACGCATTATAAGATGTATCTATAATTTGCATCCCCAAGTGTCATGCGTGCCCTACTTTAAAAAGCTTGGAGTACTTACAGCTCCATCTTTGTATTTTCTAGCTCTAGTAACATTGGTTAAAAAAAACCCAGAATTATTTGTAAAAAACTCCAGCCGATATAATAATATGCACATTTCCACAAGATTCAGAGATAACCTACGAATTCCAGCTCATAGCTCCACTTTCTTTGAAAAGGGTCCCCAGTACAGAGCAATAAAAGCTTTTGAAACTTTGCCATCAAATATTAAAGAAATACAAGACCATCAAAAATTCAGAAGGGAAACTGTTGAGTACCTAAATCTTAAATGTTATTATGACTTTAACTTTAATTGAAAAAAAAAAAACACATTTTATTTAATTTGTATCTACTATTTTAATCTGTCTTTTAACCTTTGTATCTGTCTTTTTAACCTGTTATTTATTTGTCTATAAGCCAATATTTTAACAATAGTGACATTTCATACAGTTTATTTGTGTCAACATAGAATAAATAAGTGAAATGTAACAATTTTTTCTAGAATAGATTTAGGCTTAGATCCTAGTTTTAGACGTTGTCTGTGTGATTGTATTGATCATCTTTTTGGACAATAAAGAAAGTAAAGTAAAGAGTCTTGGGTCATTGCTGCACCACTTGCGCAATTCAAACCCACCTTTGGCAAGAAGAGAAATTAGGTCTTTCTGAATCCTTTTGGCACCTTCAAGGTCACAATGCATGCCAGTTATATCATCTACATATGAGTGCGAGATAATTAGTTCTGAAGCTTCAGGGTAATTAACTTTCTCCTGCTCAGCTAAAGTAAGCAATGATTTGATAGCTAAATAAGGGCTGCATGTTAATCCATAAGTAACAGTACAGAGAGCTATGTCTTCGATTGGACCATCAGGCTGAAAACGCCAAAGAACGCGTTGATAATCCTGATGAGGAGGAGTAACTAGAATTTGTCTAAACATTTTACAGATATCCGCTGTAAATACGAATTTTTCCAATCTAAATAACAGAAGTAATTGACATATGTCAGCTTGAAGTTTGGGACCAGGAAGCAGGCAATCGTTTAATGAATAAGGATCACTAGAACTTTTAGCAGAGCCATTATAAACCACGCGAAGTTTAGTTGTGACACTAGAAGGCTTTAGTACACAATGATGTGGGATATAATAACTTTTATCTGGAATGGCCAAAGATGAAACTATTTTCATATGCCCTAAAGATAAGTATTCCTTCATAAAATCGGAATATTGCATGTAAAGATCAGAATTTTTTAACAATCTACGTTCTAATGCTAAGAATTGCTTGAGTGCTAACTCTCTACTGTTGGGAAAAGAAGGTTCACTAGATTTAAAAGGTAAAGATACTACAAATCTGCCTGTCTCTGTTCTATAAGTGGTTTCAGAAAATATTTTTTCAGCTAAACTATCTTCAGGTGACATTGAATTGACCTTGGGAACTTCCTCGACAAGCCAAAATCTTTGAATGGTATCTTCGAGGGTGTCCATTGCCAAAAATGTTTGAGAAATGAATTGACTAATTACTTTAGACGAAGAACAAGTTTTACCCATAAGCAAATAACCAAAAATACTATTAATTGCCACTGGATCATTAGGACCAGCAACAATCTTTCCATCTTTAAGTATTCTTGCAAATATATCAGCTCCTACTAATATATCAACCGGTCTAGATTTGTAAAAATAAGGATCGGCTAGCTGACAATTTTTTAAGAAAGGCCAATTAGTAGTGGAAAGTGTTGAAAGTGGAAGATTTCCACATATTTTAGGGATAACTACGGCACTAAATTCTAAAAGGGGACTAGATTTTCCTGAAGGACGAATGGTAGAAGAAATGCTCTCACAACTTTTAAGCATAGGGGCTTCACCAATGCCTTGCACATCGATATCTGATTTGTAACTATGTAAACCAAGACGTTTAACACAAGCTTTCGTTATGAAATTTGAGGTTGAACCTGAATCTACGATTATTCTAATAGGTTGATAATCGCCTTTGCTATCTAAAATTTCTACTATTGCGGTGGATAATAATACACCCGAAGAATCGATGCTACTACTTAAACATAAGGGGTTGTCTACAGTTAATCCGACAAAAGCATTGGGGTTGCTTTGTGAATTTTGACTATCAATATGAGGTAATTGAGCTACAGAGTTAGCATTATTGGAAACTATACTACTATGGTTGGCATGGTGGTTGGCACCCGAACTAGTGGGGTGGCCAATGGAATTCGGGAAACTAGAACTAGAATGCGCTACTGGACTACAATGAGTATTGACACTCTGATTATAATAATTTGGAGTGGAACTAAAGCTACTAAAATGGGGGTTAGGACCCTGACTATGATTGTGTACAGGATTGTACTTAGGACCCTGACTATTATGGTGTGTAACAGTACTGCAGGCTTGAAAATTTCTATTATTTTGACTACTATTATTCTGACTACTATTATTCTGACTACTATATAAGGTGCTAACTTGATTGGAACTATCATTTCCACTGAAACAAAGTAAACTATGGTGACGAACACCGCAACGAAAACAGGAATTAGTGGAGGGGCACTCCTTTATACTATGCGATCTAGAAAGGCAATTTAAACATAAATAATTTGCCTTGGCAAGTTTATAACGTTCATTGGGAGTTTTTGAGCGAAAGAACTGACATTTAGAAAGAGTGTGATAAGGTCCCTGTTTGCAAACTACACAAGTATTTTTATTATTATTTTGATTGGGTTGACTTAGAAAAACATTGGAAGTTTGTCTGGAGCTACCTGATTTAAAACTACTACTATTATTATTTATAGATTTTTTAAAGAATTTTTTATCTTCTTTTCGGGTTAATTCTACATTATCTAAAGCTTCACAGTGTTTTTCCAAATACGCTATTAACTCTTTATAATCAGGCATTTTATTGGAATCAGAAAGCTGTAACTCAAATTTTGTTGCTAAGGAAATATCTATTTTTCTATTAATCATTTGAACTAATGGAAATGACCAGGCGTCTATAGGTAACTGTAAATTGCGCAAGGCCTCTAAATTATCGTTAAAGGTATCTAACAGGGTACGTAAATCTTGAGGATTTTCTGAAGATACTTTTTTAGCATTTTCAATAGCTGACCAATGACTAGCTGCTATGATTCGTTTTCTATAATATCTTTTACACAAAGTATCATAAGCAATGGAATAATTAGCACGAGTTAGCGGCAAATGCTGAACTAGGAGTTTTGGCTGTTCCTCAAGGGCTTTCAGTAAATATTCGAATTTAGTTACATCCGAAAAGTGAGGATTGTTATGAACCAGGGCTTCAAACATATCTTTGAAACTAGGAAATGAAGTTACATCTCCTCTAAAAATAGGTAAATCTAAAGGTTTAAGATTGTTAGTAAACTGAGGTGCCTTTGATAAGGAAACAGAAGATTGCATTTCACTAGTTGTATGAGAAAATAAGCTAAAATATATGCTTTTAATATGCCAGAATTTATTTTCAAAATCAGCTCGAACTTTATCTTCAGCTTGAAAATCATCCTGTTCATCTAATAAACCTATCAAAATGTTATGCTGTTTACTGAAATCATCTCTAATTTGTTCTAGGTCTTGATAGCGAACCTTGAGTGAAGCATGATATTTGCTATCAGTCTCAGCTTTTATAGCAAAATCGTATATTTCAGTCATGCGACTAATTTCACTCAGTCTTAAGTTTGTTGCTTTTCTAACTTTATCTGACATTGTAGCTTAATAATTAAACCAAATTAAAAATTATAAAAAAATCTGTTTTATATTTTAAATTTAAAAAAATAACAAAAAAATTTTTTTTTTTTTTTATTTCCTAAGTTAAATTTTAAACTTAATAAATGGCGAGAAATCTACTAACTACCAATTTAATGAAGTTGTCTAAACGTGGTAAACGAGTGCTACTATTTGTTGAAAACAAAATTTTTCTACTATTTTTTCTCAACTAATAAATTGAGCAATCAATTGGAAATTTTAAGAAAAAATGCTCCTACTACTAAATACGCAATTAATTTTATCAGTTATTTACCTAATTAGCATCTATAATTAATTATTTTATGGTTTCAGAAAAAAGCTACTACAATTTTCAATTTATACGTGTCACTGTGTATGACTAATGGCTGGACACAGTACTAAAGCAATGCATACAGTAAATTCTAATATGGAGTGTGGCTAAATTCTAATTGCGAGTGTGAAATCAACGGTGAATCAAGCGCTAACTGAGACGACTATACGTTCTATACTATATGAGAATCCATTCCCATTACTAACACGACAGAGACCGGCTGCTAACTGCCGGCTTCGAAACAAAGCAAAAAAAGGCGATAAAGAAATTGATTTCTATTCAATTTGAATAAATGCACGACCTATAATTGGAAATTTTGTGTGAATGTTTTACAGCAAGAACTCTAAAAATTTATGTTAATTAATGACTATATGCCGATTAGTTTACTCCTAACTTTGAGTTTAGTGAAAGGCGGATCAAAGTCACTATGTATTTTTATCAAAAAGTCTACCTACTATATAAAAAAAACGACGATTAGGGTAGTAAAGTAGGAGTAACGCTAGAAAGGATCTGGCGAAAAGGACCAAAAATGTGGGGGTGTTGAGTAATTTACTCAGGAGAGATTTAAAATGGACTGTATAAAGGGTTTTTGTTCTACTCACTGTTCGTTGCTGTGTTGTGGGATCGATGGGCGGCCGCCTTTATCCTGGCTTCAGCAGTTCTGTTGAGGGGTTTCCATTGCAGAGGTTTTAAGGAAGGGAGGACGAGGGAAAACACTCGCGAAAATTCGTAAATCTATTTACTTAAAATTATTTAACTAAAAGTGCTTCACTTGATTGCACACCGTGTGATTGAATAGGGATTTGAAACGATATATCCCGTTGTAACTACAAATTCACACTGAATTTTCATTATATTCTTCTAAAAGCTACAGCTAAGGTGGACAAATCCCAATTCTACACAGTGAGCCAAAAAATATCTAATCCAATAAAAAGTAAAATTAAAATAACTAAATTCTAACATCCACACGAAATGAATGTACTGAGGACCGAACAACAACATTAAAAAAAATATCCTCCCGCCCCTACCCTTACCCCCTTCCATAGAAAATGCTTTTTTGGACACCCTTCCCATTATCCGATTTGGATGAAATTTGGTATACATATAGTGGTCCAATGACAATACAACATTGAAAAAAAAAATCCTACCACTCCTACCCCCACCCTCATCTATAGAAAAATGCGTTTTTGACACACTTACCATTATCCGATTTGGATGAAATTTGGTATACATATAGTGGTCCGATAACAATACAACAATAATGAAAAAATGTCTCAACAATTTGTCTCAAACTTGAAATATTACATTGCTTGAGGTCATTTAACAAAATTTTTTACTCAAACTTAAAAAAATTAAAATGGCTGATCCAAAATGGCAGATTTTTTATTTACTAACCGATTTGTCTCAAACTTGAAATATTACATTGGTTGAAGTCATTTAACAAAATTTTTTACTCAAACTTAAAAAAATCAAAATGGCGGATCAAAAATGGCAGATTTTTTATTTACTAACCGACTTGTCTCAGACTTGAAAGATTGCAGTGCTTAGGGATCGATTTATAATAAATTTAGAACTTTGTGGTGTTTAACGTCGCTGAACATGATTTTTTACTCTTTCTAAAAAAATCATCTAAATCGAATAATGGGAAGTGTGTCAAAAACTCATTTTTCTATGAAAGGGGGTGGGGGTAGAGGTGGGAGGATATTTTTTCTTAATATTGTATTGTCATCGGATCACTATATGTATACCAAACTTCATCCAAATCGGATAATGGGAAGTATATCAAAAACGCATTTTTCTATAGATGAGGGTGGGGGTAGGAGTGGTAGGATTTTTTTTTTTCAATGTTGTATTGTCATCGGACTACTATATGTATACCAAATTTCATCCAAATCGGATAATGGGAAGGGTGTCAAAAACGCATTTTCTATAGAAGGGGGTGGGGGTAGGGGTGGGAGGATATTTTTTTTTAATGTTGTATTATCATCGGACCACTATGTGAATACCAAATTTCATCCAAATCGGATAATGGGAAGTGTGTCAAAAACTCATTTTTCTATGAAAGGAGGTGGGAGTAGAGGTGGTAGGATATTTTTTTCTTAATATTGTATTGTCATCGGATCACTATATGTATACCAAATTTCATCCAAATCGGATAATGGGAAGGGTGTCAAAAACGCATTTTCTATGGAAGGGGGTGGGGGTAGGAGTGGGAGGATATTTTTTTTTTATGTTGTATTATCATCGGACCACTATGTGTATACCAAATTTTATCCAAATCGGATAACTGGAAGGGTGTTAAAAACTCATTTTTCTATGAAAGGAGGTGGGGGTAGAGGTGGGAGGATATTTTTTTCTTAATATTGTATTGTCATCGGCTCACTATATGTATACCAAATTTCATCCAAATCGGATAATGGAAAGTGTGTCAAAAACGCATTTTTCTATAGATGAGGGTGGGGGTAGGAGTGGTAGGATTTTTTTTTCAATATTATATTGTCATCGGACCACTATATGTATACCAAATTTCATCTAAATCGGATAATGGGAAGGGTGTCAAAAACGCATTTTCTATGGAAGGGGGTGGGGGTAGGGGTGGGAGGATATTTTTTTTTAATGTTGTATTGTCATTGGACCACTATGTGAATACCAAATTTCATCCAAATCGGATAATGGGAAGTTTGTCAAAAACTCATTTTTCTATTAAAGGGGTTGGGGGTAGAGGTGGGAGGATATTTTTTTTCTTAATATTGTATTGTCATCGGATCACTATATGTATACCAAATTTCATCCAAATCGGATAACGGGATGTGTGTCAAAAACAAATTTTTCTATGGAAGGGGGTGGGGGTAGGGATGGGAGGATATTTTTTTCTTATTGTTGTATTATTATCGGACCACTATGTGTATACCAAATTTTATCCAAATCGGATAACGGGAAGTGTGTCTAAAACACATTTTTCTATAGAAGGGGTGGGGGTAGGGGTGGTAGGATATTTTTTTCTTAATGTTGTATTGTCATGGGACCACTACGTATGTACCAAATTTCATCCAAATCGGATAATGGGAAGTGTGTTAAAAACGCTTCACAAGATTTGATAGATAGTTAGTTAGTTAGTAAAGGATTTTTTAAAGATGTTTTTATATAAATAAATTATTTTATTTTTCATCTACACATTTTATCAAAAACAAATTTTTAGTCCGGCGCCGAGTTGGCCGGCGCCCAGTTGGCGGCGCCGAGTTGGCCCGGCGCCCAGTTGGCCCGGCGCCCAGTTGGCGGCGCCGAGTTGGCGGCGCCGAGTTGGCGGCGCCCAGTTGGCGGCGCCGAGTTGTCCTAGACCGAAATAAAAGGCAGTTCTGTCACTTCAGAGACGCTCTTTGACTAGCTTTGATGTTTGAGTAACAATAACATAACTTGGTTGCCATAGCAAACTGGACCAAGCACCTGTCACAGCTTGGCTTGATAGTTGTTGTATGACATGACTATACGGGGGGTATGCAGAAATATTTAAAAAAATCCATTATTCTGTTTTTTTTTAAATTGAATAAAAAACTTGAAATGAGCTATATATAATTCATCAGATTGCCTATCTGCTAAATTCCCTACACTGTAACAAGTCGATAGTTACGACTTTTGAGTTATAAACCTATAGAATAACTCCAAAATTGGCATAGTTTTACTTTCCCGCACTAGTGCGGGAAAGTGATTTTCCCGCACTAGGGCGGGAAAGTGATGCTTTCAAAACTAAAATGCGTGTGGGAAAGTGGGTATATATGCACGGTCGTAGAAAAATTTTTTTTTTGAGATAACGCCGAAAATGTGTTATTTGGGTGTATTTTGACATATCCTAGCAATATCGTCGCGACGTCTGTCGGTGTATTTTTTTCTACCCGTAACACGATAACTCCTAAACGGCTGAACCGATTTTCATAAAATTTTCAGAAAAAATAGTGTTCGACACTCTAACGAGCTGATTACATTTTGGTCAAAATTCATTAATGCTAATGACAGGTTTTTGACAAAAATTGTAAAAATGCTAATTTTTTAACGGAGCATCGCATCATTATGAGGTTTTCGGAATATAGTAGACTATATTTGGCTTAATAATTTGTGTTATAACCAAAAACTTCGTAGGAGCGTCAGTTTCTGAGATATTTACAAAAAACTGTTTTCAAGGCCGATTATCATAGCTTCACTTGAACTGTGCTAAATAGGCTAGCTAGGAAGGTATCAGATCTGTCATAGATCGATTTATTTTTATTAGTTTTTTCTTTTTAACTCGTGCAGTTGTTGAGAAGTTTGGCTCATATCTGGAATGTGCATTTAGCTACAAGACATACATCATTAGTAATGCCAAATATTAGGAAAAAACTACAAGGTGATATTTTTTCCCGGTTCATGCCCCCTTTTTTCCCCGAGCTCCTTTTTGCAGTAAGTCTCTGGTAGAAAAATATAAAATGAATTTCTTTTTTTATTCAAAAACTTTATGGTCTCCTGCTATTTTTTGTATCTCTAAATGTTTTTGAGAAGAAAGACAAAAAAAGATAATTTGTATCTTCGATTGCTATTCAGAAATTACATAAAACTCGCATAAAATTAAAATAATATTTAGCAGGGTACAGATTTTCCTTTTTTGTCCTATTTCTCGAAAACGGTTCGGTTCGGTTCGGTTCAGTTCGGTTCGGTTCGGTTCGGTTCATTCATTCAAAAAATTGCAAGAGAAGTTTCTGAATAAAACAAAAAATTTATTGAACCTGCCATTGGCTTACCATAAAAAAGTTCTGGGAAAAAAAAGGGGGCATGACTTCTGAAAACATATCACTCTTTTTTCCTAATATTATGCCTTGTGGCTAAATACGCGTTCCAAATTTGAGCCAAACATCTCATAAACTTCACGAGCTATAAAAAAAAACAAACTTTGACACCTTGTATCTCGAAAACTAAGAATTTGCAATACCATGCTTATTCAAAGTTTTATTATCCTCTTAAGTTTGGCGATATACTGTACTGTACTGTATACAACCTGTATGAGGTGTTCTTTTTACAGGTATAACACATGCTTTTATGGGTATATGTCGTACCTTTTTGGAAAAGTGGGGACAATTTTTAGCATTTTTGTAGCACGCACCGGCTTCGATGGGTAAACTTAACCCTTAGATTTTGAAAATGGAAATTGGGTCTAGTTATAGTAAAGGTCTCTGGAAAATATTTACAACCATGCAAACAAAAATCTAAAATCTATCGATTACTTTTTCAGATATCTGCTTTCAAATTTTTAAGTTTAGCATGGACTAATAAAAAGAAAATTTCAGAAAAATATAAAATTCAATTATATATTTCAAAAAAATTGTTTCGGGCGTTTTGAGAGTTAGGGCTGATCCACAGTATCACTGCTTGCCGCTCACTTATATTTCCCTCTTTCTCTAATAGAAAAAGATGGAAATATAAATTGTATCTTTTATTATAACAAGAGGGAAATAGAACTATAGAACTGAGCAATATATACGCAGCGTATAATCGGGTTTATTTATTTTTTTTAATTTATGTTATTAAAACACGATGCCGCTAACTTTTACTAAGAAAAAAATTTTGTTGTTTTAAAAATATTCCACGTGATTGTCATAACTTTGATTAGATGGTAATTTTCTTCGAACCCCTTAGTCCTTATCATTTCCACGTACAATACTAATCCATTTTAATTTAAATTTTACACCCTTCATACTAAGGAAATTTCGCGAATTTGATATAGCTTATTCCCGGTAGGGTTAAATTATTCCTGCTGTATTGGATTTGAGAAACTTCCTTTGGCAATAACTGACACCGCGTAGTTAAGTTCGTGGTGGTTAGAATTAGGGGAAAGATGGGAGAACAGTTGCGGCAGTGCCCTACCAAAACTAGACAACAAACAGTATTTTTAATTAGTTTATTTTAAAAAAAATTAAATCTTCCCTTACGACATAATTGTCTAGTTCTTTTTATTATCTGTGGTCAACAACGAGCGATTAATTGTGTGTACTTTTTTAACGTAAATAATTACAAGCCGGCAGCGCCGCGCGGGGCAAGGTTTTAATTTCACCCGTTTTATGAGAGGCTGTTCACGCGCGGGGCGAGGGAATGTTTCAGTTGACGTCGGTCATCATCATCATGCGTAAATGTTCGTTGCCCTTTCTAGTGTTGCTAGTTCTATCCTTAGTGAAGACGTAAAGCTTGCCGGTCGCCTGTCATTGTTTGTTTTCATTATATTTTGTTTATAAAATGGAAATAAATACCGTCGATTACATAATTAACTGTGCAAATTTAAATACGTTGACATATAAACTTCGATTACAAATAAAATCTTTAGAGCCTCATATACCGGACCTACAAATTAACCAAAATTTTAGTGTAAGTAATGCCGAGGGGTGTTCCATAAAAACTTATAATAGAAAATTTATAAAAAAATTATACGATGCTGAAAACTGGTTGTGCGGTTCTGAAAAAAAGAAAGACTTTTTTTTGCTTTATTTGTCTTTTATGAACAATCCATGAAGTAATCCTTTGTGCAAAGGGAATGTGTGATATCAAGCACTTTAGTGAAAAGTTAAAAAGACACAAAGTAAGTGATATTCATTTAAATAACCACATAGAATTTTCTATGCTAGGCAAAACTGATACTAGGTGCCAATTGAATAGTGCCTATAGGGAAAACATTACAGAACATAATGAAAATGGCTAAAATTAGACATATACTTAGAAGGCTAATAGACTGTTTAAAATTCTGTTGGATTTTTAAGGTTGCTCTACGGGGCCAGAAAAAAGAAAGGCGAATGGACTGTATCTATAAACGAATAAATTAAGAACTACACCAAGTAGCTGCTTATTTGGAAAATACTAAAATAAAATTGTTTCGGTATGTTTTTTTGACCTAATTTTTTTCATGCAATTTAAATTTCTGCCCCCCAATTTATAACGTCACCAGCCGCTACTGCATGTAAGGTAAAAGGATAGAACTTTACACGTGGTTATGCCCATTGTTTTAGGATAGCCAAACCCACAGCCAATACCTGTCCTCTGTGCTCCCCGGTAAAGTAGAGGGATTGACACGGATTGTTTTTCCTTGCGCGGCGATCTTTTCTTTCAGTTCGTAAAGAAAATCGATCGAGGGACGATCAAAAATTTAGACGATAACTACGTAACGTATAAACCTTTTTTTTTTCTTTTTTGCTAAAACCCCTTTTCCCCGACTTTTCAAGCAACGTTAACAACTTCCATTTATTCAAGTAAACTAAGAACTTTTTTAATAGGCGCCATTATTCAAAGATCTATTACTACCCAACTGGACAATAAAAATAAAACACAGCAGTCCCGCCGAATAGAATATGTTGTAAATACGACAGAAGTATTTAGTCTCCGCATTAAAACGGAAAGGGATAATTCCCCGGCTGCAGAGTGCGTTGTTGCCAACATTCTACATAATGTTTATGCCCATGTCGTAAAGCGTCTCGCTCGCAAAGGGTCGCGTCCGGTTAAGAAAGGTTTCAGACTTTTATTGCCAAAAAAAAATTTCCGCGTCCGGTTATTAGAGTGTCCGGTTATAGGACTGAATTTTACATGTAAAGAATTAGGGAAAAGCTTGGTTTCAACAAATGTGTCCGCCTAAAGGGAGTGTCCGCTTAATAGAGGTGTCCGCAAGGAGAGGGCGGATATACAAGCTTTTCTTTTTAACTTGACCTTTTTTTAAACTTTATAATTTTTTTTAAATTTATTTCATTTATTTTTCGTTTTTTAATATGCAAAAGGTATATTTTTACTGTAAAACACAAACATTTTTAGTTTATTTACAAAATAATAATAATCCTAAATAAAAAATTAAAATTTATATTTTATATAATTTAAATGCAATTATTATTTATGATTTATCAAAAAAAAAATTCAAAGCAGACTTTTAACGACCACTTTGCCATTAAATGGAAAAACTACTTCTAATTGGTTTTCCTGATCAAATATCCTTAAAAAGTTAAGCCGTTCAAAATTGTTTAAGCGTGAAAAATTCGCGGAAAAACGAATTTAATTATCAACAGTTTTGCTTCTAAATTCGCTTTTTTTCAAATACGTATAAATTAAAATACCGTCTTCTTAAACCAAACTTCACCCTACCTTAACTCCATCCTACATTATTTTTTCAACAAGTGTTACCATTTTTGTTTTACAGTACGTAACAACGAAAACGAAATAGAGATGTGAATATAATAAGTGAGACTTTGGAAAAACACTCAGAACCTTCACTTTATATTAAAATGGCATAACTTTTAGAAGGATTCAAACGTTTTTTTAAACGCGCAGCCTTGGAATATAGTGGATATATGCAAAGTCGGTCAAGTGGTCACCTTGATTTAAAGGTCTATTAAATGTTTTCATAAACCAAGGCCAACAAAAAATACAAACCACGACCCTGAAAAAATCAGCTGTTCTCGGGGTGCTGACTTTTACATTGAGTATTATGGGAGGTCAGATGTTTTTTTATGATAATTTCAAAATGGCACTACAGATTTCGGCGAAATTCCAGTGAAATATTCTCAGACACCATCCCGATATTCCACCAAACTTTTGTAAGGATGCAAGATGATTAGAAGGTTAAAATCTATAAGATTTAGCATTCCTTCGTTTGAATTCAAATTACCCGCCATGTACCGCATACCAACTGTTATATTTGACATGTATTTGACTTTGCCATCTGTGTCTGTCATGGCATTTGTTTATTTGTTTTTATTCTAAAACTTTTTTGATTTTTAATGATTTTTTACAATTTAGTTCATTTAGAATAATAATTAAATAAAATTACCTTACAAAAAAATCATTTTTTGATGTTGTTATTTTTGTAAACACATAAATTAAATCCGTTTACTTTCGACGCAAAAACGATCACATTCGCTTCTGCTTTAAATTTAATTTTTGTGTGAACTAATGAAGCGGCTCTGAAAAATTAATAACAACTACACATTTCAAAAAAACTGTTCTGCAAGAGTACAGTAAAGACAATGTCAAAACCGGCCTTATTTTTTTAAAAATCAAATATTCATGAACCGTCATTCCAACTTCATTATTTTAAATACAATCAGCTGTGTCGTGACGTGACCATCAAAAATCAGCCCCGGATGTGACGTCAACAAAGTGGAGGATCGTGGCCCATCCGTTTGATAGCCTTGCATAAACATGTAAATAGTTCATGTCAAAATAAAATTTATTTTTTAAATATCTGCATGTTTGTATCAGTAATTTGCTTAACAAGTGCGGAAAGTGGTCTAATTTATTCGGCAGCTGCACGAACGACACAAAACGGAGTTAAAGCCTTTTCGTACGAGTTAGGTACGAAATTTTTCTTCGAGCAAATAAATTTTGGACCAAAAATGAAATTTTAAAAGAAAAAAATGGATCCATGACGGATCTGGATACCTTCCTAGCTAGCCTATATTAGCACATTTCAAGTGAAACCATACCTAATATATATCAGCCTTGAAAACAAGTTTTTTTGTAAATATCTCAGAAACTAAAGCTCTTACGGAGTTTTTGGTTATAAGATAAATTATTGAGCAAAATGTAGTCTACTACATTCCGAAAACATATTCATATGATGCTCCGTTAAAAAGTTACCATTTTTAAAATTTTTTAATTGTCAAAAAACTGTCATTAGCATTAATGGATTTTGACCAAATTCTAATCAGCTCGTAAGAGTGTCGAACACTATTTTACCTAGAAATTTTATAAAAATCGGTTCAGCGGCTTAGGCTTAGGCCAAATAACACATTTTCGGCGTTATCTCAAAATTTTTTCGTCAAAGAAAATACCTTCTCTAGCCATTGCTACGCGGGCTAGGAAGGTAAAAATTATTAAAAAGTGGCCAACTATCGTGATTTAAGTAAAATGTGGAAGGCTGAATATGTTTTAGAATAATTATGTGTGTCGCAGAAGGAATAAACAGCTTAATTTTAAATTGAAATTGCAGAAAAATTAATTTGCATCTTTTTAAATAGAAAAACCTTATTCCCGGAATATTTTTTCAATTTTCTTAAAATTTAAAAATTGTTACGATTTAAGTTGGCGAAGCTATTTGCATTTTTGATTCAATATTAAGCAGATGTCCTTTAGACGGAACTTTTTAATCACGACTTCGAAGTTTTATTTTAAAAATTTAATTTATCAATTTTAAATTATAAGTAACGTCGAGAGTAAAAAAAAACGCTCATACATGACATAAGACAGCGAAAATAAAACGAAGGCCTTCTTTAGTATTTAAAGTAAGGTAAGTATCGCCAGTGGTGTCTGCTACAGGGAGGGCAACGGTGCAGTGCCCTCCCAAAACTAAACTCCCAAAGAGTATTTTTATTTGATTAAAAAAAAAAAGGTTAAATCTTTCTCCCGTAAGTCATGTCTAGTTCTTTTTTTTTTAGTCTGTGGTTAACCAAAGGCGATTAATTGATTAAACTTTTTTAACGTAAATAATTACAAGCCGGCAGCACCGCGCGGGACAACATTTCAATTTTACCCGTTTTTTCCCGATGTATGGGTGGTTGTTCAAGCGCGGTGGTGGGAGAAATGTTTGTTTTAGGTTACGTCGGCCATGTTCATCGTGCGAAAACTTTCGTTGCCTTTCTTACGCGTTGCCGGTTCTATCCTGAGTTAAGACGTATGAGTTTGTTTTGATTTGGGGTAGGTCAGTAGTTCATTGTTTGTTTTCGTTTGTTTTCAAAATGGAAATAAATACCGTTATAATTACAGTAGCGAACAAAAGTTTGGAAACTTTTTCTAAATTTCTTTATCCTTACGTTAATTTCCTATTCTTTGTTATTAAAGATTGTTCTTTTTTTACTTGAAGTTTGCCTATAGTCTTAGGAATCTAAAACTGTAATTTGTCTTTGTTTTGGTACTACAGGCTAGCATTGAAATTATCAGCGGCGTAGCGTGCTCGAAAGGGCGGGGGGGGGGGGGGGGGCGACAGCTAAAAAGGGCGCCTCTGAAAACTGATGAAAAATCTTGTGGCAAAAAAAACAATAAAGTCAAAAAGGCGCCTCTCACAAATCTTGCGACCAAAAAAAAAAGGTCATCATGTGTGAGGGGGCGGCCGATCAGTCACAATAGCGCCTCATCTTGCGACCAAAAAAAAACAAAAAAAAAGGTCATCATGTCGTTAGTTTCCTTTGGCACCCACTCAATTGGCCATTACCGGCCCGACTTAATAAAGCTGAGGGCGCTTCGGCCACCTATGGGGCGCCACTACCCTCGGGGCGGGGGGGGGGGGGGCGACGAACCCCCGCGCCCCCCCCCCACGCTACGCCGCTGCATATTATTTTATGACTAAATATGATACGACAAAAGTATGGAAACATATTTTTTAATCGCAAAATTAAACAATAACTCTACAAAAAGATTTTAAGAATACTATCTCGCTAATATTTGGTACCATAGCCTTTAGCCTCCAACACTGCCTGACATCTATTGTTCATTGAATACACCAATTTTTTACAGACATCTGACGGTATATTTTGCCAAATATTTTTATGCTATCAAACAAATCATTCTTATTTTTGAACCGTGTTGTTGCAAGTTGTCTTTTAACATGCTCCCAGAGATGTTCAATAGGGTTTAAGTCCGGGGATTGTGAAGGCCATTTAAGATCATTAACATTTTTCAGCTTGAACCAGTCTTTTACGAATTTTGATGAATGCTTAGGATCATTATCCTGTTGGAAGGTCCATCGTAGAGGCATTTATTCTTCAGCGAAAAGGAGCATGTGTTCACTAAGAATATTTCTGTAAACTTTTTTGTCCATTTTCCCTTCAATCTTGACGATTGTGCCAGTTTCAGAACTAGAAAAACAACCCCACACCATGATGTTGCCCCCACCATGCTTAACTGTTGGCAACTGATACTTTTTATCGAGTCTTTTTCGCATTGGACGTCTCACATCAGATCCAAACAAGTTGAACTTGCATTCATCACTCCATAAAATTGTATTCCATTGTTGTTCTGTCCAGTGTACATGAGCTTTGGCAAACTCAAGTCGGGCGGTGCGATTTTTTTTTGATATGAGGGGCTTTTTCACAGGACGCCTACCAAAGAGACCAGCATCCACCAAGCGTCTTTGCACTGTTCTGACAGAAAGATTTTCGGCACCTTCTTCTACTATTTGTTTGAAAATATGTGTAGCTGGCAATCGAGGATTATCAGGGACAAACGTTTAATGTAACGATCTAACACCCGATTGGTTTTTCTCGGTCTTCCGCGCCTGGGCCGCGTCGCAGTTGATCCATATTCTTCATATTTCCTGATAATTTTCGAAACCGTCCCTTTGTAGAGTTTTAATCTTTGAGAAATCAACATTTCTGGCACCACTTTTGAAAAGGTCAATAACTTTGTCTCTTAAATCTTTTGAAAATTGTTTCACTTTAGCCATTTTCACAGATGTTAGTTATTTACCGCACGCAATATCAATATGAAGCAGAGTGAAAAATACTCTGCCAATATATGGGCCCCTAAGCTCACACTAGGTACTATAGTTATAGTGTACGTGTGAGCTAATATAACTAAAAACTGAAATATATTTTATTCAACTCCACACTAAATTACCTTTTGTTTGATACCACACAAGCCATGTTTTGACTTAAACTCAAATTTTTGAAATCCACCACCCTTAAAAAAACAAAAACTAAAATGTATTTTGTTAAACTCCGGACTCAATTACCTTTCGTTTGATATCACACACGCCATATTTTCACTTAAACTCTAATTTTTGAAATATACCCCCACCCTTTTTTTAAAATAAATTTAAATGTATTTTGTTTAACTCCAGACTCAATTACCTTTCGCTTGATATCACACACGCCATATTTTCACATAAACTCTAATTTTTGAAATCTATCCCCACCCTTTTTTTGGTTTGTTGTCTGTCTGTCTGTCTGTCTGTCTGTCTGTCTGTCTGTCTGTCTGTCTGTATGTCTGTCTGTAACGACCAACGCGCATAACTCAAAAACCGCTAGCCCGATTTTATTGAAATTTGGTACCTAAACTGGGTTTTGGCTCGAGATGGTCCCATTTAAAAATGAACAAAATCCACCAAACACAAGCCAAATAAAAGGGTGGGGGTAGATTTAAAAAATTAAGTTTATGTAAAAATATGGCGTGTGTGATATCAAACGAAAGGTAATTGAGTCTGGAGTTAAACAAAATACATTTTATTTTATTTAACAAAAAAAGGGTGGGGGTAAATTTCAAAAATTAGAATTTATGTGAAAATATAGCGTGTGTGATACCAAACGAAAGGTAATTGAGTCTGGAGTTAAACAAAATACATTTTAGTTTTTTTTTTAAAGTGGGGGTAGATTTCACAAATTTGAGTTTAAGTAATAACATGGCTTGTGTGGTATCAAACGATAGGTAATTGAGTCTAGAGTTGAATAAAATATATTTCAGTTTTTAGTTATATTAGCTCACACGTACACTATAAATATAGTATCTAGTGTGAGCTTAAGTGCCCATAAATTGGCAGAGTTTTTTATTTAGGTATGAAAAAGAATTGATAATAATTTGAATATATGTTTCCAAACTTTTGTCCGCTACTGTATATAATAAACTGTGCAAATTTAAATACGTTGACATATGAACTTCGATTACAAATAAAATCTTTAGGGTCACATAGAACGGACCTAAACATTAACCAAAATTTTAGTGCAAGTAACGCAGAGGGGTGTAATAGAAAATACTTGTAGTACTACTCATTTAAATAACCACATAGCATTTTCTATGCTAGGCAGGACGGAGATTAGGTGCCAATTGAATAGTGCCTCTAGGCAGAGAATATATTATTATGCTCCTTTTTAACATTAAAGCGTATTAAAACATTTACAATGTGTGAAAGTAGATTGAACGCCTTAGCTATGTGTTCAATTGAAAGAAAATTGTTGACTACGGAAAATCAATCCAGTTATCGTTGAGCACTTTGCGCATGTAAAAAAAAGGCGAATGGACTTTATCTATAAACAAATAAACTAGAAACTACACCAAGTAGCTGCTTGTTGGAAGTTTCTGGGACTTACTATCGATTTGCAGCTTAGATTTGGGAGCCATATTTCAACTTTAAGTAAAAAAATAGCATCCGGCTGTTTTGCGGTTAAAACCACAATTAAGGAATTGGGATATAGGTTTGCCAGGACAGTCTATTTTGCGTTAGTCGAGTCTCACCTACGCTACGGTATCGCCTTTTGGGGATCAACTACCGATAGTCTGTTTGACATGGTATTCGTTTTACAGAAACGGGCAATTCGTTATCTTTGCCGTGCTGACTTTAGAGAATCATGAAGACCTCATTTTAAATCAAAAAACATTTTAACACTGACGGGTTTATATATTCTTGAATCCGTATCTCTAATTTATATTCATAAAAATGAGTTTTTGCGTTATACGCCTAGCCACAATACTCGATCCTGTCAACAATTTAATCTTCAGCTTCCTATCCCTAAATCTTCTTTGGTTCACAAATCTATATATTTTAATCGAATAAAATTATTTAATCATCTTTCAAATAGTGTCGCCAAATTTAAAAATTTTCAAAAAGAGAGTAAAAAATATATTGATTCATGGAGCCTACTACAGTACGGAGGAATATTTTAGAGATAGTTTCATAGCATAGCATATAGCTTGTAAACTTGTATTTACATATTTTGCCTTATTTAAAATATTTTATTTGAATTTCATGTTTACCATATTTAATTTTAACTTTATTGTGTTATTAACTTTTTTATTCAAGGTTTGGTCTGCAAATGACGAGCACTTCTTGTGTGTTTAATTTTACGTATTTTTAGTTTGTGTTTGTGGTACAGATATAGTGTATACATAATATGTGTTTTTTTGTTTTTTTTAGTATGTCTTTTAACAAATGTTAAATTTTAAAATTTCTCAGGTAAATTTTTATTTATTTTTATTTTACTTTAAACCATTTTTATATGAGTAGGTTAATTATATATATTTGACGCATCCTATAAATGGAAAGGTATATGCTTATAAATAAATAAATGTGTTATTTTTAATATAATTATTAGCGACATAGGTGTACGTTGTACCGCGAAGTGATATTGATTTTTTATATCTTTTGGCGTAAACATTATGCTCTGTCCACAAAATGTTAAACATTTTTCTGACAATAAAGCAGTTTTGAATTGAATTGAATTGTTTGTAAAATGCTAAAATAAAATTGAATCGGTAATTTCAAAAACAACACGAGTCACATTTCTCTAATTTTACAGGAGAGGGAAAAAACTACCTGGAAACCTGGACTAGTGTCATTTTCGTCTTAAAAATTCGGTTATTGCATATATCAATCAGTGGCGCACCCAGGAATGTGTCTTGGGGGGGGCCCCGACAGCTACAAAGCGCACCCTCAAAAAAGTGGCGGCCAAAAAAAAAATGCACCAACCAACACCCACCCAACCGAACCGAACCGCGCCGTAGAATTTTGAACCGCACCGTCTCCAAAAAAAAACAAAAAAAAAGGTCGTCATGTCTTTTCGCAACTTATGCCACGGCTTGGGAGGGGCCCGAAGCCTCCTGATGTCAAATTTTAAGGTATTTTTCATGTTTTATCATCAAATATGTGGAAAATATATTAAAAATCTAAGGCTTGGGGGGGGCCCTGGCCCCGGGGCCCCCCCCCTGGGTGCGCCCTTGTATCAATAGATTAAGTGCGGACTATTGTCGTTTTTGCTAAGAACGTACATTTACCTTAGAGAAAGTCGATTCCACTGAAAAACTCAGTTTCTGAAAAAAGTGGATTCATGTCGTTTTTGAAATGATCGATTCAATTGTTTCGGTTCATTTTTACCAATTTTTTTTAAAGGCTTTTCGAAACTGCTTATTTTTAAAAATACTCTGCCAATCTATGGGCACCTAAGCTCACACTAGGTACTATAGTTATAGTGTGAGCTAATATAATCAAAAACTGAACTATATTTTATTCAACTCCAGACTCCATTACCTTTCGTTTGATACCACACAAGCCATGTTTTGACTTAAACTCAAATTTTTTTAATCTACCCCCCACCCTTTAAAAAATAACTAAAATGTATTTTGTTTAACTCCAGACTCAATTACCTTTCGTTTGATATCACACACGCCATATTTTCACTTAAACTCTAATTTTTGACATCTACCCCCACCCTTTTTTTTTAAATAAATTAAAATTCATTTTTTTTAACTCCAGACTTAATTACCTTTTGTTTGATATCACACACGCCATATTTTCACATAAACTCTAATTTTTGGAATCTTCCCCCACCCTTTTATTTGGCTTGCGTTCGGTGGATTTTGTTCATTTTTAAATGGGACCATCACGGCCCAAGACCCAACTTAGGTACCACATTTCATTAAAATCGGACAAGCGGTTTTTGAGTTATGCGGGTTGGTCGTTACAGACAGACATACAGACAGACAGACAGACAGACAGCAAAACAAAAAAGTTTCAAAATCATCTGAAATGCAAAGATATATAAAAATGTTTGAAATCGGAGCAACTTTTTTTTTTTCGAAAAAATTAGGATCACCATAGCTCACACTACTTATAGTAGTAGTGTGAGCTAAAAATCTGTAAACACATAAAATAAAGAACAACTAATAGCCTATAAAAAGAGATATTACTAAATCCTCTGGGTGGTACTCTTGCTGAGATATGAATCTTGAAGTGTTAGCAGTACACCCGTTTCCTGTGTATTTCCATAGTACGAGTATATGCAAAATAAACCGAAATTATTCAGTTTTATGTAATTTTATCAAAAGAAAGCATTTTATAGAAAGTGTGTAATCAACTTTATTATAGAAAACTAAATCATTTTTCAAATGATGTATCATTATATTGGGCCAAGTTCATGGTTAGCACTTAATTGACATCCATCAATTGGGGTTATTTTTTAGGATTACGAAAAAAATAATGCTTTTTTAGGTTTTATTCAGTTTTCAAAAAAGCATTTTAGTGAAAAATGTTAAAACAACTTTTTTAGAAAAAAATGTCCTTTTAAACGGCATATCACAGAGCTATGTTAAAGTTATTATCCTAGTATCCTATTGCCTTCTTACATACATAAAAAACGGCTAATGCTTATAGGTTAGGTTAGGTTTGATTATGAGCGGTGCGACTGTCGCCCCTCCACTGCGATTCAAGTGGTCTATTGTGGCTCATCCCAACTTAAATATCACCAATACCTATCTCCTTTATGAAGCAGATCAGTTTGTTTGGTGATATTTCCTCAAGATCTTGAGGCTCTATCTGTCCAGGTCCGAATATTTTCGCCCTGGTTCTTTGTCTTGCTACGCAGTGGCAGATTAGATGAAGTGGCGTTTCCTCCTCAACACCACAGAACCTACACGCTGGTGTGTTGCTTACTCCCAGTCTGTTCATGTGTTTGTTGAGTCGGCATTGGCCTGTGTATAGCCCTGTGATTATTCTTAGGCTATTCCTGTTTAATTCGAGGAGTTGGTTCGTTCTTTGTTTGTCTGGCTTGCTTAGAAAGGTTTTGGAGTGTTGTTGTCTCGGGGTTGCCCGCCAGTTTTGAGTCCCCTTTTTAATAACCCACTCTCCTATTTCTTTTGTGACTGTGGCCTTAGGTGAGCCGAAGTAAGGCTCCGGTCCAACCAGCGCTGATTCTGCTCCCGCCCTGGCTAGTGCGTCTCCTTTTTCATTTCCCTCAACTCCCGTGTGGCTTGGCACCCAGACAAGATTGATCTTGTTGGTTCTGCTGGCCTGTCTTAGGGTTTCAAGGCAATTCCAGACTAGTCTGGATTGAATTTTGTGTGAGCTTAATGCTTTTAGAGCTGATAAGCTATCTGAGATGATTTTGATGCTTTTGTTTGAGAGGTCCCTGCGGGTAATCTCTCTACAGCATACTTCTATTGCATGTAGTTCTGCTTGGAATATGGTTGCTAAGTTTCCGAGTCCCACAGATATTTCAGTCCATGGTCCCGTCACACCCGCACCCACCCCATTTTTTGTTTTCGATCCGTCTGTATACCATACGTGGTCGGCGTTTAGCAGTTGAGCAGGTCTCTCCCGCCATTCCTCCCTCGTTGGTATAAGAACCTTAAAAGGTACATCGAAGCTGTATTTGGGTAACATGTAGTCTGTTGGCTAATGCTTATGGTATTTACTTTATATATATTTATCGGTTTCACAACGTTCTACGTCTTCCGATACCCAATCTCCACTCGTTTCTGTTTGTCCATAATTCATCATCTAGGCCTCTTATTCTTATTTCACTGTCTATTCCTTCTCTCCAGCTTCTCCTTGGCCGTCCTCGTTTTCTTTGGCCAGTGGGTTTCCATTATAGTATTTGTTTAGGTAGTCTTTAATCATTCATTCTTTGTACATGTCCGTACTACACCAGTTGCTTTGTTCTTATATCATCCACTAAAGTACGTTCCCCCACTGTCATAATTTTTCTTATTCTTTGATTTGTGACTCTTTCTCTTTTTGATTTCTCTGCTGCTCTTCTCCAATAGTCCATCTCCTAGCCCTTTCATCGGTATTTTGTCTCCATAAGAGTTTTGAGTCTTGTATTAGTCCCAGACACTTGGCTTGGTTTTTTAGTTTAAATGTTAGGTTACGTTTTTTTCTTAACTTTGCAGTGTAGACCGAATGATTTTGAGTATTTTTTCTCTCTTCACTTTTTTAAAAAAAGATTAGTTTTCGAGAAAATCGCAAAAAGAGTATTTTTAGAACCTTTGGGGCCTGAAACTCAAGGGGGATTTTGGCGAAGAATATGTGGGGATGTGTCCTAAGTGCTAAGGAATAATTATACCAAAATCCAGCTTGCGCCTAGTCTTTCCCAAGCTCCAGGGTATTTTCACCTTATATGACTGGGCTACAACAAAAATTAATTTATTGAAAAACACATTTTCCAGATGTAAGCTTAAACCTTATTTTCAAATAAGCACTTTTGTCATTTAAGCCCGCATTAAATATTCCATCTTCGAAAAAGCCGAGATTTAAGAGGGCCGATAAAATGCACGGTTTGAATGCACGACTTGCTATTCCCCACAGAGTCCATTTGACACCTCGCCTCATAGCTTAGGCTTCTCAATATATGGGGTGAGATCAAAAAATCTCAAGGGAAAAAACCGGTATTGTTTTGAACAGGGCTATCAAAACGGACGGGCCACGATCCTCCACTTTGATGACGCCACATCGGTGGCCGATATTTGACCTATCTAAAACTCTACTTCGGAATGAGCTACGAATCTCAAACTTTGCACAGTCGTAGATCTCCATAGAGTTAACAATCTCGTCATGTTTAGTTTCATGGAATTCCCAAAAGTACTGAAGTACTTACGCAATTTCAAAAAACGTCGAAATTGTAACTCACTCATGTATAGATCATCAAAATTCTACTGTACTTCCAGACATGCTACAAAGCTGAAATTTGGCAGACTGATAGAAATTATGACCAAATCCCTGGAAAAAATCAAAAAACCCCAAAATTCTAATTTGCTTCCCTCCCCTATACATGTAAAGTTATGTAAATTAGCATTGTCCACTTCCAGAAACGCTAGAGAGCTGAGCTTTGGAAGACTGATAGGAACTATGATAAAACTACAGGAAAAAATTTAAAAACACTAAGATTTTAATTTACTTTTCTTCCCTATAAATGTAAAATTATCTAAAATTAACATTGCCTACTTCCAGGAACACAAGAGAGCTGAGCTTTAGAAGGCTGATAAGAACTATGATAAAACCATAGGAAAATATAAAAAACTCAACATTTTTAATAAGGCATTGCATATGTTTTGAACAATATCCCGTATATTTTACTACTTTAAAACTTAAATATTATCCAAATCCTTTAATAAAGCAGTGAAATCATAGCAAAAACATTTTGTGTAAAAAAGCCAAGTACGCGAAAGTGGTATTCCGTAAAAAGAATTGAGATAAAAGTAAAGATAAGTTCTACAATACAAATTTCAAAATGAATGGTTCTTACTGGTTTGGAAATATTTTTCTAAACTTGGCTATTACGGCTGGAATAGCAAAGTTTAAAAAAACATTTCCAAACTAGTAAGAAACATTCATTTTGAAATTTGTATTGTAGAACTTGGCTTTACTTTTATCTCAATTCTTTTTACGGAATACCACTTTCGCGTACTTGGCTTTTTTTTACATGAAATATTTTTATTATGATAAACCTTTAGAAATGTGAATTAAGTGAATTGATATAAAGAAAGCACATAAACTTTTATTTTTTTTTGGATTTTTGGAAACTCCTTGCTCACTAAATTAATCACATTAAAGAAAATTGGTAATTATGCCGCAAACGTACTTCTTTTATTAAACTGATTATTGGAAAGTTTATTTTGTAGACAGTTTCTCCAAGTTTAGTTTTTTTTCTTAAGTTTTTTTAGTCTCTTTATAGAAGATTTTAGAAACATGTTACAGGGGAAGGAGTGAAAACGGGCGCTGGGTGGGATAAAAACAACTCATAACACAAAAAATGTTTATCATTTGAAAAAAAACTTATGAAAATCTATTGATTTAAAGCATATGAAGTTGAAAAACACATCTTATTTGGCTGTTTTCTCCAAAAACTGACTGATTTTTGATATAATAATATAATAAATATTGCAATTTTAGATCTGAAATATCAAATAAATACCTTTTTGTTACTACATAATATAAGTGTATTTTATTATATCCGCAACAAAAACAATAAATTATACATCTAATGATTTAAATTGATTAAACTTTTAGAAAAAATCCTACTTCTATTCTAAAACTTTCAACTATTTAAAAAAGAAACTCCAACATATCGTCTGGTAGGGAAATCTCAGAGCAAACTCTTGATTTATCAAATCATTTGTTTTGAATGAATGAAATTATTAATTATATTTACTATCACGAATAAAAAAATTTGTTTGCAAATAAGCAAGAAAAAAGCGGGAAAAACTCACGATTGCAATGTGTATTAAATGAAGCGCGCTGAGCAGAGGTCCACTAGTGACGTAAGCAAGGCGCCGCCTACCGCTGAAAGATTCGAGCTAATAAGCAATCCTGAGTGTTTATAATCGTTGACCTTTGCCAATACTACAAAGCTTTCTGCGCGACTCGGGCGTATCGTTGTCTCTTTTTAATAAATGCTATATCACTTTGTCTGTATTTTATCCCCGTATTGAAATTTATACCCCCAGATGTGAACTTGTTCAAGCGGTATGTCGAACTATATAGGTATATAGTCTATGGACAAATCGGCCTAAAAGGGGGTTTCGTGTGCAAGTCGTGGCAACTTTTTGCCGATAAGCCAAGTTTGTTAAGGGTACTCCATAGATCAGGTTTTGACTTGTTGTCGTTCTGGTAAATGCGTTTTTTTAAAGATATGTCCCCCACTACTTTTTTTTGCACGATACTTTTTAAAACGATGTATCTTTCTTAAAAATAGTCGTAGAGAGTTGCAAAAATGGCAAATGAATCAGTAAACACCCGCAATAAAATAACTTTCTATTAAATTTTTCAAAATTTTGCTTCGTTTTTTTAGAAAAAATAAAATAACTGAATTTCTATTTTTTTTTGTATAGCTAGTAAAGTTTAACCTACATTTTTATTAACACCAAAGCAAAATTTTTAAAAAAAGTTTAAATAAAAGTTATAGAATGAACATTTTTCTCTAATTTAGTGTATATAAGTCTTATGTAGATGTATATTTTATATTTGTTTCAATAAAAAAACAATTTGTTGTCACCAAAACGACTACCGAAGGTGTATTACCGTACGCGGACGCCCATAAGGCGGCGCGCGGCCGCGCGGCTTTACTCCACTGAGTCGTCTAGTAAAACAGGTGATTTCTATTATTATTGTTATCGTTGTTTGATGGATCAATTATCAAACAGCGTTGTTATTGTTATTTTTAAAAGTGAATATCAATCGACGAAAGTTTTTACAATATAGTGCAGTTGCTAGAGGTAGTTGAGTATGCAAAATATGAGGGATTTAGATGTTGCCGGGCGAGTTTTTGGTCCATTTTTTTTTATCCCCCCTCCTGATATAGTCGTGTGCGAATTTCCAAAATTGTAACTGTTGACGCCTTAAAGACACAATGACATAGAAATGAATCAAAAATGTGTAAAATCTAATTTAAAAATAAAATTATATTAGTTTTTTAAATTTTTGCGGCAAAATCCCCCAAAACCCCCCAGACTCCCCAAATCCTGAAACTTTTAGATTTTTTTTAAATTTTCTTAAAAAATAAGCTTACGGAAAAATATGTAGTAATCTTTATTGTAGACCATAAAATTTCCTTTCCAACAATGTATAAGTCAGTGGGGTACGACTAATGACAAACTCTCCAGCGGCGTCCGTTTATTGAGGTAGTGTAAATAAATTTAAAAAAGAAACATGTTTATTAAAGGTTTTATCCGATTTTCTCAAAAACCGAGCTCTATATGAAAAAATATAATACACACTTTGTTATAGACACTAAAATTGCCTTTTAAATAATAAGGCAATAGTAGTTTTATCTATAACAATTTAGGAGCGTCCGTAAATAAAATTAATTTTTTTAAGTTTTATCCTAATATCCGGATTAAGCTTTATGAAAAAAAAATATTTTGCCGCTTATTGTAGAAAATAAAATTTTCTTTTTAGCAATGTATTAGTCAGTGGGGTCAGGCTAATCACAAATTCTCCAGCGGCGTCCGTTTATTAGGAAAATATAAAAAAATGAAAGAAATAACATAGGTTTTACCAGATTATCTTAAAAACCAAGCTCTCTATCAAAAATTGTGAACTATAGTCGATTGGAGACCATAAAATTTCATTTTAAACGTCTAGTAGTGTAAGATTTATCTTCAGGTTAACTTCACAGGGCTGTGCAACTTAAATCAATTTTTACAAATCACCAAACAAATTAATTCTGTTACAAGTTTTTCCCAATTTTCTCAGAAACTAAGCTCAATTTTCTTTTTAACGATGTGTAAGTTAGTGAGGTTTAATTAATGACAAACCGTATATGGGGGTCAATTAAAAAATAAAAATAATAAAATCCCGATTTTTTTTTCGAATATTAAAAAAAATACATTTTTTAAAAAGTACTTTTTTAGTACATTTCAAATCAAGTAATTTAAACTTTGTTGTATTAAAATCGGGTAAAAAATAAAAAAGATACAATTTGTTTTTAAATATGCTTTTCCGCCATATTGAATCCGCCATATTTAAAAAAAGGCGCGATTATCACAATGACAATAAGTCAAAATCTGATCTGCTAGGTATGTTAAACAAATTTAGGTTACTTTCAAAAAGTTCTTATGATTTTCATTAAAAGCATAACTTTTAAATATACCCCAAAGACCCCTATTTTTTCCACTTATTTGGAAATAACTTATAAACTAATTAACGCATTGGAACACTTGAACCAGATTTGAATAAAGAATCAAAATAGCTATTTTTTCTATGAAACTTTTTTTTTCTAGCTCCAATAGTTTTATAAATAAAAAAAAATAATTTATTTTTAATTTTTTTGACAAATACAAAAAAATACATATTTTCTGACCAATACATTTTTAAATAAACTACAAAGCAAGTATTTTAAACTTTGTTCCATGATAAGAAATAAAAAAGATACGCCTTTCCGCCATTTTGAATCCGCCATATCTTTCAAAAAACGCATTTACGACGCAGAACGACAACAAGTCAAAACCTGATATAAGGGATGCCCTTAACAAAGTTAGCTTATCGGCAGAAAGTTGGCACGACTTGCACACGAAACTTGATTTGTCCATAGACTAATAATATATTTTTGAGCAAACCCTATAAAAATCTGACCTGCTGACGTTCCTCACTTTAACCATCGAGTTGGCCCTTAAAAGATGGAAATGTCTAAGATTTCTATTTAGATTCCGGTTACATCGTTCAAAGCGTCACTCAATTGAAACTGCTTAACTGAATACGGCAGATATTTCCTCCACCGCGTCTGCCGACCGCTTGGGATGTTCGTCGAGAATGCTGAAGAGGCTTATAACTGTCAGAAATTAGATGAAGTTTTTTCGTTTTTCCTTTTAATAAGTAATATAAGAAAAACATTTCATGTAAAAAAAAAAATTCAAAAAAAAAACGTCGTCTTCGAGAAGCCATCCACTCGAGATGGCGAAACGTCGAGAACGAATTTCCAACGACGACGGCCGAACAGCCCGAAAGCAGACCCACCATTAGTAAAGATGTTGGAAAAAAGTCTTCAAGCGAGCGCAAAAAGAACTTTTGAAATCGCTTTATATTTGTGAAAGTTATAGCTAATACTAATAAGGATGGCGGATCTAAAAGCGTATGCAGAAAGAATTTTGGAAATTCCTTTATATTTGATAAAATTATGCGAATATTGTTTTTGAATAGGGTGGGGGAATGAGAAGAGGGAAGATGGGTGGGAGCAGGGAGGACTACAAAGTAACTACAGCAAATTAGAGGACATTTGCAATGGGTAATCAAAGGAATTTTAATAAAATCGCTTGAAATTTAGATAATATGTGTGCCTTAAAGCCTACATCATGTGACAAAATGGCGTCTAAAGATCGCCATGTTGATTCTTGTTTAAAAAAATATAGCCTATAGCACCGTCGGGATCAGTAGCAATTCAACGACACCTTTTTTGTCAAAATCGGTTCAGCCGTTTAGCCTCTAGCGTGACACAAACATATATATTGACTTACATACAACCATTGGCGTAGCTAGCCTTGCTTTTCAGGGGGGGCCGTGGCCCCGGTCTATCTTGAACAAAAAGCAAACATAGGTTTTAAAGAGTCGTGCAAAGTGTGCAATGAATTAAAAAAAAATACGCGCATTAAATGTTCTAATATTTTAATATAACAAATTTAATAATACATTTACCAACTTATTTATATGTATACACAGGAAGTATGTAATTCAGCAATTCTACAAAGAAAGTTTTCTACGTCGCTGACTGAAAGCGTCTACCACACTGTCTAAGTCGACCTCAACATCTTTTTCTATGAATAACAATGACAAACCTGAGTGTCTCTCTTGAGTCATAGTTGTTCTAAGCCAATTAAAAACTCTCCTCATGGCAGAGAAAGACCTCTCGCAAGTTGCACTTAAAATTGGAAGAATACTCGCAACTTTAAAAAGTTGGTAGAAGTTTGGATAGGTGTTTTCTGCTATATGTTGTTTGATAGAATCATGACCAACAGTTTGATTTAACCGAAAAATACAATTCTTTAAAACGGTCATTTCTGCTGCAGAAGTATTAATATTAAAAATTTCCCGGTATTGCTCGACGAATTTATTCCATTTAACGACGTGGGAAAACTTAATATGAAAATAGTTATGAAATTGTCACCAAAATCGGAAAATTTCCATAAGACACTAAACGCTAACCTCAAAAAAACTAAAAAGATTATTATATTTATTTTAGAAAAACAGTTTAAAAGGGTCTTTTATAACCTTACGACATCTACAACCCGATTTCGGAAACAGAGGGGCAAAGGTCGCTGTCTTTATTAAATGCGAAATTCAACTTACACTTCTATAATATTTTACAAGATGTCGCCAATATGTATGAAATATTCAATATGCATAATTATGTTTAAATTTAAAAAATATTTTCGGGAAATTGCATAAGTGCAGAAAAGTTACCGATAACTTAAAGAGAAAAAGCCTAATTCCGCAAGACAAGGGCTTTTTCCTGAAATGTAAACATTATCTGAATGATTTTAAATTTTAATGCACCTATTTTATTTGAATATTTCCCGAATAATAATAGAAAAGTATGTATTTTCAGCGTCATGTTCTTTTACTAGTAGACAGTAGGGGAGGGGCCAGCCTCCCCCCCCTGCCCACCCCCCCCTAGCTACGCCAATGCATACAACAATTGAAAAACATTACCCTTCCTTTCGCCGTGCTGCAGTTGGGTGAAAATAGAAAATCAATCAGGCTTCGCTTTCTATAAAGCTTGCTATTACGATGAGTGTCCTTAATGCGAACAGGTTCTCTAGTCGCCACTACTCGAAAGTCAACCAAGTTCAAAAATTTACTTTGTTAAAGAATTAAGGTAAAAAAACTCAAATAAAAAAACCTTTCAGCTAAAGGAAATGATGAAAAATATAAACCACTCCAACAATATTAGGTTCCTACCTAACTGATTTTATCCTGATGGTGATGAATGGGATTTTCTGATATGCGCCCGATCAATCGATCGCGTTGGCGTTGCCTGATAGATGAAGGCCAATCCAGATCCTTTTAAGCCCCGTAATTGACTTTAATTTGTAAGAGATTATATCGCTTCATTTTTCTTTGTTCGACGCTTTTTCGGGATAAATAAAAGGACGAGTTTCCAGCTAAAACGCTTTTTTTCCGTACACTATTTATACAGGATGCTCCCTTTATTTTATGACCCCAGTAAACATCGACCTGCTGGCACTTTACTAATAGTTTACTTCAACTGCTGGCAACTGCTGGCATCGGCACAGATGTGCATTATTTTTATTATTTTTGTATTCTCTAATTTGCATATTTTTTAAAAGTGCAAGAACGCAACATTTTAGTAGTTTATTTTTAATACAACGAAAAATTTGGCAATTTAATGGCAAAAAAACATTTTAAAATTATATTTAAACAGTTGCTTTTAAAGCACTTTATTTTTGTACAAAAAACACACTAAAGTATGTCAAGCTTAAGAATTTGATTAATTTTATTTGTTTTTAAATTGGCATGGAATGTTCCATAATCTTTGAAAATATAAGATGTAGGTAACGTAATGTACTTACAATTTTTACAATAAAAGTACAATTTTTTTTTTTAATTTTTTAAATTTTTTTAAAAATTCAGTTTTTTTGTACTTGTATTGCTTTAAAGGTACAGTGTTTTTGTATTAAAATATATACTAGGCCTGATTAGAGTCCCTGTATGTTGACATATTTGGATATATATCCAAATATTTCAACATACATTGACAGGCCTGATCAAAATCACAGTTTAAATCACTTGTTAAGAAAATACACACAAATACTGTATTTGATAAACAACATTTCACAGTGATATATTTCATGTGAATTTAAAAAAAATTAAATTAAAACTACTCAACTCACTCTACTCTTCATACTCATACTAAGTTAATCAGGTCAACCATCAACTACCCTCGGCCCCTTAACATTTGCTTCAGAAATAAAAAAAATGTTACATTATTATTCATATTTGAAGTTACACATATTTATGGGAATTTTATCTTAAAATAAAAAAGGGTATTCTATATTTAATACACTTGCCCTATAGTCATATTATTTTGTATAAATATAGCGCAATGTTGACAGTTTTCCATTGAAAACTGACAGTTGATCTTTCAAAGTTGACATATTAAAGTCGAACTTATAAATCCAATCGTTATTATCGGGTCTTATAATACACAAAGGCCTAATTTTAAAAAAAGACAACGGTTCTTGTAATGCGAAACCATCAGAATAATGCCCGGCTCACTTACGCATGGCTTTATAGCAATAAGTTCCTATTAGTAAGACCTTTTTTAGCTTAAAAATTAAGTTTTCGTTTTGGTCTTCTTTATACCTAGTAGAGGTGTTGAAAAAGTAACTTTCGTTACTTTGATTACTTTGATTCCTTCGATTATTTTAGTATTCAGTAATCACTTGAAAAATTTAGTTCAGATTCATGGTCCATTTGTAAACTACCAGTAAAATATGGAGATTTAGGCATTCGCGATATAACTTTATTATGTTTCTCGGCATTTATAGCTTCATGCAAAAATGTATCTAATCTTCTTAATACGATTCTTCCACCCATTATTCAAAATTCCTCCGACAATATTTTAACTCAAGCCTCCGAATCTTGGTCATCTTTATGTGAATACAAATTTTCGTCAGAGAGTTTTTCAAAACAAAAGCATCTAGATGATAAATTATGTAGTTTTTTTATAGATAAAATTTTAACCGAATCTAGTGACCCACTGAAAAAGGCTCGTCTTATTGCAATTCAAGAAAAGGAAAGTGGGGCATGGCTCAATACTCTTCCTTCTTCCGCTCTGGGAACACATTTAGATGATACAACTTTTAGAATATCCATAGCTCTTCGCACTGGTCAACCTGTATGCGAGACCCATACCTGCTCTTGTGGTGAATCTCTTCTTTCAAATGGGCATCACGGCCTTTCCTGCCGCAAGAGCGCTGGTAGGTGGTCTCGCCACAGCAGCCTAAATGACATTATTAAAAGGGCACTTGTTTCCGCGGGCGTTCCAGCTATCCTGGAGCCTTCAGGAATTTGCAGGAATGATGGAAAAAGAGCTGATGGTCTAACCTTAGTTCCTTGGAATAGGGGTAGGCCATTAGTATGGGACGCCACTTGCTCCGATACTATGGCTAATTCATACATAAATTTAGCATCAAAAAAAGCGGGAGAAGCGGCAAAAATAAGGGAACAAATTAAAATAAACAAATATTTAGAATTATCTCAAAATTATATTTTTGTTCCTTTTTCTGTAGAGACTTTTGGACCTTGGGGGGAAAAAGCTAAAAATTTTGTCAAAGAACTTGGTGCCAAAATCGAATGTAAGTCCTACGAACCTAGATCAACCTCATTTTTGATTCAGAGGTTAAGCCTTGCCATTCAAAGGGGAAATGCAGCTTCAGTCATAGGAACCATTCCCGACATGCAGCAGTTGGACGAAATTTTTAAATCTTTAAATGTGTGCTTGGGGATGTATGCTTGCGTGTGTGAGTTTAGAGTTTAACTTTTATTATATTTTTATTGTTTATTTCTTGTTTTATACCTATTTAATTTTAAAATAAATGTTTAATATTAACTTGAAAGTCGGTTATCCAAAATCAGGGAGTAACTATGATAACTTAAGTAACTAAATATTTTTTGAGTTCTCGTCGAAGATTGTTATTTTTGTCTCTATTTTTATTTACTTTTAGATTTTAATTATGTATTTCTTTGTATGTAAGGCATTAGATTTTTGAAACAAAGTTGTACACAGAACAGTTCCTACGTGATTCCTACCTTTATTTTTTTAATTTTGGCCCGTATTTTGAAAATTTCAATTGAATATTTCCATAATATTAACAACAAAAACATGTCTATAAGTAAATAATCGTCGAATTAACGACAGTCCGAGAATTTTGCACTAATTGTATGATTGAATTGAATACAGTTACAGTAATCAAAGTAACGATAGAAACAAATATATAAAATGATTACTTAGTAGTCGAGTAACGATTAGTAACGAGTATTCAAAAGTAACGAAAATCAACACCTCTAATACCTATAAGCAATAACCTATCCAGCGCAACACTCAGTACACATCAACAACACGTCTTTATTTATCAAACTAAATTAAACCCTAAATAAAAGATTTATTACTGACATAATCAAAAATTTTGTTTTCCACAAACTTCTGTGTAAAATATTCAGATTAAAAAGGCGTTGTATTATTAAAATCAAGCTTATTTTGTTCCAAAAACTAAAGTTCAAGGTTGGTTATTTACAAAAAAATAACTATGAAATTGTAAAGCTCGCATTTAGGCTGGTTAAGTCGAGCCGGAAAATTCATCTTTTGCCTATCTACGGTTACATTAAATTTAGTTTTGAGACAGGCGCTCTAGAGTGCTTAGCTCAGACGAGAAATGATATTAAAAGGCACTTTAAATTCTGTTATAAATACCTATATTTTCATTTCCAAACTTTAGTACAAAATTCGCAAAAACAAAGCCATGTCAATAGAATATTTTCAATAATAACATCCATTAACAATATAAAACATTTAAACACAATTTTTCCTAGAGTCTAACCACAATATCGTTTTTAATTTGGGTCTTGCACATAATTGTTCAATTCAAGTTTAAAAGTCATATTATTTTCCTTTAAACACCAAACACTGGTATTAAAATATAGGTTTTACAAGTTCCTATAAAAAAATTACCTCACCAAATAATGTCCAGGAGCCACCATAACAATTAATGTTTCTTATATCTAAGGCACCATTTTACCTTTCAGCACCAATGTTCATGCTTCATAAAAAATGTTTCGTTTCTTTTATAATTGATATATTCACTACTATAAGTTTTTATGCAGTTCTACAACCAGTGAACCTTCTTGTTACGTAAAATACTGATTTTTAACTTTTTACTAAATTACTTACACTACTACGAGTTTTCTAAGTTTTTAAGACTGATTTTTTAATAAGCGCGACTTGTCTTTTTATATTCAAAAAATCTGTTGTTGTTTATGCACATGTTTAAAACTATTTAGGCAAATTTGAACAACAAGGTAATAAATATTAATCTGGTGATAGGTTTAACCTATTTCTCCAGAAGTGTGCTCATTTAATTTGTTATTTTTTAATATTTTTAATTCCGAGAAAAAACAATAAATCAGCCACCTGTGTGTGCTTTCGCTCCAAGAAAAGAGGTCAATAATTAAAAATTATTTAATGTTTCGGCGAAATTCCACTGCTGACTCAGTGTTATTTTCTTGGTAACCTACTTTACTAATTTAAAAGGAATTTTGTTGCTTAAAAAACATCTTGGATCTATTTAGTTCACAGGTGTTTTTCTAAATTTGAGCATCTACTTGGTTTAATAAAATGAATTTCAATTTTAGTTTTAAACGGGCTTTCGTTTCGAACGGATCGTCGGTAACCCAAAGTGTGCGCCAGATAAATACTGACTTGTTTCTTGTTAATTAATAATACTTAAGTGTTTGCTATCGAACAATGATTTGAACGTTTATTCATAGTCAAAGGCTAGTTTTATTTTTTCTTTTAAATAAGTTTGACATTTTACTTTGTTGATAAACAGTTTTTTATTTTTATTTTTATTTAAGAGATTTGATTTCTTATTGCTTCTTTTTAAAACAATTTATGATCTTTCGTTTTCGGTTAAATAAGGTTTGTGTGCTGCCGGTTAAAACTTTGAAATCCTCTTCATTTTGAGTTCTTTACAAAATATAATTTTTATTAAATATGTTTTTCTCGCTACAGGGTAAAAATTTTTGTTTACAATGAGAACACTTTCTTTTCTTGAATAAATTGTTTTACCTTAAAATAATTTGTTTTGAATTAAAATATTCCGTTTTAGTTCAACGCAGCGGTTAATCTTGAAATGAGACTTTATTTTTCTTCATTAATTGTTTTGTTTCAGTATACTCCATTTTGTAACAAAGCGAATTGTCTTCGTATAAGTAATATTTTGCTTCCAGAGAAAACGAATTAATCTAAGGTAAGATTAATTCAGTTCTAATTTATAATAAAACAATTTTTGTTTCACATTAAAATAAAGAGGCAAGACATTTTTTGTGAAATATCAAGAAAATATTCTCTTGGTGAATAGGAAATTACACAAATTATTTTACTTCAAAGCAATTTGCTTTGATCAAAGACAATTTTTTTTACCGTGTAGCTGATCCTTTGCAAGGTGACATAATCAAAAACAGCATTTCTCAGGGTTACCTTTTACCATCTACTTTTTGATTTTCGCCCTGTGTGCGTGATGGCTTGCTGAGTTAAAGGACTTAGCCTATTTGATTTGGAGGATAAGCATGCTGGAGTTTCATCTTCCAATTGTCCCCTCTAATTGCGCCTACGGGTTCTTTTCCATGCCTACTTTGCACATTTTATTCCTAAAAGCAAGCGTTGTAATAGTCAAATCAAGTTTAGTCAATCCCAAAAAAATAACTATACAAGATATTTTTTTTTAATTATGTTTTTCTTGCTAGCTGATGTATCCCTTGCAAGGTAACATCATCAAAAATAGTATTTCTCAAGGTTACTTTTTACCACCTACCTTTTGATTTTCGCTTTGAGTATGTGATGGCTTGCTGAATCAAAGGACTTTGCCTATTTGTTTTGGAGGCTAAACACGCTGGAGTTTCATCTTCTAGGGCTTCTTTTCCATGTCTACATGCACGTTTTGATAGTAAAAGCAAGCGTTATAATAGTAAAATCAAGCTTTTTTTTCAAAAATTAAAGTACAAGTTTAGTTAATTCCAAAAAAATAACTGTGGAATATAATTTTTTTAATTATGTTTTTCTCGCTTGCTGATCCCTTGCAAGGCAACATCATTAACAACAGCATTTCTTAAGATTACTTTTTACCACGGTGCCTACAATAGACCAGTGTTCGGATCTTATATATATATATATATATATATATATATATATATATATATATATATATATATATATATATATATATATATATATATATATATATATGTCGAATTTTTACGTCACTGGTGGTCCAGCTGATTTTTGTAAACAAAAGTTAGATATTAAGAGAAATAATAGTTCTGTCCTGCCACAGAATAAGAAATACTGCAGGAATATTCCAAAGAGTACGCAGTTCTATGAGAAGGCGGGCAGAAGCATGCATTTTAAGTGGAGGGGGCCATTTTCAGCAATTTTTGTAAAAACGTTATTTGTAATATGTATTGTATTAAATTATTGATTAAAAATTATTCTAATTTTGCAAGCCTTTTTTTGCGTTCTTGTAAAATTTATACAACTGCACATAGTAGGTTTTGGATTGTCAATGACGATATTCAAATGCATGATTAATTGCAAAATTGTATTTAATAAATTACATTACTTTCCTTTGGCAAAACAAAAGTTTTTATTTTTTTACTCAAAAACGACGCCCTGTAGAAAAAAAAATAAAAAGCCTTTTTTCTTTAGAATTAAGTGCACTATTCAAAAAGTAAAAATGTTTTAAAAAAACCAGTGATGTACTATTTTTTCTTTAAAAATTTAAAATTTAGTACCCGTACGCACGCCACTGATGAAGCTAAACATTATTTTTTTATTGAGAAAAACGCATCTTAATAGCCTAGTATTACGTACTAAATTTGAATTAAATCGAGATATTTCTAAGGCAACTTGATCAATTGTATTCTTTAAATGGTCACATTATTTTGCTTTTGCAGAACAACGGTTTTTATTTTTTTACTCAAGAACGACGCCCTGTAGAGAAAAAAATTAAGAGACCTTTTTTCTTTAGAATTAAGTGGATATTTCAAAAAGTAAAACCTTTTTGAAAAAAACCAGTGGCGTACTATTTTTTTCTAAAAAAATAAAAAAGCTAGTGCCCGTACGCACGCCACTGTCGAAGTGAAAAATAATTTTCTTCTTGGAAAACATGCGCCTTAGACATTTATGGTTATGTACCAAATTTAAATAAAATATCCCTAATGATTTCGAAATTATTAATAAATTTAAATTTTTTTTTGAAAACTTTAACACCCTGTATTTTTATAACGGTGCATTTTTCGACCATAGTTTATACGACAAATTATCATTATTTTTTAATGTAGAATCACCTCCTTAAATATTTGCAAACCCTTACGGAACACCCTGTATATATAGATATATATATATATATATATATATATATATATATATAAGATTTACCATCTACTTTTTGATTTTATCCCTGTGTGCGTGATGGCTTGCTGAATTAAAAGACTTTACCCATTTCATTTCGGGGCTAAGCATGCTGGAGTTTGATCTTCCACTTGCCCCCCCCCCTAATTGCGCCTATGTCTTCTTTTCTATGTTGACTTTGCGCGTTTTTGCTGTCATTATTTACGGATAAACTTTTATTTAGGACTATATTTCACCCAAGTTTCAACACCTCCTTTTGAAAAGCGAACGCCAAATTTTCTCAAGTCTCGCTGCAGCAACGACCGGCAGGAAGGCAGCACTACTTGTAAAACATAACGACAAAGTAATGAGCAGTTAAAAGTTTTCGTAAGCTGGAAAATATATGGGTTTATTCTTTTTTATTTTTCTTAGTTTTTTATTTATACTAAAACTTTCCATCCATATTTTTTTGTAATTTTTTTGAAGCGCGAAGTCTACCAGAATTAAGTTTTTCCTGCTACTAAACGAAACTAGCGACCCTGTATGTATGACATATGCTTAAAATATGTCAATGATAGAGGGTCTCTAAACGAAACTAGGCATGGGCATTTACAGGGGTGCTTGACCTCCCCAGAACCTCGAAATTGATTATATTAAAAATATATATTTGGACGTATCTCATACTGGTTCTCCAGAAATATGTTTTTTATATAACAAAAACATAGATTTTTCTTAAAGTTACAAATTGACGCTGTCCTAGACAGCTACACATTTAAACTAGGAAGCTAAATTATAAAACTTTTTGTAGGCAGTTGCAATCTCTATAAGATTTGTTTTGAAAAACCTTATGGTTTTTGTGCAAAAATTGTTTACAATTAAAATGTAAAGTATACTTTAGGATTATCAGCAACGCCACTGACTTGGTTCCTTCAAGCTCTTCAAACAGGGGATAATGGACTACTTAGGTCCAACCTACCTTTAATAAAAACCCAAACTTTGAGATGACAGGTCGGTAGTCACATTCTAAATTTTGTTGAACTTAAACTAAATCCTCTAAATTAATTATCAGTAAAGAAACATAAGATTTTTCTATTTGAATAATATTTTGCAGTTTGTTATTATAGTTTTAATTTTAATATTTTGGGTCTTGTTTGTTTTATAGGTCGTAAGAAAAGCCTTGTAACAATTTGTTTAACAGAGTTTTATTTTTTATTCATTAAAGTTTGTAACGTTTTTAAATTTGTTTTATCTTTATTTTATACACACAAGAGATCTACTACGGTACCCTCGTTTAAGGAGGGTTCGATTTAAAATGAAATCGTATCCGGCAATATAGATAACCGATACACTAAAGTAAATTGTCAACCCTGTACTTTTAAATGTGCGAACTATATTTTATCACCATCCATTTCTCAAGAGTGTTTTCTGGCAGAAATTAAAAGAAAATGAAAAGTTTCTAGACCTAATTTGGGGGTTCCTGATGGAGAGTATATGGTTAAATTATGTTCGAAAATGCTGAATAATAGTGGATTAAAGAAAAAATTTAATTTTTTGAAAAAACTTCATCCCTAACACTTGGAGGGGTGTAGAGTGGTTCTGCACCATATACCAGATCTTCACCATAGAGATTCGTATTCTACGATTTTTTCTCAAAACATTGTAAAGCGGGTCTTCACATAACGTTTTACCTTACGTCTTGCCTGTTCAGTCAAAACACATCAAGTAAAACTTGTGTGTAGACGGAAAAACGGACGTTTTACTTGAACTGATTTAAGACGAAGGACCGCCTAGAGAACTGACTGGATCACGCATTGTTTTTCAATAAAACGATCGTTTTGTATCAAAAACTGTTCTCAAAACGTACGTTAATACTAACAAGTGTGTACGCTTTTAACCGTCATACTTGACCCTTTTGACTGACAGGCAAGACGTAAGGTAAAACGTTATGTGAAGACCTCGCTTAAAAAAAGCCAAGTACGCGATAATGATATTCCGTCAAAAGAATTGAGATAAAAGTAAAGCCAAGTTCTCTAGTGTTTCTGGAAGTGGGCAATGTTACTTTTACAAAACTTTACAGTTATAGGGGAGAGAAGTAAACTCAAATGTTGATAATTTTAATTTTTTTCCTATAGTTTTATTATAGTTCCTATCGGCCTTCCAAAGCTCAGCTCTCTAGCGTTTCTGGAAGTGGGCAATGTTACTTTTACATAATTTTACATCTATAGGGGAGCGAAGTAAATTAAAATTTTGGAGATTTAAATTTTTTTCTATAGTTTTATTATAGTTCCTATCAGTCTGCCAAAGCTCAGCTCTCTAGCATTTCTGGAAGTGGACACATAACTTTACACGTATAGGGAAGTAAATTATAATTTTGGGGTCTTTTGATTTTTTCCAAGGGTTTGGTCACAATTTCTATCAGTCTGCGAAATTTCAGCTTTGTAGCATGTCTGGAAGTACAGTAGAATTTTGGTGATTATGGAGGGGTTGTTAACACTATGAAGATTTACGACTGCACAAAGTTTGAGTTTCGTAACTCATTCTGAAGTAGATTTTTAGATAGGTCATATATGGGCTGAAATGTTTCAAGAAAAGATGGTACAGTAGTTGCGCGAACTTGGCCGGGCACTACCGTGCCCTCAGATTACAAATCGGCAAGCTGGAGCTAAAAATGGTCTGTCTCAAACCTGATTATTTAGAGTCGCGGAACTTTGTTCGAAAACAGGTTGTTCGAAAAGCATTTTTTTGAAAGCAATAGGTCGAAAACATTTTCTTCGAATAGAAATTTGAAAACGGTTTCTTCGAACGGAAATTTGTTCGAAAACAGTTTCTTCGAACGGAAATTGGTTCGAAAACATTTTCTTCGAATGGAAATTGGTTCGAAAACATTTTCTTCGAATGGAAATTTGTTCGAAAACGTTTTTATCGAACGGAAATTCGTTCAAAAACATTTTGTTCATTAAAAACAGCAACTGTTTGACTAAGGGGTTTCTTACTAACATATTTAAAAAAAAAAATACTTTCCTGACTTCTTTCGCGGGATCCTAGAGGGTGTGAAACCAAACCGAACCGAACCGAACCGGCATCCTAGAGGTTGTAAAACCAAACCGAACTGAACCGATACTTCGATTCGGTTCAGTTCGGTTCGGTTTAGTTTTGTTTCACACCCGCTAGGATCTCGCGAAAAAAGTCAGGAAAGTTTTTTTTTTAAATATTTTAGAAAGACCCCCCTAGTCAAACAGTTGCTGTTTTTAATAAACAAAATGTTTTCGAACGAATTTCGGTTCGAAGAAAACGTTTTCGAACAAATTTCCGTTTGAACAAATCTTTTTCGAACAAATTTCCGTTCGAACAAAATTTTTTCAAACAAATATCCTATCGAACAAATATTCGTTCGAACAAAATGTTTTCGAACAAATTTTTGTTCGAACAAATTTTTGATCGAACAAAATGTTTTTGAACAAATTTCCGTTCGAACAAAATGTTTTCGGACAAATTTCCCTTTGAACAAAATGTTTTCGAACAAATTTCCGTTCGAAGAAAATGTTTTCGAACAAATTTCCGTTCGAACAAAATGTTTTCGAACGATTTCCGTTTAAACAAAATGTTTTCGAACAAATTTCCGTTCGAACAAAATGACTTTCAAAGAAAATATTTTCGAACAATTTTCCGTTCGAAAAAAAAAAATTCGAAGAAAATTTTTCGAAGAAATTTCCGCGACCCGATTATTTAAGCTAAAAACACACGATATGAGTATGTTAATTCTTATTTCAAATTGATCAAAAAATGTATTTTCCTTTAAGTGTGCATGTTCGAAAAATCACGGAGAAATATTCTCTTTGGCGCACTGCGATAAACGATCAATCATAGTCGTGTGACGGGAGAAATTGCCACCTTACATAAGGAGACGAAAAATATAGAGGCTCTAAAAAACTACGATAAGGTTAACGATGTAGGAAATCGCCTCCTTGTGAGTGTGGAGCTCCAAATTGCCCTGCAATTTGTCGACTAGTCATCGGTGCTTGATAAATTGCAAATCAGGACTTAAAGTAGCTATATTGATATGGTTATTTACTTAACCAGTTCAGAAAGTGATACTTTAGTAAAGTCAGTGCACCATTTAACCCCTACTTACTATATTTTATATGTTAGTTATTGACCTAACCGTTTTGCAATTATTATTCGGCAGAGTGTGCATACTTAATACATTAATGCATCAACTACAAAACAAACTACAAAAACAACACAGATAGTTTTAAATTATTTATGTCTTATTATTTTGGTTTGGAAATGTGTGCATATAATTTTTTTTGTCGAACATTTTTTATTTCGGTTTAGTTTTACAAACTTTAAACCATCCCATAATGATGTTTTTAAAATTTGAGAGCTAAAAGAACAGGACATTGTTCTATTAAATTGTATATTTAGAACTCTTTGTTAAACAAACGTGAAAGTTAGTACCCGTGAATTTAAAAATCAAACAAGTTTCGTGGCAAATCGGGTAAAAGGGAGTTTTTGTTTCTCTCATATTTTTTCGTGGGTAGCTTGAAAGCTTAACCTCACGGGGGTCCAAGGTCTTATGGACACCTAATAAGTGTTGACAGTCTACTGTTTCGTCCTTATGGGACTCCTCAGAACACTTAGTTAATTAGACGGTTTTGTCTCTAATCCTATGTAAATAGTAAGAAAACTCTTGCAAGAAGTGCCATCTACCGAGATACGAGAGAAACCAGAACAAGAGCAGTCGAATATAAACTGCTATACATATGTATCGATCAATGAAAAGGTGAATTACCACTAAAAAGAAACAAACTAATCCGTGACGTATGACAGCTCTTCTGTATTTCAGGCCAAATCAACGCTTAATGCGTTTTTATCCGCTATCAGACAAGTGAGCGTCAATCTGCGGAATTTTTAAACCAAATAGTACTAACAAACGTAAAATTTAGTACCTGTGAATGTTCTGGAGTTAATAAGAATAAAGTTTGTCTCACTCCGATAGCTCAAAAAATTGGATTGCCTAGTGGACTGTATTTAAACAAGTCCTCCGCTTTCATTTGAAGGGTATACGAACGCACGCGAAATCGTACCTTTCTGAAGTGAAATTTAATTGAGACATAAAAATAATATTGGAATATGATGACTATTTAAGAGCGAAATAATAGAAAAATATTAATGATGCGATCTTATAGGAGAGGGACTTACCGGTGATGTCTTGATCTCTTCCAACTGGTGCACCAGATTCGCCAGAAGTCTTCTATAGCGGTCCAGCACTCCCGAGTTTCAATGTTTGGAGTTTTAGAGGAATTTAATGGTTTTTAGAGTTCACCATTTTTTATAAAAGCGTTGATCGTTCAAAATATTCCGATCGAGAGCGTGTGTGAATGGCGACAGACTTTTTGGTTCTGTATTGTTTTTGCGGCGTGTTTCTTCGCCCTCTAGGAAAATCGCATCACTTCTGATAAAAGAATTTAGAATTCTAATTTTATTTAAAAAGAATAAAAACGCGAGTTAAATTAAAATATGCAGAGGGCGGTAGTAATATGAGGATTGAATTAAAATTAGAAATATTATTATTAAATGCGTTTGGAATTTAAATATTAAACTATGCCAAATTGATAGTTTATAGCTAGTTTTAAATATAGCCTTAAATTTAACTTAACCTATTGAGTAAAACTACAACCCAATTATACCCAATTATAACCCAAAATATGAGTTTTAAAAATAAAAATAAAATGTTCTGAAAAAATAATAAAAATTAGATTAAAAGAAAAAAGGTTTTTTGCGAAACCGAAACAAAGTTTTTTATTTGTTTGTGCCTTTAGTCAAATCAATTATTTTAATTTAATTACAATAATGCGGTGTGTGCTTAAATTTATGATTTTATTTGCCTTGGGGGCTTTTTGAATTGAAACTCCCCGATTTTATCTAGAAGTAAAGTTATAATTGGTTTGTTGTATGAGAAAATTACAGGTGCGTGCGTTTAACAATTAAAAAGAAAATTTAAAAATGTTATTTACCTAATTTGCCCAATAGGAGAATTAGATCTTTTGTTTTTGTTGATACAAGTATTCTTCTACTTTTTACCCAACTGCAGCACCAGCGGCGTAGCGTGCCTCAAGAGGCGGGGGGGTCAAAGGTTAAAAAGGGCGCCTATAAAAAAGTTTGCGATCAAAAAAAATACAAAAAAAGGTCATCATTAGTACTTTCTTTTTGTTACACAGGCAATTTGCCTTTGCACCCCAGCATTGGCGTAGCTAGCCTTGCTTTTCAGGGGGGGCCGTGGCCCCGGTCTATCTTGAACAAAAAGCAAACATACGTTTTAAAGAGTCGTGCAAAGTGTGCAATGAATAAAAAAAAATACGCGCATTAAATGTTCTAATATTTTAATATAACAAATTTAATAATACATTTACCAACTTATTTATATGTATACACAGGAAGTATGTGATTCAGCAATTCTACAAAGAAAGTTTTCTACGTCGCTGACTGAAAGCGTCTACCACACTGTCTAAGTCGACCTCAACATCTTTTTCTATGAATAACAATGACAAACCTGAGTGTCTCTCTTGAGTCATAGTTGTTCTAAGCCAATTAAAAACTCTCCTCATGGCAAAGAAAGACCTCTCACAAGTTGCACTTGAAATTGGAAGAATACTCGCAACTTTAAAAAGTTGGTAGAGGTTTGGATAGGTGTCTTCTGCTATATGTTGTTTGATAGAATCATGACCAACAGTTTGATTTAACCGAAAAATACAATTCTTTAAAACGGTCATTTCTGCTCTTAGAGTAGAAGTATTAATATTAAAAATTTCCCGGTATTGCTCGACGAATTTATTCCATTTAACGACGTGGGAAAACTTAATATGAAAATGGTTATGAAATTGTCACCGAAATCGGAAAATTTTCATAAGACACTAAACGCTAACCTCAAAAAAACTGAAAAGATAATTATATTTATTTTAGAAAAACAGTTTAAAAAGGTCTTTTATAACCTTACGACATCTACAACCCGATTTCGGAAACAGAGGGGCAAAGGTCGCTGTCTTTATTAAATGCGAAATTTAACTTACACTTCTATATGTATGAAATATTCAATATGCATAATTATGTTTAAATTTAAAAAATATTTTCGGGAAATTGCATAAGTGCAGAAAAGTTACCGATAATTTAAAGAGAGAAAGCCTAATTCCGCAAGACAAGGGGTTTTTCCTGAAATGTAAACATTATCTGAATGATTTTAAATTTTAATGCACCTATTTTATTTGAATATTTCCCGAATAATAATAGAAAAGTATGTATTTTCAGCGTCATGTTCTTTTACTAGTAGTCGGTAGGGGAGGCCTAAAATATCTTAGGGGGGGCCTGAGGGATTTTAGGGGGGGCCAGGCCCCCCCTGGCCACCCCCTAGCTACGCCAATGCACCCCAGCACCCAGGGGGCGCCAGTACCCTCGAGGCGGGGGGGGGCGACACGCTAGAGGCTAAACGGCTAAACGGCCATTTCAAGCATGTGGACGGGACAAATCACAAAATGGGACATCCAAAAAAAATTGTAGCCAATTTGTTATGTAATATTTTAACACCAAAATTAGCAAATATATTCTTCATTAATTAGACAATATTTTGGAAAATATAAATGCAAGCAACATGTTTTTATAGTAGAGATAATATCAATAAATGACGGTTGTGGACGGGACAGGAAAAATCCGTATCATTTTAGTTAACATAAAAACAACCAAAATTTCTGAAATGGTGGTTTTAAGAAAAAAGATATAGTTTTTAGTTTATAACAAAATACTAGTAAATCACACTAATTGATTAAGAAATAAATTTTCTATAAGAATTCGTGACGAAAAAATAATATTTATTGGTTGTGGACGGGACGGTTGTGGACGCAACAAAAAAACCTTAAGAATTATGGATTATGTGTTTATAATTTATTTTAGTATAAATAACAACATCAACTAAATTAAAGGGAACAATAACGACGAACTAATTTTAACAATAAATTAATGATTAATGTTTTGTTTTAGATATCTTTCTTATATTGTTTTGATGGGTGTGACCAATTTCCAACATTTTTTCGGACACAGGCCTAAAAAAGTGGCATGATTGGAGCCCTGCAATGGGCAGGACGCTTTCCCATCGAGAGGTTAACATGTTTTTGTTCTCCTGAATCTTTTGGCTTGAAACGTAGATAGGATTTATATTGGTTTTACCATTAAGTACATTAAAAATATATTTTAATGCACTTTTGTATTTTATAAGAAAAATCCAAATCGCTTGAAATGGCCGTAAACCGATTTTGACAAAAAAGGTGTCGTTAAATTGATCCCGAAGGTGCTATAGGCTATATTTTTTTCATAATTTTTTCGAGAAAAAGAAGTTGCTCCGATTTCAAAAATTTTTATATATCTTTGCGTTTCAGATGATTTTGAAACTTTTTTGTTTCGCCGTCTGTCTGTCTGTCTGTCTGTCTGTATGTCTGTCTGTAACGACCAACGCGCATAACTCAAAAACCGCTTGCCCGATTTTAATGAAATTTGGTACCTACGCTGGGTTTTGGGTCGAGATGGTCCCATTTAAAAATGAACAAAATCCACCAAACTCAAGCCAAATAAACGGGTGGGGGTATATTTCAAAAATTAGTTTATGTAAAAATATGGCGTGTGTGATATCAAACAAAAGGTGATTGCGTCTGGAGTTAAATAAAATACATTTTAATTTAAAAAAAAGGTGGGGGTAGATTTGAAAAATTAAAGTTTAAGTCAAAACATGGCTTGTGTGGTATCAAACGAACGGTAATTGAGTCTGGAGTTCAATAAAATATATTTCAGTTTTTAGTTATATTAGCTCACACGTACACTATAACTATAGTACCTAGTGTGAGCTTAGGTGCCCATAGATTGGCAGAGTATTTTTTAAATTTAATGTATCATTTTAGTTATATAACAAAAAAAAAACAACTTCTGACTAACTTTTTTGCATCTATTATTTTCAAATTGTAAATCTACAAAGGAAAGGAAAATAAGCAAAAGGTAAAGTTAGACGGTCTCGTTTCGCCCACTCTTCAAACAGAAAGAAGACGACACACAAGGAAATAGAAAATTTTATAAAGTTTTCCTAACGCAATTTTCACGGGGGCAACTCTAGCGTATATTTTAACATATTTAGATTTGAACAAGAAACTTATACCTTTCAGCAATGTTAAATTAAGTTGTTACAAAAGAAGGATTTAAAAAAACATTTCGTCGTTGATCTTACAAACCGACGTAACTCATTGTAACGTGTCATCTTTACGTTTAAGGCAACGTTACATATTTGTTTTATTTAGGTAAATAATCAAGGCTCTTCGACTCGTCTTTCTGTACACAAATTAAGGGTATTTTATAGAGCTAGGTTTGGAGGTTATATAGTGTCCAAAAAGTTACCTTATCAAGGAGGCATTCCATCGAATTACTGTGGACACTGCGCACATCGTATTATTTTGGCATCGTAATTGGAACTTGAAATCACAGGTTTCGGGAAAAATCACATAAAAACTTTCGATTGTTTTGTTTATCTGTAAAACTTCGTAATTTTCTTTGACGTTCATGAAAATAAACAGCTGTTCTGCTGGGGCATGGCGGCGTTGCCGCATCACAAATGGTTTCAGTAACAGGAAGAAACATTTAGATGAACATTTCATTCGCTTATGTTTATTTTCGAGGATATTGGCCCACTTTGATATCTTTATTAATTTGATAAGGAGAGGATAAAATAAATACGAGTTATGCACTTTTGTAAATGGGAGATGGACGAGGAATGGAAACCAGGACTGGAGGAATAAACAAAATTGTATTTTTATATTATATGAATTTATATATAGTCATAGTTGGATAAAGTTAATAACTAACTCAGTCGGATTGAAGGGTTTTGTAGGGCTGGATAGTGATGAACAAACTTAACATCTGAGCACTCTTGTGCCGAGTTTAAGCAGTAGTTCAATGTGTTTTTTTAGGTTCAAGTTCAGAAACAACTTTATTAATGTAGAAATGTTTTACAAAAATGGCGTCAAACCATATGAATCTTAGAGAAAACATATATAAAGAGCAAAGGAAACTTTTGACTAAAACTGTAACTAAAATACAACTAAATTCTACACTTAGTATAGCTTTACTCATATGGGATTTGGTTGAGTGTTCGAATATTCCTGGGTTTGATGCATGCTCTGATCTCCAGTAATTGATTTAACAGTTGATGGTTTCAATGCTGAGCTTCTTACAATCCTGCTGGTTATTTTCCTCCTACTTGCTATGTTGGCAGGGGTCCGGTAGGCAAATGTTCGGTCTATGTATGGAGGGTGTCTCGATGTCCTTGTTATAAAAATGTCAACCGTGGAAATAGATCCGACAACACCTCAATGTGCGTTTTACTGTCCCCACCAGATCTACGAACGGTTTCCGGCAACTTCATTTTTTTTGTGTTCTCGACAAAGTATCTTGTCTCTTTCCTAAAGAATTTTGGCTGGGCTGGTGGCCGTCTATTGGTGTCGCCATTGTTTTTGTGGTTATTGGTACTTAATGGCATTGCAGTAGATGCAGATTATACCAAAGACGGTATAATTGTGAGCCGTCGTTGTTTAGGCGAATCTTAAGTGACGCTCACACCCTTTGAGAGGGATTTAAGGCGGCCTACGCCGTTTCTACGGAAAGAGCAGTGGTAAGTTCGATTTAATTTTTTTATTTGTTTTATTATTTGAGGTTTCTTCAAGATAATATTTGCCTCCCAAATTGGCCACATCATTTATTGTAATTTTACAAGAGTATCTCGAATTACGTCTATTTGTAAGAGCATAAATATGAATGTTTTGAGATACGACAAAGTGATAACATTGTACTGCTTTAAAACCTATAGCATTTGAGTTACGACACTTTGTGAAATGAAAGAACGACACAAATAAGGTAGTATTATGGTCTTGTCTCAAAACTGAATTTTTTTGGGATACGTCAGTTTGTAAGATCAACGACGGTTTCTTTAGAAAGGTTTTTATCATAACAAAAAATTTAATGTAAAAAAAACCCAAGTACAAAAGGTCGAAAGTACAAAAGGTCAAAAAACAAAAGGTTGAAAATACAAAAGTCGAAACTACAAAAGGTCGAAAATACAAAAGGTCGAAAATACAAAAGGTCGAAAGTACAAAAGGTCGAAAGTACGAAAGGTAGAAAGTTCAAAAGGTCGAAAGTATGAAAATAAAAGATTGAAACCTAACCAAGTCGAATTGCCCTGCCCAGCCGAGGTAGTCCAGAGGTCATAGTTAACCCGGTTAGGTTACTAACTCAACCTGACCAGGTTAGGTTTGTTTACTAAAAAAAAACTACCCTGATCTCGTCAGGAAAGTTTTTTTTTTTGATATACTAACCTAACCGGGTCTGGTTGGGACAGGAACCGAACTTATCCTCGGCCTCGGGTCCATCTCGACTGTACCGGTCAATTCGTCTTGATACAGTAAATAGGTATTTTTAGTATTTTGTGTTGTCGATCTTCTTTCAACCTTTTGTACTTTCGACCTTTTGTACTTTTGACCTTTTGTACTTTCGCCCTTTTGTTTTTCGATCTTTTGTACTTTCGACCTTTTGTACTTTCGACATTATTTTGTCGACTTTTTGTACTTTCGAGCTTTTGTACTTTCGACCTTTTATCCGCTGCCCCATATTAAAAGGTTGTCTTGTTCTCCATTTCAGTTTGTTGCTGGCTTCCAGTGCCTTAAAACCTTTTTTTGTAGATCAGCTACAATTTTTTGTGGGTCACGTGAGATGTGTAGCCTATTCGCTACTACTGTAATTGGCCTTATTTGTTTGTTTTCGTATGAGTGCCATTGATGCTTTATTTCATTAAGCATTTTAGTTACCAGCCAATAGCTGTCTGCGTCTTGTACATTTGTTTTAGCATTTTTGTTATTTAAAACGTTTATTTTAACTCCTTGTATGATATTTAACTCTTCATAAATATCATTAAAATTATTTACGCCATTTACCATAATCGATGGAGGTAATGGAGCTTTTTTAACCTTAGTAGGGGGTTTTTCATTTTTTGAGTCATTGGAAGGCCAGTGCCCGAGCTTTTTTGTGGTGGTGAGAGTGACTTTTTTTCAAGCATTTTCTTTTTGTCTGGTCCACTCAGTTTATTTTGCCAGATCGTCCACATCAGTATTGTAGTCCATGTCAGATTCTTTCTTTTGAATGCATTTTGTCTCTAAATCTGCAAACTTTTTTTGCCTACTTTCCAGTTGACTTTTAAAGCAAGCTTCACAGGTAATGGTACACCTTTTTTGTTTTTAACCATGATATATCATTTATAATAAACATTGTTTATAGATATTTAACACAGATTTTCGCGCGCGCGGTATATTATAAACAAAACACACCCCGACTTTTACCTCGTTAGCACTATTATGTAGGTACGACCCAATACAACCGTACCGAACTGCGATCGAACGAATACTAATATTATAAACTAAAATAAGGAATTAGCCTAAGTGGTATATTTTTAAACATTTTTTAACGAAACCATAAATTGTCAAATTTAATGGTTAATAAAGATAAATATTAAACAAGTTTTATGGCTAATAATAATAATTTAAATTCACGGGTACGAAATTTCACGTTTGTTAAGATAAATATTTATTTATTTGGGTTTATTATTTTAAGCACTTCGCCCAGCATGGTCTGGTTACCCGGACGTCTCGTTTGACAAAAATGTGGACATTTATTCGATATATTCTTGTACATTTTTGTTATCCTCTTGCAACTTATTAGTTTATGATATTATTGAAAATCAAGATGCATGAATATTACATTTGAGTCCCTTCTAGTGTCTGTGTGCTGAGTCTCTAAGTGGCTGGAAATTATTTCCGATTGTACGGTTTCACGTTCGTACAACGGCAATAACAATTTCGGGATAAAAGCTAATGTTCACTATCTCAGTAACTATAAAGGACTATTTGGCTTTGTGCAACAGTATACACTAAAAAAGTTACTTGACTGCGGGTTTTGTTAAATAAATAATAAAAGTAAATAACATGGAAAAAACCTTTCGTTGGATACCACACAAGCCATGTTTTGACTTAAACTCTAATTTTGGAAATCTACGCCACCTTTAAAAAAAACTAAAATGTCTCCTAACTCCAGACTCAATTAGGGAACGTCCTTAACCCCCCCTCTCACCTAGTAACGCATTTACAAGAAAAAGCACATTAAAAAAACATTGCGTGTAATGCAAGGCCAAACCCTGCCTCCCCCCCTAGAGCGTTACGTAATTTAAGAACAGCCCCCTACCTTTCGTTTGATATCACACACGTCATATTTTTACATAGGTATACCCTAATTTTTTAAATCTACCCCCACCCTTTTATTTGTTTTATCTATACTCTAATTTTTGAAATCTACCCCCACCCGTTTATTTGACCTGTGTTCGGTTCGGTTGTGTGACCATCTCGGCTTATTCGCGGTGGTCGTTACAGAAAGACATACAGATATACATACAGATAGACATACAGACAGACAGACAGACAGGCGGCGCGACAAAGAAGTTTCAAAATCATCTGAAACGCAAAGATATATAAAAACGTTTGAAATCGGAGCAACTTTTTATTTCTCGAAAAAATTAGTATCACCCATAGCTCACACTACTACAGTCGGGGCTAAGAACGTAAAAATTGCAAATATCCCGTGACTCATATTTTTGTACGTATCTCACCCTCTCCCAGTGGCGGCTCGTGACAGTTTGTGAGTTCTGCCAATAGGGTATAAAAAATACTATTTTTTTACAGTCTCCAGATCACGTGTCTATTATAAAAAGTAAAAAATTGCCAAGTTTGGTTTGGCAAAAATTACAATGCCTAGGAAAAAATAGCGTTTTTACAAAAGATTTAATTCTAAATCACTACCTTAGCATAATATGTACTCACCAATGTTTTGCCTGCACGTATTTTCTAGACATCTGAGAACTCGTACTCGTACACTTTTGGGCAGTACTCGAATAAGTTTGTATACTTAAATGTATTTAAATTTAACTTCACATTTAACTCACACTCACAAGTTTTTTATTGCATCCGCATATCCAGTCGTTTCTGGCATAAATTTCTCTTGTAAAAATCCTTTTATACGATTTTCCCCGACTTGAACCACACTTTTCTATTAAAATATCGGGCAATGGCCGTCCTTCTTCTTTCAGTTTTAGTTTTTCTTCATAAGTAAAGAGAGATAATTTTGTTACATTAATTAAATTATCCACCATATTCATTGTGACACAATTATACAAAAACAAACAACAAACACGACCATAACCTCCCGCTCATGCGTTTGGCGTCTTCTAAATAAATAAATGCGCCCGCAAACACGCAACGCTGAGCCCGCCCGCCCGGAATTGTACTGGAACTGGTAGTTTTGCAGCTCTATTTTTGCCTAGATTTCGCTATCTAAACCCGTTAGTAAGTGCGGTGCGGGGCGAAGGAAGGGGATCCTAGCCGAGCACAGATCTCGTTAGCCGCCCAGCTACGTTGTGTTGCAATTTAGCAGCGCACCACTGCCAATAACTTCATTTGACCGACTGTGAAATGCGGCTTTCGGCGATGGCGCGCGGCGTCATACTCAACACAAGTACGCGATTTGAAGGCCTACTATACCAACACCGGACCGAAAATATAGTGCTATTCCAATAATTTTAGAAATAAAATAATTATATTAGAAAAATAGCAGCGGCTGAAAAATTGTCAAATAATGTGAAAATTTTGAGGGGTTCTGCAGCTCTGCAGCCCTTATGCACTAGCCGCCCCTGCCCTCTCCTATTGCGTATTTCAATAGACTACAAGACTTCATTACACTTCAAATCTATATCTTGCTACTAACATATCGTTTTTCTCAGTGTATGTGCAGTCATGCCTTTGTAGAAAGGAAACTATGGAATTGGCGCTTTATGATATTTGGGAAGGTGTGTAGTTGCATTTTGAGGAAGGATATTATTAAACTGAAAATGTTAGAACATAATATGTAGGGGAGAGTGGGGCAGCTGTAACATGGGGCAGGTTGTATCATAGCTATTTTTTTTAGAACGGAGAACGAGACAACGTTGATTTTTAAATAGGGGGATTTTATTTACAAGTTAGTTGGCTCTATATACCGTGGGTGGAGTCAACGTTTTTTATTGGAATTTTACAAAACACTTTGTACAGTGTGGAACAAGCTGATTAGATTTTGGTCAAAACCCGTAATGATAATGACAGTCTTTTGACAGTAAAAAAATCAAAAATGTTTTTAACGGAGCATCGCATCAATATGCCTTTTTTTAAATATTGTAGAAAACGTTTTTCTCAATAATTTGTGTTATAACTAGCGAGAAAAAATTTTACGATGCTGAAAACAGGTTCTGCGGTTGTGTAAAAAGAAATACTTTTGTTTGCTTTATTTGTCTTGTTATAAACAATCCACGAAGTGATCCTGCCTGCAAAGGGAATGTGCGATATCAAGCACTTTAGTGAAAAGTTAAAAAGACACAAAGTAAGCGGTAAGAGACTGATATTAGGTGCCAATTGAATAGTGCCTATAGCTAAAACATTACCGAACATAATGAAAATGTGACAAAAATTAGACTTATACTTAGTAGGTTAGTAGACTGTTTAAAATTCTGTGGGATTTTTGAGATTGCTCTACGGGGACATAAAAAAGAAAAGCGAATGGACTTTATCTATAAAAAAATAAACTAAAAAGTAAACAAAGTAGTAGAAAATACTAAAATAAAATTGTTTCGGTAAGATTTTTTATCTCATTTTTCATGCAATTTAAATTTCTGAGCCCCCCTCCCCCCCCCACCCAATATATAACGTCACCATCCGCCACTGGTTATAACCAAACACTTTGTAGGAGCTTTCGTTTCTAAGATATTTACAAAAACTGTTTTCAAGGCTGATATAGCGCGGAGTTTACTGAGGTCGTTATACTAAAACAAAAAAAATCCCTATTATCCCATAAGGCTTGGCCCAATAAAAACAAGCATTCCTAAATTAATTTTTTCACGCCCAACACAATTAAAAACAATTTTTCTGATCTACGAGATTGGGCGACTGACCCGCCTTTTCCACGAACTGACCCTGGCCAATAATTGAAATATCAAAAATTTCTAGACGTTATCGGGGTACCAAATTACAGGTGTCGGGTTACCCCGTACAGAACGAACACGAAAGAAAAAGGGTTTATCTGATTTTACCCAAGATTTATGTCCAAGAAAGAATAATGAAGTGTCCACCCACCACATCATTTTTCTGAATGGACCTATATTCGCCTTCTGTGAAAACACAATTCTATAGGATGGATCCAAACACCGGCGTTCAAAACGAAAGAGAAGAAGGATCAATAAGGGAAAAAAGGAAATTCTTTAAACAAGAGAACTAATTGTTGAAAAATCAATGCCTCAATCAAGAATTATATTCTAAGATAAGACATTATTCTGCAAGCAAGAATTACGATTTTCGTATAATAGAAAATGGTATTCCTAAAATACCTAAAGGCTTGACGTACTAGTAACGAGGAAAGAGGGACGACTAGAACATACCGTATACAGAAAACCTACTCACACAGACCGCTACCTAAACAACACAACTAACCACCACCCGTGCCAACGAAAAGGGGTAATAAGAACATTGGTAGAGAGGGCGAAAAGAATCTGCGAACCAGAACATCTAGACAAAGAATTAAACCATCTTAAAAACACCCTCGTAGCAAATGGATACACTCAAAGCGACATAGATAAATGTATACGACCAAAGCCGAGCACTAGAAGTAACAGTAGCGGTGGACTGAGCAGCCGCGAAGTTACTTCAAGAGCCTCTGCCCTACATCCCTAGAGTGACGGATAGGATCGGACGTATTCTGGGAAAACACAACATAAAAACGATCTTCAAGCCATCTAAGAAGATCGAGAACCACCTCAGATCTGCGAAGGATATAAGGAACCCACTAAGTTCTTCGGGGGTATACCGCATTCCCTGTACCTGTGGAAGTGTCTACATCGGAACAACCAAACGGTCCGTAAACACAAGAATCAAAGAACACAAAGCCAACTGTCGCATGTCGACTCGGACATACGGAAAAATCCGCAGTTGCAGACCACACACTAAACAATAAAGACCACCGAATAAAATTCGAAGACACCATTGGACGATGGCCGCGAAAGCCTTTCACAATTTGTTCAATAACATAATTTTAATGCTAAATTTCTTGAGTGATTTCAAGACAAAAGTTCATATTAACATAGGTCCGCAAACGTTTCGAGATAATATTTTTTTTGTTTAGTTTGATACACTCTCCAGAAGCATACTGGAGCATTTTTTATTTTCCTGATAGCAGCTCTTGATGCAACAGCGATTTTCTTTATAACCATTAAAGATGCGAAAAAATCACAAAAAACAAAAAAAACAAGGATTTCATTTGCTGTTTTAAAATCTACCAGTGGCTTACAACAACAAAAATCAGGGAGAATAGGTGACATGACCCCCGAAAAAGTATCGCCCTGTAGGTTTTTATTAGCATTTGGTATCTTTTATAGTCTCGTACATACAGTCTAATGTAGGCGCCAAATTTAAGCTAAATATCTCAAGAACTGAACGAGCTATAAACAAAAAACTTTTTAAAAAATTAAATTTTAACACCCTGTATCTCGAAAAATAAGCGTTTGCAGACCTAGGTTGATATGAACTTTTTGTCTTAGAATAACTTAAGTAATTCAACACTAAAGTTATGTTAATGAATTTTGAAACAATCTGCATAATTTTAAAGCAAAAGAACAAAATATTCCGAATACGAATATATTATATAAATGATATTCTTGATTGAAAAATAGTGCCAAATCTTTTCTTTAAATATTTTTCTATGGTTCCCTTAAAGCACAAAGATCAAGTAGAAATAAGTGTTGCAAAATTTTTAAAGTTTTATAAGATGGTCGTTTTTGATTTTGTTTTTAAAACCACTATACCATCACACCAAAATATCGTTTTGAAAATAGCGTTAAAAACGACATAAAAAGATTTTAAAACATGCGTTCTTTACGTTTTTTGTTTTTTACGATTAGGTACTTGTCGTAAAACAATGAAAACCCATTATTCTTTATCCAAAAATATCTACCATCAAATTAATTCTAACGGGAATTTATAGAGCATGGTTAGAAGCTATAGTTCATAGATTAATTGCTGTGCTAAATGTGTGTAAGAGAGAAGTAAAAGAGAGAAAAATATATTTTGGACGGTGTCTTGAAATATTTTTGGCCGTTTTAGACCCATATTCGAGGTGGTAGTGGGAAAGTCTTCACGAACCTTTTCATCATTCCGTCGTGTGCAGTACAACAGGTGAGAAGTGGATATTTTCTTTTACGCAAATTCTAGCTCAAGCCATGCCGCGTATAACCTTTAACGTTCAGGAAAAAGTACAGATGATTCAATGGTATTTCGCTAGGGGAAACAATTGGTGTCGGAAATTTCCTTCCTCTGATTTACCGGCGCGCACAGAGGACAGGTATTGGCTGTGTGTCTGGCTATCCTGAAACAATAGTTTTGTTGTAGGGTAGATCAATTTTAATAAAACTGCTTGCAGCTCTTTTAGTAGACCCTTTTCTCAGAAAATTTTATTGGCAGATTCGGAGGTTTGGTGATACCGACAGGCAGAAAATAGAGAGACCGATGGACAGACATCATGATACATAATATTATGTCAAAGTACTTCACCCTTTACATATAAGTAAAGAAAATAAAATAACATCAGTTTAAAATTGTTAAACTGAAAAAATTTGATTCATTTATTTTTTCTAGACTTCCTAATTACATTAAACCATGTAGGTACCTATACTGTGTGAACTCATTCAATTCTATTCCATTGTCAACAAACTAATTGTTCCTAGACCCAATTAAAAAAAGTTCAGGTGCAAAAATTTTCAAGTCACTGTGTAAATTGTGTGTATTTTTTCTTCAAAGAAATTAAACGGTATTGGAACCAGAGAAGAGTCGTTCTTCTCTGTTCGGAATATCTGCCAGGTAGGTGGTAGACGCTTTTACTCATTGGGCGTCGACCGGTGAGATACCACCATGCCAGAACTGAGTAGCGCTAAGTGGTATCACCACGTTCCGCTACTGTGCTGGCAGTCCGGTTCCAACAATGAGTAACAGATAGCATGATGGCGCCTCCAAGATCAAAATATTCCGGAGGTAAAATACCCGACCACTCGGATCTCCGGGCGTCGGGTGATCCTGGGGGTCCTTCATGCAAAGATATTAAAAGAAGACCAAAAACTCAACTCAGAATTGATTTTAGCAATATAAGAGGATTAAGTACCAACATGAATTCAGTTCACCAACATCTTGAAGAACAAAGACCTGACATCCTTGTTCTCACTGAAACTAAAATCAGTTCTGCAACACCTATTGTGAGCTATCTTTATCCCGGCTATGACCTACACCACCGATTTCGACATAATTTTGGGATTTGTGTGTACATTAAAAATGACCTTTCATGTCATCGAGAGGAGAAGCTAGAACCAGCGAACCTCGATATCATATGGTTAAAATTCACCTCAAAGTCATCGACCAAGTTCATCTGCTGCCTCTACCGACCGCCAAGTAACACCGAGTATCAAAACTTTTTTGCGACATTATCCGAAAACTGTGATAGTATACAGTCTAACTATCCACATGCGGAAATTGTTTTTTTAGGCGATTTCAACGTCCACAGTATACCCTGGTTAAAACACCACAACAAAACAGATAATGAAGGCAGGGAAGCAGAAGCTTTTGCCATAAGTTGTGGTCTAACGCAGCTTGTCGATGAACCTACCCGTATCTCAGAAAGGGGTGAATTTGCAGCGCTTTTAGACTTGTTCCTAACTACAAATCCTGACTCGTACACAATTCAAGTAGATCCCCCACTTGGTTCATCCGATCATAAACTTATAATAACAAAGTGCGAAATGCTCATATCACCAAGCCAACAATCACTTCCTCGTAAAATGTGGCACTATAAATCGGCAAAATGGAATGACCTTAAACAGTTTTACCTGGATTTTCCATGGCAAGAGGTTTGCTTTAAAACAGCTGATCCCACTATCTGCTGTAATGAAATAACAAAAGTAATCTTATCTGGAATGGATGCATATATCCCACATACAATAAAACGCAGAGCAAATGCAAAACCTTGGTTCAACGGCCAGTGTCAAACGGCTGTACAGAAAAAACACAGAGCATATAACCTTTGGAAACGACAACAAACCGCTCAAAACCACACAGAATTTATAGAAGCCAGAAATAGTTGCAAAATTACTATTGACGCCGCCAAAGAAACATACAATCAAAGAATAAAAAACAGGTTGCTGAATTGTCCAAGTAGTTCTAGGTCCTTTTGGTCACTTGCAAAAGCTGTTGGATCAAACTTCACCAAGTCATCTATACCACCACTTATAGATAAAAATACTCACTTAGCCACAACATCAGAGGAAAAAGCCAATATGCTGGCCAAAATCTTTTCCTACAACTCAAACCTAACAGTGCCAAATGGAAAAACTTCACCGTTCATTGGAAGGGTTTCCCACAGTATGCCAGAGGTACCCTTTTGTCACAGAGAAATACGAAAATCCCTTAAAAAGTTGGATACAAACAAAGCAATGGGTCCAGATGGCATTCCCGCGATAGTACTCAAAAATTGTGCTAACGAACTCACCCCAACTTTCGCTAAATTATTCAATTTATCTTACAGGCAAGGAGTATATCCATCATCATGGAAGTCTGCCGCAGTACAACCTATTCCAACGAAAGGAAAAAAGACAGATCCGTTAAACTATAGACCAATTGCTCTACTTCCGGTGATATCAAAAGTGATGGAAAGAGTTGTGAACAATCACCTAACCAAGTACTTGGAAAAGTACAAAATTATCAACGACAAGCAATACGGATTTCGAAAATATAGGTCAACTGGCGATTTACTTACATACGTCACTCACTTGTGGCAAAAAGCGATTGAGTTACGGGGCGAAACAAGAACAATTGCCTTAGATATATCAAAAGCATTCGATAAAGTCTGGCATGAAAATCTGCTCAACAAGCTCAAAGCAATGGGATTGTCGCCGAAACTTTGCACTTGGTTTGAAAGTTACCTTAAGGATAGATCCATTTATGTTGCACTGGATGGCCGGAACTCCAACTCTTACCAAATAAATGCTGGTGTGCCACAGGGAGCAATCCTTTCGCCAACACTTTTTCTGATTTACATAAATGACCTCATAGATAAAACAGTAAATCCACTTTATTGCTTTGCAGATGATGGCAATGTAGTCTCCTCAGTCATACCACCCACTCAGTGTCTATCCGTACGTGAATTCCATCATCTTAGACTAACTCAAATATTGCAGATAAATAACGACCTGGAGATAATAGAGGACTGGGGCAAAAAAACCTTGTACAGTTTAACGCGCAGAAAACCCAAGCAGCCCTGTTTTCAAAAAAGACCAGCACCGGTGAGCCAAACATCATGTTGTCTGGAAGTGCTGTCGCATTGCAGAGCCAGTTGAACATCTTAGGAGTCACTGCAGAGACCAACATGTTTTGGCACAGTCACGTGGCAGATATAGCTAGAAGGGCGTCCCAAAAGCTTGGGGTGCTGTTTCGTACAAGACATCTGTATACACCAAGCCAACTGCTGACACTCTACAAAGCCCAGATTCGACCAACTATGGAGTACTGCTCACATATATGGAGTGCGGCACCCAAACATACCTTAATGCTTTTGAACACCGTGCAAAAACGAGCTATCAAGCTGATCAATGACCCCGCACTTACCCGTAGCTTGGATAGTCTCGAACATCGAAGAACTGTGGGCGATCTATCTCTCTTCTACAGGTATTATCACGGAAAATGCTCTGAAGAGTTGGCACGTATGATCCCCTCGGGAGTAGCACCTACTAGGCGAACACGTCAAACAGACGGTAACCATCAATTTACTGTCAAAATAGAGGCACCAAGAACCTCGTTATATCAGAATTCATATCTCTGGAGAACAGCATCGCCGTGGAATAAACTCCCTGCGACAGTTTTCCCTGCAGGTTACAACCTGAACCGTTTCAAAACCAACACACACCAACATTTCCGCGCACTGGCCGCTTCTCGAGCGTGATAGGGATCCCCTTGCGAGTGCGCTTAACCGTAAAAAAAAAAAAAAAGACTATCAAATGCTAAAATATTGACTTTTATTTTTTTGTAATCTGTAGGTAGAGATGTTTTTAAAAAAGTTCATATCAAAGTGTACAAGAATAGTAGTAGTAGTAGTAGTAGTGGTGGGGAGACCAGTTTTGGTACAGCGACTAGGCGCACACACTTGCATCTATCTAACATCGCTATCGTCGCAGCAGAACTTGGTTGTAGACGATAGATTTCTTTCCTATTCAGCGAAACAGTCGTGGTCGTCCTGAGTTGACTGTAGGAGATTTATGCTGGCGCCATCTTGGTACCAACTATATAGCACTTATAGCAGGCTCATGGGTTATTAATCCTGGTTCCTCAGCTGACTGCGTGTCGACTCCTGGACTACACCTGCAATATACGCTCGATATTCAAGGTCAATTTATATTTTGCGTGCATCGCATCTCATGCTAATTCGATGACGACTGTTTCAATCTTTGTTATGTTTAGTCCGTAATGATTAACTGTTTAGTTATAAGTTTAGTATAGTTAGGTTTAAATAGGATTACATATAACTATTAGATAATTACAAAAAAGAAAACTTTCGCCTTTTTCGCTGGTACTCCACTATGTCTTTACGCATCGAATCTATAAAGTTCACTTCAGCAGCAAAGATACCTTGCATGTGCGACAAGGAGCTAAAAACTGACTAGCAACAGACACGTGTTTCGAACTTATTGTCTCTTCACTGTTGGATAAGCCAAAAGCGGACTGAAACGCTTGACCACCATTGAAAAATAATCCATTTCTCACAGTGCAGCTTTGAAAAATTATAAAAAAGAAAACTTCCGTCTTTATTATTTTTCAGGTCGCTGATTGTTGGTGCAAGCAAGAAATTTCCTAATTTTCATTTTCTTTTCCTTTTCTGCGCGTTTAAAATAGTTTAAATTTTCGCGCTCTAAAATATGCATATGGGGTTTCACGGCACCGGACACGTGGAAGACAAGCAGCGCCGCGATGAGTGCGCAAAGAACCACCGTCACAACAAGACACTAGCAAAATCACGTTCCCGAAAAAAGTGAATTTGAGGTGAAAAAACTGGACGTTTAAACGTCGACTGGAGCTGCAAGAGAGTCCGAGGTAGGTGCCTTTTCATATAAAATTCCATATGTATCGTAACTTTCCATTTTCAATCGTCAATACCGACAGTTATTTTTAAATGTGCTTGTGAAGCCAATACCGGCGACCTATCGAAGGAAATTCCGTTATTTTTCAGCCCTTGCACGCACATTTAATGGCCCTTCGACCCAAATTAATAGTTTTCCAAACTACCTAGACTCCTGTGGTTCAGCAATTTCCTACAAAAATTCCAAATTTCTATTTTCTATTTCAAATTTCAAAATTTATTTCAATTTCAATTATCAGACCATATTGTTTTAGGACCTGTTGGGGATATGTTCCTTCAAAGTTGATCGAAGTGTTTATTACCGTTCAAAAATAGCTAGAGCCAATGCTCATATTTCGTATAGTTTACTAGTTCATCAAAGAAAGTTGATCGCTTTGTTCATTACATTTTCAGTAAAAGTGGCGTCAATACGCCGAAAGTGAAAATTTTAAGGCGGTTCTTCCACCTACTTTTCTAATTATCGATTTTACAGGTGTCGCGGCGTTAACGCGCAGGTGCAAGTGTTTCGTCGTCACCAAGGTCTCACGTTGCGCGCGTTGTTTCTTCAAATACTTCAGACGAGACCGCTAGTCGTATGCACAGAGTGTGCGACTTGGAATCGAAAGGTGCGGGGTTCAATCCTTGGTGAGACATAAAAGTTTTTTTTTTAAGGGATATGTTCAAATAATAACATACAGACAAACTTACAAACATTTCATTTCAAAATTTTCGAAAAAAGTTAATAAAATTAAAATAATAAAATTGTTTAATTTTTGCTAAAATTCGGGTTATATTTTAAGCTATATTTTAAGCATTTTTTTTGGGTAATTTTAAAAACAAATTAACTTTCAAAAACAAAAATGTCTACGCAAAAACAGAAAAAACTTTGCGACAAAAGGCTTTTGAGCTTCAACCAAATGGCGGAAGCTCACGAGGTAGCTTTGAAAGCGAAGTCGGATACAGCGTTTCACTTTTTGTTTAAATCCAGATATGAAGACGTCGAAGAATGTCATGCTCAATTCTATAATTTTCATAACCAAATTATTGGCTCTCTCGAAGAGTTTAAACTTTCATTTGACGAGCAGGATAAAACTAGAAAAGACTTTGACAACCTTTATTATGAATGTAAGGGTATTTACTACGACCTTTTTAGGGCCAACCCTGTCAATTACGTAGGCAACCCTAACCAACAAAATATTGTTCAGAGGTCAAATACAAGATCATTTCCACAACCACGGTTGCCAATTTTCAATGGTAATTATAAAGACTGGCAACACTGGTTTGACTTATTTAAAGTCATGGTACATCAAAATTCTGAGTTAAGTGATATAGAGAAATTTCAACACTTGCGGAGTTCTGTTCTGAATGAAGCCCTTTCTCTAGTAAAAACCATTCCCCTCGCAGATAGCAATTATCACATTGCGTATGAAACCTTAGTAAAGAGGTATCAAAATAAACGAATTATTGCTACTACCGCTTTGAATGCTATTAACTTTCTTTCAACTAAATCCAGTTCTGGGAAAGAATTACGTTCCATGTTGGATACATTTTCTGAGAATCTAGCCATCTTAAATGAGCTTGGTTTTCCTACAAAAGAATGGGACTTTCTTACTTTTAACATGATGCTCTCAAAACTTGAAGTCAAGATGAGGACTGATTTCGAACTTTACTATAGTAGAGAGAAAAACAATTCAGAAATTCCGTCCTACACTGATCTTTACACGTTTATAGAAAATCATTGCGTTGCGCTCGAATCTGTAGTGCAAATGCCCAGTTTTAGTAGGCAAAATCAAACCCCTAGACAACCTCAAACTACGCGTAATTCTCAACAGAACAGTTTTCAGAGAAACAGTTTTAATAATTTTAATTCACCTTCTGCTTTCAATACAACTATTTCAAATCAAAGTTCAAATTCAAGAAATCAACAAAATACTTTACAAAATAGCAATCAACGCAGCAACCCTCAAATACAAAATAATCAGAACAGAACTTTTAATCCAAAAATAAAATGCTACCTATGTTCTTCGAATCAAGCATTATCGAAATGTATCGAATTTCAAAACAAAAGTCCACAGGAAAGGATGGGTTATGTTCGGCAGGTGAATCTATGTCAAAATTGCTTACATTTTGCTCACCAGACCGTGAATTGCCCCTCTTCCTACAACTGCTTTACGTGTGGAGCTAGGCACCACAGTCTTCTTCACGTTCCACAACCAGTAGCGCCCTCTGTGAGTGTTGATTCTTATCCTCCAGAGAACGTTAATATTCCACTTTCCAATTCCAATAGCACCCCTATGTCAGGAAGCCATTCCACAAACTGTCATGCGACAATGATTTCCAAAAATTCCACTTTTCTACTTTCTACCGTTGTAGCTGACATGTTAGACTCAAGGGGACATTACCAACCAGTTCGTATCTTACTCGATTCTGCCTCAGAGGCAAACTTTATTTCAGAAAAATGTCTAAATCGTTTAGGTCTTTCGAAAAGCTTCTTTTCTACTTCTATTCAAGGCTTAAATCAAATGACATCTTCCAATACCAAAGGTAAGACGAAATGTCTTATCAAACCTCAAGGTCAAGCGGGACCTACCTTTGATTTTGAGGCTTTAGTACTTCCAAAACTTTGTACAGAGATTCCTTCTTGCGCCGTCGACTCGAGCAAGTGGAATCACATTCGCAATATCAAACTTTCTGATCAAAACTTCCATATACCAAGTTCCATTGATGTCCTAGTAGGTTGTGAACTTTTTCCGCATCTCTTACAAGAGGGAGTTATCCACGGAGAGCGTGGACAACCTAGTGCTTTTAATAGCATCTTTGGCTATGTGCTGATTGGTAAAGTTGAAACTTCAAAGCAACAAAATCCACAATCACTCATAAGCTGTTACACTTCCATCGAACCATCTCTGGATATCTGCCTAGAGCGCTTCTGGGAGATAGAGCAGGTTCCACATAAGGTTCATCACAGTCCTGAGGATATTATGTGCGAAAAATTATTTTCACAATCAGTTTCACGCAACGAATCAGGTAGATTCGTCGTTCCATTACCTTTAATAAACTTAGAACCCCAGTTGGGTGACACCTATCCAATCGCTTTAAAACGTTTCAAGCTTCAGGAAGCTAGACTTCTCAAAGACTCAGCTAATTATCAAGCTTACAAAGATTTTATGCAAGATTATTTAGACACTGGTCACATGATACCTATTCCTACGCCTATATCTAAAGATGTCTTGGATAATTCCTACTTTATCCCTCATCACAGTGTCTGGAACACTGGGAAGATAAGAGTGGTCTTTGATGGGTCTCAACGTAGTCCCAGAGGTGTCTCACTCAACGAGACGTTGTGCGCAGGTCCTAAACTGCAAAATGATGTCCGTGAAATTTTACTTAATTTTCGAATTCATGCTGTAGCCTTTGTTACTGACATAGTAAAAATGTTCCGACAGATTTTAATTATTCCTGAGCACACGCGTTATCAAAATATTCTATGGAGATTTTCTGAGGATGATCCTGTCCAAACCTACTCCTTAAGAACAGTTGTTTATGGACTTAAGTCATCACCTTACTTAGCTATTCGTACTATACAAGAACTAGCTAAACTTGAGTCTGAAAGGTATCCTAATGCTTCCAAGGTGCTTCTTAAAGACATTTACGTCGACGACGTGCTCACTGGGCAGGATTCTGTGGCCTCTGCCAAAGAACTTCAGTCGGAGTTAATCTCCCTGTTGCGCCTAGGAGGGTTTGAACTTAAAAAATGGGCGAGCAACAGTCCGGAACTTCTCTCCTCATTCTCAGAATCAGAAACACAAATGTCCATTCGTTTCGACAAATCCGAACCTAATTTTGTAAAAATATTAGGTCTCCAATGGAATCCTATCTCAGATTCGTTTACCTACTTGGTCGTACCAGAAGATAAACCATGCACCAAGCGAGGCATCTTATCTCAAATCATGAAAATTTTTGATCCCTTAGGTTTCTGTTCTCCCGTTTCTTTACTTGCTAAGCATCTCATGCAAGATCTGTGGAAGGAGAAGCTGGACTGGGATTCTCAGCCTCCTCCGCATATCGTAAATGTTTGGAATCAATTTCGAACCGAACTTCCAAATCTTTCAAATATTCATTTACCTAGACGCCTTTCCATTGATCAACCACGTAGCATTGAACTTCACGGCTTTTCAGACGCCTCTATGATAGGTTACGCGGCTACGGTCTATTTCAGAATGGAGTCAGTATCCGGAGAAATCCATACCTTTCTTGTAATGGCCAAATCTAAGGTCGCACCAGTGAAAACAGTCAGTCTTCCGCGACTGGAGCTTCTTGGTGCCACTTTACTTTGCGACCTAATTTCCTTTATTCGAAACACTTATTCAGATATTCTTAACTTCAACCAAATCTATGCATGGTGTGATTCCCAAGTGGTTCTATGCTGGTTGGCGGCTTCACCTCACAGGTTTAAAACGTTTGTGGCAAACCGTATCTGTCACATTCAAGAAACCATTTCTCCTACGGCCTGGAAATATATTCCATCAGCGCTAAATCCAGCCGACTGTGCTTCGCGCGGTCTTATGCCTAATCAACTTGTCAAACATGACTTGTATTGGGAAGGTCCTTGTTTTCTTAGGCTACCAAAAGAGAGCTGGCCTGATGATTTTCGCTGTCCAGACCCTCCGGAAAACGAGGTTATTCTGGAAGAACGAAAATCAGTATTTCAAACATGCACAGTTGAACCACACATGCTTGATACTTTTCTTTCTCGTTACTCTTCCCTAGAGAAAATTCAACGCATAATTTCCTATATTTTTCGCCTTACCGAAAAGAAATCTAAATATCCTAACGAAAATATTACCGAAGTAGAACTTCAACATTCTCTTATTGTTCTCGTTCGGAATGTTCAACGTTCCATCTTTGCTGATCTCATTTCACGTTTGAATGACGCAAAGCTACTTCCTAAACAATTTCGTAAACTTTCACTTTTTCTAGATACACAAGGCTGCTTAAGAGTGGGGGGTCGATTACCACATTCTTCCGAACTCTCTTATTCAGCAAAACACCCTTTACTTTTACCACGTTCTCACCGTCTTACTCAACTTGTCATTGAGTACACTCACAAAAGGTACTGTCATCCCGGTCAAAAAACGTTGCATTACCTCTTGAGACAACAATTTTGGATCCTTTCCCCTCGCTATGCAATCGAGAGTATAACTTCTCATTGCATTTTATGCTATCGATTAAATCCTAAACCTTCCGTACAAATCATGGGCAACTTGCCTGCTCAACGCATCTCTCAAGTAAAGGCATTTTCACATGTTGCCATAGATTATTGTGGTCCCTTTCCAATTACAATGGGAAAGTACCGAGGTGCAAAGGTATCCAAAGGTTATATTCTTGTCTTAGTCTGCTCCGCAACAAAGGCAGTTCACCTAGAACTTACCTCCGATATTTCCACCCCTACCTTTCTTGCGGCTTTTAAGAGATTTGTGGCAAGAAGAGGAAGAATCTCTGACATTTACTCAGATTGTGGTAGCGCGTTCTTGGGAGCTGATCGTTTACTCAAACAGTACTCCCAGGAAGCATGTCACAGTCTAAAAATTACCTGGCATTTTTCAAGTCCTGGTAGTCCGCACCTAAACGGACTAGCTGAGGCAGGAGTTAAATCCACCAAGGCAAATTTAAAACGTGTAATAGGTGAGCAACGGTTAACCTATGAAGAGTTTTTTACTTTTTTGTGTCAGGTCGAATCCATACTAAACAGCCGGCCTCTGTATGCCCAAAGTATGGATCCGAATGACTTTCTTCCACTGACCCCTGGTCATTTTCTTACCCTGGAACCGTTGAATTCCGTACCAGAACCCGAATTTTCGGATTCCAAGTTGAACACCCTGTCCCGCTGGCAGCTGGTGCAAAGGCTCCAGTCCGATTTTTGGAAACGCTGGAACTTGGAGTACCTAAACACCTTGCAACAGCGTTCTAAATGGACAGAGGCTTCTAACAATATTAAACTAAATACTTTAGTCGTGGTAAAGAATGAACAAAAACCGCCATTGCAATGGGCTGTTGGGCGAATTGTCGACGTACACCCTGGCTCAGACGGTCATATTCGTGTTGTGACCGTTAAAACAGCTACAGGAACATATCGTCGACCAGTAGTGAAACTATGTCCTTTGCCTATGCCCGACGCATAAGGCAAAATTTTCTTTTCTTTCTTAATTTTTCTAAGTACTTTTTCTTTTCTTTTAATTTTAATTTACATGCATTATCTAATGCATATTTGGGTTAATGTTAAATTGTATCGTTTAATTGCTAATAGGCGAATATTATTTTTTTTTTCCTTTCCTTTTCTCAACTAAGTAAAAACACACGTGTTTTGGCGGCCGGAAAATGTTGGTGCAAGCAAGAAATTTCCTAATTTTCATTTTCTTTTCCTTTTCTGCGCGTTTAAAATAGTTTAAATTTTCGCGCTCTAAAATATGCATATGGGGTTTCACGGCACCGGACACGTGGAAGACAAGCAGCGCCGCGATGAGTGCGCAAAGAACCACCGTCACAACAAGACACTAGCAAAATCACGTTCCCGAAAAAAGTGAATTTGAGGTGAAAAAACTGGACGTTTAAACGTCGACTGGAGCTGCAAGAGAGTCCGAGGTAGGTGCCTTTTCATATAAAATTCCATATGTATCGTAACTTTCCATTTTCAATCGTCAATACCGACAGTTATTTTTAAATGTGCTTGTGAAGCCAATACCGGCGACCTATCGAAGGAAATTCCGTTATTTTTCAGCCCTTGCACGCACACTGATTATTAATTTTAACTAAAAAAAATCAAAATAGCGGATCCAAAATGGCGGACTTTCCCATTTATGAACCAATATATATCAGATTCAGAACTTTGGGGTGTTTCAGGTCGTTGATTATGATTTTTAACTTAAGCTTTAAAAAAATCAAAATGGCGGATCCACAATGGCGTACTTTATTATTTTCATTCCGATTTGCCTCAACCTTAAAACATCACGGAAATAAAAATATGAAAATGGCGGATTTTTTCATTTATGAATCGATATGCATCAACCCGGAACTTTGAGATCTTTCAGGTCGCTGATTATTATTTATAACTTAAACTAAAAAAATTGACGGATCCTAAATGGCGGACTTTCCCATTTATGAACTAATATGCATCAAATTCGGAACTTTGAGGTGTTTCAGGTCGCTGCTTATGATTTTTAACGTAAACTTTTAAAAAATCAAAATGGCGAATCCACAATGGCGCACTTTATTATGTTCCCTCCGATTTGCCTCAAACTTGACGTGGCGCTTACGGTAACTTAATAAAATTTTTTACTTAAATTGATGAATACGGCGACAGAGAGAGAAGAGTGGAAGATATTGGGGGAAGCCTATGTCCAAAGATGGATCGAAGAGGGCAAAATAGATAGACAGAAGTCAATATGATTTTCTTGAAATGAATAGTCGAAGAGTTAAAAGTAATTGACGAGAACATATTTTGCGATTAATGTCATATGGGTTTTCTGATGTCTTTTAACTTCTTTGTTTTTTTCCGAGGCAATCAAACCCAAACTGCGATGAACAAACACAAAAGTGTATCTAACTTAATTCAAGAAGTTGCATGTCACGTCCTTCTTAGAATGGCGCGGAGTCGGCGTCTTTTAACTTGATCTTTGTTTAAAGAACATATCGACATAATTAAAATTGTAGTAAAACAATTCATTTTATTTGAAGAATTAATGTAAAGAGTGTTTTAACATAATGTCACTTCACTCATTTTTTTAATATCATATAAAAATTGCTTAAACTCATCTGGAATAGCAGAAATTTCAGCAGACTTTAAAAATCGCCAACGAAAATCGTTTAATAAATCATAGCCGTATTCAAGCAAATAACTAATAATTACTAGTTCTTGAAGAGTGACGTCACGAATGCCCCCTTTGTACGTCATCGTTTATTACCGGTATTTACCACACTTTCGAGTAAGGTTATTGGGTTTTCTAACCTCACAATCATTTGTTTTGCTTCTTTTTGCGTCAATTTTTGCAATGAGTGGAATTTATCGTGTTTGCCTCAATTATGAGGGAAAATTGTACAAAGAGATGGCCTCCTCTATATTGTCTTCCGTTTCATCAACCCTTGACTTCCTCTAATTTTTTCAATGTAGACTTTGATACACGAAATATCATTAAAAAAAAAACAGTATCATTGTACTCCTCTAACCACTGTTTAATATATTTAAGTTTTTTTTCCAAATTATGCCCATTTCGAATCAAATACCCAGTATTTGAGAGTGGGTCGAGAAGAACTCAAATTCAATAATGGCAAGAAGATTCTTATTCATCTTTTAAAAAGCGCACTAAAACCAACTAAACTTCTTTAAAAAATCGCAAAAAGCAACAACCGGTTATACAAGTGGCCTTGGTAAATACCACTCCTTGAAGAGTGACGTCACGAATGAGCCCTTTGTACGTCATCGTTTATTACCGGTATTGACCACACTTTCGAGGAAGGTTATTGGGTTTTCTAACCTCACAATCATTTGTTTTGTTTCTTTTTGCGTGAATTTTTGCAATGAGTGGAATTTATCGTGTTTGCCTCAATTATGAGGGAAAATTGTACAAAGAGATGGCCTCCTCTATATTGTCTTCCGTTTCATCAACCCTTGACTTCCTCTAATTTTTTCAATTTAGACTTTGATACACGAAATATCATAAAAAACAGTATCATTGTACTCCTCTAACCACTGTTTAATATATTTAAGTTTTTTTTTTCAAATTATGCCCATTTCGAATCAAATACCGAGCATTTGAGAGTGGGTCGAGAAGAACTTAAATTCAATAATGGCAAGAAGATTCTTATTTATCTTTTAAAAAACGCACTAAAACCAACTAAACTTCTTTAGAAAATCGCAAAAAGCAACAACAAACAATAACCGGTTATAAAATACTCTGCCAATATATGGGCCCCTAAGCTCACACTAGGTACTATAGTTATAGTGTACGTGTGAGCTAATATAACTAAAAACTGAAATATATTTTATTCAACTCCAGACTAAATTACCTTTTGTTTGATACCACACAAGCCATGTTTCTACTTAAACTCAAATTTTTAAAATCTACCCCCACCCTACTAAAATGTATTTTGTTAAACTCCGGACTCAATTACCTTTCGTGTGATATCACACACGCCATATTTTCACTTAAACTCTAATTTTTGAAATATACCTTCACCCTTTTTTTTAAATAAATTAAAATGTATTTTGTTTAACTCCAGACTCAATTACCTTTTGTTTGATATCACACACGCCATATTTTCAAATAAACTCTAATTTTTTAAATCTACCCCCACCCTTTTATTTGGTTTGTGTTCGGTGGATTTTGTTCATTTTTAAATGGGACCATCTCGACCCAAGACCCAGTCTAGGTACCAAATTTCATTAAAATCGGCCAAGCGGTTTTTGAGTTATGCGCGTTGGTCGTTACAGACAGACATACAGACAGACAGACAGACAGACAGACAGACATACAGACAGACAGACAGACAGACAGACGGCGCAACAAAAAAGTTTCAAAATCATCTGAAACGCAAAGATATATAAAAATTTTTTGAAATCGGAGCAACTTTTTTTTTCTCGAAAAAATTAGGATCACCATAGCTCACACTACTATAGTATAGTATATGTGTGAGCTAATATTCAAGCGGTGTTTCTGTGGTAATAGGCTAAGGGCCTAAACAGGTAATTTTAAATGTCAACCAAGGTATATTCAGAGGTAATTATTAGTTAATCGCTTGAAAATGGCTCATGATACTTATTGGAAACCATGCGTTGTTGCCAAACAACGCACTGTTTTTTTTTATTCCACAAATGCTAGAAAAATAAGAAGACACTAAAAAATTGGGCAAGGGCTTTGTTTACGGGCAGCTCTAATAAGCGGACAATTCTCATATCCCGACAATATTCCTGGAACCAAAGAAAACTTTTCCAAACTAGTAAAATTCTTTAATTTTTAAATTCATATTGGCTAACTTGGCTACACTTTTATTTCAATTATTTTTACGGAATACCATTTTCGTGTAATTTACTTTTTTTTACATAAAATATTTTTGTTATTTTCACTCCTTTTTTAAAGGAATTATATGCGGAATATGCTGAATACTTTTGCGATGTCTTAGCTTTTACCTGTTTTAGTTTTTCTTTTGAAATAAATAAATTTCTATTTCTATTAATTTGGGTTTGGGGGGTATTTGGAATTCAATAATAGTTTTACATAACTTAACATATAAGTATAGGGGAGGGAAGTGAATAAAAGTTTCGTTGTTTTTTAATTTTTTCCGATAGTTTTTTTATAGTTTCTGTCAGTCGCCATAACCCAGCACTCTAGCGTTTCTGGAAGTGGGCAATGTTAATTTTACATAACGTTACATGTATTTCATACCTTTAAATGTATAGGGGAGGGTTTTAAATGAAACTTTTGAGGTTTTTTTATTTTTCCATGGGTTTCATAATTTCTAACAGTCAGTCAACAAATTTCAGCTTTTTAGCATATCTGGAACTACACTAGAATTTTGCTGCTATACGGAGTTCCATGAAACTTGGAGGGATTATTAACTTGCTGTTATGGTCTACGACTGAGCAAAGTATGAGTTTCATAGCTCATTTGAAAGTAGAATTATAGATATGTCAAATATTGGCTGAAATGTTTCAAGGAAAAGTGGTACAGCTGTTTTCGCAAGCTTGGCAGGGTACTGCCATGCCCACAGATACTTGTTCGAATGGCGAATTTATTACAGGTCTTTTCAACATGGGCGCACTCAGCGGGGGGGAGTCGGGACCCGGGCCCCCCCACACCTTAGATTTTTTACATATTTTCCACATACTTCATAAAAAAAACACATAACATAACATAAAATTCGACATCATAAGGCATCATGAGGCCTCGCCCCCCCCCCCCCCCCAAGAAATATTCCTGGGTGCACCACTGCTTTCAGTATATTTCACTGCAGGACTTATTTCATATATTCCGACGCTTTTTTAAGTTCTTTTAAAGAAGTCACAACACAAATACAGTAACTGTTCTGTTTATGTTTTGTGACTATTTCAAATAGCATCTTCGAACGTCGCGAAGACGTCGCAAACTGATGTCGTTTGCGACGTCGCATTGTCATTTTGTGACGTTATAATAACACCAAAAGTCAAAGTAGTCCGTAACTAAATCTTCTCTATAAAATTTTAGCTCACACATATACTATACTATAATAGTGTGAGCTATGGTGATCCTAATTTTTTCCAGAAAAAAAAAGTTGCTCCGATTTCAAAAATTTTTATATATCTTTGCGTTTCAGATGATTTTGAAACTTTTTTGTTGCGCCGTCTGTCTGTCTGTCTGTCTGTCTGTCTGTCTGTCTGTCTGTCTGTCTGTCTGTCTGTCTGTCTGTCTGTCTGTCTGTCTGTCTGTCTGTCTGTCTGTCTGTCTGTCTGTCTGTCTGTCTGTCTGTCTGTCTGTCTGTCTGTCTGTCTGTCTGTCTGTCTGTCTGTCTGTCTGTCTGTCTGTCTGTCTGTCTGTCTGTCTGTCTGTCTGTCTGTCTGTCTGTCTGTCTGTCTGTCTGTCTGTCTGTCTGTCTGTCTGTCTGTCTGTCTGTCTGTCTGTCTGTCTGTCTGTCTGTCTGTCTGTCTGTCTGTCTGTCTGTCTGTCTGTCTGTCTGTCTGTCTGTCTGTCTGTCTGTCTGTCTGTCTGTCTGTCTGTCTGTCTGTCTGTCTGTCTGTCTGTCTGTCTGTCTGTCTGTCTGTCTGTCTGTCTGTCTGTCTGTCTGTCTGTCTGTCTGTCTGTCTGTCTGTCTGTCTGTCTGTCTGTCTGTCTGTCTGTCTGTCTGTCTGTCTGTCTGTCTGTCTGTCTGTCTGTCTGTCTGTCTGTCTGTCTGTCTGTCTGTCTGTCTGTCTGTCTGTCTGTCTGTCTGTCTGTCTGTCTGTCTGTCTGTCTGTCTGTCTGTCTGTCTGTCTGTCTGTCTGTCTGTCTGTCTGTCTGTCTGTCTGTCTGTCTGTCTGTCTGTCTGTCTGTCTGTCTGTCTGTCTGTCTGTCTGTCTGTCTGTCTGTCTGTCTGTCTGTCTGTCTGTCTGTCTGTCTGTCTGTCTGTCTGTCTGTCTGTCTGTCTGTCTGTCTGTCTGTCTGTCTGTCTGTCTGTCTGTCTGTCTGTCTGTCTGTCTGTCTGTCTGTCTGTCTGTCTGTCTGTCTGTCTGTCTGTCTGTCTGTCTGTCTGTCTGTCTGTCTGTCTGTCTGTCTGTCTGTCTGTCTGTCTGTCTGTCTGTCTGTCTGTCTGTCTGTCTGTCTGTCTGTCTGTCTGTCTGTCTGTCTGTCTGTCTGTCTGTCTGTCTGTCTGTCTGTCTGTCTGTCTGTCTGTCTGTCTGTCTGTCTGTCTGTCTGTCTGTCTGTCTGTCTGTCTGTCTGTCTGTCTGTCTGTCTGTCTGTCTGTCTGTCTGTCTGTCTGTCTGTCTGTCTGTCTGTCTGTCTGTCTGTCTGTCTGTCTGTCTGTCTGTCTGTCTGTCTGTCTGTCTGTCTGTCTGTCTGTCTGTCTGTCTGTCTGTCTGTCTGTCTGTCTGTCTGTCTGTCTGTCTGTCTGTCTGTCTGTCTGTCTGTCTGTCTGTCTGTCTGTCTGTCTGTCTGTCTGTCTGTCTGTCTGTCTGTCTGTCTGTCTGTCTGTCTGTCTGTCTGTCTGTCTGTCTGTCTGTCTGTCTGTCTGTCTGTCTGTCTGTCTGTCTGTCTGTCTGTCTGTCTGTCTGTCTGTCTGTCTGTCTGTCTGTATGAATGTCTCTCTGTAACGACCAACGCGCATAACTCAAAAACCGCTTGGCCGATTTTAAAGAAATTTGGTACCTAGGCTGGGTCTTGGGTCGAGATGGTCCCATTTAAAAATGAACAAAATCCACCGAACACAAACCAAATAAAAGGGTGGGGGTAGATTTCAAAAATTAGAGTTTATGTGAAAATATGGCGTGTGTGATATTAAACGAAAGGTAATTGAGTCTGCAGTTAAACAAAATACATTTTAATTTATTTAAAAAAAAGGGTGGGGGTATATTTTAAAAATTAGAGTTTAAGTGAAAATATGGCGTGTATGATATCAAACGAAAGGTAATTGAGTCCGGACTTTAACAAAATACATTTTAGTTTTTGTTTTTTTTGTAAGGGTGGGGGTAGATTTCAAAAATTTGAGTTTAAGTCAAAACATGGCTTGTGTGGTATCAAACAAAAGGTAATTTAGTCTGGAGTTGAATAAAATATATTTCACTTTTTAGTTATATTAGCTCACACGTACACTATAACTAGTACCTAGTGTGAGCTTAGGGGCCCATAAATTGGCAGAGTATTTTTTAGATGACTCTAATGCCGCTTGTTTGTTAATCAATAGTAATTACAATGTTTTTTACCCGAGTATACTATTTATTGGGATTTAAGTGCTTTTTTAGAATGATCGATCCTCTGGCCCCCTTGGGAACCCCGTCCCAAATAGCAAGGTCCCGTTTTTTAAACGTCGAAAACAGGTCATTTTTAATGACCATTGACGTCTCTAATCTGACGTGTAAATGACCTTTAAATGACGTTCAAAAGACACACCCAAAATGACGTAATTTTTAGACGTTTTAAAGACGTCAGCAATATGACGTATTTGGGACCAAATCAGAACATTAGACACACACACAGACACAAACCTATTTATGACATTTTTTTAACTCGTCTGAATATATGAAATATTCCCTGCAGTTGAGAACGCTGAAGGAAACTTAGACACAAAAGGTGACTCTTCTGTGACCTGGAAGTACTGGAACAGGTACAGCGGTGTTCGTCTGTGAGGTACAGATCAAAATAGACCTATACCTAGACTTACACATCTCCACCTTGAAGCGAAAGAAGCTTCAAAGTTTGTATTGATTTAATATTTAATTTATTTTACATACGTACCCCCACATTCCGTATAAATCCGGACAAGTACTGACTGGAGCACCATCTATGTAAGTATGAGTGTATGTCCCTTGGACAAAGTGTGCAGTGTGGGTAGTGACCAATATATGACGTTTTTCAGACGTCGAAAACTACACTACGAAAAGACGTCAAGTAACTGACGCCTTAAAGACAACATTTTTTGGTAGATGACCAAATGACCACTTTTCGACGAAAAAAGGACGTCATTTGATGACCTCTTGCTACCTGGGGTCCTACCTTAACACAGCTCAAGGCCAACACAAAAATAGAGGCCACGACCCTGAAAAAATCAGCTGTTCTCCCGGGGCTGAATTTTACATTGGGTCTTATGGGAGGTCAGACGTTTTTTTATGATATTTTCAAAATGGCACTACAGATTTCCGCAAAATTTCAGTGAAATATTCTCAGACACCATCCCGATATTCCACCAAAGGTTTGTAAGGAAGCAACATGATTAAAAGGTTAAAATCTTCAAGATTTAGCATTCCTTATTTTGAATTCAAATCACCCGCCATGTACCATATGCCAACTGTTATATTTGACATGTATTTGACTTTGTCATCTGTGATTGTCACATTCGCTTCTGCTTTAAACTAAATTTTTGTGTCAGCTAATGAAGCGGCTATGAAAAATTAAGGATTACTATACATTTTTAAAAAATTGTTCTGCCAGAATAAAGTAAAAACAATCTCGAAAATGGCTTTATTTGAAAAAAAATCAAATATTCATGAACCGCCATTCCAACTTCAATATTTTAAAGACAATCAGCTGTGTCGTAACGTGACCATCGAAAAAAATCAGCCCGGATGTGACGTCAACAAAGTGGAGAATCGTGGCCCGTCCATTTTGATAGCCCTGCACAGCTTTGTCCCTTTCAAGCTGCCTAATAAAAATGCCGTATCTATAAAAAAAATACTTACGGCTTCTTTATTAATCACAGCAGTATTTGCAAATAAGTTTTTTGGTTTATTCAGTCCCAGATTTTAAAAAGCAACAACAAACAATAACCGGTTATAAAAAATGCTATTCAAGCAATGTTTTTGTGGTAATAGGCTAAGGACCTAAACAGCTCATTTTAAATGTCAACCAAAGGATAACCAGATATAATTACTAGTTATAGGGCTGTCTAACAAAACATATGATCAAATCCAAGATGTCTTCCATAGGACAAACAAACCGATTTCCCATAAGCCGTAATGTTAACAAAAACGTAAATTTTACAAAAACGACAAGAGCTTTAGTCTCAAAAATTAATCAGTTTTAAGAACAGATCCTTTGTGCATATGGGAAAAATGCGTTTTTCTTAAAAATATTAAACTAAAGCGAGAAAATCTGAAGTAAAAGGGACCATGTTTTCTTCAAAAAAGTAGGTTATGTTTTTGTTTATTTTGTTTTTTTAACTTTTTTTCTAGTTTTTTCACTTATTTTGAATTATTACATGGGCGCACCAAGGGGGCGGGGGGCTAGGGGCCCGGACCCCCCCAAATCACATATTTTTTTAGATCTTTTCCATATATTTCATGAATAAACAGAAAAAATAGCATAAAGTACAACATCATGAGACCTCTGGGGGCCCCCCAAAGGTATCGGGCCCCCAAAGGTTTTTGACCAATGAATCAATGAACTATCAGCCCAAGGTAGGGGAAAGTAGTTCTATTCAAAGAGCTCACTTCAAGGCTCACTTAACAGAGACCAAATTGAAATAGACTAAACTTTTCTCATCAGATTCAGGTTTTCTATTAGGATTTTTTGTTGTACTTGACTAAACCTTTTGCTAAGTAATAGGCCTTCTATAGTGTTAAACTGTGAAAAATATTTCACTATGATTTTTAGGTTTAGACAAAGTTTAATTGTTTTAACCCTCCAGTAGTGACATGAAAAAGAGGCACAACTTATAGGTAGGTCAGTCCAACAGATCAATATGCACATATGAGTTCCAACCGAGGTTGGTCAAGCAAACTTCTAATAAGTACTTTACAAAATATGTTTATTTAAAAAAATATAAGTAAACATATAAAAAAAAACTTGCAAAATTAAAATACAGTCTTTCCTTGTCATTGGCCTCACACACCATACATCACCATATGATTTTCCATGAACTATAATACATAGGGCTTAAGTACAGTCAAACCTAAGGTTCATCAGCTCACAACAGTAAGTACTGTTCAAATTTTACAACAGTACAATATTCGCTGTTGTATTACTACTGTTACTATTACTTTTATTACTGTTTTTTGTAACAATATTTGCTCAACTATGTATCTAAAAGTTTATGCAAATAAATATATACTCTACTCTCCAATTGGGCGTAACAGCATATGACCCATTAGGAGTATTAGAACCCAAGTTTTTTTGAGAGAAATTGAAAAAAATATCTGAGAGAACTTATTTGTTTTTCTTGTGATCATCAAAGTCAACAAAGATTACTTTTTTTTCCATCTATTATTAATGATGCCATAAAAAAATTTTTTTGGTAATAAGCTCAGAATAGTACCGTAGTAATTTCACAACAGGACTTGTAGTAGGTCCAGTCAGATACTATACAAATTTTATGGTGTACAAGTTTTAGGTGTCAAAAAGCATGGAAATAAAGGAAAATTTGCACCAAAATAGTTTAAGATAAAAAGAGGTTTGAGTTAGGGAGATTGTCAAATTCACCAGTTTATTCTGAACTGTTTTGAGGTCTGTAAAATAAATATTTATTAAAGAAAAAGAAACTTTGATGATACAGGACTTCACTCGACACTATACAGGACACTACACTACCAAAAGTTTATTTAAGAGTTCTGTAGGATGGTGTACAAATTTGGTTCAGCTCATTATTCACACTTTAACCTCATATTGTTTTCCTTTTCTTTCTTCTCTGGACCCTTTTTTCAACCATCATTTTTAAAATATTTTAACCGTTTTAAAAAAATAATCCATTCAGGAGAGACCCAGTCATGATCATTGCTGTATTCTAGTTTTGAAAGTTGCTTGCGTAGAATAGTAAAAAAATCATAGTGAAATATTTTTTACAATTTAACACAATTCTATGTTACACTTCTGCAAAAGGTCCACTCAAGCACAAAAAAAGATCCCAATAGAAAATGTTGCAGTTACACATTTATCCAAAACAAACCTGACAAAAAACTTTCGAATATTTCAATTTATCCTCTGTTAAGTCAGGTAATAGAGCACTTATCCACTTTCTTTTCCCTTCTTTGAGCTGATACCTAGTTCATTTAAATCAAGATGATTTTTTAAGGTCAAAATACTTGGCATTCCATCAAAACTAACATTATCAAGCTCTCCCCAGCTGCCACAATTCATAACAGCAGAGAAACTAATAATAATGATTTAAATTGAGTAAAAAACTGGAAAAAAAGTAAAAAAAAACAAAAGTAAATACAAACATAACCTGACTTTTGAACAAAACATGGTCCCTTTTATTTGAGATTTACTGGCTTCAATTGATTTTTTTTAAGAAAAACGCATTTTTCCCATGTGTACAAAGGTTCAATACTTAAAACAGCATCTTTGTTGTAAACTAAATCGTTGCACTTTTTTTAAAAATTACGTTTTTGTTAACATTGCGGCTTATGGGAAAACGCTTTGTTTGTCCTATGGCGACCATCTTGGATCGGAAAACAGCGGATCGTGACAGTTCGTTAGACAAGCTAATAGTTTCGATCAGTGTCGTCCCCTATGTTTCTATATGCAAAATATAAAAGACAACCCTTACCTGCGATTTAGAGAAAGTACTTTCCTATCGAGGCAAGACGTTTTTACAGCGGTTTTTACAGAGCGAGTCTGTATAAATAACCCTCGATAAGGGAGCGCGAGGTGATTTCACGTGTACGCTTTCTAATCTGTAAGGATTTATAGTGATGCAATGCATTTCGGGGGTGCGATAAAGCAGACCCTTAAATGTGAAACAATGGCTTGAGACCCCGAAGGGGAGTTAAACAAATGTTTTACCAAGAAAAAGTAACAAAGTAATCTTCAGAAAAATGTTTGTGTAGACAGAAATTCTAACTTCTGGGAAATTATGTATAAAATATGTAGTGTATAAGAAAAAAGGATAGAAATTTACACGTTGTTACGCCCATTGTTTCGGGATAGCCAGACCCACAGCCAATACCTGTCCTCTGTGCGCTTCGGTACAGTAAAAGGAGGGAATTTCTGACACCGTTTGTTTTCCCTTGCGCGGCGATCTTTACTTTCAGTTCGTAAAGCAAATCAATCGAGAGACGTCGTACATAAAATATCGAAAGTTTAGACAATAACAACCTCATCCTCTTTTTTAAGCTTATTCTTTTTTATAATATATACAGTGTGTCCACGTAAGTTGGCGGCATATGGGAAACTTTTTTATTATTAGTTTTACGAAAAAAAGTTATTCTTCATAAAAAGTTCTGCAGGTCCAAAACCTAAAATGCAACCAGCAGATGTAAAATTTTTTCAGTCATATTACGAGGTTTGTCAAAAAATGTGATTTTTGCTCCAGAGTAAAGAACCTTTCTTCTTGACAATATCGAAAATTGTTATAAAGAAACGATTTTTAGAATTAAAAATAGCTTTCAAATATTCAACATTGTTTATTTACATTAAAAAAATATTTTTTTCTACATTTTCTCTGCGATTACGTTGGAAATTTAAGTTTGCACATTAATGCATAATTAATCTAGGATGCACTGGCATTTTTTAAAACTGATAATTAAAGTAGGCTTTGCGAACTGTCTAAATATCGAAAATTCGAAGAAACGTCAACAATCGTATTTCAAAAAGTGCCACGGTATAAACACTTTTTTAGGCAGTCTAACAGTGTTTTTCAAAATTTTTAGAGATCCGTGTTGTACAGTTTTATGTTTGACAGACGTATTTGTTTATTACACATTAGTGATTAAGCAACTTAAAGGTTATCAGTGTTCGATAAATATTAAGAGATAATTGTTTTTAAAAGTTTATTTATAATTGTTTAATCAAATTTATAATTAATAAATGCAATGCATTAATGTGCAAACTTAATCGCAGAGAAAATGAAGAAAAAAATATTTTTTTAATGTAAATAAACAATATTGAATATTTGAAAGCTATTTTTAATTCTAAACATCTTTTCTTTATAACAATTTTCGATATTGTCAAAAAAAAAGGTACTTTACTCTGGAGCAAAAATCACATTTTTTGACAAACCTCGTAATATGACTGAAAAAATTTAACATCTGATGGTTGCATTTTAGGTTTTGGACCATGCAGAACTTTTTATGAAGAATAACTTTTTTTCGTAAAGCTAATAATAAAAAAGTTTCCCATATGCCGCCAACTTACGTGGACACACTGTATATGTAAAAATAGCCACGTTTAGAAAAGCATTTCCAAACTAGTAAGAACCTTCCATTTTAAAATTTGTATTGGAAAACTTGGGTTTACTTTCATCTCAATTCTTTTTACGGAATATTATTTTTGCGTACTTGGCTTTTTTTACATAAAATGTTTTTCTTATGATTACACTTCTTTTTTAAAGGATTTGGATAATATTTATAAGTATTGAAGTAGTAAAATATGCGGAATATTATTCAAAACTTTTGCAATGCCTTATTTAAAATTTTGAGGTTTTTTAATTTTTTCCCATGATTTTATCATACTTCCTATCAGGCTTCTAAAGCCCAGCTCTCTAGCGTTTTTGAAAGTCGGCAATGTGACTTTTACATAACTTTACCTTTATCGGGGAGGGAAGTAAATTAAAATTTTGGGGTTTTTAAATTTTTTCCTATAGTTATATGATAGTTTCTGTCAGTCTGTCAAAGTTCAGCTCTCTAGCGTTTTTGGAAGTGGGCAATGTCATTTTTACATAACTTTACATGTATAAGGGAGGGAAGTAAAGTAGAATTTTGGGACTTTTGATTTTTTTCCAAGGGCTTGGTGATAATTTCTATCAGTCTCCCAAATTTCAGTTTTGTAGCATGTCTTGAAGTATAGTAAAATTTTGATGATCTATACATGGCTGAGTGAGTGAGTGGCAATTTCAACGTTGTTTGATATTTCGTAACAACTTTACTACTTTAAAGGAGTCCATGAAACTTGGAGGGATTGTTAACTCTATAAAGGTCTACGACTGTGCAAAATTTGAGTTTCGTAGCTCGTTCCGAAGTAGAGTTTTAAATAGGTCAAATATGGGCTGAAATGTTTCAAGAAAAGATGGTTCAGCAGTTGTGCGAACTTGGCCGGGCACTGCCGTGTCCTCAAATACCTTGGATCCCCCAAAAACATGGAATTTGGTACGTACAACGAGTACATACATATAAATACATAAAGTATTTCCGAAAAACATTTTCCTAAATTTTAAGGGAATAATATCCGTCCTACGCAAAAAACTGTGCCGAATAAGTTATTATTTAAATGTCGAAATTTATTTCTCTATACTACAATAAAACGCATAGTATTTTATATATCTTACGAAAAAGCATTTGGCAATTTTTTTCTGGGAAACGGTTATTGTTTTCCGCGTCGATTCACTCAAATTGGGGTCCACGGACGCGTGAAAGTGAAATTCGCACTTCGCCAAATTGTTTTTTGTAGCTTAATTTCCAAATTTCGATTCATGAAATTCAGTAGGCTTTGGAAGAGCGAATTTAATACTTTTCGCACTGGATTTGATAAGGTCGTTTCGTTTCGTTTGGTATTCACTTATGAGTTTTTATTTTTAGGGCAGATTTTTTACCATATAAATCAAAATTCGCAAGCGCGGATCTGGGCGAGGGGTCATCAGCTTTCAACAGTACTGTACAAATTTCACAACAGTACCCGACAGTACCACGACAGGATCCAACAGTACTCGACAGTACACGACAGTACTCAACAGTACTCGACAGTACACGACAGTACTCGACAGTACACGACAGTACTCAACAGTACACGACAGTACTCGACAGTACACGACAGGACCCAACAGTACTCGACAGTACACGACAGTACTCGACAGTACTCGACAGTACCACGACAGGACCCAACAGGACCCAACAGTACACGACAGGACCCAACAGTACACGACAGTACCCAACAGTACACGACAGTACGTAACAGGACTTAACAGGACACGATAGAATCTAACAGTACGCGACACAACCCTCGTACCCGAAACAGTGGCGTAGATGCAAAACGACAGGATGACCTTTTTTTTTTGAGCGCGGTTCCCCAAAGATGATGACCTTTTTTTTTTTTTTTTTTTTTTTTTTTTTTTTTTGCTCGCATGTTTTTTGAGGGCGAGGCACGACGACAGTACTCAACAGGACCCAACAGTACACCGACAGGACCCAACAGTACTCGACAGTACACGACAGTACTCAACAGTACACCGACAGGACCCAACAGTACTCGACAATACACGACAGTACCCAACAGTACTCGACAGTACACGACAGTACCCAACAGTACTCAACAGGACCCAACAGTACACGTCAGGACCCAAGTCCTGTTGGACGCTGTACAAAATTTTAGGGTGCCGATGACCCCTCGGATCTGGGTCAAAATCTAAAGGGAAAATAGTCGACGAAAAAATGATTTGTAATATTTTTTTTCTAGGGGAGTAATTCTGTTTTCTTTCCAATTATTAAAAGAAGTGAATATATTTTTTCTTGGGGGGAGAGTTAATCACCCCGTTACCTCCTCCCCTTAAATTCGCGCTTGACAGCGTGTCCCATTGGGTAATAATCTATAAAACAAATAGAGTTTTTAATCATTTCAAGTTTTTAGAAACTTTAGAATTAACAAGCCTCTTTAAAGGGAGAAACCATGACAATTTTTATTTCATTGAAATCGATTTAGTAAAATTTAATTTATAAGTAAATGAATGCAGACAGTAAGAATGTGTAAAACAATGATTAAAACAAATAGAGCTTTTCAATAAATTCAAAAAAACTCCAAAATATTTTTAAAACTTTAGAATAAACAAACCTCTTTAAAGGGAGAAGCCTGATTCAGTTCGCCATCTTACATTGCAAGGCAGCGGCAAATTTCAAAATATTCGTGATTGAAAAAACATGACACTTTTTATTTCATTGAAATCGTTTTCGTATTATTTAGTTTATAAGTAAATGAATACAGTTCAAAAGTTTTTAGAAACTTTATAATAAACAAGCCTCTTTAAAGGGAGGCCTGATTCAGTTCTCCATCTTGCATTCCAAGGTGGCGGCAAATTTCAATAAAAATCTTGATAGAGAAGCCACTGAGCTTTTTATTTTATTGAAATCGGTTCAGTATTATTTAATTTATAAGTAAATGAATGCAGTGCAAAAGTTTTTAAAAACTTTATAATCAACAAGCCTCTTTAAAGGAAGAAGCCTGATTCAGTTCGCCATCTTGCATTTCAAGGCAGCGGCAAATTTCAATAATTTTATTTATTTCATTGACATCGGTTTAGTATTATTTAATATTTAAGTAAATTAATGGAGACAATTAATCTGTAAAACAATGATTAAAACAAATAGAGATTTTCAATAATTTCAAAAAAAGTCCAAAATATTTTTAAAACTTTAGAATAAACAAGCTTCTTTAAAGGAAGAAGCCTCATTTGGTTCGCTATCTTACATTCCAAGGTGGCGGAAAATTTTAATAATATTTATAATAGAGAAACCATGGCACTTTTTATTTCATTGAAATCGGTTGGGTATTATTTAGTATATAAGTAAATGAATGCAGTCCAAAAGTTTTTCGAATCTTTAAGATACACAAGCCTCTTTAAAGGGAGAAGAAGCCTAATTTAGTTCGCTATCTTGCATTCCAAGGTAGCGGCAAATTTCAATAATATCCTTGATTGAGAAATCATCACAATCATTTTTATTTCGTTGAAATCGGTTTAGTAATATTTAATTTATAAGTACAGTGAAACCTCCTATAAGCAGAGACTCACGGTTTCATCGATGTTGTCCGCTTATTGGCAGCGGCGTAGAGTGCCTGACCGGGCGGGGGGGCCGACAGCTAAAAAGGGCGCCCCTCAAAAATCTTGCGACCAAAAAACAAAAAAAAAAAAACAAAGGTCATCATGTCTTTCGTTTCCTTGGCCGCCCTCTCAATTTGCCGTTGGCAGCCCTAGTACTTACTACAGCATAGGACGCTTCGGCCACCCATGGGGCGTTAGTACCCTCGGGGCGGGGGGGTTCGGTTCGGTTCCTCCGACGGAGAGTGTCCGGTTATAGGAGTGAATTTTACATGTAAACAAATAGGGCAAACCTTACAAATTGTGAAAGGCTTTCGCGGCTATCGTCCAATGGTGGGTGTGCTTTCGGGCTGTTCGGCCGTCGTTGTTGGAAATTCGTTCTCGACGTTTCGCCATTTCGAGTCGATGGCATCTTCAGGAGATGTTGACTGTTTGTCGGCTTCTCGAAGACTGGTGGTTAGCCTGTCGCGGGCGCAGGTTATATACGCTATGGTGGGCGGGGCGTATATCAGAGCTGGTCGGTGACTGGTAAAATTCCCTTGATTCAGTTTTGTTATTGTAAGCGAGCCGTTTAGTGTTTTTACGAACCGGTACCCATGTTCTGCTAATTTTAAGAGTTTCTTCAGATCTGTTGAAGTTCTGCTGGTGTTTATGAATTTCGATTGCTTCTCTATAGAGTCTTGGATAGTATGAAGAGGAGACGCAGAGAACTTGTGTGTCTTCGAATTTTATTCGGTGGTCTTCATTGTTTAGTGTGTGGTCTGCAACCGCGGATTTTTCCGTATGTCCGAGTCGACAGTTGGCCTTGTGTTCTTTGATTCTTGTGTTTACGGACCGTTTGGTTGTTCCGATGTAGACACTTCCACAGGTACAGGGAATGCGGTATACCCCCGAAGAACTTAGTGGGTTCCTTATATCCTTCGCAGATCTGAGGTGGTTCTCGATCTTCAAGCCATCTAAGAAGAACAGCCCGAAAGCACACCTACCAGGGAAAACCTTGTTTCCAACAAATTTGTCCGCCTAAAGGGAGTGTCTGCTTAATAAAAGTGTCCACAAGGAGAGGTTTCACAGTAAATGAATGCTGGCAGTGATAATCTGTATGTTGTTTATTCTAAGCGTATCATTTTCCTATAAAGTAAAAAAAACTACGCTCATCAAGGATCTTTTTCATAGAAAGTAAAAGAACCATATTTCCCGCATTTTTAATAAATTATGCAAAAAACTACGTCGCCAGATGCTCTCGCGTTTTCAGATATTTTAACGACAAACTAAAACAGTCATACACTATACAGAATAGAATACATGCAGAAAATTTTTCGAGAGATGTTCACAATGATTTTTCGGGGGAAATTGACGATAAAAATTCTGAAACTTTGTATACGATATAGAGATTTGTAACTAAAACAAAACCAGAAAATCCCTCAAATAATAAGGAATGTATTTACCAAATCCCGTTTGAGTGTGGTGAGTCGGTTCGGTTCGGTTCGGTTCGGTTCGGTTCGGTTCGGTTCGGTTCGGTTCGGTTCGGTTCGGTTCGGTTCGGTTCGGTTCGGTTCGGTTCGGTTCGGTTCGGTTCGGTTCGGTTCGGTTCGGTTCGGTTCGGTTCGGTTCGGTTCGGTTCGGTTCGGTTCGGTTCGGTTCGGTTCGGTTCGGTTCGGTTCGGCTCATTGCAGGTGAAATTATTGAACCTGCATGCATAGGCGCAGCCAGTGGCTCGGAGTCCCCCCGCGAGATTTTTGTTTATCATTTGATACATTTCGCATATTAAAACAAATATATATATATTAAAAAAATTTTGTCCGCGCCATGTTTTTTAAATAATCTCTATGGTTGTTTTCAAACTTTCGTCTGTGGTGCATTTTATTTAAGTACAAATGCCTATGTTAAAAATTTTGCTTGCTGCGCATTTTTTTAGAAAATTTAAACTCTAAACCGCCTCCACAGGAAATATCACGAGTCGTCCTTGCCTTAATATTTTTAAATAAAATACCTATATGTAATTTCAGGGCTATCAAAATGGACGGGCCACGATCCTCCACTTTGTTGACGTCACATCCGGGGCTGATTTTTTTTTGATGGTCACGTTACGACACAGCTGATTGTCTTTAAAATATTGAAGTTGGAATGACGGTTCATGAATATTTGATTTTTTTTTAAATAAAGCCGTTTTTGAGATTGTTTTTACTTTATTCTGACAGAACAATTTTTTTAAAATGTATGGTAATCCCTAATTTTTCATAGCCGCTTCATTAGCTCACACAAAAATTAAGTTTAAAGCAGAAGCGAATGTGACAATCACAGATGACAAAGTCAAATACATGTCAAATATAACAGTTGACATGTGGTACATGGCGGGTAATTTGAATTCAAAATAAGGAATGCTAAATCTTGAAGATTTTAACCTTTTAATCATGTTGCTTCCTTACAAACCTTTGGTGGAATATCGGGATGGTGTCTGAGAATATTTCACTGAAATTTTGCGGAAATCTGTAGTGCCATTTTGAAAATATCATAAAAAAACGTCTGACCTTCCATAAGACCCAATGTAAAATTCAGCCCCGGGAGAACAACTGATTTTTTCAGGGTCGTGGCCTCTATTTTTGTGTTGGCCTTGGTAATTTAAATACCTAAATTTTGTGCAAACCTTAGTCTGACCCCCCGCCCCCAAGTTCTGGCTCTGCCATTGCCTGCATAAGACTTCATATCAAAAAATGTTTGACTTCCTTTGGACAAAGTTCTAAACTTACCTATTATTTAAAAATGAAATGAAAAGTATTTATTAGTTTTTAATGAATTGCGTATGGTTTTATACTAAATGCTTTTAGTTTCCAGGTATCTAAAGGTTGGAAATCAAAAGAATCTTTCTTTTAAGAATGTTTTATTAGTTTGTGATGAATTGCCTATGGTTTCATAATAAATGCGTATGGTTTTTCCAGTAGCTAAAGGTTGCAAGCCAAAAGAATCTTTCTTTTTAAGAAATGTTTATTAGTTATTGATGATTGCCTATGGTTTCGTAACAAATGCAACAAATCCCGTGTGAGTGTGGTGAGTCATATGTAGGTGAAACGAAACGACCTCTTCGAGTTAAATTAAGAGTAAATCATCATCTAAAAAGTACCCAATTAGAAGATATTGAAAAATCTGGTTTAGCGGATCATGCATGGTCAAATGATCGCAGAATTCAATGGTCTTAAATTTTTGCATAAAGAGTGGCATTGGCGAAAACGAAAGTTTATTGAAGCTGCATTTATAATGTAGAACAAAGAATTTTTCAGCTAACCAAGCACGGACATTCCAAACTTATGGAAACCACTCCTTAAGGAAAACAAGCGTTTTAGGATAATAAAAAGGGCTGCCACCTGACGACACACCAAGTAGTATAAGTAGTAGCTTGTAGACTGTATTGTTTAGTTTACACTTGAAAAAGGTTAGAGAAATTTGCTAACCGAAACGTTGTGCTTAAAATAAATAAAGAAAACGAGAGTCTGATATTTCACAACGTTCTACGTCTTCTGATACCCAATCTCCACTCGTTTCTGTTTCCCCATAATTCATCATCTAGGCCTCTTATTCTTATTTCACGGTCTATTCCTTCTCTCTAGCTTCTCCTTGGCCGTCCTCGTTTTCTTCGGCCAGTTGGTTTCCATTGTGGTATTTGTTTAGATAGTCTTTCATCATTCATTCTTTGTACATGTCGGTACCACACCAGTTGTTTTGTTCTTATATCATCCACTAAAGTACGTTCACCCACTGTCATAATTTCTCTGATTTGTAACTCTTTCTCTTTTTGATTTCCCTGCTGCTCTTCTCCAATAGTCCATCTCCGTAGCGGAAAGCATTTTTTCAGTTCTATTCTTGATTGGCCATACTTCTGAGCCGTATGTAATAATACTTTTTACAATGGTGTTATATATAATCATTTTGTTATGTTTTGATATACTTTTCCATTCCATTCCATTTAATAAAGTTATTGCTTTTTTTTCTTGTACGTTTCGATCTTTTATAACTTTGTCTAGTGTTCCGTCAGCTGTAATTTTTAGACCTAAGTATTTATACTCATCACAGGACTGAATTCGCTGCCCGGTATTTAAGATTAGATCCTCTTTCATTCCACCGATACACATATACTCTGTCTTGTTGAGATTAACCTCTAGTCCCCACTTATTGTACTCTTCTATTAGTTTTCGTGTCATATATTCGAGGTCGCCTTGTTTCTATAACTACATTTTGTTTAAACATTCTTCTTATTTTACATTTTTTGCATGTCCCTATCAGACACTAGTATATTCGTTTACGTCCTTATAAAAGAAAGTTTTAAACCATCTCGTTTACCCGAAAGCGTAAATATGCCCACACAATATTGGTTGGTTGTAGTTGTGTGTAGACTGGTCGAAGGTAATAGTGTTTACTATACCAAAAGTTATTCCAGTTGAATTCTTTCCAGTTGCTTGGGAACTGGCAAACTATCGACCTATAACACTCCTCCATGTAATGTACAAGCTTTTCAGAAAAAATTTACAGAAAGACTAACAACAAAATTTGACGGATATCAATCAAAAGAACAAGCAGGCTTCAAAAGAGCTTTCAGTACAGTTAACCACCATGAAAATTCTAATAGAACGAGCCAACGAATACAACATTCCACTATATATTGCGTTTATTGACTTCAAAAAAGCTTTTGATAGTATTGACCACTGGGTAGTGAAAGCATCTTTAATAGATAGCTGAATAGATTACAAATACACAGACTTAATAGGCAATATACCTATATAGCGAAGCAACAACACCAATCAATCTACGAAGGAACCAAGCCAATTCGCATAACAAAAGGTGTCAGACAGGCCCTAGAAGATGTCTTTAAAAAGTTAGATTGGGAAGAAATAGGCATCAAAGTAAGCAAACAATACTTAAACCACCTAACATATGCTGATAATATCGCCTTAATAACAGACAATAAAGATGAACTGATAAAAATACTGGAAGAACTGGATACAGCAGCTAAAAATATAGGCTTGAGTATGAACTACACTTAAACTAAAATCATAGCAAACACAATTAAATATATCACGATCAAAATAAACCAAAAGAGAATAGAACAAGTAGAGGGATATATACAGGGTGTTCGGCACTGAACCGTCAAATTTTTTTGGGATATTGTTGGGGTCATTTTCAACCTTGGAATTTTGGTCCTAAGAGTCACGGCTAAAGAGATATGAATTTTTAATTTTTTTTTTCAAATTATCAAAAATCCCACCTTTAAACCCTTGTAAGCTTTTTGTTAATGTCTGGACAAGCGCCATTTTTTTTATAATTCTGTAATCTTATACTTCTTCAACTAATTAATAGATTTGTTAAAATTGATGTACCAAAGGGACATACGAGGTTCCTCCAATGAGAAAACCTCCACAAACAATTTAAAATCATCGGCAAATGCCAATGATTCCACATTTTTTACCTTAGAAATAATTTTGTTGAAGGCAATAATAAAAAGAAGTGGTCCGAGATTAGACCCTTGGGGCACACCACAAGAACTTATATAAATAGTAGACCTGCTACATTTTATTTCCACGAACTGATATCTTTTACTTGTGCTATTTCCCAAATAAGATTGTATTAAGTTAGTTAGGTATGGAGAAACATCAGTTCCAGTTATTCCATCCAAGATAGTGCTGTGACTTACTTTATCAAAAGCCTTTTCGTAATCTGTATAAATAACATCAACTTGACTTTTTCTGTTTAAAGCCTCATGTACGTATTGAGAGAAAATTGTTAGATGTGTAAAGGTAAATCTTTTGGGTAAGAACCCATGCTGTCTGGGAGATATTTTATTTGACACTTCTTCAAAAAGTCTGTCAAATATTAACGAGTCGTTAAATACCGAGATGAATTCCAAGACGTGCGCAAGCGTTGATCTGTCACTTCTGCCAACCAATCAACTGAGAGATATTTCAGTATGGTTTTATACAGCAAAACTTTAATCATTTCTAGTTCTTTTTTATGAAAATTCGTCGTTTTTGTGCTGTGAAAATGACGGTGACGTGCAAGTTGTGTGACAAATTATTTAGTGCCCAATTTAATTTGAATAAACACTGTCATCGGGGTTCTACTGTATGTCTATGCTACGATAAACATTTTTTTAAAAGATTTAGCGCATTTAAATTTGTCAATACTCCCATGGCAAAACAAAATAAACGTGAAATGCATATAGAAGAAATACTGCACATACCTCAAAAAATATTAACCGCAGCACATAGATATTGTATATGTTTGAAATCAAAAAGAAAAGACGAATCTTAAAATGCAAAAATATACAGGGTGTTCCCTCTCAAAAAATCGACTTTATTGTCACACCCTGTACAGGGTGACCCAAATTCGTTGTTTTTTTGTGGTGTCGGGTATTTCTAGGGGAGAAAGAAAAAAACTGAGCCCCCTTTGCGACGCTCAAATTTTAAGAGAAGCCTAAAGGTGAAAACTACATTTAGATATAGCAAGCCGTTTTTAAGCTACGGAGTGTTTTTGTCTGCATTTTGCTTTTGTGTAAATAGCTTTCTTATAGATCTTTTCTTGAAGAATTGACAGATGTCAACGGTTTTTATTTATCTCTTTTGGTTTTTCAAATATTGCATAAAGTTGTTATTTTTCTTACAGAATAACTCTAAAACTCTCTCTAAAATTTCCTTTAAAATGATGTATCACACTCAATATTTTAATTTTAAATTTTTTTATTGTTTTCTTTATTTTTATTTTTTAATCACCTCTTTATTATTTTTTAATATTAAGCAAACTAAAATATGTGGTAAAAATAAAAAAAAACAAAAATATAAAGAAATCCCACTAATCCCATAAAGAAAAATTAATTTTATGTGATATCTTAAAAACTAAACGTGACAAATGAAATTTAATTTAACAGTTGAATTCCTCTTAAAAAAGTGTCTAAAGAATGTTTTCACAGAAATAAAAATATTAATAAATAAACAAGTTATAGACCCCTTCCCAAAATGCAGACTTTTTAAAAACACCCCGTAGTTTAAAAACGGCTTGCTATATCAAAATGCGATTTTCACCTTTAAGCTTCTTTTGAAATTTGAGTGTCGCAAAGGTTGATGAGGTTTTTTTAGTTCCTTTTGAAATACCCGAAACTCCCCAAAAACATCGAATTTGGGACACCCTGTACATGGTGACGGATAGAAAAAAATTATGTTGGCTTTTAAAGTTCATCATCATCATAATTAACCAAAAAAAATCTACAATTTATTATAGCCCTTTATTTTCAATGATAAAGTTGCTGAGTGCTCCGGTTATAAAAAACCACCCGGTACCTACATAAAATCTTACCCAAAAATTAGAATTGACCATTATTTTATACCTTGAATTTTTTATTATACGTTAAGCTCTTCGATCTCGCGCCAATCCCGGTATTCGCGCCAATAATTTAAATTAGACATTTTGACGTTAATTTTGGCGCATGCTCCTTTGATGGAATTCATCTCGGTATTTAACGACTCGTAAATATTATGACTTCGAAAATTTTTGAGATTGCGCATACTATTGTTATAGGATTTTTTTTTTGGACCATTAGTTGTTGGGAGAGGCCTATGTCCAAAGATAGATTGATGAAGGTTAAATAGATAGATAGATAGATAGAGGACAGCTATGCTGTGTTATGCTATTCTGTACATGCACTTTAGCTTAGCGAGAGAAAAATCCATTATCTAAACAAATTGCTTATCCGCAAGAGCGACACACCAATTTTCCGAATGGTTTCCTCTAATTTTTTCGAATTGTTTTTCCGCTGCACATTTTTAGGGATTTCGAGATTCGCGCGCTCTTCGCAGCCACTCGCGTTCACTACGAACCTAAATGACTACGCGAAAATTTTCACGATTTGCATAAATAAATGTGTGTTTATTTTGCGATTATTTAAAATTGTTTGTTAAATCGCTTCGACACGGGCGTAATTCAGCGACCGCTAGTGTCAAAAAAATTCAGGGTGTTGTGCCCAAATGTTTACCCACAAGCAGTGGCGGCGCGTGGTAAAAAACTTTCGGAGTGCACACCAAAAAAAAAAAAAAAATTTAGTTAGATATTAGTTACCTACCTATTATTATTGAAATTATAAATAAATAATAAATGTATCATACCTAGTTTACATATTTTCTCTTCTAATGGTAAAGATGAAAATTTAATTGTTTTTAAATATTGCAGGCTAATGCTATCAGAATTAGAAACTTCCGCCATTGTCGTAAATACCAAATCGTTCAAATCAAAACAAACCGCCAGCGCCCGACCGATAATGCCAAATTAGTGGTGTGCAAATACTATCCACTCAATACTTTAATATCTTTATATATTGGATTTACCGATAATATAATATAAATAATAATAAACTGTAATACTCGAATAGGAAGTATCAGTATCTACTCAATACTTGGAAAAGGAATCGTTGCACATCACTATGCCAAATTGTCTAAGTGCACTAATCAAAAGTGCCCTTGAGCTCCTCTAACATGCAACGCGAACCATGGGTGCGGGGGGCGTCACGGGGGTGCGGGCCGCATCGAGGCTAGTTTTTGCACAGATTTTGTCCTAGGCACTGCCGCAGGAAGGTTCAGATTCTATGTACTGTAAAATTCTATTGGGACATGTCATACTCTCTTTCTATATTTCGTAATTAGAATGAGACACAACATCTACGGAGCAAATAAAAGTGAATAATTAGATTCGAACTAACTATATAGCGCATCCGCCAGCATGCACCGCAGGTGGTTTGAACACGAATACAAACACATACATACCGGGTATTAATTTGTAGGTAATATTCCAGTCTTTAGTGAATTCCGTTTGCGGTAATTATTAATTAAATTTTAGTATTTTTTTAAGTAAAATTTGGGAGTGCACGTGCACATGTGCACTTATGGAGAAACTGCCACTGCCCACAAGTCATTAAAAAACATACCTTAGTATGTTTGGTGTTTCTAATTCTATTTTTAACTTCCTAGCCCGCGCAGCAATGGCTAGAGAAGGTATTGTTTTCGACGAAAAAATTTTTTTTGGGCTAACGCCAAAAATGTGTTATTTGGGTGTATTTTGACCTATCCTATCAATATCGTCGTGAGGTCTGCCTGCGTGTGTGTGTGTGTTTTTTCCTGTCCGTAACACGATAGCTCCTAAACCGCTGAACCGATTTTCATAAAATTTTAAGGTAAAATAGTCTTCGACACTTTAACGAGCTGATTAGCTTTTGGTCAAAATCCATTAACGCCCATGACAGTTTTTAAACTAAACTAACTTTTTCACGGAGCATCGCATCAATATGCGGTTTTCGGAATATAGTAGACTAGAGTTTGCTTAATAATTTCTCTTTTATAACCAAAAACTTCGTAGGAGTATTAGTTTCCGAGATATTTACAAAAAAGTGTTTACAAAGCTGATTATCATAGCTTTACTTGTGCTAATAGGCTAGCTAGGAAGGCATCATAAAATGACTCAAAATTTATCAAAAATATATTAAGTATTGTCCTATTTCTATTATGTCGATTTAGAACGTTTTTCTACGTTGTCCGACGCCTATTCTCCACCTCCTTCGATCCTGGCAATCATCTTCTGTCAGATTTTTTTAACTCATTGATTTTTGGATTCACTTTTGCCATTCTAGTTTAGGACGCCCTCTTTTTCTGCGCCCTATTGATTGCCGTTCTAGGACCTGCTTTGGTAATCTTTCGTCGTTCATCCGCTGCACATGGTCGTACCATATCAGTTTTCTTTTAGTGATGTAATCCGCTGTGCTGCCCACGATTCCCATTCTTTCTTTTATGATCTCACTTCTTATGTGATCTGTTCTAGATATTCTTATTGACCTTCTTATTGATCGTCAACTATCCTGGTCTGAGCACATTGACTCAGTTTGCTCAAAATTGAATAAAAACTTTTTTATGATAAGCTCCCTAAAAAACTCGCTTACCAGAAACGCTTTTATTACTCAGTAGTTTTTTCAACTATTTCATATAACATTATAGTATGGGGTCAGGCCTCAGATGTCCTGAGGGTCTTCATTGCACAAAAGAGGATTCTCCGTCTGATGTTTGACCTACGGTACAACGCAAGTTGTCGAGAAACTTTTAAAAAATATAAAATATTGACTGTAGTGTCCATTTACCTGCTTAATAACATATATTCACAAAAATAAATCCAAGTTTGTGATAAATGGAGCTTATCATGAGTATTCCACTAGAAATCGCAATAATTTCTGTATTCAGCGACACAACCATGAATACTTTAAAAAGGTCTCCGCTTGTACAACCCTCTTCCCGGGCACTTAAAAGAATTATCAGACAGAAAATTTAAAAAACAGTTAAAACAGTTTTTATGTCTAAATGCATTTTATTCTACCTCAGAGTTTTTGGATTTGCTCAACTAACCTATTTAACAAATATACATATACAAAATAATAATTTTTTAATGTGCTTGCTAATATTTGGGATGGAGTCGCAAGTGTACCTTTTTTGTAACTTTTTTGTGTTGTTTTAATTTTTTTCTAGTGCTATTTTAATTGTCTTATTGTATTGCATTATTGTGTTTTTAACGTATTTATCTTTTTATTAGGTTATATTTAAATGCAATTTACCTTTTTTTACGTAATTTTAAATATTTATGGTTTTTTTTTCTTGACTTGTTCCTTTCTACTGTAATTGTGGTGCTCGGAATTAAATAAATATCTATCTATCTATTGCATCCATATCGACACTTTACATTTGTTTTTACATTTGTCTCTATTTCATACAACAACGTGCTTTTCACCATTGTTTCCGATATGTTAAATTTTACATTATTTTACGTAATTACTTCGTTACCTCTCCTCGAATAGGCGCTTATATTGCGGAATTGTACTCTTTATTTAATATTCATATGCATTTGCTAAATGAGTGGCATTGGGTCACGCAGATTTTACATTAATAATGCCATTTCATTAGAAAACCTCGGTGTGGAACCAATGCAATGGCGATAATGCTATTCCAATCATGCCAGCGATTTCGGCTGTTATGTGATGAAACCATCCATATCTACATAATTCCGAAATATGCAACTCAATATACAGAGGGACTTATAGCTAGAAGCCAAAATTTAAACCAGGGCTATCAAAACGGACGGGCCACGATCCTCCACTTTCTTGACGTCACATCCGGGGCTGATTTTTTTTTGATGGTCACGTTACGACACAGCTGATTGTCTTTAAAATATTGAAGTTGGAACGACGGTTCATGAATATTTGATTTTTTTTTAAATAAAGTCATTTTTGAGATTGATTTTACTTTATTCTGGCAGAACAATTTTTTTTAAATGTATAGTAATCCTTAATTTTTTGTAGCCGCTTCATTAGCTCACACAAAAATTAAATTTAAAGCAGAAGCAAATGTGACAATCACAGATGACAAAGTCAAATACATGTCAAATATAACAGTTGGCATGTGGTACATGGCGGGTAATTTGAATTCAAAATCAGGAATGCTAAATCTTGAAGATTTTAACCTTTTAATCATGTTGCTTCCTTACAAACCTTTGGTGGAATATCGGGATGGTGTCTGAGAATATTTCACTGAAATTTTGCGGAAATCTGTAGTGCCATTTTGAAAATACCATAAAAAAACCTCTGACCTCCCATAAGACCCAATGTAAAATTCAGCCCCGGGAGAACAGCTGATTTTTTCAGGGTCGTGGCCTCTATTTTTGTGTTGGCCTTGTTTAAACGAAGTGCTAGACATATGTCAAGATATAGCAAGGATATCTATACAGGGCTATCAAAGGGCCACGATCTGCAACTTTGTTGACGTCACAGCGAAGGCTGATTTTCTTTTTGTTGGTCACGTCACGACACAGCTGATTGTCTTTAAAATATTGAAGTTGGAATGACGGTTCATGAATATTTGATTTCTTTTTAAATAAAGCCGGTTTTGAGATTGTTTCTACTATATTCTATATTTAAAAAGATTAAAACTAGTATTTTTGAATTCTAAATGAAATTTATTGTAAAAAATCGAAAAAGTTTTACAATACAAACCAGGGCTATCAAAATGGACGGGCCACGATCCTCCACTTTGTTGACGTCACATCCGGGGCTGATTTTTTTTTGATGGTCACGTTACGACACAGCTGATTGTCTTTAAGATTGAAGTTGGAATGACGGTTTATGGATATTTGATTTTTTTTTTAATAAAGCCGTTTTTGAGATTGTTTTTACTTTATTCTGGCAGAACAATTTTTTTTAAATGTATAGTAAGGCCTAATTTTTCATAGCCGCTTCATTAGCTCACACAAAAATTAAGTTTAAAGGAGAAGCGAATGTGACAATCACATATGACAAAGTCAAATACATGTCAAATATAACAGTTGGCATGTGGGACATGGCGGGTAATTTGAATTAAAAATAAGAAATGCTAAATCTTGAAAATTTTAACCTTTTAATCATGTTGCTTCCTTACAAACCTTTGGTGGAATATCGGGATGGTGTCTGAGAATATTTCAGTGAAATTTTGCGGAAATCTGTAGTGCCATTTTGAAAATATCATAAAAAAACGTCTGACCTCCCATAAGACCCAATGTAAAATTCAGCCCTGGGAGAACAGCTGATTTTTTCAGGGTCGTGGCCTCTATTTTTGTGTTAGCCTTGTACAAACAAATAGACAAATGACAAACACAGATGACAAAGTCAAATACATGTCAAAATAATAGCAGTTTTCGAAAACATTCTGAGGGCCTGGTCTTAATTAATTACGTAATGCTCTAGGTGGGGAGGAGGGGGGGTTTGGCCTTGCGTTACACTCAATGGTTTTTTTAATGTGTTAATTTTTAAAAATGCATTACGAGGGGTAGGGGGGGGGGAGGAGGGATCAAAAATCCTGAATTTTTGCGTTACGTAATTTAAGGACGTTTCCTGAAGTAAAATTGGTGTTTGAGTGTTTTTCTAAAGTTTAATGGAATTCCCTTCTTCTTAAAAATAACAAAAACTATTAAATTTTTAACTTAAAATTTTGTTGGTTTTATTTTTAAGAATTTTGTTAAGAAAATAAATCCAAATTATATTGATATTTTCTTGGAAATTTTAAAGCTGACAATTCCAAAGGTCTTGTAACATAACCTTAAAAATTCACAGTTTGCTTGCTAATTATTACTGAACATTTTTTCAAAAACAAAATAACACGAAAAAACAACGACAGTAACATTTTTAGGTATATACTACTAAAGTTAATATTAATATAATAATAATAATAATGCATTTATCCTTATTTTCTTAAAAAAGAATGCCTTATAGCAAGAAAACTATGTGTGATAGAAAAAAATTAATATATTACTGTTGTTTTCGGTTTGAAAACAAAATATATGTAGACAATTTAGTGACTGGACCTGTTGGTATCTAAAATGAGGCTAATTTATAAAAATCTATTAATAATTCGCAGCTTATAGATCTCTGTCGGCAATAACGGGTGGTCACGCTACAATGGCCAAATACGTAACAGCCATAATAATCCTGCTTTGTTATTCACGTTCATTCGGGAATTCGGTTTCAAATGATGACAACCCGCGAAACGCTTCAGCTATTAGGACACGAAGCTTGCCCTACGAGGACCATTTGGTGACACTTCAAATTCCTTTACTATTGACGCTGGGATAAGTGGTTTTCATTTTATTCCGTCGTAGTCGTTTCCTAATAAATCTTATCCGTGTCGGAAATACCGACATAAGGTTCAGGTCTCTTAAATTAACTACTATTGTGAGATTCTATTTGTTGGAAGTAATTATTTTCAAACCAAAAGACAAACAATAACAACTCTCAAATTGAAATGAAGTATGTATTTACATCCTACCTGTAATTTTAATGCAGGTCAGGTTGTCAGTTGTGCGACAAAAACAAGGTTGGATTGCTGCCCAGCCTCTGGTCAGGAAGAAAGGACACACGACACCGCATGTCAGAATTTCAAGCCTACGCAAGGATGAGACAACAGGCACCCGGGCACCAATCCTGAGCGAGGAAGAGCTGAGAGAGAACTATCTCAAATAGGCTTAGGTACTGGACTTTGTAAAGAGAACAGGAAGGCCCACCAATCAGCCCCTGGACATTAAATGGGAGTGCACAAAGTAGATTAATGAATAGACTTGTGGCATGGTAAAAAAGCCAGTGTCTTTTGTCAAAACAATGGTGAGATACTACCATACTTATAGCCGTATACACTTCAGATTAAACCTATTGTATGATCGATATTGTGCATTAACAGAATTTTACCACTTCATAAGGGTACTAACATAGCCAAACTCAGAAATCGCCTGGACGTTTATTCTTGACGGGCCGTGACCTGATGTGAGGTGAGCGCTCACCTCTCTAGATTCATTTCTCATGCAAAAAGATGATGACAGTATTCAAAGTACACCTGTGAAAGTAAACAAGAGTAAACGTCCAGGAATGCAAATTGTGAAAGGCTTTCGCGGCCATCGTCCAATGGTGGGTGTGCTTTCGGGCTGTTCGGCCGTCGTCGTTGGAAATTCGTTCTCGACGTTTCGCCATCTCGAGTGGATGGCATCTTCAGGAGAGGTTGACTGTTTGTCGGCTTCTCGAAGACTGGTGGTTAGTCTGTCGCGGGCACATTTTATATACGCTATGGTGGGCGGGGCGTATATCAGAGCTGGTCGGTGATTGGTCACATTCCCTTGATTCAGTTTTGTTATTGTAAGCGAGGAACCCACTAAATTCTTCGGGAGTATACCGCATTCCCTGTACCTGTGGAAGTGTCTACATCGGAACAGCCAAACGGTCCGTAAACACAAGAATCAAAGAACACAAAGCCAACTGTCGACTCGGACATACGGAAAAATCCGCAGTTGCAGACCACACATTAAACAATGAAGACCACCGAATAAAATTCGAAGACACACAAGTTCTCTGCGCCTCCTCTTCATACTATCCAAGACTCTATAGAGAAGCAATCGAAATTCATAAACACCAGCAGAACTTCAACAGATCAGAAGAAACTCTTAAAATTAACAGAACATGGGTACCGGTTCTTAAAAACACTAAACGGCTCGCTTACAATAACAAAACTGAATCAAGGGAATGTGACCAATCACCGACCAGCTCTGATATATGCCCCGCCCACCATAGCGTATATAACCTGCGCCCGCTACAGACTAACCACCAGTCTTCGAGAAGCCGACAAACAGTCAACATCTCCTGAAGATGCCATCCACTCGAGATGGCGAAACGTCGAGAACGAATTTCCAACGACGACGGCCGAACAGCCCGAAAGCACACCCACCGTCCTGGAATGAGTTTAAATTGTCATCTTATAAGATTCGTCGCAGGACACAACGCTGGATCCCGCTTTATTAAACAAAGCTAATCTATGTCAGGTATTTACGCACCCTGCGTTCGTTGGCCGCAAAGCGTTAGCAACGCCATATACGTAATTACGCCAAAGATATGAGAAAAGGGTAAATGGGATTACAGGGTCACAAACAATAGACGAAACATTTCATTTAGGAGTAACGAAAAACCGCTGTAAGTAAAAGATAAAACGAAGTTTAGTCTTATAATGAGATAAAAGCCAAGACCTTACTTTAGGCGACTACGATAAGAGGATAAGTACTGGGGAAATTTGCTTGTGTTATTAGACACTTATTGAAATAAAAGCTGACCCTATTTTAAAATCGACCGTATTTTGACGGATTTACATATAAAAAGCAGCTGCTTTCTTTCAAAATGAGCCCTTTGTGTATTTTAGAACCGGATTTATTAGTGTCTGTATTTATTAAATGAAAATTAGCGACTTTATTTTTAAACTTGACTTTGGTATGTCAATTTTGAAAGATCAGCCGTCAGTTTTCTTTGTTAATCTGTCAGAATAACGTCGACTCTAAAATAAAGTCTGGTTTTATTCCAATAAGTTCCTATTAAGTTACTGGCTGCCTCTTTGGAGTGCAACTCGTCAGTACGGGGCAAGCCATATTGCCTTTTCTTTCTGAGATATTCCAGTTTTACAAGTAAAATCTATTTTAGGAGATATATAGACATACACGTTATACTTTTAAACAGGTTGCATGCAGAATTTGACCATTCATGTGGACTTTAGTGGACGACTGTACCTGCGTCATCGGGTGCCAAGATTTCTTATAATCGTATTACAGTTGGCTAGTGAGGTTAAATGACCTTTCAGATTCTGTAAGACCTTGGACATATCCTTCTTTTTACATTTTTAATATGTTTGATTAGGCAGGGATATCAAAATGGACGAGCCACGATCCTCCACTTTCTTGACGTCACAACGGGGGCTGATTTTTTTTTGATGGTCACGTCACGACACAGCTGATTGTCTCTAAAATATTGAAGTTGGAATGAAGGTTTTGAGATTGTTTTTACTATATTCTAGCAGAACAATTTCTTTAAATATATAGTAATTCGTAATTTTTCAGAGCCGCTTCATTAGATCACACAAAAATTGAATTTAAAGCAGAAGCGAATGTGACAAACACAGATGACATAGTCAAACACATGTCAAATATAACAGTTGGCATGCGGTACATGACGGGTAGTCTTAATTCAAAATAAGAAATGCTTAATTTTGAAGATATTAACCTTGCATCCTTACAAAAGTTTGGTGGAATATCGGGATGGTGTCCGAGAATATTTCCCTGAAATTTTTTGGAAATCTATAGTGCCATTTTGAAAATATCCTAAAAAAACGTCTGACCTCCCATAAGACCCAATATAAAAGTACGCGCCCCGAGAACAGCCGATTTTTTCAGGGTCGTGACAAAGAAGGTCGTGGCCTCTATTTTTTTGTTGGCATTGGATTAGCAAATACTTCAAATAACAACAGAAACAAAACAGATTTCTAACCACAAAAATAGATGGTGTCTTAGTTTGTTTTTAACTTGACAGGTTAATTAGTTGCTTATTTTGTTAAACCGGCCGGAAAACAAAAACTCTCCGTAATTTTGGAAAACTTTTCATTCTCAACAGGGACTGGTAAAGACCCAAGAGACCGGTGACGAATTCTCGTGCAAAAAGTCTCGAAACAGTGGTTCAATAAATACGTCATCAAAACGTCATCAATTGGTGACTCCCACGTGACAATATTTTCGAATATTTTTGGGCGTTAAACGATGCAGGGCTATCAAAATGGACGGGCCACGATCCTTCACTTTGTTGACGTCACATCCGGGGCTGATTTTTTTTTTGATGGTCACGTTACGACACAGCTGATTGTCTTTAAAATTTTGAAGTTGGAATGACGGTTCATGGATATTTGATTTTTTGTTAAATAAAGCCGTTTTTGAGATTGTTTTTACTTTATTCTGGCAGAACAATTTTTTTTAATGTATAGTAAGCCCTAATTTTTCATAGCCGCTTCATTAGCTCACACAAAAATTAAGTTTAAAGCAGAAGCGAATGTGACAATCACATATGACAAAGTCAAATACATGTCAAATATAACAGTTGGCATGTGGTACATGGCGGGTAATTTGAATTCAAAATAAGGAATGCTAAATCTTGAAGATTTTAACCTTTTAATCATGTTGCTTCCTTACAAACCTTTGGTGGAATATCGCGATGGTGTCTGAGAATATTTCACTGAAATTTCGCGGAAATCTGTTGTGCCATTTTGAAAATATCATAAAAAAACGTCTGACCTCCCATAAGACCCAATGTAAAATTCAGCCCCGGGAGAACAGCTGATTTTTTCAGGGTCGTGGCCTCTATTTTTGTGTTGGCCTTGTACGATGAAATACCGTTTACAGAGGTGTACATTGAAATTTTTGTCAATATTTGAGTAAAAACTAAATAAAATTAGAAAACAATTTAATTAATTAATAAAATAATTAGAATATAATATTGACTTTTCAGCAAACGTCACAAAAGATGTCATTTTAGCAAAAGTTTCAAAACGAGGTTTTACCTCGTTTCAAAACATGACATTGCTTACGTCAATTGGCTAACTTCAAAGGCGTCCACTAACAATACGTCACATTTCGGCAAAAATAAAATGGTGGTGCTTGTTTTGTTTTTGTTTTTTTAATTGTGTTTTCACTGATTGATGAGAAGTGATGAAGCACGTAGTATTTGAAAAAATTATAAGAAGAAACGGAATTATCTTTTAAAATGAAGACAAGGATATTCTTTGTATTTCTATTGTATTGTATTTGTATTCTTTGACGTATTTATTGAACCACTGTTTCGAAACTTTTTGCACGAGAATTCGTCTCGGAAAATGGTTGTCGAATGTCATTTAAACATTGACAGTTTCTAAAATTGGTTTATTTTGATAGGTTTTACATTTCTATCAAAATAATCTAAAATATAAAGTGAAAATAATGAAAAATAACCCCAGCTTGGAAAATAGCCAATTATAACGTAGATTATTGTTTGTTTTTATAGCTATATGTTGCCGGCTTTTAAGTATTTACAGCCGAACCTCTATAACTCGAACCTGAAGGGACAACCAAAACAGTTCGAGTTATGGAGAGTTCGAGTTATAGAAACTCGAGTTACATAGGTTAAAATACCTGTACAAAGTGCAGGGACCGCTTAAAAGGTTCGAGTTATAGAGGGGTTCGAGTTACAGAGGTTCGAGTTAGAGAGGTTCGACTGTACTTTAACATTTGATGTGGAGCATGCTTGTGGTGTTTTATGATGGTTTAAAAAATATACATACAATACGCGACCGGAAACTAACCCTACAAATCTTCTTAGTTTCATAGGTCTTGCCTCTAGATGGCCCTGTAAATTAGCTGGGTCGCACTGTAATGTTTACCTTTCCGGTCTAGTAACGTACATAGCTGTTACAGGCAAATAGATAAAATACCAAAATAACTAAAGTAGTTTTGAAATTCGCAAGAAAAATAATACTTAAAAATAGTATAATATACTGGGTGTTTTCTGTTGTTTTTTTTAAGATAGCAAAAATGTATGCAAATTTTTTATACCTACTTTTAAAAAGTTTTTGACATGGTCATACTAACCAAGGAAAAGGGGGATCGCATTTATAATAGAACACCCAGTACCTGTAAGTTGCATATATATATGTTTTAATTGACTGAATAGGTTTGAGAAATCGATGAAAAATACACAAGTAATAAAATATATTTATTTGTATAATCTCAATGGGTCTGGGGAAGGCTTTACCACGGATCACCTAAGGTGATCCGTGGCTTTACTTCCTCTGTGCTATTGGAATAAGAGTGATATAACAATAAGCGTGCGACATGTCTAAAGCTTCGTCAAAGATGACTCAAAGTCTTGTTTAATTTACCCCACAATCTTTTACGTGAGTATTCCCACGTCAATTAAATATGGTTCCCAAACATGCTTTTTCTTTATTCCCTGAATAAGATAAATTTGCCAAGCTGTGGCTAACAAACGAGCCACCCTAGCACAGTCCGCGTCCCGACTGTATCCCATTTCTCGTACCTCGCGCGCGTTTCCCGCCTATCCCTCAGGAGATGCGGTTCGTATTGTCGTCCTTTGAGCCCGGGGTGGCCCACTGAGCTGCACCTTTGCACTGGCTTTATCTGAAAGCCCGGGAAGGCATTTCCCTTTGATCGTGAAAAGTCTATGTTCTTTTCATGCTCATTGCGAACCATCTTATTCTTAAATGGTTAAGAGCACTAATAAGAGTGTATCAAAACGGGATTTGAATATAAATGGTATTTTTGCCATTTATAAGTTTTTAAATATTTTTAATTAAATATTGTTTTTGACATCAACAAGCATTAATTATATGCAAGACTAGGTTAAGATTAAGTAAAATTTATTGCAACACCGGCGACTTGTTTTTTGGCATGTTTTCAGGTCCGCTGTATTTTAATAAAAGTTGTATTCGGCTAATATGTCCTTTGAGCCACTAACATCAAAATAATTCATATTTTGTAACTGGAAACAAATTTGCTAAACTATTTTGAACTTTTAAAAAACACACTGTGTAATTTTAACTACTGTCGATTTTCTCCAGTCTTAAGTCCACGCATCTTAGCTTGCGTTGGTATTTTGTCTCTTAGTGGAGCGTTTAAAGCGCAGGCTATCTCTTTCTCGCCAAAGCGAGCATGAGCATAGTTCTAGCCAATGAACGACAAGCTTTTTGTGCTTGCAAGCGTACAGTTGCTTTGACTAAGACAGGAAACTTTCGAGTCGTTGGAGCAAACATTAGTTGGGCTTGGCTTGGTTCGTTTCAATTCCTTAGTTGGCTTTCGTTCACACTTTTAAGGGGGGTTTTATTTCAACGGGAAATTTTAAATTTATTTTGTATAAAACTGTTAACTTTATTATTCATAATTATTTTAGTCTTTTCTTTTGGAGTTTAGAATAGTTTCACCTATTCAATCAACGTTTAAAATGGTGATAAATAAATATATTTACAACAAACATACAAAAGGTTTATAAAACCTAAAAGTTTAAGAAGTGTAAATATTTGAGTACAAAAGTTTAATAGTATGTTTATAATGTGAAGTTTCGGGAAGAAAATTGAAAAGGTATGTATGATTTTCCTACATTGTATATACATTTGAGAAAAACGTTTACAGCATAAAACTTCCTCCAAGAATCATCAAATTTCCTTTCGAGATCGTGTAAATTTAATAACATAGAGTAACTTTTAATAATTTTATCAATTTTTAAATAGTTGCATAAATTGGTAGCTCGCAACTTTTAAGCCTTGGCCACTTGAGTTGACAGTACCACTGTCACACAGGCCGCTTGTTACAAGAGTTACTAGAAACGTTTGCTGCGCATGACCTATAAAACGACCTTTTGGTAAGAAAATATTTTTAACCCCATTCATGTGTAAACTAAACATTCCAGTCTACAGTCTACTACTTTTACTACTTGGTGCGCAGTCAAGTGTGATGATTCGCGCCCTTAATCCTTGTTTTTTATAAGGCGTGGTTTCTAAATGTTTGGTATGTCCGCGCTTGGATAACTAAAAACTTCATTATAATGCGGCTACCCAATTGAAGAGGGCGTTTCGTTTCTCCTTCATATGATTTACCACACTCACTGTTGTTGTTGTTGAAAACTATCAGGGTGAACTGGATATATCTTCAACAAAGCCGATTCAAAAGGGAGTACCTCAGGGATCAATTTTAGATCCACTGATTTATATGATATACACAAATGACATTAAATCAATGATCAAAGGTTTCCTTTCACAATTTTGCGATGATATCACTGTTGTTGTGCAAGAAGATACACCTGAATTATGTAGTATTCTAGAAAGTCAATCAATAGAGTCAATTAATAACTATTTTACAGAAAATAACTTGCAAATGAATACTAATAAAAACACAAATTTTTAATTTTAGAAACAACAAAGCAGAAATATTGGGTTGAGAAACCTTGATTCGGTTTTGGTTCTAATAAACACAAAGATCTGAACTGGAAAACACAGGTCGAAATTTTATCAAAATGCATGCTTCAATATGGGTATGCCATAAAACTAGTTCGGGAAAATATCGGTCTAACAGCTTCCCTGTCAGCATTTCATGCCTATATTCAGCCAAGAGTCAGGTTTGGAATTATTTTTTGGGGTAACTCAGTTGAGGCAATTAGAGGTCTCATTTTTCAAAAAACCGTTAATTATAAGGAAGTATTTATAAAAAAAAATTTTTAATTATTTTTTTATATCTATGTTAGCATTACGCCTTACGGAAAAGCACTTTACTAGTACTTCAGCGGCCATATTGAAATCAATCACCTGTTTTCGTAGGGTGCCTGACTAGTCTTTCACAGCAGTTCTACAGCTAGCCAGACAAACACACACCGGGACCTTGATAAATGTACCGCAGCTTTTCCTGATTTCCCCACTGAATCCCCCAGTTTAGCAAATTCGGATTAAAGGCATTTGTTAAACTGACGAAAGGGTGATTCTCTGCGTTAATTTCTCACTTGTGATGCTGTGACAATATGTGCATGTGTTTAGTGTTTATTAAGCTGTGAACAATGCTATTGTTATTTTCGATTTGATTTTTTAATTAAATTATATGTACTCAAATTCAATAACAAATTTTGAACAGGGTGTAACAAAACGGGATTTGAGCATAAATGGTATTTTTGCCATTTATAAGTTTTTAAAGATTTTTAATTATATATTGTTTTGACATCAACAAGCATTAATTATATGCAAGACTAGTTTAAGATTAAGTAAAATTTATGGCAACTCGGCGACTTGTTTTTAGGCATATTTTCAGGTTCGCCGTATTTTAATAAAAGTTGTATTCGGCTAATATGTCCTTTGAGTCACTAACATCAAAATAATTCTTATTTTGTAACTGGAAACAAATTTTAAACTATTTTCAATTAAAAAAAACACACTGTGTACTTTTACTTTCTAACGGGTTTTTAAGTCTGGCTTTCATTGCTATTTTGTCTCTTAGTGGAGCGCTTAAAGCGCAGTCTATCCCTTTCTCGCCAAGACGAAAGGGAGTAGAATTCTAGCCAATCAACGCCAAGATATTTGTCCCTTCAAGCGCAGGGTCGCTTTAACTGAGACGGGAAACTTTCGAAACTTGTCAGGGACGTCACTTTTTAGTCGCGCTTTGCTTGCTACGTTACACTTTCATTCACACTTCTTAAGGGGGGTTTTATTTCAACTGGGGAAATTTGTCAATCATTTTAACATTGTATAAGCTTTTATCTTTATTATTCATAATTATTTTAGTCTTTGCTTTTGGAGTTTATTAATTTTAAAACTTTAATTATTACTGTTTTCAGTGTTTTGAAATAATATGTTTAAATGTTTTATGGTTTTTTATCAACAAAATACAAACCATTCGTTGCCCTAAAATCGGCATTTTTAATTAATAACATATCCCAAACCTAAACAGTAATATTAAGTAAATTAAACAGTTGATTGAATAGTTTCACTCATTCAATCAACGTTTAAGATGTTGATAAATATATATATATATTTACAACAAATATATAAAAGGTTTATAAAACCTAAAAGTTTAAGAAGTGTGAATATTTGAATACAAAAGTTTAATAGTAGTAAAAAGTCGATATTCAACTAATAAATATAAGAAGTGAAAGTGTGAAGCTACAAGAAGAAAATTGAAAAGGTATGTATGATTATCCTACATTAGTTATACATTTGAGAAAAATGTTTATAGCATACTTTTCCTCCAAGAACCGTCAAATTCCCTTTCGAGATCGTGTAAATTTAATAACATATAGTAACATTTAATCTTTTTATAATTTATATAAGTTGTAGCCTAAGTTGGTAGATTACAACATTTAAGCCTTGGCCACTTGAGGTGACAGTACCACTGTCATATACAGGCCCCTGTTACAAAGTGAAAGTGTGAAGCTACAAAAAGAAAATTGAAAAGGTATGTATGATTATCCTACATTAGTTATACATTTGAGAAAAAAAAACACAAATTATTTTACTTCAAAGCAATTTGCTTTGATCTAAGACAAATTTTTTTATCGTTTAGTTAGATATAAGTTATCTATTTTTATTGTTTTTATAATATTATGGGTCAATATGTAGTATATAGCACTAATTTAAGGTTCGGTTCGGTTCGGTTCAGCCAACGGTACCCGTAGTCGTGGCACGGTGGTCAGTTTCTCGGTTTTGAACGATCGAAATTATTTTATGGTTGTAATTTTGACAAAGTGATGCTGAAAGTAAGGAAATGTCGACTAGCGTTTAAAAAATGTGATTTTAATATACTATGCATTCTGGAGATGGTACAGTCGCCTCCAAAAATAATGTTGCATATCGTTTTTCCTTTTAAGCAAAAAACTTGAAAAATTGATACTTTGAGAGTGTGTGTACGTTAGTAGCTTATAGCTTTTTTTATTTAACATAGCTTTTTTATAAAAATTTAACTAAATTTATTAATCTTGCTATACTATATATCAATTTTTTACCATGCACTGATATTCTTTATCTTAGTCTGTATATTCACTATTTTCATATACATAGTTTAAAACGGATTGATTTTTATCCTATGAAACCGGTGTTTTGTGCCACATTTTAAATAAATTGCGTTGGCCAATCCCATGCGCCAACGATCAAACAATGGCTAATACAGCGGCAAGAAGCGGCAGCTGAATGTAGCACCTATACAACCCTTGATACATGATTAAAATAATAAAGTCAGAAACGCAATTGATACGTAACGATCCAGACTTTTTCAGTCCAATATATATGATACATATTTGAAAAATTATAATAAATCAATACACAACTTTTATCTAATTTTTTTAATAAGCAAATTGAAACTTTGCAATTGGTTTAATAGTAAAAATTAATAACCGAACCCATATTTTAAATATACGTAAAGAAATCCCCATATAATCTCTGGTTTACCAACTTGGAGCACTATTGAAAATAATCTTTCCGCGCGGAATAAGTGAGGATCAATAAACAGGCTATCAAACGGCCTATGACTTGTCGTCGTGACAAGTGACAAAGAGTTAGTTGATCGATTTTCTGCATTGGTGTCTATACTAATAAGGTAATTGGGCACTTTTTTAAGACTTAGTGGTTATGATAGAAAATAGTTCGATATTGAGGATTCGATCGTCTAAATTAGACAAGCTGACCTCCGTGCGTGGTTGGCATTACGCGGTGCGGGCCGAATCGATCGCCCCAATTAATTCACAAGAGCACGAACTGAAGTAAGGTAAAATTCTATAGGGACACACACTCCTTTATTTTCTATATTGTGTAATTAAGACGCCATATAACATCTACGGTGCACTGAATTTGAGTCCAGTTAAGCGCAGCCAACACGAATACAAACACATATATACCGGATATTAATTTCTAGTTAGTATTTAAGTCTTTGGTGCATTCCTTTTGGAGTTTATTGATATTTTATTATGATATTTTGTAAGTAAAATGTTGGAGTGCACGTGCACATGCACTTATGGAGGATCCGCCTCTAAACGGTATTAATCAGGTAGACAACCAAAACTATAACGAAATTTATACAGTGTTGTTTAATGTTAGCGATTTAATTTAGTGTGCAAGCTGTGCTTGACAATTACGCTTGCTTAACTTGGCTTGGTTAAGCAGCGGGATTAAAGTAACAAGTTTACTGCCGGTTCGAAGGACCAATGTGCTTGATCCGGCTCGAAAGGCCAATATGCAAGCTATGCTTGACAATTACGCTTGCTTAACTCTGCTTGGTTAAGCAGCGGGATTAAAGTAACAAGTTTACTGCAGGTTCGAAGGACCAATGTGCTTGATTCGGCTCGAAGGGCCAATGTGCAAGCTATGCTTGACAATTACGCTTGCTTAACTCGGCTTGGTTAAGCAGCGTGATTAAATTAACAAGTTTACTGCCGGTTCGAAGAACCAATGTGTTTGATCCGGCTCGAAGGGCCAATGTGCAAGCTATGCTTGACAATTACGCTTGCTTAACTCGGCTTGGTTAAGCAGCGAGATTAAAGTAACAAGTTTACTGCCAGGGAGTAGCATCACTCTCTGCAATGACCAAAAAGGCTTGTGCTAGAGTAAACTTAAGTTGTTATAGTGAGAACAACTGTCAAGTGTTGAATCTGCTTTATTAAGATAAATCCTCTCTTTTTATATTAAAAAATTATTATGGTTCGCGAGAAATTATATATATATATATATATATATATATATATATATATATATATATATATATATATATATATATATATATATATATATATATATATTTATCGGTTTCACAACGTTCTACGTCTTCCGATACCCAATCTCCACTCGTTTCTGTTTGCCCATAATTCATCATCTAGGCCTCTTATTCTTATTTCACTGTCTATTCCTTCTCTCCAGCTTCTCCTTGGCCGTCCTCGTTTTCTTCGGCCAGTTGGTTTCCATTGTAGTATTTGTTTAGGTAGTCTTTCATCATTCATTCTTTGTACATGTCTGTACCACACCAGTTGCTTTGTTCTTATATCATCTACTAAAGTACGTTCCCCCACTGTCATAATTTCTCTTATTCTTTGATTTGTAACTCTTTCTCTTTTGGATTTCCCTGCTGCTCTTCTCCAATAGTCCAACTCCGTAGCGGAAAGCATTTTTTCTGTTCTATCCATGATTGGCCATACTTCTGAGCCGTATGCAATAATACTTTTTACAATGGTGTTATATATAAGCTTTTTGTTATGTTTTGATATACTTTGGTCCCAAATTATTCCATTTAATAAAGTTATTGCTTTTCTTCCTTGTACGTTTCGATCTTTTATAGCTTTGTCTAGTGTTCCGTCAGCTGTAATTTTTAGACCTAAGTATTTATACTCATCACAGGACTGAATTCGCTGCCCGGTATTTAAGATTAGATCCTGTTTCATTCCATCGATACCCATATATCCCCACTTATTGTACTCTTCTATTAGTTTTCGTGTCATATTTTCGAGGTCGTCATAATCCTGAGCCACTACTATCTGATCATCGGCGAAACATAAAGTATACAATGTGGTTTCGTCCAACGGAATTCCCATGTTTTGGCATTTTCTCTTCCACATTTTAAGGACTTGTTCCAAGTATATCTTGGAGAGCGTAGGCGAGATACTGTGCTGAGACAGTCGAAAATTTCTTAGGGGGTTAGGTTGGGTCAACAGAGGGTGATGAAAAAATCAACAATGTGGTCGAGGAGAGTTGCTTTATTGTCTGAGCTTGAGCTAAATAGGAAAAGTTTACAATTAATGCCTAAACACTAGCAAAGGCTATGCCCCCCCATGCCCCATTCTAACCTAACTTTCCCATGAGTGTTGCCTAATTACTTAAAAAATGGTACATACCTAAATAGGAAAAGACCTGCTGGTGGGGTCACCTCGAGGAGGTTAAACACCAAAAACAATTGGTTCAAAACCATAAATAACTCAAACAGATTTAATTGCGAAGCAAGTGCGGATCAAGATGGCCGAAAAAGAAAGACCGATTTTACGCTTGAGTTATGGTTCCTTGATTTCAAAGCGGGAGATTTGAATTTAATATATGTAGCATGGCAAACATGCACGACCCCGGCGTATCCGCCAAAAGGAAAGTATTACAGACACCTATGTGGTATTTGTGTGGTATTACCAGGGACATCAGAAAAGAAGGGGTTTACGAGGGGAATTCAAGAAGTTTCACTACAATACAGCAACTTTGTTTAAGACCTTTATTTACTTGAAAGCCTTTGGTTAGTTTTGCTTTTATTTTAACTTTTGCCTTACTATTGCGGTATAACTCTTTGATGGCCTTAATCAGTTGTACGCTTATGTTTGTGTTTTCCAACGCTTTCCAAAGTAGATTTAGTGGTATACTATCATATGCCTTCTGCAAATCGACGTAAAGCAGATGCAGCTCTTGTCCGTATGCCATTTTCATTTCAATAACTTGGGTTACACAAAAGAGATGATTTGAAGTCGATCTACCCGCCCTAAAACCAGCTTGTTCTTCTGCCTCCATGTCTTTATATTCGCTCTCCACTTTATTTCTTATTATTTTACCGTATATTCTGCTTAGCGTACTAGTCACAGATATACCTCTATAATTGTCACATATATCTTTCCTTCCCTTTTTGTGTATTGTGGATATATATGACGTTTTCCACTCAGTTGGTACTACAGTTCCATTTAAATATTTTTGGAAAAGATTCCGTAATCTCCAAAACAGTTCTTCAGTGCCATATTTAATAAGTTCGGCTGGGATATTTCCGGGTCCGGCAGATTTACCGCTTTTTAAGGTTGTGCACACGTTTTTGACCTCAGAGATTGTGAGGAATACTGGAGATCCCATCGTTCTAATTATATTGTCTCTTGCGTCTTCCTTGAATTCTGCTCTATCTTCAGTAAAAAGTTTTTTAAAATGCTCATCCCATTCTTTGTCTGGTATTGCTGAAATGATATCTCTGCATGTTTCTTTTTTAATCGATCTTATAGTTTTCCAGCTTTCGGTACTTCTCTTACCTCCTAAGTAAGAATCTATTTTCTGGCACTTTTGCGTCCACGAATGATTTTTCTTATCACTGATCATTCTTGTCACCTTTGATTGCGCAATTTTGTATTCTTGTCTGCTTCGATCTGTCTTTTGGGATAAGTAGGTGTGATATAAGTTTAAAGAAATTATAAAATATATAATTCAGTATAATGTGTTGTTTTATAAACTAAAAAATTTAAATAGGTAAACTTGAGAAGGTTAGTTTATGTTATTAAAACCTAATTTCGCAAGATCACCTGTGTTTAAATAATGACTAAAAATAATGATTATAATAATTTAAATGTGGATTTACTTAAAATATTAAGAAAGAAATTTGTATAATTTTACAATTAAACATTTAGATACTAATTTTTGTTGAAGAAGAGGCAGTATAATTTTATGAAAAGAACCAATCCCGTTTTTAAATTTAAACCTTATTGTATTTATATCGTTTAATAATAACGACGTATTTCTTCACCCTTTTATGACAATGCAAAATTTTAAATTTGAAACGCTGTCTGCGAGTTTATTAGAGTTTTATGAAACCGGCCATTATTGTGTTTGATTAACCGTGACAGGACGAGGGGTGTGCTGCTATTGCCTGAACTTCCACTTTTAAAATTGCATTTACGCCATAAAAAAGTTCACTGAGTATTCGACTCGCATCAATAAATCGCTAGGGCCGTGTCGCACTTGACATATTTAGAGAACTTTATCGTTTGTTGCCAAATAAGCGTCGTGCACTGTCGGCATCATAAAATTGGTACGTGACATATTTGTATATATTTATAATATATCCAAATATGTCAACATACAGGAACGGTAGTGATAAATACATTGACTTCTATACCCTACGGGTAGACCCGGCATGGGCCAAAATTGCCATTATATCAAGCTTTTATCGCAATTGACCAAATACAAGTAAGAATTTAATGAGCAAAATAGGGATGAAAATAGAATTTCGGTTTGTTGAGTCCGGAAACATGCAACATCGCAAAAATATTCTATTTGCTTGTCTTGGATAAAAAAGGGCAGTGGCGGCGCAAAATAAAAATTTTGAATTCCACTAGAATTTTTTTATCAACAATTTTCTGTTTGAATAATAAATAATTCATGAATACTTACTTGTGTGTGTTTACAAAATTCTCTTCAGAAAAAAAAAAGAGTAAAAAGAATTTCTAAGCATGCTAAGTGCAGTGGATGTATTAAAATTATTGTTTTCATCTTAGAACTTTACAAATGTTGTACCTTCCAGGTAAAATATTTTCTTTCTTTGAACAAGGGTCTTCTTCAACTCTTCTTTTCTTGGGTGGACTACAAGTTATGCTCGAGTCAGATGAAATTTCGGAACTAAAAATTTCAATTCGAAATGGGACAACCGGGCGCCGGGCCAACTCGGCGCCGCCAACCGGGCGCCACGCCGGGCCTAATGGGCGCCGGGCCAACTCAGCGCCGGACTATTTTTTTTTTCGATAAAATGTGCAGATAAAAACAAATTAAATATATTATTTATACAAAACTTTCAACATCTATTAAGTCGAGTGTTGAAATTTGGTAGGTTTAGTGTTCTGCGACTTGAAACACCGCCAAGTTCCATATTCGATACATATCGATGCATAAATAAGAAAGTCCGCCATTTTGGATCCGCCACTTTAATTTTTTTAAGGTTGTTTTTCATCTGCACATTTTATCAAGAAAAAATATTTTAGTCCGGCGCCCACTTGGCTCGGCGTCAAGTTGGCCCGGCGCCCAGTTGGCCTGCCGCCCAGTTGGTGGCGCCGAGTTGGCGGCGCCCAGTTGTCCTAGACTGCAACACATTTCAGGGTCGCAGAAAAAACTATCTATCGTGACGCTACTGAACTTTCTCGTGTTTTAGGAAAAACTATCTGTCAAGACGACTTACCCATGAAATGTTGTTTTTTTATGGATTTTTTTTTTTCTTTTGCACAAAAAACAATTTTGGACCATGTTTAAACTCAAATAGTTACTTCTAAACTTGTTTTTAAACGTTTTAAGATTTCTTTTTGTAATATTCCCGCACAAAATTCAAAAAAAATCATTTCCGTACTTAGACAACATTGTCTGTCAGTTTTCCCTGTATACACGGACTAACAGGTAGAATCACTCAAAATACGGCAGGTGGATTAAAGGTAGCCAGCTGCTTTTCTGTCGCACTTATGCCGTCAGTGTGAAAGAGATAAAAGTACCCTTATATTATCTAGGGTATTATTAGCATGCAAAATCACCCTATCTTTGTCCGTTTCACATGTTCAATAATGTCTATTTCTGTTTTTATTGTAAAAGAAATACCCGACCATAGGAACCAAATTGGATAGGGTCAATAAAAAATGCCTTGTCTTTCCGTCTCTAACGCCCTTTTAGGGCGTTATACAACTCAATGGATAAATATAACGGATTATATTTTGGCATGTTCTTATTTACCCTCAGATGCACCGTAAGCACTTAAGCGCGGCCATGGGTTTATTCGCGATTAAGTCCTTGTTGCTCACATACAAAACAACAAAGAGGGACAATGGATTAGCAAAGTCTTTTTACGGTGCATCTGAGGGTTAGTATTTAGTTATTTGACAGAATGAAATACAAAATGACATATTTTTTAACATTTAAAAAAAAAGTACAATAGGGACCTATTGCAATAGTGCCAGGCACAAATTGTGCCGGGCACTATATTAACACTTTCGCATTATAAGAACAGCTGTCTTCTTTTAAAATTAGGCCATTGTGTATTATAAGAGCCGGAATTATTAGTGACGCCACTATTCATGGAAAATAAACGACTGGATTTCTAAAAATCAACTGTCAGTTTTTAATGCAAAACTGTCAATATAGTGCCCGGCACAATTTGTGCCTGGCTTTATTGCAATAGGTTCCTATTGTACTTTTTTTTTAAATGTTAAAAAATATATCATTTTGTATTTCATCTTTGTTTCTAAAAATAGACCAAGATATTACAACAAAAAGTATTGTGTGCCACTTTTATGTAGCCGCTAGTGTACATACACCAAAATATTCTCAAAATCAGTCAAGATACATTACCCACAGAGCACAAAAATCACATTAACGTTAAATTAAAGTGAACAAAAATAATAAAGTTATGTTTTACCAGAAAACAACCTCATACCATGTAATACTTGTTCTGTTAAAACTACATGCTTAAAGATAACTTAAAAACAAGAAGGAATCAAGCTATAAAAATGCAATTTTTGCTGAAGTTTCTGGTGCTATGTATATAACGTCTTTTTTACCCTCGTTATTTTCATGTGCCACACTTGAAAAGTCGCGAAAGTCTGTCCTTAAAGCCCTCTAGATAAAGACTTGTTAAAAGTAATAACTTTCTGCGTCTTTTTTGTTTTATGTGTGAACTAATGAAGCGGCTCTGAAAACTTAATTAAATTGTTGTAAAAACAAACAATGTTCATCAACCGTCATTCCAACTTCAATATTTTAAACACATTCAGCTGTGGCGTGACGTAACCATCAAAAAAGAAATTGAGCCTTCACCGTGACGTCAACAAAGTTGTAGATGATGGCCCGTCCGTTTTGATAGCCCTGTGTCGTTATTCTTAAAATCTCCCCGAGCGAGTACTCCTCGAAATTCAAGCGAGGAACAATAGAGATGCGGAAATCAAGTGAGATCGCATGCGCAGTATGACTTTCACCCAATTTTAAGGGAGTACTCCTTCTCATCCATTTAAGAATGCATACACTGGTGGAACATCAGAAAGTAAATTTATAACCAAGTTAAAACATAAGATAAGCCGATTTGAAAGTAGCCTTGGTGGCTCGGTGCGTTCGCGCATTGAACACAAGTGAGTTAAGGAATCTCGTTTGTTACAGTGGTGGGTTCGATCCCTGTCGGCTGCCGGGGTCGGGTGCGGCAGACATTTATAAGATTCCTGGGGAGTGTAAAATTTAATATGGTCTTACCCCTTCATTCACGCCGGTAACCAGGCGGGATGAGGTCGGATATCTCGTGAAGGCGGACTTTGTTACACATTCCTTCGGTCCGTAGGCCATTCTAAGGTGGCCGATGACCCGTGCAATTAGGCGTTCCAAAATGGCGGCTTAGTGTCGGCGCAAGAGTCACGGTTATCAAATGAGAAAAAAGAAACCGATTTGAGAAAGTGGCCCATTAAATTTAATTTAGCTTAATTTTATATCCAAGTGCCAGGTAAGAAAGTGACCCAAAGTTTTAGCACGGATCATCTCAAGATGATCCGTGGTTTTAGTAGGTGTAAGACGTTACATGGACAGAGTCGTCCGTAATCGAAACAGAAGGGGTGTTTTGATAAATGTGTTGCGCGAGGATAAATAAAGCATACAACCTCGACATATGCGGTCGCAATCGATCACTATTTGATTGGTTTTGTTGCAAAGGCAACGCGTGGTGCACCCACCAAAAAAGGCTCAATACAGAGTGTACCAAATCAAAGTTTAGACACTTAAAATATAAGTTGCTGCATTTGAGCCAGCTGCCGACATCGCACATTTGTTTTGCAGTTACGACCAGCGACAGCCTACGTCGACACAGGTTTAATCAGGGCTATCAAAATGGACGGGCCACGATCCTCCACTTTGTTGACGTCACATCCGGGGCTGATTTTTTTTTGATGGTTACGTTACGACACAGCTGATTGTCTTTAAAATATTGAAGTTGGAATGACGGTTCATGGATATTTGATTTTTTTTTAAATAAAGCCGTTTTTGAGATTGTTTTTAATTTATTCTGGCAGAACAATTTTTTTTAAATGTATAGGAAGCCCTAATTTTTCATAGCCGCTTCATTAGCTCACACAAAAATTAAGTTTAAAGCAGAAGCGAATGTGACAATCACATATGACAAAGTCAAATACATGTCAAATATAACAGCCATGTGGTACATGGCGGGTAATTTGAATTCAAAATAAGGAATGCTAAATCTTGAAGATTTTAACCTTTTAATCATGTTGCTTCCTTACAAACCTTTGCTGGAATATCGGGATGGTGTCTGAGAATATTTCACTGAAATTTTGCGGAAATCTGTAGTGCTATTTTGAAGATATCATAAAAAAACGTCTGACCTCCCATAAGACCCAATGTAAAATTCAGCCCCGGGAGAACAGCTGATTTTTTCAGGGTCGTGGCCTCTATTTTTGTGTTGGCCTTGGTTTAATCTCTATATTTTTATTGATTTTTGACAAGTGCAGCAACTTATATTTTAATGTGTAAATTTTGACCAAGTGTACTAACACTAAAAAACTCAGGTAGCTAGCTACGCGAATATTATTGGTATTTAACGTGAATGTGTATTCCTTTCCCCTTCCCCATATAATACCTTCCGTGTTCGCCTAGCTAAATGAAGCTTGAAAACACACATCTATACTAACAAAGAAAAATTACAGAAGACGAAACGGTTTTCGGTGGCTCAGTTGGTAGAGTATCAGCCTAGTAAGCAGAAGGTCACTGGTTCAAATCCAGCCTGAGGTAATATCTTTTTCTAATTTGAAGAAAGTTGACGTCCTTAGAATTTACAGTAAGGAAGGTTTAGCGGGAAATAAGGACAACGTTAGATCTTATTTTTCCTTATATATTCATTGGCTACGCTTTGCCAAAAAATACGAATTGATGAAAAAAATTGTCCTAATAAATTTTCCGCGTAAATATATTCTTCGCACATTAAATTAATCAGAAAAACTAAAATTTATTAATTTTACCCCGCATTTTCAAAATTTCAATTAAATATTTCCATTTTATCAACAACAAAAATATACTTTGTTTTCGGACTTCCATTGTCTTTATTTATTTTAAAACACGACGTTTCGGTTAGTAAGTATCTCTAACCGTTATCAAGTGTAAACTAAACAATCTAGTCTCTAGGCTACTACTTATACTACTTGGTGTGCAGTCAGGTGTGCACCAACGTGCCAATAAATGAGTCACTCAGTATCATCAAAAACAAATTACAAACTGATGATACACTTCATGAGAGAACAACGCTATCGGTGGAGGGGGTAATGGATCTTTTGGAGCTCTGTCTCCGTAACTCTTACTTTCAAGTGAAAGGTAAGTTTTACGCGCAAAATGATGGACTCCCAATGGGTTCATCTCTTTCGCCAGTGGTAGCAAACATCTACATGGAGTGGTTCGAGGACCATGCGATCAACACAGCAAGAGTCAAACCAAAACTATGGCTACGATACATAGATGACACATTTGTTATATGGCCGGAAAATGATGACGAACTACAAAATTTTCTACATCATTTCAACGGTATTCGACCAACAATCAAGTGCACCATGGAAATTGAAAAAGATTCGGCATTACCTTTTTTGGATGTTCTTGTCAAACGATTAGTCAGAAACATTCAAACCACTGTATATAGGAAACCTACACACACGGGACAGTACCTAAATTTTAAGTCTAATCATTCTGTTGCAACAAAACAAGGAGTTATAAGAAGTTTATATTTAAGAGCCTTAAACATTTGTAGTAATAATGAAGAATTAACCACAGAAATTAACAACATTAAAAAAGACTTACAACAGAATGGTTATTCCGAGAAATTAATAAACTCAACGATATTTAAAATTAAAAACAAACTAAATGTACCAAATTCTCAAAATAATAATCCGTTAAGTGTTATTAACATTCCATATGTTCAAGGGATTTCAGAAAACATAAGACGAATAGCTAAACACTATAATATAAAAACAGTATTTTCTTCGGGAAATACGATAAGAAGTTTTGTAACTAAAACAAAACCAGACAATCCCTCCAATAATAAGGAATGTATTTACCAAATCCCGTGTGAGTGTGGTAAATCATATGTAGGTGAAACGAAGCGCCCTCTTCAGGTTAGAGTAAATGAACATCTAAAAAGTACCCAATTAGGGGATATTGAAAAATCCGGTTTAGCAGATCATGCATGGTCAAATGATCACAGGATTCAGTGGTCAGAAGCTAAAGTTTTACATAAGGAGTCGCATTGGCGAAAACGAAAGTTTATTGAAGCTGCGTTTATAATGCAGAATAAAGAAGTTTTCAGTCAACCAAGCACGGACATACCAAACATATGGAAACCACTCCTTAAGGAAAACAGGCGTCTTACGATTAAAAAGGGGGCGGGTCGTCACACCTGACTGCACACCAAGTAGTATAAGTAGTAGCCTAGAGACTAGATTGCTTAGTTTACACTTGATAACGGTTAGAGATACTTACTAACCGAAACGTCGTGTTTTAAAATAAATAAAGACAATGGAAGTCCGAAATTTTATTTCAACACAAATATACCTACTAGTAAACGATCTTTGAATTAACGACAGTCCGAGAATTTTGCACTAATTGTATGATTAAATTGAATACAGTTACAGTAATCAAAGTAACGTTATTAACGAATAAGTAAAATGATTACTTAGTAGTCGAGTAACGATTAGTAACGAGTATTCAAAAGTAACGAAAATCAACACCTCTAAAGCACTGCTGCTGCGGTGTTAGGTACCGGTAGTTTAGTAGGATCCAAATCTCATGAAATAAAGCATGTCGATGTTCCATAGTTTTTTTTAATTATTTTGTAGCAGAAAAGGTTAATATATTGTCTATTTGGAATTTTAAAAAAATACAATTTTATCTAATTGAGTTTTATATGCAATTTTGTAAGTAAAATTCCAGTTGTTTATTAGTACAAGTTTTATAATATTTTAAACAAAACACAAAATAAATATTAGAAAAATAGGATTTCAATGCAGAAAGAATGCGTTAGACCAAGATCTATTCTATATTTTGTAAATAAGGAAGAAATAGTAATTTAATCATGTAAATAATTATAGTGTTTCGTCTAAAAAATTAAATAATTATTTTAAAAAATCCTAGAACTTTACCCATTAAAACTTTAAAATCTAATCAATCAATGAAAAAAGCTAGGTATTGAGTAAAATATAAGTCATCACACTGTACTTCACGCAAAACCAAAATTTTTGAAGCAATTATGTTACAGCTGTTACTTTCTAAAATACTAGTTACATTTAGATTTACGTTTTTGTTTTTTTTTTAATTTTCTGAATGAATATTTTTAAGTTTCTTGTAAATTTTTAATTTTTCCTCATAAAAAACAGAAACATTCGTTACGCGAGTAATATATTAAGCTACGTTTACATTTGGAGAGTTTACTGGCGGAAAGTACTTTCAGCCACTAAACTTGCTTTGTTGGAGAATTTACTGGCGGAAAGTACTCGCAGCCACTAAACTTTTGTGTTCACACGTTTTCAAGTTTACTTGCCAAGCAGTTAAAAACAAAATGGCGGTAGTGCGTGTTGCTGTTAAATTTGTTATGAGTGAAATTGCCAATAATTTAATAAATAAGTTAGAACGCAAGAAAACTAGGAAAAAACGAGTTTGGGTTAGAGATTGGATCAGACGCAGAAGTACTTGCATCAGAACGACTCTTAAAGAAGATATCAACTGAATATCCCGATTTTTATAGGAATTTCATGAGATTATCATACCAAAAACTTAAAGAACAGTTAAGACTAGGTTAACATAAACTGACCAAATCGAAAACGTGTATGAGCAGTCCTATTTCTCCCAAACTAAATTGGATGTCACATTACGCTATCTGGCCACTGGTGATAGTTTTGCTTCCTTGCAGTATTAGCTCACACTACTACTATAGTAGTGTAAGCTATGGTGATCCTAATTTTTTCGAGAAAAATACTCTGCCAATATATGGGCCCCTAAGCTCACACTAGGTACTACAGTTATAATGTACCTGTGAGCAAATATAACTAAAAACTGTAATATATGGTATTCAACTCCAGACTAAATTACCTCTCGTTTGATACCACACAAGCCATGTTTTGACTTAAACTCAAATTTTTGAAACTTCCCCCCCCTTAAAAAAAACAAAAATTAAAATGTATTTTCTTCAACTCCAGACTTGATTTTGATTTTCTTCAACTCCAGACTCAATTACCTTTCGTTTGATATCACACATGCCATATTTTCATGTAAACTCTAATTTTTGAAATCTACCCCCACCCTTTTTTTTAACTAAAATTTATTTTGTTTAACTCCACACTCAATTACCTTTCGTTTAATATCACACACGCCATATTTTCACATAAACTCTAATTTTTGAAATCTACCCCCACCCTTTTACTTGGCTTGTGTTCGGTGGATTTTGTTCATTTTTAAATGGGACCATCTCGACCCAAGACCCAGGCTAGGTACCAAATTTCATTGAAATCGGGCAAGCGGTTTTTGAGTTATGCGCGTTGGTCGTTACAGACAGACATACAGACAGACAGACAGACATACAGACAGACAGACAGACAGACAGACAGACACCACAACAAAAAAGTTTCAAAATCATCTGAAACGCAAAGATATATAAAAAATTTTGAAATCGGAGCAACTTTTTTTTTCTCGAAAAAATTAGGATCACCATAGCTCACACTACTATAGTATAGTATATGTGTGAGCTAAAAAAGTTGCTCCGATTTTAAAATTTTTTATATATCTTTGCGTTTCAGATGATTTTGAAACTTTTTTGTTGCGCCGTCTGTCTGTCTGTCTGTCTGTCTGTCTGTCTGTATGTCTGTCTGTCTGTCTGTCTGTCTGTCTGTCTGTCTGTCTGTCTGTCTGTCTGTCTGTCTGTGTGTCTGTATGTCTGTCTGTAACGACCAACGCGCATAACTCAAAAACGGCTTGCTCGATTTTAATGAAATTTGGTACCCAGGCTGGGTTTTGGGTCGAGATGGTCCCATTTAAAAATGAAGAAAATCCACCGAACACAAGCCAAATAAAAGGGTGGGGGTAGATTTCAAAAATTAGAGTTTATGTAAAAATATAGCGTGTGTGATATCAAACGAAAGGTAATTGAGTCTGGAGTTAAACAAAATACATTTTAGTTTATTTAAAAAAAAGGGTGGGGGTAAATTTCAAAAATTAGTGTTTAAGTGGAAATATGGCGTGTGTGATATCAAACGAAAGGTAATTGAGTCTGGAGTTAAACAAAATACATTTTAGTTTTTAAAAAAAGGGTGGGGGTAGATTTGAAAAATTAGAGTTTAAGTCAAAACATGGCTTGTGTGGTATCAAACGAAAGGTAATTGAGTCTGGAGTTCAATAAAATATACTTCAGTTTTTAGTTATATTAGCTTTCACGTAGATACACTATAACTATAGTATCCAGTGTGAGCTTAGGTGCCCATAGATTGGCAGAGTATTTATACAGACTACCGAAATGTACTATTTCAGTTTTTTTACCGGATGTTGATGATGAACTTTTGATATTCCACAAAATTTCATATTTTTGATATATTTTAAAAAAAGAAGTTATCTGATCTGCATCTCACTTAGGTTGATGATGAACTTGATATTCTACAAAATTTTATATTTTTAATACATGTTTAACAAGGAAACTACCTAATTTCCATCCCACTTCGGTTGATGATGAACTTGATATTCCACAAAATTTCATATTTTTGATATATGTTTAAAGAGGAATTTATCTGATTTCCATCCCACTTATTCATTGTAAAAAACGTGGACACTTTCTCACAGAACGCTTCCTGACATGTGTTTACATTTGGAGAGTACTGGCGGAAAGTACTGGCAGCCACTAAACTAGCCGGCCCATCAACTTTTGGAAAGTATTTGCGGGAGAGTGCACTTTCTTGTAGTTTATACATGGCAAGTTTAGTGGCTGCCAGTACTTTCCGCCAGTAAACTCTCTAAATGTAAACGTAGCTGTACTTGCTGGAGAGTAGCAAGTGAACTTTCTTGTAGTTTACATATGGCAAGTTTAGTGACTGCCAGTACTTTCCGCCAGTATACTCTCCGAATGTGAAATGTGAAAAAATTAGGCCTTTGTGTATTATAAGAGTCGGAATTAATAGTGCCGCCACTATTAATGTCATGTCAATTTTGAAAATTAACTGTCAGTTTTTAATGGAAAACTGTTAGAATAGTGCCCGGCACTAACCGTGTGGCCTCATGCCACTAAACTCTTCCCATTATATAATTTATACCTATAACGCTAAAACTAACCCTTGTAATATTAGGGAATTATTGGAACAAAACCTGACTATTTTAGAGTCGACTTTATTCTGACACATTTACACAGAAAACTAACAGCTGACTTCTCAAAATTGACATACCAAAGCCAAATTTAATAATAAAGTCGCTAACTGTCATGTAATAAATACCGACACTAATAAATCCGGTTTTTAAATACACTAAGTTCGAATTTTGAAGGAAAGCAGCTGCTTTTATATGTAAATCTGTCACCATACGGTCGATTTTCAAATAAGGTCAGGTTCTATTCCAAGTGTCTATTTATAATTTTCTACTTGATATAAAAACTTGCTCTTCTCGAATAAAACATTTTCACCCTATACTGGCTGGTATAAAACCCGAGAAGAGCAAAAAACTTTATTAATACACATTTTTATTTAAAAAGCTATAAAGAAGCCCCTTATTGTATCGCTTAATGTAAAAAGGCTCTCGATGTGCCCTACGGTTAAAGGGCATGTAACGGTAGTCAGCCCCAATTTTAATTCAAAAATTAAAAATTTATTTAATGGCGTGGGTGGTCTGCTAAAAGCCTTATTAACTTTTTAACCTCCATACTTTTAAAGTACAACGTTTAGAATAATGTAAGAATTTCTTATTCAACAAAGTAAGCAAAGATTTGCACTCTAAATTTTCTTTTGATTCCATAGTGTGCCTCAACGAAGTATAGGTTACAAAAAAATGGTTCTAAAAACTAATTGCACATTTTTAATAAGGACTCTTTCCTGACTTCAGTGTCGTTATTCTTGAAATCTCCCCGAGCGAGTACTCCTCGAAATTCGAGCGAAAGTGGGCGTTTCTCCCCCAATCGTATTCTTGAAATTCTCACCCGAAAAACATGTGACATTTTGGCGACTTCTCACCGGGGAGATCTCGATAGGTAGCCGACGTGGTGACTTTTGTCAAAAACTCTGAGATAACCTAGAAAATGTTGTTTTGGTTACGTGTTTTTTTAAAGTTTTTTCCCTGTTTGTTTTGTAAATGTTGAAGTATATTTTTTGGCCTCCTTTACAGGCTTTTCCTTGATAAACTCCACCATTAAATCTTTTTGGGAAAAATACTTTTTTTTTAAAACTGCTTTTTGAAAAATTATTATTAAAACAAATTTTTTGGTTTTATTTTATAAATTAGTTTTTGACAAAACTACTTTTTAAGAAAGTATTATTTTCAAAAATAATTTTTGTAAAAAAAATATTTTTAGTTTTTTTTTGTAAATTAGTTTTTTGAAAAAGCATTTTTTTTTCGAAGAACAACTTTTTTTGTGGGGACATTTTTTTTGTAAAATGCTGGTGGTCGACACACCGGTTAGGATATGTTTGCTCAATTGAACGCGGTTAGATTTAACACAAATTTTGATCTCATAACATAAGGACAGAGCTATTATTTAAGAAAATACTCTGCCAATCTATGGGCACCTAAGCTCATACTGGATACTATAGTTATAGTGTATCTACGTGAAAGCTAATATAACTAAAAACTAAAGTATATTTTACTCCAGACTCAATTACCTTTCGTTTGATACCACACAAGCCATGTTTTGACTTAAACTCTAATTTTTCAAATCTACCCCCACCCTTTTAAAAAAAATTAAAATGTATTTTGTTTAATTCCAGACTCAATTACCTTTCGTTTGATATCACACACGCTATATTTCCACTTAAACACTAATTTTTGAAATTTTCCCCCACCCTTTTAAAAAAAATAAACTAAAATGTATTTTGTTTAGCTCCAGACTCAATTACCTTTCGTTTGATATCACACACGCTATATTTTTACATAAACTCTAATTTTTGAAATCTACCCCCACCCTTTTATTTGGCTTGTGTTTCATTAAAATCGGGCAAGTTGTTTTTGAGTTATGCGCGTTGGTCGTTACAGACAGACATACAGACACACGGACAGACAGACAGACAGACAGACAGACAGACATACAGACAGACAGACAGACAGACAGACAGACGGCGCAACAAAAAAGTTTCAAAATCATCTGAAACGCAAATATATATAAAAAATTTTGAAATCGGAGCAACTTTTTTTTTCTCGGAAAAATTAGGATCACCATAGCTCACACTACTATAGTATAGTAGTAGTGTGAGCTAAAACAAGTCATATTTAAATGAAAACTAAATAAAAAATCTTAGGGCAAATTTTATATAACTCATTTGTCCACAAACATAAAATCAAGGAAATAAAAATTGGGGTTACATGCCTTCAACCACATAACTGTATTTGGTTAATTGTCTGTCAAAATTTTTTGCTTTTTTATTGGTCAAAATTGTCACGTGCTGTCATCTGAAAATTGGCAACAGTTCGCTCATTTCATATCACTTTTCATATATTCCCCAAACCAAGAATACTGCATTTATGCAATACGGTGAGAAATGAGGAAGTGCTCACTCGTTGTCACTCCCTGGGGAGGAGATTTTTTTGTTTAAGCGTCTTTCCCTACTAGTCATCCGATTTTTACTACGTAGAAGGTACCCTGTTTTGCCCCAATGAATAAAACCCCTTTTTGCCCCAAACCACCAGTTAAATTCAAACAAAAATCATACACAATAAAAGGCTAATTTTACTGAATTATGAATAAAACATAAACTCACCAATTGTTCAATGTAAACAAATTTTTGAAAAGTCTGTAAAAATGTACCTACCGTCATAAAATGCGCAAGCTATTTTTGCAATAAACAGCGCACAACATCACATGTTGAGCAAAAACCAGTTTAAGTTCAGCCGACCGGCACCAATCATATTGCAGAGAGTTGGACCAGCCATGAGAATAAAATATCTGATATTAAGAGGTTTTATCCTTGCGCAGTTTAGTTAAAATCGTGGTATCCCATTTTACCCCATATCCCATTTTGGCCCCCTTTCCCCTATATTAGTAACTTTCCGCTTCGTTCTAGTTAACGTTACAAAATAACGTTAGTCAATGCTTTTTCTGAGGATTTCTTTTGCATTTTACTACTTTAACTATAATTTGTAATTTTAATTTTTTTTTACATTCTTTCATGTTGATTAGTATGTTTTGTATTTTATTCTGTATTTGCATGGATCTTTTCGATCGCAACATTTTACCTCTTCTCTTGACTTTAAAATCCTTATGTTTATTCATCTTTAGGTTTGAAATGTGCAATACCCTTCAAACTTGGGTATACCAAATAAACATTTGCACAGCTTTCAGTACTTATCAAAATTAAGGTGACTTCTAAATCGCAAAGAGTGTATTAATATTCTTTATTTCTAGGATAAGCAGGAGTGGCTGCTAGAACTTGAAGTGTTTCCAGCCTGTTCAAATTCTACAAGAGAAAAAAGTACAGATAGTCGTGGATTTCAATGGAAATTCTGCGCACTCTATCTATCAACCTATTCACAGAAAATTTATAAGAAATATTCAAAATTGTAGATATTAATAATCAAGGACTCAAGGAGGCGATGTAAAAAATTAGCAATAATGTATTAGATGTTTATTTATTTTTTTTAAATTATATTATTTTTGCTGGCTTGCGGCACCACTCATTACTGCGCAGAATCACCACGAATGGTAAATATTAATAAACAATATACCTTACAAAAGCAACAGCATCACTTTTGTGTCAGTGCGATTTTCTTTTTCATGGTTGCCCTGATGTTCTCAAGAGTATCAACACGGATCACCTGGTGATCTGTGGTATCAACGTAAGTTTTTAAAACTTTTAAACGCATATATCTTTAAAACTAATAAACGAAATAATCCCTACATATATTTTTGAAATCACGAAGAAAAAATGTATTAAAATTTTAAATAAATAAATAGGGTGTTTAATTAAAAAATCGACCTGTCAATTTTTTTTTGACATTCTCACATAAATATTCTTAAACTTCGAGAAAATTATGAGACTTTTGTAGTATCATATTTTGATATGGTGTAAAAATGTACGGAAAAACCTTGTATCTATACAATGGCTTTTTAACAAAAAAATACTTTTTTGGGAAAAATAATTATATTTTGCGACCAAACTTTGTTTATGTTTTTGTAAATTTTGGTCACCTTAACTGTGCGGTTCCATGTTAAGCATTTTAAAGTATTTGTAAATTTTTGCCTCGGCATTTTCGCCTTTGCGAAACTTATTTACTTTAAATTTAGAAGTTAAGAGCCCAAAATCCTTTAAGCTCTAAAAGATTAAAGCGGTTTGTGTACCAAAACGCCAAAGTAAGTACAGCTGTAAAAAGTTTGTCCTTATTTTGCTTTCATTAAATCGTGTTTTAATTTTTCAGCAAAGCCTCCCATTGAAAATACCTAGAGACCTACTTACCTTATTTTTAACTCTAGTAATCTCAGTGCTATCTGTGTTAGCTTGAGGGACACAGAACTGCTAAATTAATTTAGCCGAGCCCCAAAACTCGTAGATTTTTATGAATTTGCAAGAATGAAAGGCGCAGAGTAGAAACAAAATTTCGGACTTCCATTTATTTATTTTATTTTAAACACGACGTTTCGGTTAATATGTATCTCTAACAGTTTTCAAGTGTAAACTAAACAATCCCGTCTGTATGCTACTACTTATACTACTTGGTGTGCAGTCAGGTGTGACGGCCCGCCCCCTTTTTAATCCTAAGACGCTTATTTTTCTTAAAAAGTGGTTATCATTTGTTTGGTATGTCCGTGCTTGGTTGACTGAAAACTTCTTCATTCCGCATAATAAACGCAGCTTCAATAAACTTTCGTTTTGGCCAGTGCGGCTCCTTATGCAACACTTCAGCTTCTAACCACTGATTCCGGTGATCATTTGACCATGCGTTATCCGCCAAACCGGATTTTTTAATATCCCCTAATTGGATACTTTTTAGATGTTCATTTACTCTAACCTGAAGAGGGCGTTTTGTTTCACCTACATATGATTTTCTTTAGGTTAGAATAAACGAACATCTAAGAAGTACCCAATTAGGGGATATTGAAAAAGACTTTCATGTCTCTACTTCGACATGTAGAGCAAAAACTGATAATGTAAAAATGCCACTTTTTAAAAGTATCTGTGTAGACAGGGGATGGCAATTTTGAAGGTTTTAAAACAAATGTGTTCGAACCGACTCTGTCAGATAACCAATATTTAAACGCTGATATCTCAAAAACCACTAAACCAACTTTACTATTATTCCCGCAGAAAAGCAGGGCAGAAAAAATAGTTGAATTTTTTATGCTGACATCATTTGAGCTCACTCGCTGGCACTATTTATGTAAAGGAAAACACAAAATCTTTCATTGATAAGAAAAATAGCGGGAAGAGATATTCCCCGTTTTGCTTCAAGCGGCCACTAGTCTTGCGACGGCCCTCCTACCCGACTTCAAAAGTCACTTCAGGATGTACAAAGGAGCAGTTGAGATAAAAGTGTTTTTTACTATTCCCTCCATTCGGCGCATGCATAGTTTTCATAATTATATTTCTTTTAGCTACAAGGTACCACTGGTACCACCGAACCTTTTCCTTTAATTCAAATCTTGATCCAAGTTCAAGACAGGTAGGTCCCTAATTTTTCTTTCATTTTCAGAACTTAGGATACTCAGAGCTTCAAGCTGCAGACCGTGCAGACCCTGAAGTATTAGAGACACTCAGTCTGAGAAGAAGTGCAGTTCCTCTTTTAGACAGTCTTTTGTTAACTCTGTGGACCATAGCCAATCAAGGGTGTATCCATATAAACCCTTTCTTCTCTTGTCACTTGTGTGCATGATGCCGTTGGGTTTTTATCTCAACTGATGGCTTCATATGATGCAATCAGAAATAATGTCAGATTGATAACATATGTCAGCCCAAGTAACATTTCTTTATTTATAGCAGAAGCTAAAAGGTTGCCAGCGCCTTTCCTTAAAACCATTAGTTTCAATGTTTGGTCGCTAGCACGTTCCCATTACCCTTATATACCCCTTAGACCTCCTAAATGGGACTCTTCAATTGGTGGTGGCAACCTATGTATTAAACTCACTATAAAACCATAAGAAATAAACTCCAGCTTCGCCCTCTAGCGGTTCCACCAGTATAGAACCTTTTAGAGCCTAAAGCTATTATGCCAGGTTCTAAAAGCAACTCAGAAACGTCCTCTATCCTGCTATAAAACTAGAATTGGTAATTTGGTATCCTGGCAATTCTGTTGAATACCATAATACCTTTAGAGTAAAGAATTTTTCCTATAAAAGCTTCAGCGATATTTTAGATTCACAATGGCTATATAAAATAATTTAGTCCCAAAATTATTGTATCACATAAAAGTATACCTATATATGAGGAGTTTCTCGTTTTGTGGATCATCAAATTGCCTGCCAAACTTATTTTTCTGATAAAATCGTATCTGAAAAGCACTCAAAACAAGCGCGCCAACTCAAAAATGTTTTTCAATCGTTTTTTGATAACTAAATAACAAATATTTAAAATAAAAAAATTAATTTACACTATTCACCATTAAAAGAGTCTGTTTGGTTTACATAAATCAAAATTAAAGTAAAATTATTGTTAAAAACACTGCTAAAACGACTAGATAAATATTTTCTGTTTACAATATTTTTTGAAATAATTCTATATACGCCATTATCGTTTTATAGTGGTCACTTGGTTTTATTTGTTACTCTATCGCAACAAGGATTTTTGACTGCGCTTATGAAACCAATAAAAAAGAGAAGGTAAATATAGTCAACATAACTTAAATTTAAATGTTTTTTTATCGTGCAATTTGCATATAATCAGGAGGGCCAGTGCAATGATATCCGTTGTGCCTACAGGTTAGAGGGAAACCTCTTATATTGGCCGTTTAAACAGGCCTTATCTAGGCTTGGGTGCCCTACTCAGGAGGATAATAAATAATCAATCTTGCAATAGGTAGGTACCAATCTGTACCTAGGTATTTCTATTATTTTACCAGAAGTACCTAAAAAAACTAAAACACGAAAGTATTTATTTACTTCTGTTAGAACCCTTAAGGAAACAAGGTTTTATATGACCGCCTATTTAAATAATATTTAATATGCAACTATGGGAAACTATAAATACAAAAGAATTAAGTTGACTTTAAGCCTTCCTATAAAACCTTTTTAAAATACCTAAAAGTAATGGCAAGAACCAAAAGTCTACAGTTTATATTTACCACTCTTAAAAACCTTAAGGAAACTAGGTTCTATATGGCCGCCTATATAATCATATTTACTATTAAACTACTGGTAACTACAAAAACAAAAGGATAATAAGGTAACCTTTTAGCCCTATCATAAAACACTTTTGTTATGACCTAAAGTAATGAAAAAAACTAAATGACCAAAGTTTATATTTATTTCTTTTTATATTTTTAGGTAAAAGGGTTTCATAAGACTATCTTTATAAATCAGAAATCAATAAAACCAAAAGTATCTAAAAGGAACAAAAGGAATATACTATATAATATACTCCCTTTATAAATCACTTTTTGGTTGTATAACACCTCTTTAGGTAACTGGCAATATAAATTACCTTTTTATAGCCAAGTTGATCCTAAAAGCCATAACAGCACCCTCCAAATAACCTTGGAACCAAATTAATAAAACCTTGAGTGGTAATAATATTACTTGGGAGCTGCCAACCAACTATTGGCATCGCAACTCCACCGATAAAAATAGATGAAAAAAATCCCCTTGCTGTGGTACCATTTTCACAATATTTTGTGGTCGTTATAATAGCCAAAGTGTTAAGTGATAAAATGGCTCTAATGTTATTCACATAAATAAAATAATAAAGCAAATATTTTATTTGTGAAAAAGATTCTTTCTTTTCTAACCGCCTTTAGAAAAAAGTATCATATGTGAAAGAAATGTGGGTTAAAGGACCATTCTTTGCCTTACAAAGCGTTTCCTAAATTAGGTTAAAAGTTGGCTTTTGAAAAGTGACTTTCAGCAAATTTAATGTTGTTGAAAAAGCCTCGCCGACACCTTTTACAGAGTGCCGATGCATTGTAGAATTTTATTTACAAAACTGTTAGAGTCAGCATCAATGGTTGAAGGTTTATGTTAGAATTAAGTATTTAGGTTTTTAATGCAGGTAGGTCAGAATACCTATATAGTTTTAACCATAATAATTTAAAAATAGTTTTTTGTTCAACTTTTAATTTTTAATATGCAAATACGACCGGCTGGGTCTGTTCAGAGCCAACCCTGCAAAGCTTACTATCAACCAATTTAGTATTTTATTGAGATCTTAACCAGCCCTCCAGATCTCAACCAGCCAGAGGATTGAAATTTTTCAGAGAAGAAAAGATAATAAATCATAACCGACAGGTTGGTTCAGATAAAGAGAAAACGATAATGAAGTAATAAATGCAACAAAAAATAAATAAGCGAAATACAATTATTCAAATTAAGGTACCGTAGAAATAGCAAATAGCCCGTCTGTGTGTGCCATTAAACTTTTTAAAACAAAGCCAAACCAATTCCTGTCATAGAAAAAAAATATTGCCAACAAGCCAGTCCCAAAATAAAATATTTCAAAAACTATATATATAAAAGCACTCTAGTTTTAAAGCACAATTAGATCACTGGCTAGAAAAACCTATGTGATTAATATGTATTGACAAAAATTTTATCAATAAGTGCTAGAAATAGTAAAGTGTGCGGAAAGAGTCACTTATCCGCACGCGATTGATCGATGCGTAGCGACTTCGGCCAGCATTCAAGTGCGGGAAAGGAATTTTCCGCAAGAGTTAGGAACACAATTTTTATATAACTCCTTAATTGTTGTTTATTGTAATAAATGTTGATTGTAAAATTACAATTGGAAGCATTTTGAATATTGATTGCTGACGCCAATAACTTCTGGGTTGTTGTTTAAGTTCCAGGGGCAGAACCTCGGGCAGGACAATTTGGTGGTTTTCAGAATTTTTAACATCGATTTCAGCTGCAGTGACACCGCTATTGACTGATATTGAGATATAATCTTATTTGACATTTCTTTTTTTAGTTTAGTTGACTTCCAAATATCCCTGAGCAACTGCTGTTGATTTCCATCCGCCTAATCTTTTATTGTTTGTAATTTTAAGGTCTGTCCCGCGCAGGATTCGGGGTTCAGAAGTCTCAGATATGCTGCTGTGTCAGATAAGTATTTCCCAAAAGTGTTGATTCTCACAGGTTGAACGGTGCACGTTCACATAAAACCTATTGTGTTGTGTACCAGGCTTTTTTTGATTAGCAAATTCCTTGTAAAGTTTTAAATAGTTTCCGCCGTTTATACCATCAGAAATTACAAAGTTTCGGCTGGTATGATTTTTTGAGTCAGGGATTTTTACGATCAAAAGACAAATAATTTTTAAAACAATGTCGTCAGTGGTTCGCTTTGCCAACTCTTCTCGACAGCATGTACCGGCTTATCCAAAGATTGCTACACTGGTAATTTCCTGTTTTATAAAAATATTTGATTTTTTTGGTTGGAATCCCACATATCTCTTTTTTAGGTACGCTGTGAGCTTATAATATTGGCCAAGACCTAATTTTTTTGATATTTTAAGTACAGTCTTTAACATGGAGTATCTTGACCATATCGTATTCGGTCTGCAGGATTTGCTAAGATTTACAAAACATGCCAGGAAGACTTCCTCCCTAAAATTTTTAACATTAGGTTCCTTATATAAATTATTTTTCATATCTTGCCTTAGATTTTGCAGGAAGGCGGTCAAGGTCTCTTGCTGTATTTAGAATATATTCTGGAAGATTCCGTCGGGTCCATTTTATATATTTTTAGTGTATATTGTATGATCGTTGCCATGAAAAATCCAGTACTTCCCCCCTAAGCCATTTACGCCCCCAGCTTAACACTTCAAGGACCGCCACTGGTACATAGAGTTCTTAACAAATAAACAAAAAATACTGTCAATTTTGCATTACAAATCAGTGTTAATTTTACTTATAAGTTATAACTTGTCCGAAAATATTTTTTCTTGCTTAAAGCATAATCACAATCCCCCTGTTCAGAAATTAATTTTCCACCGTTTTACGTTGGTATAACTTGCCCCGTGTTACAATGGGCCCAAGTCTCCCCTACACGTTTTTTATAGCTCCCTGAATAAAACAAACAAAGCACTATATTCGTTATTATCACCCATCCATTCCTGAACACTAAATGACCAAACCTGCTACTGGTGTCAAAGAACGAAAGAAACAAGTTCCAAAAAAACAAACCAAAATGCTTTTGTTGGTGTCCATCTGACCATAGGCCGAAAGCGCCACAACGTGCATGTCTGGGCACGGCTGACTGATTCCAAAAGCGAATTCCGGCGATTCAAAAAAGAAGATAAAACTTAATTATATTTTATTTAGATAATTACTAAAACATGCCCGTCGTCTGTAACCAAGATCCCTGTCGTAACAGACTGTCGAAGCAAAATAGTTGTATGTGCAATTCCGCAGATAAAAACAGAGCTGGTTGGTCAAAACCACAAAGTATCTGTCAAAACTCATCTGATCGTCTGCGTAAACCCTTTGCTGAGATCCAAATACTAAAATATTAGAAAAATTTTCATTTAGCACTTATAAGCCAAGTTGCCAGGTACTTCAAGTACAACACTTGAAATTGTACTTCAAGTACTTACAAGAACTTCAAGTACCTACTGAACTTGTACATCTACAATCCAGTAATTGTACTCGTTACTTGAAGTAACTTTAACAATTTACTTGAAAATGTACTTAATTTTGTCAAGTAAAATACTTCAAGTACACTAAAATGTATTTCAAAAATATCAGAGGTATTTTAAGTACATTATAAGTACTTCAAGTATATTCAAAGTACTTCAAGTACATTAAAATGTTCTTTATTGAAGTACAATGTAGATATAACTTTAATGCGCCGAAGACAAGTGGTAACCTGAGGGTTGACACATGTCCGGTGTTTTTTATCAACTTTGCAGGGAAGTCCGGTCCTTTATAGGTACGTCATAAATCGCCCAAAAAAATCGTAATATTAGGTACATACTTATCCAAAGAATAATGCCTATGGGCTTTATGATTTGTACGTACCTTCATTATTTCGTGGAACGTGAAATTCAAATTTAGTGTGAGAAACGACTACAGCACAGTCATGCCATCTATTGAGGGGTGTCGGTAGTACGGTAGTGCAAGTACCTACACACCGAGCAGCAGACGTAATTTCTTCGCTTGATGGAGGTTGGTTTAAAGAACCCGACAATTTATTTAGTCTTTGCCTTGTACACTAGTCTTAAAATCCAATTACCAAGTTTTTTAGGTCTATTTTGTTAGGTACCTTCTAATTTTTAATTAAACTTATTTAAAAAGTTTGGAATTTTAATTCAATTTAGACTGCAATATCTTAGACCTTAACACCAGTATTTACTAAAGGGTCTAAAATTCTAAAGGACTAAAGTCCTTAAAACTCGATCTAGATTGTTGTTAAAGGTTTAACTCATTTTTTTGCCTTGAATGTAATCGTTTTTAATATTTATATAATTGTTCATAGATACCCTACAATATAGGGCACCTTTTTTCGTTGTTATAATGTCATTATGTTCCCAAAAAACTTAAAAATAAATGAAAAAATATATTATTTTGGTATAAAAATGGCACGATATTTAAACCTCCAAACGTTACAAGGAGATATCCAATAAAAACGGTGTAAGTCAGTATCAGTCCGATATATTTTACATGCTAATTATTTAGACAAGTTAGCAATGATTAAATCGATTTTTAATTGTTTTGATGGATGTGTTAAAGAAAACAGATTCTAATATATCTTCGCTTTTTAGAATATTTAAATATTGATACGTATTTATTAAAGTAATGCATCTACAGATATAGTTTTAAGTTATTTATGTATTATTTTTGAAAATTTTTGTATATAATTTTTTTTATCGATCATGGATGATTTCTATAGTTTTTCGAACTTTAAACCACCCCTCAGTGGTGGTGGTACTACAATTTGAGACTGTTTTAACGGGAACCTCATCAAAATTTCCAAAAAATAACATTTCGTTACAAATTTCTTATGTGGTTTTTTTTTATTTTTAAAGTTAATTAAAAAAAATATGATGACGGATTTAAAATACAAGTCAATAAACATAAACCTAAAATCTATGAAATAAAATATAGTTCAAAAACGAAACAAAAAAATTAAACAGTTTTACTTTAGAGCCTCAGCTGCACCAAAACTTAGTAAATAATATTTATGTAAGACACAAGGCTTTTAGCAGACTAAAATCCTACATGCCGCCTGTATAATCAGTTGAACGACTAAGTATTTCCAAACCTACCAGAAAATGTTTTTAAAAAATCTTATTTTATTTTGTTAAAAGTCACGTTAGTGTCCTATATATTATTTCTAGTTTTTGGTACTGCTAAGTATTTCTAAACCTACCAGAAAATGTTTTTACAAAATCTCATGTTATTTTGTTAAAAGTCAGGTTAGTGTCCTATATATTATTTCTAGTTTTTGCTGCTGCTAAAAAAAACTTTTCTTATATTTTTTCAAACTAAACTACACAGTATTACGTTTTCAGAAGTAATTTAGGAAGTATAGAAAAGGTTTAAAACATTTTAAATTTCAATTTTAAAAAACCCGAAGAATTAAAATTAAAATTTAGATGTTACAACTTTCTTGTTTAAGAGCACAAAGTTGGTTGATGTCTCAATTATTGTTGCGGGATACCGACAAATTACTGGTTTTGACTTCAAGCGGCTCCTCTTCGTTTTACTCGGAAACAACTTAATTATGAATTGTGTTGCGATTTTTATACTAGGAAGATTCACAAAAAATAGCTATTTTCCTATCAAGTGTGGAAAATCCACTTTTTCCGCACAAGACTGCCTAGTTGAGTGTGTGAGTGGCAATTTCGACGTTTTTTGAAATTTCGTAACTACTTTACTACTTTATGGAAGTGCATTAAACTTGGAGGGATTGTTAATTCTATAAAGATCTACGACTGTGCAGAGTTTGAGTTTCGTAGCTCATTCCGAAGTAGAGTTTTACATAGGTGATGATGATGCACAGTCGTAGATCTTCATAGAGTTCATCAACAACCCCTTCAAGTTTCATAGACTTCCATAAAGTAGTAAAGTATTTACGAAATTTCAAAAAACGTCGAAATTCCTACTTACTCACTCACTCATGTATAAATCATCAAAATTGTACTGTACTTCTAGACATGCTACAAAGCTGAAATTTGGCAGACTGATAGAAATCATGACCAAACCCTTCAAAAAATCAAAAAACCCCAAAGTTCTAATTTACTTCCCTCCCCTATACATTTAAAGTTATGTAAAACTAACATTGCCCACTACACAAGAATTGTGTTTGTTATATTATTATTTAGTAACTGGATTATTTTAAGCGGCAAAACAAAACATAAAACAAACAAATGACATTGTGTCGGCAAACCATTAGTAGCCATGAATTTATTTAAATCTTTTGTCATCGCCTGCTACGTCCAAAGAATAGATTTCTTGTAAATGTCCCGACCACAGAACAAAAACAGAGTTGGCTTTGGATTTGCCGCATCATAATGTGTCGGCATGTCATTCTTTGCTACATCATAATAGTTGTCGAGCTTTTGTAGTAATGGTTGCGGACAGCTTCGTGACATCTTAATTTACAGATTTCGTGTAGATTTTAAATTTAATGTACCGAATATAAATTGGTAAAATACGAGCCAAAAGACGTCCGGGTCCCGGAAAAGCACATGACAACTAGATGTCTTGTTTAGATCGTGTTTAAGTTTGAACGTCTTACGACCTTTAACGTGTCCATATTGAAAATTTTTTTCGATAGTTTCAACTCTTTATCCATTTAAGATATTCGTGAATCGTGACTTGCGCAGTAGTAGCGATAGTTCCCTACCGATTTTGTCCACTAAAGCTGTATTTTGTGCTAGTTCTGTTATATTACTCTGTCTACTAATACTCGTATAATTTGTAAAATGTTATACCTTATAGTAGGTTTACACATGCATGAATTTAGTGGCGCCAGTGTTCGCGCCAGTTCTATTTGCACGCCAGTAAAGGTTTACACTATTGTGCGAAAATTAAAAAGACTGGCAAGCCAGTTTCATTTTTAAAGTGTACACGATACGCGATATGACGGCTGAACTCTCGAAAGCCTGCAAAATAGTCGCTAAACTTTTATTGAAAAAAATAATAAAAGATATTCAGAAAAAGGAACAACGAAAAGGCCGTATCTGGGTTAAAGCATGGATTGCTCGTCGATCTACTTTGGGTGCTTCCGAAAAACTTTTAGGAGAATTTGCAGCAGAAGATCCTGCGAGCTATAAAAACCATCTTCGAATGAAAAAGCAACATTTTGATATTCTTCTAAAGTGTGTGACTCCACGAATTATAAAAACGGATACCCACATGAGAGATGCGTTAACCCCAAAATTGAAATTGGAAGTGACATTAAGATATCTTAGAAAATTCGGTCTGCTACTTTAAATCATGGTAGTATACACCCCAAGCAGAAACTAGTATAATTAGTTTATGCCCCAAGCACGGATCACCTAACAAAAGGTGATCCGTGCCCCAAGTATACTTCATCTGCACCGGCTCCGGAACGTTGGCTTTTTTTAATTTTCGTCAATTCCAAAGCATATGTGTTTCTTATGGATCGTATTTTTGCTTTTACTTCTGCAACTTCAAAGCCTTCAATATTCATTATTTCACTAATTTTTTGGTAAGCATTTATCTCGACTATCTTTGTTTTTATAAGAACTACTGTGTACATCCCATAAACAAGGAAAATATTCATAGCCTTCAAGAAACTGTAGGGTTTTTAAATAAAAATGGAAAAAAAAACAAACAAATAAAAGATTTCTTAAAAAATATATAACTTTGCCTCAAAATAGCCAAAATCATTCAAATTCGGTTAAAAAACCTTCAAATCTGGCAACACTGCCGTATTGACGTACGGCGCGGCATCGCGCCACACAGTGGTTTAAGCCTCTGAAAGAAGTACTTTGATTCAAACTAAATAAATTAAATAAAAAAAAATCATTTTAAGGATAGTCCTTTAAGTTTAGAACACATTTCATTTTTCTTCTAATTTGCATTACCGTAAATAGTTTTTAAAAAAATTAAAAGAAGAAGAACAAGGCTTATTTCATTTAAAAAAATTGATTAAGCTTAGTCAAACTTAATTTGAAACATTTTTAGATTGTAAAATGTATAATTTATTTAAAAAAACTGCATTTTGATAGATAGCAAGAGTTTTTCGAGTTACAGGAGGTTTTTGGAAAGTCTGGATTTGAAAAGGAACTAGAATTTTGACTACAGAAGATTACTGGCGGATCCAGGATTTCCTAGGAGAAAGAAAGTTGCAGGAAATACAACATATTTATTATTGCGGTTTTCCATAGGTCTGAGGTGTAAATTTTAACATTGATAATAAATAATAATAAAATAAGTGACACTACAGAACTAAAAAATAATTTTTAACAGTGGTAGGCGGGGATCCCAGGCCACTTTAACCACCCTTATCCGCCATAAAGATATTTTTGTATATGGATTTAGGACGGAAGCCAGTCTCAAAATTTTGGATTTACCAGATGAAAAATTAGATATTGTTAAGAAAATACCATTTTTATAATATATTTTCTGTATATAAATCCAAAAGATTTTAATTTTTTTACATGTTAGGCGTTTTTTTTGAATTATTGAGTTTATTTTTCATGTTTTGATACGTATATTTTAACAAGTTGCATATTTTACAGTTAATAGTATATTTACTAATCAAACAAGTTTCGTGGCTAATCGGGCAAAAAGGAGTTTTTTTGTTTCCCTTATATTTTTCCGTGGGTAGCCTGAAAGCTAAACCTCACGGGGGTCCAAGATCTAATGGACACCTAATAAGTGTTGACAGTTAACCGTTTCGTCCTTATGGGACTCCTCAGAACACTGCTGGTCGATGTGACAAATCTTGCGAAGTTAATCAGACGGTTTTATCTCTAATTAAATGTAATTAGTGAGCGAACTATAGCAAGAGGCGCCATCTACCGAGATACGAGAGAAACAAAAAAAAACCAAAAGTAGGCGAAAGAAAACACTGCTATACAATATCGATCAATGAAAAGATCGAATGCAAATAAAAGAAAACAACTATAGTCCGTGACCTACGACAGCTCTTTGTCTTTCAGGCCGGATCAACACAGATTGCATTTTTACCCGTCTTCAAGACAGTGAGCGTCAATCAACGGAATTTTTAAGCCAAATAATACTAACAAACGTGGAATTTCGTACCCGTGAATTTAAAAATCAAACAAGTTTCGTGGCTAATCGGGCAAAAAGGAGTTTTTTTGTTTCCCTTATATTTTTCCGTGGGTAGCCTGAAAGCTAAACCTCACGGGGGTCCAAGATCTAATGGACACCTAATAAGTGTTGACAGTTAACCGTTTCGTCCTTATGGGACTCCTCAGAACACTGCTGGTCGATGTGACAAATCTTTGTCTCTAATTAAATGTAATTAGTGAGCGAACTATAGCAAGAGGCGCCATCTACCGAGATACGAGAGAAACAAAAAAACCAAAAGCAGGCGAAAGAAAACACTGCTATACAATTTCGATCAATGAAAAGATCGAATGCAAATAAAAGAAAACAACTATAGTCCGTGACCTACGACAGCTCTTTGTCTTTCAGGCCGCATCAACACTATTACTAAAAATTTTAGTTCTTTAACTTGTTTTTATTTGTATAAAATATCAACTTTTTTGTAATCTTTAATTTTTAAAATATATTTTACAAAACGATTTTTATTTCTGAACGACAATTTTATTTAAAGTAATATAGTCAAAATTTTCAAGTTACCGTTTTTGTTCGCGTCACTGGCGTATCCAGACCCTGATCTTCGGAGGGGTAATTTAGTCAAACAACACATACTTGCTAAATAGGAGGACATATTATCTGTGTTACTCTACAAATTTAGGCCATTTAGTTAATTTTAAACAAATATCACTAAGGATGGTCACAAGGGCGCACCCAGGGGGGGGGGGGGGTCCCGGGGCCCGGGCCCCCCCAAGCCTTAGATTTTTAATATATTTTCTACATATTTGATGATAAAACATGAAAAATACCTTAAAATTTGACATCAGGAGGCTTCGGGCCCCCCCCCAACCCCAAGCTGTGGCGTAGTTGCGAAAATACATGAAAGGGCGCCTTTGTACCTGTCGGCCTCCCCCACACATGATAACCTTTTTTTTTTTTGTTTTTTTTTTGGTCGCAAGTTTTTTGAGGGCGCGCTTTGTAGCTGTCGGGCCCCCCCCAAGACACATTCCTGGGTGCGCCACTGATGGTCAGCATTCGGCAATAATAAAGAAAGTTTAATGCGCCGCAGGCAAAAACTTTGAATTTTTGTGGAAAAATCCTTACGTTTTAACAATCTTGGGGGGGGGGGGGTAATTACCCCTAGTACCCCCCCTTGTATAAGCCGGTGGTTCGCGTCAACCATTAATAGATAACAATTCCGAAAATGGTCAATTTGAACCACTGTGCGCCGACCAACGCCAAATCTTTGCTGATGAAAACAAAAACGAATCGCAATAAAGCAATTGGGGGACCACACGTAGATCATTAAAAATATGCGCAAACACAACTTAAGACTTTCGTAAAACAACGAAAACTTCACATCTGTGGCACATTTTAAAAGGCGTAATCCCAAAATTTTATTTTCCAGGAATAAAATATATTAGACCGAAAATAGTGTAAACCCCTGGTGTTTTTTTCAAAAAACTTCTTAACTGTTGGGTGTAACATCCCCTTACGTTAGGTTGCTTCTAATTCTGAAACTCCCATTGAAAACATTCCCAGTAGTTTATTAAAAGAAGATTAAAAATCGTGGTATATACAAGAAGACGAACCAAATTCCTAAGCCACCCTTGATTTCCACTTGAGTTGCCGCAATTTTTTGTCAGTGTTTAATTTATTGAAAATCGTCCCTGCCTTAAGCTGCTTTCGAGAGGTTTTGTGAAAAAATACCTATTTGTTATTTGCTACTATTTATTCAGTATTTTAAAACATCTGACAAATTTCATGCCTGATTGAATTTTTTTATGTTTTTTTATCAGTAGAATTACCAGTTACTTTATCGTAGAAGTGTTATTAGGGGCATTTTAACACGCTTAAAATTTTGTCAACTTTGTCAGCCGTATTCTTCAAGGTTTGTGAAGGGAGTGATCCCGGGAACGTTCCCGTGAAATCAAACTAACTTTTTCTCCCGGGAATGAAAATGTCGTATTTTTGAACGCTTGAAGCTGTTTGTGAGTGCAAAGTTTAGAATCATTTATTTTAAACCGCCTTTAGACTCAGACATATTAGGATACATATATCTAAATAGGGCTTTACCTAAAATCTCTATTTTTAGTTTGGCAAAAAAAACAAACTCTTTTGACAATATAAAGAAAAACAAAAAAGTGAGGTTACAAACTTTCCCGGGAACTCGTTTTCTCCCGGGTAAAAGGTGGTGAACCTGAATTCACGGGAGCGTTCTTTCGAGAATAGAGCATTTTTACAGTGAGGATTACTCACATTCTCCTCCCAAAAATTCAAGAATAAGTATCCTGTTGTGTTGGTGGTAACAACCAAGGTCTTTATACGTTTACACAACTTAACTGGACGACTGTAGCTGCGTCATCGGGTTTCCATAAAACAAACGGTTAAAGGCAACCGGTAGACGAAGATTTTTTAATCTGATTACAGCTGGCTAGTAAGATTCAATGAACTTTAAAATTTTGTAGGTCACCTGTGTAAAGCGGGGTCTACACATAACGTTTTACCTGACGTTTTACTTGATCAGGTAAAACGGATCAGGCAAAACCTTTCGTGTAGACAATAAAACGTACGTTTTGCCTGAACTGAACAGGACTGAAATCGGACCTGTTGAACTGATCGGTAGAGGCTTTGTTTCCAATAAAACGTCAGTTTTAGCGGCATTTCTTGTGGTAGTGCATACAATTTTAATTCCTTTCGAGTGCAACGTAGAAGTTGGTATACGAAACGTCCGACATTAGATAAGATCATTTTTTAGAAAATCAAACAAGCTATTGTCTTCCTCCACTAATTTTTAATTTGTTTTAAACAAATAGTCCCGATATGTTTCGTAAGCAGAAACTTACATCTTCATGGGACATTACCAAACTAAATCACAACAACATTTGAAAAACTGGTTAAAAAACTATGTTTAGCTACTGAAACGGTTAAGTCATAAAACAAAAAACATTATTGACAAAAGCAGTGCTTCCCCCATGGTGTATCAAAAACTGATCTAAAAACGTCTTTTTTTAAGTCGCCCAAAATTTCTTGCAGATGGGCTAAGAATCACTGGGCATATTTAACGTCAATTGTTACGTGTCTATTGGTACCTATTTATGTGACAAAGTCTATTTTCCTTTGCGCGACATTGTTAAGCTTCGTATTAGCATGTTTGTATTTGATTTCGGGATGTCTATTCAGTAGTTCAATCTGCAGCCAACTTGAGTAAAGGCCACGCAAATCTTAAAGTCAATTTGATCCAAGAATCTATCCGTAAACCCGGAAATATCCCCTGAAATTATTAAATATGGCACTGAAGAACTGTTTTGGAGATTACGGAATCTTTTCCAAAAATATTTAAATGGAACTGTAGTACCAACTGAGTGGAAAACGTCATATATATCCACAATACACAAAAAAGGACGGAAAGATATATGTGACAAGTATAGAGGTATATCTGTGACTATTACGCTAAGCAGAATATACGGTAAAATAATAAGAAATATAGTGGAAAGCGAATATAAAGACATGGAGGCAGAAGAACAAGCCGGTTTCAGGGCGGGTAGATCGACTTCTGATCATCTCTTTTGTATAACCCAAGTTATTGAAAAGAAAATGGCATGCGGACAAGAGCTGCATCTGCTTTACGTCGATTTGCAGAAGGCATATGATAGTATACCACTAAATCTACTTTGGAAAGCGTTGGAAAACACAAACATAAGCGTACAACTAATTAAGGCCATCAAAGAGTTATATATATAAATAAAAGCAAAACTAACCAAAGGCTTTCAAGTAAATAAAGGTCTTAAACAAGGTTGCTGTATCTCGCCTATGCTCTTCAAGATATACTTGGAACAAGTCCTTAAAGTATGGAAGAGAAAATGCCAAAACATGGGAATTCCGTTGGACGAAACCACCTTGTATATTTTATGTTTCGCCGATGATCAGATAGTAGTGGCTCAGGATTATGACGACCTCGAATATATCACACGAAAACTAATAGAAGAGTACAATAAGTGGGGACTAGAGGTTAATCTCAATAAGACAGAGTATATGTGTATCGGTGGAATGAAACAGGATCTAATCTTAAATACCGGGTAGCGAATTCAGTCCTGTGATGAGTATAAATACTTAGGTCTAAAAATTACAACTGACGGAACACTAGCCAAAGCTATAAAAGATCGAAACGTACAAGGAAGAAAAGCAATAACTTTATTAAATGGAATAATTTGGGACCAAAGTATATCAAAACATAACAAAAAGCTTATATATAAAACCATTGTAAAAAGTGTTATTACATACGGCTTAGAAAGTATAGACAATCAAGGATAGAACAGAAAAAATGCTTTCCGCTACGGAGATGGACTATTGGAGAATACCAGCAGGGAAATCAAAAAGAGAAAGAGCTACAAATCAAAGAATAAGAGAAATTATGACAGTAGGTGAACGTACTTTAGTGGATGATATAAGAACAAAACAACTGGTGTGGTACGGACATGTACAAAGAATGAATGATGAAAGACTACCTAAACAAATACTACAATGGAAACCAACTTGCCGAAGAAAACGAGGACGCCAAGGAGAAGCTGGAGAGAAGGAATAGACAGTGAAATAAGCCTAGATGATGAATTATGGGCAAACAGAAACGAGTGGAGATTGGGTATCGGAAGACGTAGAACGTTGTGAAACCGATAAATATATATATATCTATCCATAAATCTTTCATTGATCCTTTTTAGCGAGTGAGCAAAAGTCTCTAATGCTACCTCCAAACTAACATTTAAGAGGGAGCTCTGCGTATTAGTGCATGCGCTGGAGATAGTTGAGTATGCAAAATATGAGGACCGCAGTTTGACAATGGATTCTAGCTGACAATAGGTCACATCTGGATGTTGCCAAGCCACGATCTGGATGTTGCCAAGCCAGTTTTTGGTCCAATTTATAGTTATAGTCGTGTTCGAATGTCTGAAAATTTAATTAAGTTGGCGCCCTAAAGCCACAATGACACAGAAATGCATCAAAAATGTGTAAAATCTAACTTAAAAATAAAATTATATTGGTGTCTTAAATTTTAGCTGCAAAACCCCTCAAAAACCCTCCAGATCCCTCAAAACCTAAAATTTTTATGTTTTCTTCAAATTTTCTCATAAAAACTAAGCTTCTTAGGAAAAAATATGGTATTACAGACAATAAAATTTCCTTTTTAACGATATACAAGTTAATAATGGGGTATGACCAATGACAAGCTGTGTCCGTTTATTGAGGTAATGTAAAAAAAATGAAAAAAAGAAATTGTTTATTACATATTTTATCCGATTTCTTAAAAACCAAGCTCTCTATCAAAAATTGTGTAAACAGTAGATTGTAGGCAATGAAATTTTGGTGTATAATAAGGCCTCATTAGTTTTATTTATAACAATTTAGGGGCGTCCGTAATTTAAATCAAATTTGAAAAATCACTTAACTTACAAAGTTTTATCTAATTTTCTTAAAAAATAAGGTTTCTGGGAAAAAATGTATTCGACCCTTTATTGTAGACAATGAAATTCCCTTTTTAACAGTTTTTAAGTCAGTGCAATCACACTAATAACAAACTATTCAGCGGCGTCCGTTTTTTGAGAAAAAATAAAAAAAAATAAAAAACCACATGTTTGTCACATGTTTTCCCCGATTATCTTAAAAACCAAGCCCTCTTTCAAAAATAGTGTCCTTAATTGATTATAGACAATGAAATTTCCTTTTAAACGCTCTACCACAAAGTAAAATTTGTCTTTAGATTAACGATGTATAAGGCAGTAGGGTTTGATTAATAAATAACTCTCCAGCGACGTCCGTAAAGAGAAGTCATTAAAAAAAAATAATTAAAAAAAAATTCTTACATGTTTCACACGATTTGCCAAAAAAATTTCTGCGTAGCTATTTTTGGGTCTTGAACAATGTGACCATCCACCTCACACGCTTTGACCAATAGCAAATTCTGAGCAGTCGCGTGTTGTGCGAAATGAATTGTCTCGACCAATGGCATAGTCGCTCGCACTTCAGAATTAGTGAATTTTACGCGTTTGAAGTGAAATCTGTTCTCCTGCCCCGTACCGACTGAACTTTTCTCGGTCGGATCATTGAAGAAGCTTGCGCAATGGAGGTCTTTTCTTAGAGCACGTGACGACTCGAAGCTAATTTAAAGCTTGCCATTGAACCAAGCATGTAATGGGAACTATTACATCGTTCAAGATCCAGAATAGCTACCCATTTGGATAACGAATTGTCCGTAAGGGCTATAAGAACTTAATGGAAAAAGTTTGAGAATAAGTCAGAATGAAGGAATAAAGACATCTGGGTCTGTTGGTCAAGTAGGCTATAATATACCCTCAATACGAAGGGACAGTTGTAATGCCTGCATTGAAATTAGATTTTCAAGTATAATACGCAGAATGGAGCTAAGCCATGAATTGAATTTCGTATCAACGTCGTTAGTCTATGCAAAGCTTTTTATTATCCTAGTACCTACGAACAGTGCCTTTGGGGACACAATGCTTTACATCGATGTTGGCAGGATTTTTTCCTGCATTTGGAACATTTTGCTTAGGTCGAACGTTTTTTTAGGAACAGTATTTTTTCGACCTTAAATGGTTTCCAAAATTGGAGTAAAGTCATAATTTTGCGCAGTGGCGACTTCTACAGGGAGGGCAACGGGGCATTGCCCTCCCAAAACTAGAAAACAAAGTACAAAACAAATTGTGCGCGGCCATCGTCCGATGGTGGTTGTGCTTTCGGGCTGTTCGGCCGTCGTCGTTGGAAATTCGTTCTCGACGTTTCGCCATATCGAGTGGATGGCATCTTCAGGAGATGTTGACTGTTTGTCGGCTTCTCGAAGACTGGTGGTTAGTCTGTCGCGGGCGCAGGTTATATACGCTATGGTGGGCGGGGCGTATATCAGAGCTGGTCGGTGATTGGTCACATTCCCTCGATTCAGTTTTGTTATTGTAAGCGAGCCGTTTAGTGTTTTTAAGAACCGGTACCCATGTTCTGTTAATTTTAAGAGTTTCTTCAGATCTGTTGAAGTTCTGCTGGTGTTTATGAATTTCGATTGCTTCTCTATAGAGTCTTGGATAGTATGAAGAGGAGGCGCAGAGAACTTGTGTGTCTTCGAATTTTATTCGGTGGTCTTCATTGTTTAGTGTGTGGTCTGCAACTGCGGATTTTTCCGTATGTCCGAGTCGACAGTTGGCTTTGTGTTCTTTGATTCTTGTGTTTACGGACCGTTTGGTTGTTCCGATGTAGACACTTCCACAGGTACAGGGAATGCGGTATACCCCCGAAGAACTTAGTGGGTTCCTTATATCCTTCGCAGATCTGAGGTGGTTCTCGATCTTCTTAGATGGCTTGAAGATCGTTTTTATGTTGTGTTTTCCCAGAATACGTCCGATCCTATCTGTCACTCTCCGAACCGAACCACTCTCTGATATTCGCCCCGCCCACCATAGCGTATATAACCTGCGCCCGCGACAGACTAACCACCAGCCTTCGAGAAGCCGACAAACAGTCAACATCTCCTGAAGATGACATCCACTCGAGATGGCGAAACGTCGAGAACGAATTTCCAACGACGACGGCCGAACAGATCGAAAGCACACCCACCAAAGTACAAAACAGTGGCGGATCCAGGGGCGGGGGCACTAGGGGCACTTCCCCCCCCCCCCGAGAATTTTTTGAATATACAAAAAATGAGTAAAAAGTAAGATTTTTGCTAATAAAAATTCAAAATGTTTGCTTGCGGCGCATGAAAGTGTCTATTGTTATTATCATCGAAATTACAACCATACCCCATAACCCCTTCCCCCCCCCCCGAGAAACCGAACCGAACCCCCCCCCCCCCAGAAGCTCCTCTGGATCTGCCCTTGGTACAAAACCAGCTTGGAAAAACATGGTTTTGCAGAGATAAGAAAATGGTTCGGCCTCTCTTCAAAATGGTAAACATTTGGTTGCCGCCTACCACACAGCAGATGGTTGATGCGAGAAAAACTACTAAAAAGTGAAGAGTGGGAGTTGTAATGGTTAAGCGTGGGAATACATCAAGTATAGAGAGGGTTTTCCCTTCAGAGTGATTGGCTCTGGGAAAACTGTGTGATTAGAAAGTGTTGTCTATAAAATGTCATTTTACCTCTGTTTTCGGTTAGGTTTACTTGTTTAGCTCATTAGCTAGAATGTAAAGTAAATTTTAGGATTATCAGCAACGTCACTGACTTGGTTCCTCCAAGCTCTTCAAAGAGGGGATAATGGATTACTTAGGTCCAACCTACCGTTTATAAAACCCTAACTTTGAGGAGACAAGTCGGTATTCACATTTTAAGTTTTGTTGAACTTAAACTAAAAACCTCTAAAGTAAAATTGTCAGTAAAGAAACATAAGATTATTATATTTGAAGAATATTTTTCAGCTTGTTATTTTGGTAAGTTAAAGTATTTATTTTAACATTTCGGGTCTTCTTCGTTTTATAGTTCATAAGAAAAGTCTTAACAATTTGTAAATTGCAACAGATTTTTATTTTGTATTCATTAAAGTTTGTAACGTTTTTAAAACTGTTTTATATTTATTTTATACACACAAGAGATCTACTACGGTACCCTCGTTTAAGGGTTCGATCTAAAATAACATCACACCCAAAAGTATTCCGTAAAAAGAATTGAGATAAAAGTAAAGCCAAGATCTCTAATACAAATTTCATTATGAAAGGTTCTTACTAATTTCGAAATGTTTTTCTAAACTTGGCTATTACGGCTGCAAATGACATTAGGCACAGTGCCAAATTGAACATAAAGAGGTTTGGCAGTAATAGCAAAGTTTAAAAAAACATTTCCAAACCAGTAAGAACCTTTCATTTTGATATTTGTATAGGAGAACTTGGCTATACTTTTATCTCGATTCCTTTTACGGAATACCATTTTCGCGTACGTGGCTTTTTTTTACATGAAATGTTTTTGTTATAATTATATTTATTTTAAAATCTCCTGTCGTCACCTAATAATACATAGGTAGTTATTTGACAGACTAAAAATTGCTCTAAATAAAAAACTCTCTGCTCGGATATAAATGAATTTTAAACGAGATGTAACAACTTCTAAATTGCACAAAATGACACTTAATGACTTAATCAGAGTCGAATGGGTTGTAAATGCGAGGTTAGTTTTGTGTCTCACGCCATGCGCCTGCATGGGGCCATCTGTGACTGCATGCCTTGTCGCTCGGTGTCGCCTGGGGACGCATAACAAGAAAAATGACAAACGAAAATTAAAGAAAAATAAAAAGAAGTTAAGGCATGATAGTCGAGAAGATTTTAAAAGTATCCCATGAAGACTAAAAGCCTTTTTCCTCGAGGTTACTAGTCACTCATTTAAGTTATTCGAAATGACGTCACGGTTACTCGGAGTAACCGCTGTATGACGTCAGACAGTCAGCTGTGGATGACATTTCCAATTGTTTGTTTTTGTTTTTACCAGCAATTTCCGAAATGCAGAAAATAATTCATTGTTTCCACCAATGCATGCCCACCCCGATTCAAAAAACGTATCACGGGCCATGGATTTGCACCAGTTTTAAATGCAGCGTTACCTGAGTCGTTTTTTGAATCGGGGTGGAAACCGGGTGCTCCTTTGGTATTCTGTGGTAGGGCCGCTATACCACAGAACATCAAAGGCAGTACATTTAAAGACTAGTTGCAGTTGAATTGATATAGTACCAACTTCAAGGGATGTGCTTCATTTTCTACCGTTACCAAACATAATTCGTTAATATATATATTAAAATCAAACATTTTGAAAAAAAAAACAAAAAAAAAAACGATCTTAACCTCAAAATAATTCAGCAACCACGTCTGCTAGGCTGGTTACACTGTATGGTTACTCGTGACGTCATAGTTAGTGTTACTCAGCGAAGAAAAACATAAAACGAGTAACCAGGTTACCTGGTAACTTGTAGTTACTGCGAGGAAAAAGGCTTTAAATTATTATTTTTTTACCCAACTGCAGCACGGCTTCCTCTCTCCTCCCCGCCATCCTTATTAGTAATAGTTATAGCTATAACTTTCACAAATATAAAGCGATTTCAAAAGTTCTTTCTGCAGACGCTTAAAGACTTTTTTCCAACATCATTTTACTAGTTTCCCCTAGTTAGTTGTAGATATACCTTTCACAAATATAGAGCGATTTCAAAAATTATTTCTGCACAGGCTTTAAGACCTTTTTTCCAACATCATTTTACTAGTTTCCCCCTTCCTCTCCCTCTCTTCTCCCCACCCTCCTTATTAGTAATAGTTGTAGCTATACCTTTCACAAATTTAGAGCGATTTCAAAAATTCTTTCGGCACACGCTTTAACATTTTTTTCGACAACATTTTACTAGTTCCCTCGTCCCTCTCTCCTCCCCCACCTTCACTCAATGGAAGGTAACACTGTTTGCTTCCGTAGAACATCTACACGTACTTTTTGAATAAGAATCAAACCTAAAAGTTGGATAAAAAATTCTATGTGCTTAAGACCACACGGCAGAAGTGTAAACTTCAACAAGGCGAAATTAATAATACTGGCCTTTATCCGCATCATCATATCGCTCGCTAAATGTTCCTCTCACAGTTAGTCGACTCGAGCCGACTTCACACGAATGAGCGTCACATAGCCGAGCCTGACGGCTCAGTTCAATTCACTACCCACAAAAACTGCTAAACGAGCCTAAAGAAGTTTACACTTCAAAAATTTTAATTAAAAAAACATCCAACTGCTAAATTTACTTGTAACTACTAGTCGCAGTTGGGTACAGAATTACCCAATAACCAGATTCATAAAAATACACAACTGTATAATTTCGTAAGTGCGCTTTGGGCATCAAAACTAAAAGTTGAAGCATGTCGTACATTATAGGTATACCTATCAATTTTGTACTCGACTGTGACTAGTACTTATAAGTAAACGGGAGGGTGCCCACAAGGCAGTTGCCTGTCGCCCCACCTGTGGTGCCTGATTATGGACACCCTACTGAAACGCTTGTCAGAGAACGGATTCGACGCCTATGCCTATGCAGATGATGGCGTGGTGGAAGTGGTTGGTCGCTTCCTTAACGTTGTCCGCAGTAGAATGCAAATGGCAGTTCGCATCATAGAAGACTGGTGCCAAGAAAATGGACTCTCTGTTAACCCAGGTAAAACAGAGATGATACTGTTCACCAGAAAGAGAAAAATCGAAGGTTTTAGAGCACCCGTGATGTACGGAAGACCCCTAGCTTTGGTACCAAAGCTGAAGTACCTGGGTGTCATTCTTGATAGCGGACTCACCTGGACGCCACATGTTACCAATATGATCCAGTCCAGGCAACAATGTGGCAGCTACGATGGGTAGTCGGCAGGACCTGGGGACTATCCCCCAGGACCCTCCACTGGATGTACACGGCAATACTGAGACCGCGGATCCAATACGGATCCATAGTCTGGTGGCCGGCAGTGGAGAAAACGACCACATCCCTAAAACTCAGAAGCCTACAGGGGCTAATGTGTAGAGGGATAACCGGAGCTATGAGAACTACCCCGATCCTGGCCCTAGAGACAATTCTGGGACTACCATCGCTACCAACTTGGATCAAGAGGGAGGCGATGGGGACCTACCTACGTCTAAGGGACACGGGTCAGTGGAGAGGAAGAGGGGAAACAGCTGGTCATCTAGCTATAGAATAACTGACAATTAGAGAAATCCCCCTCACGTCAATGACGGTCAGCAGAGCACACGCACCTTGGAGGCTCGAGAAGAGGTACAGAATCCACATCCCAGACAGGGAAGCGTGGCAGAGAGACGAAATGATGTTTGAGGAGAGCGCTTTAGTTTGCTACACTGATGGATCCAAACTATCAGAGAGGCAAACCACAGGAGCGGGAGTATACGTGGAAAAACTAGAAGTTCAGAAGAGCTACTCGCTCGGTGAGCAGGCTACTGTTTTTCAAGCAGAAGTCTACGCTATAATAATGGCGGCAACCCTAGAAGAGGTTCGGAACAGCGAAAAGGAGCTTATATATATATGCTCTGACAATCAAGCCACCCTGAAGGCGCTAAACGCACCCAAGATTGCTGACGGCTTGGTGGAAGAATGCGCAGAGGCGCTGGAGACCCTAAGCGATGGCAAACGGGTGACGCTGGTTTGGGTTCCGGGACATACGGGGGTACCAGGCAACGAAAAGGCGGACGAACTCGCACGACTCGGGGCAGGAACCGCCTATGTAGGACCGGAGCCACTTTTGGGCGTGACAAAAAGACAAGTGCAAAGCGGACTCAACAAATGGGCCCAGGACGCGCTATTAAACTCCTGGGAAACAGAAACGGGTTGCAGACAGACCAGAGAATTCGTAGACCGTCCAAAAGCGACCAAAATTAGATGGATGCTGGGACGGACACGAAAAGACCTCGGACTGCTGATAGGTACTCTAACCGGACATAACCGGTTGAGGAAGCACATGACACGTATAGGAGTCGAGAATGACCCTACCTGCCCGGCCTGTGGACAGGAAGAAGGGACATCAAGACACCACGTGGCAGAATGCGAGGCCTACGCAAGGATGAGACAACAGGCACTCAGAGCGCCAACTCTGAGCGAGGAAGAACTGCACATGCTCAAATGGGCAGACTTACTGGACTTTGTAAAGAGAACAGGAAGGCCCAATGAGTTACCCGACCATCAAAGGGAAGTGCAGAAAGTGGGTTAAGGGACAGACTTGGGGCATGGCAAAAAGGGCCTACTCTGGCCTACTTGTCAGACCTGCGGGTCAACCCCCCCCCACTACTACTACTATAAGTAAATTTAGCAGTTGTTTTTTTTATGAATTTTTTTTTTATTTACAAATATAGCTATGAACATTTAAGGGTGTGTGTCTACTTGAAGGAAAATCTCGAAAACTGCTCTCGAGGGTGTTTCTCAAAAAGGGACACATTTTGGACCGTAACTTTCAGACAGCTTCGATCGGCTCTCAGACATTGAGTGAGTAGTAAGCCGTTTGAATTTAATGTCGAGGAGCAAGTTCCAATCGATACCGATTTGCGACAGTTTTATACCATAAGTCATGGAGCAGAAAGAGAGGTACTACCATCAGGGGCGCAACTAATCAGCTCTTTTTAGGGGGCTTAAGCGGCAGGCTAATTAAAAAATTGCGCCGTTATAGCAACATTTTTAAAAATTAAGTACTGTTCCAAAAAAATCGCAGGACAAAAAAATGGCGCAGCAGAAAAAAATTGCAATAAAAAAAAAAACTACTAAAACACTGAAAAAAATGGGCCGCGGGCAAAAAGTTTTGTGGATTTAAGAGTGAATTTTTTGAAAAATCTAGAAAGTTTATATATTAAAACTACTAAAAAATATAGAAAAATTGCTCTGTAAACAAAAAGTTTAGTTTAGAAAAATTATATAGTTTTTGGAAAAGGTGGAAAAAATGTTTTGCCTAAAAACTCAAAAAAAAATGTCAAATGAAAATATAAAAACTGCAGCCGACAAATTTAGGTAATTTTTTTTTTGTGACTTTTGACTTAAAAAAATATCAAGCATCAACAACGCTCTGGTAAAATCGAAGCTCAGTAAGCATTTTGAGATATTGATATTGATAATGGAAATACAAACAATTAAAAGAAAATTGTTTTTAAGAACATAAAACCACAACTAGTTGCGTTTAGCAATGATTTTATGTTTTTAAAAGCCCATCGACTATGTATACCCAAAAAATAATTACTTAAAAAAAGCACAATAAGGTAAAATCACTAATCAGCAGATTGGTATGTATCTTCTAGTTCAGGCAAGATTCGGGAAAATCCACTTTCTAGAAGCATTTTATATTACTTTTTGGCAAATGGGCAACTCCCCCTATTTTGACCCCGCTGAATCCGAATATCCCTGTTGCCAACTCGAAATATTGACAGGGGCTGAGATATTCAAAATGGCGGCCAAAATGGCGGAGGAATTTTAAATTGCCGCTGGAAAGCCCAAATTGTCATAGGTGTACATTCAAAATATATATTTGTATAATTAAAAAATAATAACATATAATTTTTTTTTAATGGCTGCAAAATCCTCCAAAAACCCCCCCAGACCCCCCAAAATCTGAAAGTTTGAGGTTTTTTAAAATTTTCTGAAAAACTAAGCTTTTAAGAGAAAAATGTGTAATGTACTTTATTATAGACCATAAAATTCCCTTTTCAACATGGAATAACTTAATAAAGTGAGACTAATAACAAGCTCTCCAGTGGCGTCCGTTAATTGAAGTAATTAAAAAAAGTTGAAAAAATACCTATGTTTTTTCCAAGATTTATTTAATTTTTTTAAAAACTAATATTTACAGAAAACCAAGTATTACATTTTGGTATACTCAATAAAATTTCCTTCAAAATGACGTATAACATGATTAAATCGGTTATATAAATAAAACTTCAGGGGCATCCGTAAATTAAATTAATTTTGAAAAAACAGAAAATAAACCATTTGTAACAGGTTTTATCTAATTTTCTCAAAAACTAAGCTTAACATGAAAAACCTTGTTCCACACTTTATGGTAGGCAGGGAAATTCCCTTTTTAAAAATGTAAAACTCGGTGGGGTTTGACTGATAGCAAACTCTCCAGCGACTTCCGTCAATGGGGGTGATTTCAACAAATCATTAAAAAAGATTCACTACTTTATTTTTAGTTCCATATGCTTAAAAGAATAACCAAAAACACCTATGTCAAAGTTACTAATGTTACTTTCTGCACAAAAATATTGCTTAGGGGGGGCCATGGCCCCTGTGCCCCCTCCCCTTATAACCACCGGTGTTTTTTTGCTTTAAAGATCTTATTTAGATAAATCAAAATATTTAATCTAATCAAAAAACAGTTTATTTTAATTTGGAAACATTTTATTTTAGTAGATATAAAATACAAACCTTTTTGAAGTATTTATCATAACATTAACCTCACTTTGTAATATACCATTTAAAAAGAAATTGTCTTATCCTCAATAAAGAATAAAGGCACATTTTTTTCTGAAAGTCTTAGTTAGAAAAGATATTTAAATATGCAAGAGAAACTGATTATTTCAGTTATTTTTGAAAATAAGTTTATATTAGTACGCTCCTGAAGGCTTAAATATGGCAACAACCCGACATTTTAATCAAGTTTTTAAAAGAAAAATTCTACAATAAAGTATACTACATATTTTTTCCTAAAAAGTGTAGTTTTTGAGAAAATTTTGATAAACCTATAATAAACATGTTTTTTCTAAATAATCCCAATTTACGTACGTCACTGAAGAGCTACTTGCTTTTTCTAACTTTATTGACCAATACATCCTTGAAAAGGGAATTTTATTCTCCACAAAAAACTGTTCTTTGCAATTTTTGATAAAAAGGTTAGTTTTCGAGGAAATTGCATAAAACTGAAAAAAAAAATAGGTTTTTGGGGGTTTGGGGGGGATTTTCTCCGTCCCTGTCGATTTTTCGAGTTGGCAACAGAGATTTCGGATTCAACGGGGTCAAATTAGGGGGAAATGGTCTGTTGCTAAAAAGTAATATGATTTGCTTCTAGACCGAAAACGGAAAGCCTTTTAAAATAATATGCTCTGACTATTCGTTAATAACAGAGTTTTCCATTTAATCCCATGGAACAGGCTCAGGCGTAACCCAATAACTATTTTTTTTTCATTTATTTAGAATTTAGGTATTTTATCCCCTCAGCTACGTCGGAAGAATTTTTGATAGGTATTTTCCACCGGTGAACATATACTTATTATACCTAAAATATTACAACTACCTAACAATATAATTTTTTAAATTATTTATTTTAAAGATTATAGAATTTAACAAAAGTAAATTTTGGTATACGAATAAGGTAGTGTATCACTCTCTGGTATTTTTCCGTGGGTAGCTCGAAAGCTTGTCGATTAAGGGGATCCAAGATCTACTTTAATGTTTCTTATTATTAAAAATAATTGTGTTTCCCACACGCCCAGCCTTCGCCAGTTGTTTTGCATAATAAAAACGAAAATCGCATTCACATATTGTGTACATGCTTTCGTTTATTATCTTGGACGCAAGATTTGCAAGAGGAACATCATCATTATCAGAGGATTTGTTCCTCGTGGTGATGCTGGTGGAGGCAACGTCATCTTCGGAGGACCAGGATAGGGCCTGAACTATACCCCATATACGTAATATTCACGTATATGCTATACCCCCGGTTGCGTATTTACGTTTCCGTGCTCATTTCACGTCGGCGCGGTTTTGAAATAGACACGGATGTGTTACAATATATTTGGGTTCAAATACGTGTTGATTTTAAGAGTTTTGATCTCGAAATAAGCACGGATCTGTAAGAGAACATTGCTCATTAAACTATTACAAAAGCGTATTCAACTGTCAGGTTAAAACGCTAACATAACGAAAGCTAATCAATCAATTCTAACCGAACCGAACCAAAGCAAACTGAACTAATAATTTTTTTCAAAAAAAAAAAACTTTCCTGACTTCCTACCCGGGATCCTAGAGGATGTGAATCCGAACCGAAACGAACCGAATTGAACCAATCCGAACCGAACCAAAGCAAACTGAACCAACAATTAAAAAAAACTTTCCTGACTTCTTTCCCGGGATCCTAGAGGGTGTGAATAGTGTTGTAGTTTAGTTTGGTTAGGTTAGTTTTGGTTTGGTTTAGTTAGGATCGGTTCAGTTCGAATTCACATCCTCTAGGATCCCGGGTAGGAACTCAGGAAAGTTTTTTTTTTGAAAAAAATTACTGGTTCAGTTTGCTTTGGTTCGGTTCGGTTAGATTTGATTGATTAGCTTTCGTTAGGTTAGGTTATTGAAACTCTCTATTTTCATGTGATTAGAAATCAAGTGAAAATCATTTAAATCATTAAAATTTATTAATAACAGAACAACTGTCGTCGTAGTTGCCGGTGTAAGACAATGAACACTAAACTTTGTAGGTATAGCTAATGGAAGAGTGTTCTTCAAACTTCAAAGAATTTCAAAATCTTGAGTAATATTAGTACAAATACTTTTAAACTGCTCCATAATTTTCATATTAACAAACATATAACCTCAAAATCAAACTAATAAACAACGTGAATCCAATTTAAGTTTCAAACGTGCACTAATAAGTAAACCCCTGCGCTGCGTAATTCAATACAAATCCGTACCTTGTTCGAGCCTCGGCGCCTTAAAATCAACACGCATTTGTAACCAAATATGTTGCAACATTTCCGTGTCTATTTCAAAACAGCGCTGCCGTGAAATCAGCACGGAAACGTAAATACGCCCCCCGGTTTATGGTATATGATAAGTATATGATGGCGGTGGCGGTGGTGAAAAGCGCGTAGGGTGTATTTTTCCGAATAAAATTCCGACAACAAAAGAGCAATCAGACTGCAAATTTAGTTTTTTGCATGAATGGCCTTTATTTGACTTTACAGTTGTTGTATTGTTGAACGATGCTAGGGGAATAGCACAGAGGCGTTGTATTATTTAATAAAAAAGTGAAGTATGGAGTATGGCAGGTCTATTACAACTCAGCGAACAGAACATTCACATAAAGGAAGATCATTGAACGAATCGAGCCCAGTACACACTTTAGTTATGACAACTTGGCGAATTTTTTGAGGGAAGCTTGTCCCATTGGATCGCTTATTTAGGACAAAAAAAAAATCACATCTCTCTTTTGAAAAAATTATAACGAAAAAATGGCCTTTAGGATTTGAAGGAGTCAAAATCAAACTTAAAAATACTTTAAAAGTTTGCAAAACATTTTATTATTTTGAATACGACTAGGTATTTCTAATGTCTTTAAGCTAAGGTATCGACCACACCTAATCTGGTGATACGTGCGTAATCCTTTCCATTAAGGTTTAGCAAAGGTAGTACTTTTCAACATTTACAACATATCTACACCCTTTAAGAATGGGTTTGGCACTTCAAAAACCATTTTTTATATGACAAATTTCAATAAACTATTCTTATTTTTTCTAGCCAATGCATTCCATACGGATGGATGGTTTGATGATTATTAAAAGTTTAAAAAACAAATATTAGGAAGCATTTAGAAAAAGATAACTGACAAAAACATTTTACGAGAATTTCTAAAAAATAATTTTACATTTATCAAAAAAAAAATGCTGGTACGCCAATGGTCGCTTGCCACTGATTATACGGGTAAACACTGCGGTCAAACTACAGGGTTTTTATAAAATTTTCACAAACACAATAAAATTTCGTTGTATTGTTTATATGTCACAGTTCCTGTTGAAATAATTAAATATTGTTTTTTTTTCTTTTTTTGTCGCGCCGTTGCGGATAATGGCGATCATTATGATCATTCTTTCCAGATTTTTTTACTAGGAGATCCATCGACTTTAAGGAAATCTGTTTTCTTTTATCTGATGATATTGTCAGGATAGAAAATAATGTCCTATTAAGTAAATGACACAAGTTACGTTTATAAACAAGTGCACATTAACCCTAAACATTCTAAGGAAATGAACTTCTGTATATAGTTCAAATTGTATTAAAAGTAATAAATTGTATACAGAACTATTATTAACAACGCGGTTAATGGGATTTCGATGATGTTTATACAGGAAACAAAACACATCTCGATATCCTATCAATGGCAAACGGTTTGTAATAAAAGCATCTCCAAAAGAGTTTAGCAGTTAGTTGTACGCTGAGAACCTAACGCCCAGGCTTAGTTAATAGTGAATAAGTAGTACGATAGTCAAGTATAAGAAGTTAAGCGTGTCAAGAAGATTTGTAGACAATATGTATTTAAGTACAATGTAAGTAGTAAATATAAGTATTATAATAAAACCATTACACCTGACTTAAACTGTGTTCGTCACGATAAAACCCCCTCGTGACAATATTCCCTAGATATTCAAAATTTATATGGGCTTAATAAAAATGCATTTGATCCAAAGATATTTATTTAAATATATTGAACAAACCCTTAGTTACTAATAAACCTAGGTCAATTGTACTAAGTCCCAAAGCAAACAAATTTATTCCAATTCTAGGGTAAGCATTATGCGACTTATTAGAAATCGCGGGAATGACCGTTTTATTTTTTTTTTTGGTTGCGAGGATTTAGCCTTTGACGCAAAAATATGAATTTTCATTCTTTTGTGGGTCACGACGTTTTAGAATTAGGGTGTCGATATGTAAAATATGGGTCTGAGGCAAACGTGTCAAGTTTTTGTGACAACACAAAATTAAAATTTGAAGTACCGAACCGAACAGAACCAAACCGACCTACCCTGGTCAAAATAGCGCAGGTCAAAATAGCGCTTTACTAAAATAGTGAATGCCAAATTAGAACCGGTCAGTCGAAAAAATATTAAAATACAAAATATCGCTATTTTGGCCATGGGCCATTTTTTTCCCGGGATCCTAGAGAGTGTGAATCCGAATCGAACTAAACCGAAAAGGTCCGAACTGAACCGAAAAGAACCGAACCTAACCTGCATATTTTTTCAAATAAAATACTTTTTGGAGGGTGTGAATCCGAACCGAATCTCGGTTTGGTTTGGTTCGGATTTACACCCCCCTTTAGGATCCCGGGAAAAAAGTGTGGGCAGCTTTTTTTAAATATCGTACCCTCACAACGAAAATGACACAACTCGAAATTTAAAAATTTCTACGTTTATTGCCAAAACGACAAAATTAGTCGCCTTCTTACAACGATCCTACCTAGTTATAATACCTATAATTCAGTTATACCGAAATTATTTGAGTTTTCTTTTGTTTACCTAAAATTAAATTTTTTGAGTTGAGTCAGGTTCGTTTTAAGGGTGCGATATGTTCGTTTGGTTCGGCTCTGTTCGGTTCGGTTAGGTTCGGATCCAGAGCGAGATGTTCAACTTGCTGTTGAAATTATTAGCGAAAATTGGGAAGAAGAGATACCCCTATCTATTTTGGCCATGCGTTATTTTGACCTGCGCTTTTTTGGCTTGCGCTATTTTGGGCAACGCTATTTTAGCCATGCGCTATTTTGGCCATGCGCTATTTCGTTCCGGAGCCAAAATAAACACAACAAACACTCAAAAAAGTACTAAAAAGAAATAGGCAAGCCAAAGAAATAACACGAGGAACACAACGAGAAATATAAGAAGTGGCGTATATAAGGGGGGCTGGGTAGGGTTACCAGACGTCCGGATTAATCCGGACATGTCCGGATTTTTACTACGTCGGGGTGGGTCCGGGCGGATTTCTCATAAACGTCCGGATTTTAAAGTGGCCGCCTATATAAACATCAAATAATGCAACATAAACTAGTTTCAAAAAATGTAATTAAACAATCATCGTCGATAAATTTAGCAGTGTGAATTCACCTTTAAGCGGGGTCTTCACATAACTTTTTACCATACATCTTGCCTGTTCAGTCATAACGCATCAAGTAAAACTTTGTGTGTAGACGGAAAAACGGACGTTTTACTTGAACTGATTTAAGACGGAAGACCGCCTAGAGAACTGACCGAATCACGCATTGTTTTCCAATAAAACCATCTTTTTGTATCAAAAACTGATCTAAAAACGTACGTTAAAACTATCAAGTGTCTACGCTAGTCTTTCAACCGTCATACATGACCCTTTTGACTGACAGGCAAGACGTAAGGTAAAATGTTATGTTAAGACCCCGCTTAAAGTAGTAATAATAGGGACTTATTGGAATAAAACCAGACTTTATTTTAGAGTCGACTTTATTCTGACAGATTTACAAAAAAAACTGACAGCTGACCTCGCAAAATTGACATACCAAAGTCAAATTTAATAATACGGATGCTAATTTTCATTTAACCGACACTAATAAATCCGGTTTTTATATGTAAATGTGTCACCATAGGGTCGATTTTAAAATAGGGTCAGGTTTTATTCCAATAAGTGTCTATTATTAATTTCGCCTTGTTGAATTACACTTCTGCCCTGTGGTCTTAAGCACACACAATTTTTTTGATGAAGTTTGTAATCTAAAAAAGTACATATCAGACAATTTTACTTCTGATGACCACAATCTGCCTAACCACGAAAAATGGGCAAAATATTTTAATGCAAGTATTTCTACCCAGTGGACCAAAGAAAGAAATAGGCTGCTTCTATTTCTGTAAAAGGAATACTCATGACTTCATACAATTTAAGAAATATGAGCTGCTCAGAATTTTACGATTTTGTACTTCTGCCTAAAAATTCAACGTTGTTGAATAAAATACAAAGCAGTGAAAAGTACCTATAAAATAGTAGGTATATTATGTTATTTATTAGTTATTGTTTCAATAAAAAAAAAAGTTGATTTTTTGTGTGTGGCATCGACAAAATTTTGACGTCCGGATTTTGTCCGGATTTTCTTGACGGCTGGTCCTGGTTAGAGACGTTTTTATCTGGTAACCCTAGGGCTGGGGGACCCGTGCTAATATTTTCCACATATTTCATAAATACAAACATCGAAATGTTTTTCTATATACGGCACTGGATATTAGGGTAATTTTTTAACCACACTACAATCTTCTTAATATAAAGAATCCAGTGTTTTTAAGAGATCTGTAAAAAGGATAAAATGCCAAGGAAAAGTCTAGGGAAAAGCCAACTGAGTTTATTGAACTTTTGAAATATTTATGAGTCATTTAAAAACTTTTTTATTACGAAACCTGCCTGACTGACCCCTTCGTTTTTCTCGCCCATATCAGGATTTAAAAAAAAACACACACACAAACTCCATTAATTCTAATTATGGCTAAACAAGTTTTCAGCATGAAATAATGCTCCTTTGACGCCCATTACGCTGACCCGTCAATTAATTTCTACGTACGGTCATTCTGCTAATTAAAATTTCCCCACTTGCGACCCCCTCTATATTACGCCTGGTAATGCTGACATTAGGGCGATAGGGTTAAAGACAGTGGCGTAGTTAACTCGTAATATTAGAACGCGGAGAATGGGGGTGAAGATAAGAAAGAACACCTCTTTCTGAGAAAAGAAGTAAACGTGAATCTTTCAGAGAACATATGAATTCTCGCATTGGATTTGCAGTGCTAGGTAAAACGAATATTCAAACTCAATTAAGTGCTGCTTTAAAAATCCCTTACCCCCACCCTTAAGTCATTTGCCCCCCCCCAGCTTTACAACTCACGGGCCGCCATTGCTGGTACATACAAGATTTACCTAATCTTCCGTAATAAAAATGGGCTAGTACCGGCCCAGTTAAGGAAATTTTCCATAGTGTAAAGAATTCATACTTTGTTCAAATTTATTATTTTATGTGATAAATGGTAGATATAATAATATCTGACAATTTCAACAAAAAAAGAGGTTAAATTATTTTTTATTTGAAGCAAAAGAATTTTTTTTTCTTATTTTTCTTTCTTTAATTTCACTTGTTTATAGTTTTAGGTCCTTGCATTATTTGCAATTTGGTAGTTGAGAATTATATTTGCAATCGACCATTGCAATTAGAAATTGTAACACACAAAAAGGTGATCTCATGTTTTCAGACGTTGATACTTTACGTCTAATTTGAGTTTTCATACCCTTGACAGTGGGAAGAAAGAATTATAAAGATCAGTTGGATGGCTTAGTCGAGTTAATACCCTGAGAGTTTCTCGTTCTTGTATTGAGACACCGCAGACAAGCATAGATGGAAGTTTTCAGAAAATTTATGTATAGTCTTCGGTGGCTTAATGTAGAGAGACAGTAAACTTTTTTGTTATTTTTCTTTCTTTAATTTCAATATTGGCAATCGCCCATTGCGATCAGAAATTTTAACACACGAAAAGGTGATTTCATCTTTTCAGACGTTGATAAATAATAATAATAAATAATAATAAATAAATATTTATTTCCCAAAATAAGTATTTTTACATAAATGTGATAGTCATTAATTATTTTCTGTCTACAAGAATCTTGGAAAATAAATAATACTGCCACTGAAGTTGCTAAGTGCGACTTGTTCGTGGAGGTCGTATCATTTAATTTCTTTGATTACAGTTTTTATAAAGTTCTATGTATGTTTTTTTTCTTAATTTGTATCATCACACTTGAAAAACTAAAAAATAAAAATCTAAATTCTAATTACCCAGTTTTTAGACTTGACTTTAAATAATTCATTACTAAAAAAACTTAATAGTAACAAGTAGACAATTGAGAGAAGGACAAATCAACATTATGAAAAAAGTAGTAAATGAGTTTAGTTTTATTTAAAAAATTGTGAAAATTCGTTTCTTGGATTTTTCATTATCCATATTTTGACATGTTTTTTGAAAGAAGTTATTTTATTAAGAGTTTTTATATTTTCTGGTAGTAGGGAGTAGATTCTTGGTGCAATGTATGTATATGACCGTTGACCAATTTTTAGTTTCGATTTATTTGTTTTGAACTTTTTGCTAATTTTATATCTTGTTGGATATTTATGTTTTATGGTTGTGTTTGTTTTTGTGTTGATAAATAAGAATTTTTTTAATATAAATTTGTCGCTTATCCATAATTTGGCTTTCCGAATACAAATCATTTGTAGGGTACATCCGATCCTTGCCCAGCATTATTCTTAAGAATATTTTTTGTTGTACTTCTAGCTTTTTTAGGTTGCACTGGTATATCCCCCCCCCCCCATCCAGAAATTCCATACTGAAGAAGTGAGTCAACTAGAGCGTAATATACAACTTTTATTTGTTTGAAATTAAGTATGTTCTTTAGCATTTTAAACTTATATATAATTGATCTTATTTTGTTTATCAGTTGATTTATATGTAAGTTCCATTTCAGAAACCTATCAATCTCAACACCCAAGTATTTTGTATTATTTACCTTTTTAATTTTTAATTGTGTAGTTGAAGTGTTTTGAATGCTAAGTTCATGAAATGGAGCACTTTTTCGTTCACTACATGAAAACGCTATGAAATTAGTTTTTTCTATGTTAATGGACATTTTCCTTTCATCAAACCAACTTTTAATATTTGCAAAATCCCTATCCGCTGTCTCTTTAACTTCTTCCCACGTATCTGCAGTGTAGTAAAGAACTGTGTCATCTGCAAATGAAGCTGGATCTCCTTCAGTGTTTAGTGAAAACAACCCATTTATGTATGCCAGAAAGAGAATCGGCCCCAGTACAGTACCCTGAGGAACGCCATGATACTTTACGTCTAATTTCAGATTTCATACCTTTGACAGTGGGAAAGAAGAATTATAGAAATCAGTTGGATGACTTAATCGAGTTAATACCCTGAGAGTTTCTCGTTCTTATATAGAGACACCGCAGACATGCATAGATGGAAGTTTTTTGAAAATTTATGTATAGTCTTCGGTGGCTTAATGTAAAGAGCGTTTGCGTACAGATCAGGAGATTCCGGGTTCGAGTCCCGGCCCAAGACAGTAAACTTTTTTCTTATTTTTCTTTCTTTAATTTCACTTGTTGTTTATAGTTTTAGGTCCTTGCATTATTTGCAATTTGGTATTTGAAAAAATAAAGTAGGTGTAGTAGTTTAAAAATAAACTTAAAAAATGCAGCATTATGATGCAATGCAAATACGGACATTAAGCCATTTGCTTTTATCTCATTTTATCTCTTAAATTATGTAATGTATAAATCTAGCTTTAATAGGCAGAGAGGTACATATAGATTCATTTTTATTTTATACTATCAGTAGTTAAGTACAACAGAAACAATTAACAAATTTGGAACTGCATCATAGACGAATGAATAATTAGTTTACTGTGAACTGCATGCTAATTTTTATGTAGCTAAAGTATTTTCATCATAATATAGTCATATATACAGGCTGAGGAAAAAGTACCGGGACCCCTAAATATCTCGATAACTAAGAGTTATTTGTAAAAATGGTCTAAATAAAAGTTTTAGGATTGAATTTGTTCTATTTGGTCGTGACATTGACATTGACGTATCCGTCAGCATTAGGAGTTTTTCGGAGGTCAACTTTAAAAATTTTAATGAAAACCTTATTTTTTTCTTTTACCATTCGAGGAGAATAAAAATCTACGTTTAAAATGACATTGTCATTTTCTGACATTGAAAAATAAATGGATAATTAAATAAAATAATTAGTTTCCGAAAACCTCCTAAACGTCCTTTCTACAGTGGATTTTGATATTAAAGTTGCGTTGTTATAATTTCGAAAACTGGCGTTAAAAAGTTTACATCGCTGTATGATCTTAGCCTCTCTCTCCATCCTCTCATCATCAGCAGAGAAATTCTTTCCTGTTCTGTAAGATGAAACATTTTGGAAAAAAGAAAACTTTTAAACAAATATCCTTCGACACAATATTAAGATATAATGTCATTGCCACAGCTACACGCATAATAAAATACAGGGGTAATTAAATAATCTACGAGTTTCTTAAAGTGTTAAGGCCACTTTAAGAACAATTATTTAATTTATATTCTTCGAAATGTCATTCTGACACAAAATTACAATGTCATTTTAAACGTAGATTTTTATTCTCCATCGAATGGTAAAAGAAAAAAATATGGTTTTCATTTAAATTTTTAAAGTTGACCTCCGAAAAACTCCTAATGCTGACAGATACGTCAATGTCACGACCAAATAGAACAAATTCAATCCTAAAACTTTTATTTAGACCATTTTTGCAAATAACTCTTAGTTATCGAGATATTTAGGGGTCCTTGTACTTTTTCCTCACCCTGTATTGTAGATACTATAACACGACAAGATACCTCTCCATTGATAAACTGGCCCGGCCGTCAGTATTTGAACGTAATTTACAATTCACAATTTAATAAATTCCTTTGTAAAAAACACGTCACGCCATTGTCTTGTGTCAATTTTTTTGATACACAAAAAATTATTTTAAAACCTCATCTCTAAAAGAATGGTCGCTCGTTCAAAAGCGGATTCATGGAAAACTCCAGTATTTCGAAAAAGCGTCGAAAATCGAATTAGTGATATTTTGCATAAATATGGACTGGGTTCAAACATTCACGGCTCTGATATAGAAGCTAAGATCTTTGAGAAATCTATAATAAAAGAACACTATTTGGGATATGTTGGTAAGAATCTTCGTGGGAAGGTGATAGAGACAAAACATTGTCAAATTATTTTAGCAGAGTAGTAGTAATGTTGGAAGTTGGCCTGTAGGAATAGCAAGTAGGCCAGAATGGGCTCATTTTGCCAAGCCCAAGAGCCTACACTCACTGCACTTATGTTCAGGTAACTCATTCTGTCTTCCAAGGATCTTCCTGATTTATTTTAAAAGTCCAGTATGTCATTCCAGTTGATTATGTGCAGAGTTCGCTGGCAGAGTCTAACTTTAGCATACATGCTAAGCATACGGAAATCATTATAACCATTTTTAATAACAGCGGGCACAGTTCGACGTGCTTGCAGGAAGCTTGTCAGAACATGTAGTCACCCGTGCTATGTACCAGACATGCACAATACCATTGTTTACATCTCTTGTCAGTTTTGTCATAAAATGGCTTATAATTGCAGACAGAATGTAGCAAGAATTGGTGATTTATATTATTTACCAGTATAAGTATTCTACTTATAATGAAAATGATTGCAGAAACGGAATCGAACCAAAAATATTTTTGTTGTCTGTAAACATTACGTAAAACCTGTGTAAAAGTATAAAGACCTTGAGGTTGAGTGACTTTAATGGGTCTGTCGCATCTCTACATACAGGGTCTCTAAGTAGAGGAAGACAAATAATTTTATTTTCAATCCTTGGAACCTGTACAGCGTGTCCCATTTTCGATGGGATTAAATGGGAAACTCGGTTATTATTAAAGATATCGATTTTCTGATTGCACCTTACCGTGCTCTTTTTTGGAGCCCTTAAAAATGGTGTAATCAGATTTTTACTATACCCCGTGGTTTCGCTAATACAGGGAGTTTTTGAAAAAATTGCATTTTAATTAATTCCTAGTATCTCGCTTATTTTGCAAGATATTTTTATTCTGTAAAAACCTTTCTATGGCAACTTTTTTAGAGCAAAATAATGACGTTGTCAATTTTTAAAAATATTGTTTAGTTTTTGAGATATGGTATTTTTCATAAAAAAATTAAATACGGACCTGGATTTTTTTTTTACTACTTTGATTAGTTCCATGCTATTATTACCTTAAAATGATAAAAATTTAATATTTTTTTGATTTAAGGTTAAAAAAACTATTTAATATTTGAAAAAAAAATTATAGTCCGAACCTGGAAATTTCCAACGTAATTATAAATTAAAAATTGCAAGACACACTAGTTGAACGATTTTTAGTTTATCTGTTTTGAAATGATAATTAGAAGATTTATAAATAAAGTAAAAACGTTAAAAAGTTACAGAAATAATATCATACTAATTATTTGATAACCGAACAGCAGGTCGTGAAATTTACAAAACAAAAGCGTGGAATTGACATTGTCATTTTACTTGTCATTTTTGTGAATGGCTGACAATTATTTCTTTTGAAAAATGTGATATGTTTGACTGCTTCATTCAAGCAACAAAATCCCAATATTTAAATGGCAGAAATATTTTTATGCAAAATGCGTTAAGAAAAATTACTCAAAAATGCCAACAATGTCTTACGTATAATGGTAATCAGAAAAATTAGTTATTTTTTATAATTTGTTTTTTTTTGTATTTTTGTAGACTTTGTTTCAAATAAATCTGTCAATTAACGTAAAACCATTTTAATATGGTAAGTATCAAAACAGTTAAACTAAAAATTGTTTAACTAGCAATTTTTAGTTTATATTTATGTTGGAAATATCCAGGTACGGACTAATTTTTTTTAAATATCACATTTTTACCTTAAAACAAAAATTTTTTAAATTTTTATTATTTTTTGACAATACTAGCATGAAACCAATCAAAATAGTAATAAAAAAAATCTAGGCCCGTATTTAATTTTTTTATGATGAATACCATATCTCAAAAACTAAACAATATTTAAAAAAATTGACAACGTCATTATTTTCTTCTAAAAAAGTTGCCATAAAAATGTTTTTACAGAATAAAAGTATCTCGCAAAATAAGCGAGATACAAGGGATTATTAAAAATACAATTTTTTCAAAAACTCCCTGTATTAGCGAAACTACGGGGTATATCAAAAATCTGATTACGCCATTTTTAAGAGCTCAAAAAAAGAGCACGGTAAGGTGCAATTGGAAAATCAATATCTTTAATAATAACCGAGTTTCCTATTTAATCTCATCGAAAATGGGACACGCTGTACATACAGTAATGAAGTACTTATAACATTTTTTAGGAAAGCTACTTATTGAAATGCGTCAGATGATTAAAATAAACGAAGACTGGTTAAAGGAAAGAATTTCAGAGATTTTGAGCAAACCCCCGCCGAAAGTAACCAGAGTAATGCCCATGTGGGAAGCCCAGGAGAGGTTAAAATTAATAAAAGAAAAAACCGAAAGCATGACTTTATTGAGCAATTCATTAAAATGATATAAAAAATTGTTTACAAAAAGTTTTCAAAATATTTATACACAAAGCTTTAAATAAATAAAAATAGCTACCATCAATCGAAAGAGCGAATTTGAGTAATTTTTTTAATAAGTTTAGATAAATTTTTGCCGGCCAAAAAGCAACAAATGAATGATTTTGCGTGAAAAACAAGACAACTAATGCCCATATTAACGAAACATAATCCTTATTTATTTATTAACAATAATAAATATACAATTATTATTAGTAATAATAGTTTGCCCATTCTTTTCTACCAAAGCGGGATCTTGTGTATTATTGACCTATAGCATTTGTTGATCTGAGATTTTCGATCAACCTTTGGTGGTGACTGGAATCCAGCTGCAAGTATGGTTTTAGGAACCTTGCATTTAAGTGACCCGTTAATTAATTAACTCCTGTTCAGCAACACCTTGCTTGAACAAGGCTGACACAGCTAAAGATCGATGAGAATGGTTTGTTTTTTTGTGTCTATGCAAATTTTTTTAGCTGACATTTCTGTCCGCTTAGATACGGCGTTCATTCCAAGTGGACTGTTTAGGAACCAAGAGTCTGTCTTATAAAATCTTTGGTTTTCTTTTTTCCAAGAATAATCTAACTCGGCATAAATCTTCGTTTGATGAATTTCTTACCAACCATTTGCTTTTCAGGTCTGCCTTGAGTTGTTTCGGAAAAAATACTGATGTGTTCAATTCGACCCGTAAATTCTCCCATATTATCAATTTCTAAAAAAGTGAATCTTGCAGTTTACTGCCTCATTAAATCTCCAAGCAACTTCAAATGAGCAAAGGTGAAAAAAAATGCTTCATCGACGGTTCATTGTCGTAGCTTTCGACCATTTTTAATAGTTCTTCGGTGGATAATGCTTTTGTACTGAGTTTTCTTTTTTCTGAACAACTTTGAAGCTGCCTCCGCTTGGTATCTCTGGCTAATCTTGTACATTTGAAACAGTGGCGTATATAGAAAAAAGTTTCAGGGTGGGCCCGAGACAGTTTTGGGGGGGGGGGGGCGTGACCTCATAGGGCTGTATTTTATGCTATTTTATGTTTATATTCATGAAATATGTGGAAAATATCCAAAAAAATCTTAGCCCCCAGGCCCCCCCCGTATATACGCCACTGATTTGAAAAATATATCCGTGAAAGGGTCGATTCTTAAGCCATATTCCGTAAAATATTTTTCTTGTACCAGACGACTCTTTATAGTATGCGTAATCCTCGAGAATTTTTGCTAGTTCCGTTATGGTAGTACATTTTTCAAGTGTAAAATTTCTAAACCGTAGGAACTCCGAGAATTGGGTCCAAATAGAGCTTCTGGACTTCTGCGTATGTAACGGGACATTTTCCGAAACCAATTTTTTGATTTCTTCGCCTGACTGGCACCCAAATCTTGAATTTTCATCTGAATTATTTTTTTTTCAAAATTATAAAGACGCGTCAGTGACGTTTGTCTGACAACATTAGACTTTACACTTTCGTTACGGATCTATCATTCCAATCTTTTGATGATTTTTAATAGTTATTTAAACAACAAGGTTTGAAAACGACTCTTTGCACACGATCGAGACAGTTTGGTACTACTACTACAAGTCGAGGGAGTGTGCAAAGAGGTTTTCAAACGAGTTTTTTACAATATTTTTTATACGACTGCTAATAAAGAAAGAAAAATCAAATTTTAATTTAACTTGTTTTTATTTCCGACATTTTTACAGCAAAACTTAAAAAATTCAACAATTTTTTAACGTAGCTAATCAACAAAACATACGAGCAGTGACGGTTGCTACGGAACTAAGCCAACTTATATTGATGGGTGACAACAACAAAAATCACAATGACGGGAGACCCGTATGCAGAAATGACATAGGCGTGCGCAAAAATGACATAAGCGTGTGCAAAACGTTTTGCACACAGCGTGCGCAAACTGCCATTTTCAGATCGTGTTCTCCGTGCGCAAAACCCCCTTTTACAAGACAGTCGTATAAAAAATAATGAAGAATCTGGCATCGTGTCCAGAAGTTTACCAGAAAATACAGTTTAAACCACAAAACAAAATGAAAAGAAATCGTGAGCTGTTCGAAATATCTTTTCTTAGAACTAACTCTGGACAAAATGCTCCCCTTTCTAGAATGCTAAAATGTTATAATCAATATTGTAATACAATTTAATACAGTGAAGTCCGCTTATAACGAACCCGTTTATAGCGAACTTCTGGTTAATACGAACCTTTTTTCTTTATACGAAAAGTCATCCATAAATACTCATGTATTGACTTACTGGTTATAACGATCCCGCTTATAGCGAACTTCCGGATATAGCGAACCTAATTTTAATAATCTAGAAAATGTATTTCTCTTTTAAAACGAACTTTATATAAGCAGACAATGGGCGTTTTCACACTAGACGATACGGCAACGACACGAATGGTTGCAAAGACATGCACAAGACCCAGAATATGATCACGAGTATGAATTCGATAATGATATGCTTGATTTAATAGAAGAACAAGCTAAGAGAAAAATGTGTGACTTCGATTTTAACGATTATGTGACTATTGATAAAGACATTGTAGCAAGAGAAACGTTGACTGATGAGCAAATTATAATCTCTTCGTAACCTCAAACATGGTTTCAAGTGATAATTAGGAAGATAATGATGATCCTGTTCAAGATAATTCTGTTGAAGTCACTAAGGTTTATGTTCCAACCATTCGTGAAATGGAAAACAAAATTTCGGAAACTCGTAATTTTTTGGAATCACGCCTTCCTGATAAAATATGGGTATCATTTTATAACCTTGAAAGCTATATAAACAGGGAATATTTTTCAAGTAGAAATGTACAAACAAAAATTATGGATTTCATAATAATAAAAAAAGATTTAGGCTTCTTTTATATATGTATTACATACCACCGTATTATGTACTTTACATATTTATATGTAGAACAATAATAATAAACGTCTTTATTCGTATGTAATGTGCCTTTTTCTAAAAATATAAAAATTTATAGTATTTTTTGTAATATTTTTAGTTTTCTTAATCTTGGATACTGTTAAAAAAAGAAACACAAAAAATTAAACAAAATTTATTTATTACTGTTTAAAACGAACCTCGGATATAACGAACCGTATTTAGTTCATTTTTGTGGTTCGTTATATCCGGACTTCACTGTACTTTGATATGTCACTCCCTAATTTTAAAGCTAGGATCAAAACAACATTTTTAAATAATAACATATTGTGACATTCTCAAACACAATTGTTTCTTTTTTACTCTTTTGGCATGTAGTTAATGTTTAGGACTTTGCTTTTTTCTTGCTTGTAATTAGTGTTTAGCATTTTTTTTAAATATTTTTTTTCACTATTCTTACTGTGTCAAGGGTTGCTTTTGTGGATGTAATCACCTGTTGTTAACCTCTAATTCAAAATAAGTAAATAACCTACAGAATTTGAAAATCATTGAACCTGACTGGCTAACTTTAATCAGATTAAAAAATCTACGTCACCGGGTTGTTTTAAACCATTTGTTTTTTGGAAACCCGATGACGCAGCTACAGTCGTCATATAAGTTCAGATAACTGGCCAAATTCTGTAGGCAACCTCTGTAAAAGTATGACCTTGCGAAAGGGAGGACTTTTGTTAGTGGGAAACGTGCCGTTGCTATGACGTTTTACCAGTTAAAAATAGTTTACTGAAATAGTCAATCAAAAATTGGATCACAAGTGCTTTCGCCAATAAGCAACGCAAGCAAAAAGGCAAAATCTCCTGGAAAAATATTTAAATGAGAGCTCAATGGATTACGAAGTCAGGTTCAGAAATTTCCTTGCTGAAAACTTTTATTCTCCCTAAATTACTTTAAAATGTGATAAAACTTTTACTCGCGCTAACTTTTATTCTAATCCGTACCAATGCCTTCGTGGACAAAAGGCCTTAAAACTCAGACACTAGCGATCACATTGCGCTAGTCGTTCCAATTTGTGAAAAATAATTTCGTTATCTAACTATCGACCTATAATACTCCTAAATGAAATCTATAAGTTTAAAGGAAGTTCACGAGGTAACAATTCTTAACGAAAAAGTTTCACGGGCAGGTCCTCAGAGGTAAAGGTAACTCGGGGACGCGTTTCGGCATCATAAGGCTTCATTCAGCCCGAGCATAACCATGAAATGGAAGGAAATAAAATGATGATATTGGTATGTGAAAAATCAATATGAAATATGGTGTTTACTGAGGAGAGACCAAATGTCAATTTGCAGCCTTGGTCAGGGTTGCCTCGGTTTTGAGGCTAATTTGCGACGGAGACAGATATAATCTGCCCCCAGTAAACTTCCTGAGCCCTGGATTTTTTTAATATTAAAGGAAGTTCATGAGGTAACAATTCTTAACGAAAAAGTTTCACGGGCAAGTCCTCAGAGGTAAAGGTTACTCGGGGACGCGTTTCGGCATCATAAGGCTTCATTCAGCCCGAGCATAACCATGAAATGGAAGAAAATAAAATGATGATATTGGTATGTGCAAAATCAATATGAATTATGGTGTTTACTGAGGAGAGACCAAATGTCAATTTGTGGCCTTGGTCAGAATTGCCTCGGTTTTGAGGCTAACTTGCGACAGAGACAGATATAATCTGCTCCCAGTAAACTTCCTGAGCCCTAGATTTTTTTAATATTAAAGGAAGTTCATGAGGTAACAATTCTTAACGAAAAAGTTTCGCAGGCAAGTCCTCAGAGGTAAAGGTTTTTACGAAAATATTAACAGATAGGTATATATTATATTATATAATATTAACGACGGTTATAGATAAAACCAAAAACTACATAAATGAAATAAGTAACTAATAACTAAAAACTAAAAGTATAGTACATTTAAACATTATTCTCACACGTTTGGACTGAAAATAAGTACAAATACAAGTTGGTTTCAATCTTTGGCAGTGGCGCACCCAGGAATGTGTCTTGGGGGGGGCCCGACAGCTACCCAGGAATGTGTCTTGGGGGGGGGCCGACAGCTACACAGCGCGCCCTCAAAAATCTTGCGACCAAAAAAAAAAAAACAAAAACAAAAACAAAAAAAAACAAATCATGTCTTTTCGCAACTACGCCACTGCTTGGGGTTAGGGGGGGGGGGGGGCCGAAGCCTCCTGATGTCAAATTTTAAGGTATTTTTCATGTTTTATCATCAAAGATGTAGAAAATATATTAAAAAATCTAAGGCTTGGGGGGGGCCCGGGCCCCCCCCTCCTGGGTGCGCCCATGATCTTTGGTATGCATGTATAGGTTAAATATACTAGGAAGTCTATAATGGTTTAAGGTTTAGTTATAACTTTAATGAATAGCAGGTAAAAGAAAATGAAAGAAGTAGAAATCTTTCTGGCGTAAAGTATTAAGGTATTTAAAATTAGGCTGATTTAGAACGATGCGACGTTTTGTTCTGCATAAAATGAAAAAGTTTTCTTTTTATTTAAATTTCCTTGAATTTATTTTTGATATAAAAATATTTTTCTAGATATAGTGTATGTACCTAAGACATTAAAATGACAGCGCACAAATTACATGGGCTTTGGGCTTCGGTGGAATGCGTTTAAGACTAACGTATGTTATAGAGGAGATGCTTCCATACAACGGAGCTTTGGAATGTATTGTGTTATTAAAAACGATAGACCTTTAAGGTTACTAATACAGTTCATATCATTATTTTTGAGACAACTTTTTACAACTGTTTTTCATTGGCCTATGCTATTTGTTATGGTAAACAACACATCTAACCACCACCCGTGCCAACGAAAAGGGGTAATAAGAACATTGGTAGAAAGGGCGAAAAGAATCTGCGAAACAGAACATCTAGACAAAGAATTAAACCATCTTAAAAACGCCCTCGTAGCAAATGGATTCACTCAAAGCGACATAGATAAATGTATACGACCAAAGCCGAGCACTAGAAGTAACAGTAGCGATGGACTGAGCAGCCGCGAAGTTACTTCAAGAGCCTTTCTGCCCTACATCCTTAGAGTGACGGATAGGATCGGACGTATTCTGGGAAAACACAACATAAAAACGATCTTCAAGCCATCTAAGAAGATCGAGAACCACCTCAGATCTGCGAAGGATATAAGGAACCCACTAAGTTCTTCGGGGGTATACCGCATTCCCTGTACCTGTGGAAGTGTCTACATCGGAACAACCAAACGGTCCGTAAACACAAGAATTAAAGAACACAAAGCCAACTGTCGACTCGGACATACGGAAAAATCCGTAGTTGCAGACCACACACTAAACAATGAAGACCACCGAGTAAAATTCGAAGACACACAAGTTCTCTGCGCCTCCTCTTCATACTATCCAAGACTCTATAGAGAAGCAATCGAAATTCATAAACACCAGCAGAACTTCAACAGATCTGAAGAAACTCTTAAAATTAACAGAACATGGGTGCCGGTTCTTAAAAACACTAAACGGCTCGCTTATAACAACAAAACTGAATCTCGGGAAAGTGACCAATCACCGACCAGCTCTGATATACGCCCCGCCCACCATAGCGTATATAACCTGCGCCCGCGGCAGACTAACCACCAGTCTTCGAGAAGCCGACAAACAGTCAACATCTCCTGAAGATGCCATCCACTCGAGATGGCGAAACGTCGAGAACGAATTTCCAACGACGACGGCCGAACAGCCCGAAAGCACACCCACTATCTATTAGCTGATTACTGTCAAAAAGTTATCTCAAAAATTATGATATGGAGTTAAGTAAAGCATTTTTTAAATAAGGGACATTTATTATGTATGTAAATGCAGAGGTTCATAAGTCACTACATTTCAACAATTTAATTTTATTGGACAACTTATCAAACCCAGTATTACCTTAGCTAATTCTATCTGCAAATTGCCAAACTAAAATAATTACCCAAATGTCTTGACATATTTGTTTATCTTTATTATGAACACATTGCAAATTTTGGACGAAAATTCAAAAATGCCTGAAGCCCATCGGAAGATTTCTCCAATTTAAACGTTGTATGCGAGGATCTCGTCAATAACATACGTAATTCTTAAAGCATACCACCAGAGCCCAAGGTCCATGTTATTTGTGCGACGTCATTTGGTCGTCAAGTCCATTTTCGGCTTTGAAAATCTACCGGTGTAACAAGATATGATCTTCCTGAGAAAGCATCATTAGTAGTATCTTATTAATTTGTTAAAAACAGAAAGAAAAGTGCATAAAAAAGTAATTTTAGCACATTTGTGCTTAAAGCACAGGGCTTTCAATTTGTAATTAATTTTTGCCCAGCTTTAAATATAAGGTATAGAAGTAAGGGTCAGGTCTAAGTCTGAGAGCTTTATTTAGGTAGGCACTAGATATTTCGGCGAGTTTTATAAAGTTTCCATTTACTACGTTTGAAAAATAAAGTCTGTTTTTTATCAAGATTCCCCTTCTTCGAGCAATCTTACTTATTTCCGCTTTTGAGGCAAACACCTGCCAGTTCCCACGAATTTCTCATGAGAATAATTTTATTCAAGTGTTCGAAAATAGCAAAACACGTTGTTACCTCTTTATTTTTGGTAGGGAAAAGTAACCAATTTGAAAAGGCTCTCCGTTTTCACGGTCCGTAAATAAACCGGTTGTCTGGTAACTCCCAGCCAATAAGGACTCGGCAGCATTGGCGTAGCTAGCCTTGCTTTTCAGGGGGGGCCGTGGCCCCGGTCTATCTTGAACAAAAAGCAAACATAGGTTTTAAAGAGTCGTGCAAAGTGTGCAATGAATAAAAAAAAATATGCGCATTAAATGTTCTAATATTTTAATATAACAAATTTAATAATACATTTACCAACTTATTTATATGTATACATAGGAAGTATGTAATTCAGCAATTCTACAAAGAAAGTTTTCTACGTCGCTGACTGAAAGCGTCTACCACACTGTCTAAGTCGACCTCAACATCTTTTTCTATGAATAACAATGACAAACCTGAGTGTCTCTCTTGAATCATAGTTGTTCTAAGCCAATTAAAAACTCTCCTCATGGCAGAGAAAGACCTCCCGCAAGTTGCACTTGAAATTGGAAGAATACTCGCAACTTTCAAAAGTTGGTAGAGGTTTGGATAGGTGTTTTCTGCTATATGTTGTTTGATAGAATCATGACCAACAGTTTGATTTAACCGAAAAATACAATTCTTTAAAACGGTAATTTCTGCTCTTGGAGTAGAAGTATTAATATTAAAAATTTCCCGGTATTGCTCGACGAATTTATTCCATTTAACGACGTGGGAAAACTTAATATGAAAATGGTTATGAAATTGTCACCAAAATCGGAAAATTATAATAAGACACTAAACGCTAACCTCAAAAAAACTAAAAAGATTATTATATTTATTTTAGAAAAACAGTTTAAAAAGGTCTTTTATAACCTTACGACATCTACAACCCGATTTCGGAAACAGAGGGCCAAAGGTCGCTGTCTTTATTAAATGCGAAATTTAACTTACAATTCTATAATATTTTACAAGATGTCGCCAATATGTATGAAATATTCAATATGCATAATTATGTTTAAATTTAAAAAATATTTTCGGGAAATTGCATAAGTGCAGAAAAGTTACCGATAATTTAAAGAGAAAAAGCCTAATTCCGCAAGACAAGGGCTTTTTCCTGAAATGTAAACATTATCTGAATGATTTTAAATTTTAATGCACCTATTTTATTTGAATATTTCCCGAATAATAATAGAAAAGTATGTATTTTCAGCGTCATGTTCTTTTACTACTAGTCGGTAGGGGAGGCCTACAATATCTTAGAGGGGGCCTGAGGGCCTGGCCCCCCCTGGCCCCCCCTAGCTACGCCAATGCTCGGCAGCCTATGACGCGGCAATTTTCCTGCTCCATGATCAATAAAGAGAGACCTATCCATAATATTATGAGAGAAATAAAGATAGAAGCCGTAAAAATACCAACATTTATTAAAAAATTAAATAATTTAAAAATTTATGATAAAAATTCCAACAGTTTTATAAATATCAGATTCAGGACACGATTATAAATACTTTTCCTAAGTTTTTTCGCCGAACACTAAAGCAAACTAGCCACATATTATTGATTTTTTAGGAAGTAATTAAAATGAGTTTTTTTTGAAAGTTTTTATCAAAAAAATTAAAGAAAAGGAAATTAAAATGACTAAAAGTTAATGTCAAAATGAGCGAGATACAAGGAATTAATTAAAATGCAATTTTTTCAAAAACTCCCTGTATTAGCGAAACTACGGGGTATAGCAAAAATCTGATTACACCATTTGTAAGGGCTCCAAAAAAGAGCACGGTAAGGTGCAATCAGAAAATCGATATCTTTAATAATAACCGAGTTTCCCATTTAATCCCATCGAAAATGGGACACGCTGTACATTTCTGAGAGAGAAAAAAATCCGAAACAGATCGATTCACTTTTAGCGCAAAAACATTTTTAGTGACTTATTTCTAATTTTATATTTTTGTAATTTTTTACTGCTTCATGGAAACTTTAAAGGAAAATATCTCAAAAACGAATTGATACATTTTTAAAATTATTTACCCGAACCGCCACCTCCCCCCCTGTTTGCGCCTATGATTTATCGACACTCCTTATCTATTCAAATCAGTGGCGGCTCGTGACAGTCAAGTTTGTGAGTTCTGCCGACACAATTATACAAAAACAAACAACAAACACGACTATAACCTCCCGCTCATGCGTTTGGCGTCTTCTAAATAAATAGATAGTTTAAGTTGTCCTACGTATTTTTACGTAAGCATGAGATTTGACAGATACGCAAGCGCACTTCGTCAGACCGTCGTCAAGGTCACGTTAGGAGCTTACGTATTTTTCGTTAGCTTACATCAGTCTGCGGGCACATTAACGTTACCAAAGATTAGAATTGACCGATCGAAAAATGAGGCCTAGACGCTAATTTTCGCTTCCAGTACAAACGATTTTTTGCAACTGTAGTTAAAAAGATAAAAAACAAAATTATAACATCAAAAAAACACAGTGCCGCATTCCATATTCTCTGCTATTAGTAGACTTGTTATGGTAACGTAAAAACATTTAACTTAAACTCAAATTTGGAACAAAACGTAGAGCGCTTAACGTGCAGTTTTACGTAAAAATACGTAGCACAACTTAAACTATCTAATAAATGCGCCCGCAAACACCCAACGCTGAGCCCGCCCGCCCGGAATTGTACTGGAACTGCAAGTTTTGCAGCTCTATTTTTGCCTAGATTTCGCTATCTAAACCCAGGAGCAAGTGCGGTGCGGGGCGAAGGAAGGGGTTCCTAGCCGAGCACAGATCTCGTTAGCCGCCCAGCTATGTTGTGTTGCAATTTAGCAGCGCAACAATGCCAATAACTTCATTTGACCGACTGTAAAATGCGGCCTTCGGCGATGGCGCGCGGCGTCATACTCAACACACGTACGCGATTTAAAGGCCTACTATACCAACACCGGACCGAAAATATACTGCTATTCTAATAATTTTAGAAATAAAATAATTATATTAGAAAAATAGCAGCGGCTGAAAAATAGTCAAATAATGTGAAAATTTTGGGGGTTCTGCAGCTCTGCAGCCCTTATGCACTAGCGCCCCTGATTCAAATATAAGAGTAAATTGTTGCCCCTCGAAAAGAGGAGGTGCGTAGTAAAAAATTTCAATATAGCGAGAAAGTGTCACCTTCGCAAAAAAAATTGACGTGTCTGAGGATTTTTCTATAAACCTACGTTAAATAACCGAAAGATTCTCTGCTATCTTAAAAAAAACACCCTGTATAAGTATGACCCGGTACAACTTAATATTTACCGAAGTATACTTCCGCGAGAATGAAAGACAAAAGCTAGAAGGCCATTGTTAAAACATTTAAACTCTGGCTGTCCTGGAGAGCGACATGTCAGCGCCGGATTTAGGGATGTGAAGGTACAGGGCATTAAAAAAGTGAAGGCATTTTATATTACTAAAAATATTTCAATATTAATTTTGGTAGGTAGGTGATTTATAAATCAAACAAGTTCAGTCGTTCTCCACTAATTTTATTATTACGACATGTTTCGAGAGCATACGCTCTCATCTTCAAAAACTAAAACAAAATTAGGTCTAATAAATGCCAGGTACCTACAATTTCTTATAAAAAATAATAACCTAAATTTAACAAAAGCAAAAACCTGAAAAAATTAAACCCACCTTGATGGAGTTAATCCATCACAGTTGCCTATAGCTTGTAGGCTTAAAATTAAAACAAATTCCAGCAGCATGTGCAACAAAGTATTTACAACAAATTGTGAAAGGCTTTAGCGGCCATCGTCCAATGGTGGGTGTGCTATCCGGCTGTTCGGCCGTCGTCGTTGGAAATTCGTTCTCGACGTTTCGCCATCTCGAGTGGATGGTATCTTCAGGAGATGTTGACTGTTTGTCGGTTATATACGCTATGGTGGGCGGGGCATATATCAGAGCTGGTCGGTGATTGGTCACTTTCCTGAGATTCAGTTTTGTTGTTGTAAGCGAGCCGTTTAGTGTTTTTAAGAACCGGTACCCATGTTCTGCTAATTTTAAGAGTTTCTTCAGGTCTGTTGAAGTTCTGCTGGTGTTTAAGAATTTCGATTGCTTCTCTAAAGAGTCTTGGATAGTATGAAGAGGAGGCGCAGAGAACTTGTGTGTCTTCGAATTTTATTCGGTGGTCTTCATTGTTTAGTGTGTGGTCTGCAACTGCGGATTTTTCCATATGTCCGAGTCGACAGTTGGCTTTGTGTTCTTTGATTCTTGTGTTTACGGACCGTTTGGTTGTTCCGATGTAGACACTTCCACAGGTACAGGGAATGCGGTATATCCCCGAAGAACTTAGTGGGTTCCTTATATCCATCGCAGATCTGAGGTGGTTCTCGATCTTCTTAGGTGGCTTGAAGATCGTTTTTATGTTGTGTTTTCCCAGAACACGTCCGATCCTTTCCGTCACTCTATGGATGTAGGGCAGAAAGGCTCTTGAAGTAACTTCGCGGCTGCTCAGTCCACCGCTACTGTTACTTCTAGTGCTCGGCTTTGGTCGTATACATTTAGCTATGTCGCTTTGAGTGTATCCATTTGCTACGAGGGCGTTTTTAAGATGGTTTAATTCTTTGTCTAGATGTTCTGGTTCGCAGATTCTTTTCGCCCTCTCTACCAATGTTCTTATTACCCCTTTTCGTTGGCACGGGTGGTGGTTAGATGTGTTGTTTAGGTAGCGGTCTGTGTGAGTAGGTTTTCTGTATACGGTATTTTCTAGTCGTCCCTCTTTCCTTGTTACTAGTACGTCAAGGAATGCTAATTCTCTGTTGTTCTCTGTTTCCATTGTAAATTGTATACTGGGGTGTATGCTGTTAATGTGGTTGAGAAATTCATTAAGGCTATCTCTACCATAAGGCCAAACGACAAAAGTTTCATCTACATATCTAAACCATACTTTGGGTTTATGAGGGGCGCCTTCTCTTCTAGTTTCTCCATTTACAACAAGTCACAGCAGCATGTGCAATTAAGGAGTGGAATTATCCAGCGGAGAACTAAAAATAAAGAAAAGGCAATCACCAAATTGTCCATAAGTATCGAAGGTTTATTTTTACCTTCCTAGACCGCAAAGCAATAGCTAGAGAAGGTATTATTGCGGGTTCACTGCTACAAATAAAACTCGCAAATATCAAAAACGATATGTCAATTTATTTCGACAATTATGTACAAAACACGCACTTAAACGTACTAATAACTTGCTAATAACTCACTACTGAAATCGGCCCATTAAAACTTTGTGTTAAAATCTCGCGATTACTACAGTTCGTTATCTCTGACTGACTCTCGTTGCCCGATGTCTGGCTTTTATATGGGGTCTGCGATCTTACGAGAACAATCTACCCTTTTTCGATACACAAGTATACTAGTTTCTGCTAGAAGGTACGCAACTAAAACGTAGACTATATAAAATTTAGATAACTTAAATTTGTAGCAGTATTATTTTCGACGAAAATTTTTTTTGATATAACGTCGAAAATATGTTATTTGGGTCTATTTTGACCTATCCTAGCAATACTGTCGTGATGTCTGTCTGAGCTGATCAGAATTTGGTCAAAATCCATTGTGGCTAATGACAGTTTTTTGACAATTAAAATTTTTTAAAAATGCTAACTTTTTAACGAAGCATCGCATCAATACCGACTAAGCACAAAACCGTAAAAAACGGTTAATAAATGTTGAAAAAAAAATGTTTTTTTTCTAGCACAAATTTGTGTTAAAATTAAGTCAACTTTGGACATTAAAAAAACATGTTGAAAATCCTAACGAAAATTTCATGTAAAAGCATTACCAAAAATATATGTCTTAATAACGTTAAGAAACCAATATTTAAAAAACCATAATTCAATTAACATTAAAAATAAAACCATCAATATATGGTTATTTTTATAATGTTTTTCCTAGATCTCAATTCTAACGTTGAATTTAAGATATATGAAGCTAATAAATGTTTTGTTTTTTAAACATTAAAAAAAATGATACTATAGAGAGCGCTGCTGCATAGTTCCACTACCAGAACGGGCCGTTGCAATTTTTATTTGCATTTCGTTGCGAGTTCATACGAGTCGGTAGCAGATACTCTTTGTGCAGTTTTGGTTAAAATATTTACCTTTTGTAGAAACAAACATGGCAAATTAAAAGCACAATTATTAATAATGATAGTGAATACATATTTGGATAGGAATATACACCAGTTGTGTGGAAAAGATGGTATAGTTAAGGAATAACAAATTTGTATGCAGTGATTTAAATGAAGCATCACAAAATTAGGTAAGAAAAGTAAACAAAAGTAAAAAAATTGTTTTGTATGGAATATCGCATACCTACGTTACAGTTAATCAGACAGGGAATGCGACAATTGACCGCCAATGTTTAGCCGCCGGACCTTAAGCCGCATATTCATTTGAGGCAGAATTCGCAAACCTCGCAGCTGGGCCAAACGAATGCCTCGGCACAGGACAGGAGATTGCTTCCCTTATATTCACTTAAGCATTAATGAGAACGAGAGCGAGGCACTTATTACAAAATTATTTTTTACAAATAATTTTAAATTTTATTTTCAGAAGCTATGTATCCGAATTTCCTTTACTGAGGTTCGAGTTCACGAAAACCTCAACTCAAGAATTTTATTTACATTATTTAAGTTACTTTATCTTTAGAGATATTTAAAAAATATATATTTTTTCATTGTTAAAAAAACATTTATTTTTCATTACTTCTGTTAAAAATCAATATTTTTTTAACGTTCGAAAAACATATTAGAAAAATGTTAGTTTTTTGATGTTGGAAAAAGAATTACTTTTAATGTTAGAAAAAAATAAAATTATTTTTCTAACGTCAGAAAACGGGTTATTAAGCTTCTTTTTCACTATGTATATGACGTTAGAACTAATATCCAACCTAACGTTATGTTTTTAAATGAAACATTATTTTGACATTATTAAAATGTTTTTGTGTTTAGTGGGTATGGGGTTTTCGGAATATAGTAGTGCTCAATAATTTGTGTTATAACAAAAAACTTCGTAGGAGCTTTAACTTCTGAGATATTTACAAAAAAACTGTTTTTAGGGCTGATATATTATGACTTCACTTAAAGTGTGCTAATATGCTAGCTAGGAAGGTATCAGATCGGTCACGGACATTTATTTTTTGAAAGAATTTATATTTAGTTTTTCTTCTTAGATATGATAAAAAAAACAAGCTTGAGAAAGAGGAATATACGGTAGTTATCGTCTAAGTTTCGGATATTTTGTGTACAATTACTCATGATAACGCTTGTACTGAGCAGTGCCCAATAAGGCCAAAACTCTTACTAGTATTAGAACTACCCTATTTTGAAGAAATGCCCCTAAAAACTTTTTTTAGTCCATTGTATAAAATTATTAAATACACACAAATAGGAGGTAGGCAGAGTTCTGAAGTATGGAAATTCATTTCAACGGTAAAAAACCCAACAAAAGAAAAAGTAAACGTCCAGATCATCAAACCGGAACAATGGACAGAACACTACAAGAGACTGCTGCAGGAAACAAGACCCGAATATCTGTCAGCCTCTCTGAGGAAAGACATAGAGAGGAAGTGATTATCGGAAAAGAAATTATAAAGAATAGTATTAAAAAGTTTAAATCCGAAAAAGCTAGCGGACCTGGGGGAATATACGCTGAAATGCTGAAATATGGATCAGAAAAACTACTAGAAAATCTCACATATATTATCAATCAATGCATAAACGGGCATCCAGTACCTGATGATTGGAAAATAGCATTCATATCCTCAATACATAAAAAAGGAAACAAGCTGGATTGCAACAACTACAGACGAATTTCAGTAACCAGTACTCTAAGTAGATTGTACAGTAGGATTCTTAGAGACCTAATAGAGAATGATTTTCATGACCAAGAAGAAGAAGAGCAAAGTGGGTTTCGTGCAGGCAGATATCGTAGTGATAATGTTTTTTGTCTTAAACAAGTAATTGAGAAAAGGAGTGCCAGAAATATAGAGACTCATGTTACCTTTGTGGACCTACAAAAAGCATATGATACCGTTCCAGTAGAAAAATTATGGAGTGTTAGAACAAACTAATATCAACCCTACATATATAAAAGCGATAAAAGAACTTTACAAAGGGTCAAAATCTAAAACTAAATTTGGAAATCGACTTTCAAAAGAATTCCAGGTAACGAAAGGCTTAAGACTGGGATGTTGTATCTCTCCAACTCTTTTTAAAATAAACGTAAAGTACACGGCATGGAATACAACTTAACGACCGATTTACCATATACACACAACAGTTTGCTGACGACCAAGTAATTGTAGCTAATGATAAAGAAGAGAGTTAACGGAAGAATACCAAAAGTGGGGGTTAACAGTGAATGTGGACAAGACACAGTACTTATGTATTGGAAAAGAATCAAGTGAGTTAGAACTAGACAATGGTCAAACAATATGTATGTATACTTGGGTGTCACATTTGATAAGACAGGAACAGACTGTAAAGAACTAGAAAAAAGAATAGTAAAAGCAAAAAAGGTAATTGGTTGTCTTAACAGTATTTTATGGAGCAGAGAGATAAAAAAGAATGTAAAATTTAACATATATGAAACGATGGTGAAAAGCACGCTGCTGTATGGAATAGAGACTTGTCGCGTAACAGAAAAATACAATGAGAATATCTAGAAAAGAAAGAATGGGAATCGAGGGAAGCATAAGGGATGACATCACTAAAAGACAACTGATATAGTACGGCTATGTACAACGGATGAACGATGAAAGATTACCAAAGCAGGTCCTAGAATGGCAACCAATAGGGCGCAGAAAAAGAGGGCGTCCTAAACTGGAATGGCAACAGTCAATCCAAAGATCAATGAGTCAAAAAAACCTGAGGAAGATGATTGTCAGGATCGAAGGAGGTGGAGAATAGGCGTCGGACAACGTAGAAAAACATTCTAAACCGACATAGTAGTAGTATAAAATTAAAATTCATGGTTTGTGGGGTCCTCGTGCTTCTGCCCCGTTTGCTCTGCCTTAAATACGGCCCTACATTAAGTAGACGAAGAAACCTTGTTAAAAGGATGGTGTAGAAGTTGTAAAAGGATTAGTATTAATTTGGAAAATGAGGAACAAAGGAATACTTAATAATATGTAATTATTTAATTGGGTGTAGCTACGCTTCAGCTCATATTTACTAACTTAACAAAGTTTTTGATTGTTGCTTTGAAGTCGTTCCCGTTTTGTTCTCTTAAAGAAATAGAGACTGGAAAGTTAGGCCTGATTTACCCAACTACCTATTGCACAATGGACGGATTAAGCCTTTCATTTTATATCTCTTCCACTCTTAGCAGTCGGAAAAATAAATACATGGATCCATGACGGATCTGATACCTTCCTAGCTAGCCTATTAGCACACTTCAAGTGGAGTCATGATAATATATCAGCCTTGAAAACAGTTTTTTTTGTAAATTCTGAGAAACTGAAGCTCCTACGAAGTTTTTGGTTATAATACGAATGATTGAGCAAAATGTATTCCACTAAATTCCGAAAACTGTATATTAATACGATGCTCCGTTAAAAAGTTAGCATTTTTTTATTAATTGTCAAAAAAATGTCATTAGCATCCCAAGTAACATATCTTTATTTATAGCAGAAGCTAAAAGGTTGCCAGCGCCTTTCCTTAAAACCACTAGTTTCAATGTTTGGTCGCTAGCACGTTCCCATTACCCTTATATACCCCTTAGACCTCCTAAATGGGACGCCCCAATTGGTGGTGGCAACCTATGTATTAAACACACTATAAAACCATAAGAAATAAACTCCAGCTTCGCCCTCTAGCGGTTCCACCAGTATAGAACCTTTTAGAGCCTAAAGCTATTATGCCAGGTTCTAAAAGCAACTCAGAAACGTCCTCTATCCTATTATAAAACTAGATTTGGTAATTTGGTATCCTGGCGATTCTATTGAATACCATAATACCTTTGGAGTAAAGAAGTTTTCCTATAAAAGCTATGGCGATATTTTAGATTCACAATGGCTATATAAAATAATTTAGGTCACAAAATTGCCAAAAATGTCAGACTCCCAAAATTATTTTATCACATAAAAATATACCGAGGTTGTCGTTTTGTTGATGATCAAATTGCCTGCCAGATTTATTTTTCTGATAAAATCGTATCTGAAAAGCTCACAAAACAAGCGCGCCACCTCAAGAATGCTTTTTAATAGTTTTTTGATAACAAAATAACAAATATTTAAAATTAAAAAAAAATCATTTACACTATTCACCATTAAAAAAGTCTGTTTGGTTTACGTAAATCAAAATTAAAGTAAAATTATTGTTAAAAAACACTGCTAAAACGACTAGATAAATATTTTCTCTTTACAATATTTTTTAAACAAATTTATATACGCCATTATGGTTTTATAGTGGTCACTTGGTTTTATTTGTTGCTGTATCGCAACTAGGATTTTTGAGTGCCCTTATGAAACCAACAAAAAAGAAGAATGTAAACAGTCAACATAACCTCACTTAAATTTTTTGTATTTGTTTTTAAAGTGTTTAAAAGCGTATAATTGAACACTTTTAAATGTTTTTTTCGTGCAATTTCGACACAATCGAGAGGGCCAGTGCAATGATATTCGTTGTGCCTGCAGGTTGGAGGGCAACCTCTTATATTGGTCGTCTAAATAGGCCTTATCTAGGCCTGGGTGTCCTACCCAGGAGGACGGAAACTCAACAATTATTAATTATTGAGCTTTAAATAATCAATCTTGCAATAGGTAGGTACCAATCTGTACCTAGGTATATCTATTATTTTTACAAGAAATACCTAAAAAAATAAAACACGAAAGTTTTACTTACTTCTACTTGCCACTCTTAAAAACCTTAAGGAAGCTAGGTTCTATATGGCCGCCTGTCTAATCATATTTACTTTTAAACTACTGGTAACTATAAAAACAAAAGGATATAAGATAACCTTTTAGCTCTATTATAAAAGACTTTTGTGATGACCTAAAGTAATGAAAAAAACTAAATGACCAACGATTATATTTATATCTTTTTAAAAACTTTAGGTAAAATGGTTTTATAAGACCATCTTTATAAATCTGAAATCAATAAAACAGAAAGTATCTAAAAGGAACAGAAAGAATATCAATTTTATTATACTCCCTTTATAAATCACTTTTTGGTTGTATAACACTCATTTAGGTAATTGGTAATATAAATTACCTTTATGTAGCCAAATTGATCCTAAAACCCGTAACAGCACCCTCTAAATAACCTAGGAACCAAATTAATAAAATCTTGAGTGGTAATAATGTTACTTGGGCATTAATGGATTTCGACCAAAATCGAATCAGCTCGTAAGAATGTCGAGCATTATTTTATCTGCATATTTTATGAAAATCGGTTCAGCGGTTTAGGAGCTATCGTGTTACGGAGAGAAATAATATACACACACACAGACAGACATCACGACGATATTGCTAGGATAAGTCAAAATACACCCAAATAACACATTTTCCGCGTTATCTCAAAAAATTTTGTTTCGTCGAAAACAATACCTTCTCTAGCCATTCAATTCAATTTAATATCAATTCAATTTAATATCCACAAATGAGTGACCCTCATAGTGTTAGATTTTATTTATTTTTTACAGTGGATAGACAGGCTGAACGCAACTGTTCACCAAACACATTTATTTATTGCTAAAATTCACAAAAAATCCCGAACCGTTATAATCCCATTTTCCCTATTCTATGCCCTACAAAAAGTGCTCAACTCACCCATTATCCAACAAATCTCGGCACATGAGACGAGTTCGAGGGCGTCGGAGCTCCGAGGCCACGTGTTTTTTTTAGTGTTTTTGACGTATGTCACGTCAACACATGACACTGGACATTTTTGACAACAATTTCAATTTGGACCCCTATTCCTGAGAAATCTATGACCCACACTTTGTTTGAACAGACATTCTTAAAATTAAGATCCAACACAGGCTCCAAAAAACTTTACTTTACTATTGTATGGTTTTGTACACCACTAGAGCCTTTTTTGATACACCACTAGAGCCTTTTTTGACTGTAAATACGAAATTTTTTCAAAATCATAGCTATGATTTTTTATAGATTTGGTTATAGGCGAACATATAGACCTACAGGGCAAGTAGAAGCAAAATACACAAACTTTTTAATTCTGATTTTTGAAGAGCAATACTTTCTCGTGATAATCAGCATAATGTGGTTTAAATCGACTCACTTACACAAAAAATAAACCTTGACTTTCTGACTCCTAAATATAGCTAAACAAGCAATTTTTCGAAAACATCAAGTTAAATGTTTTTTTGTTTATAGACAAAGCCTTATTTTTGAAAAGGTCTTTGGATACAAAACATTGAAGATTTTTTTGGTTGCAGGTTCTTATCCGCAGATATAAATTTATAAAATATGAAATTTTTTTCAAAGGTTATTTTTTTTTATCTGTACAAAACCTGTTTAGTACAGCAATAACTTATTTTGTTCAAATAGCTTTAACCGAACAAAACTTTCTTTACACTTTGCAGTTTGTTTGATATCAGTGGCTGAATTCGTATATGAACTATAGTTTTTTCAAATTAGGACTGCATGGCTCATTTTGGGAAATTTTAAATGGACACTAAAAAACAGGGGTGGGGATAAAAAAAAATGCTTTTCTCTGGTTGCTTAAAATGGGCTATAGATTGCAGTGACGGACCCTTCAATTTCATAGCAGTATCAGAATCGCTTTTCTTTAGATGAACAACAGGTATATCTGAAACAAAAATGTCATGTTTTGCGACATCACGAAATTGATTGAAATTTTTTACACATTTTCTTAGGAACTAGGTGCAGTGCAGTAAATTTTCCAGACTCTAATTTGCATAATGTTTAGGTTAGCAGGCAATAATATTTTAAATAAAAAATACTTTTGTTTCATACTTTGATTAACAATATACATATAGCATCTTCAAATTTATTAGCACGTTTGACAAAGCTTTATATTTGAAACTTGGGTTCGGTACATCTATAACATCTCGGTTTATCACAAATTAAAAGCAAATAAAGAAAGAGGCTGTGAACTTGTATTGCAGATTCGTGGCAATGTAGTTAGTATAACTTCGTGCCAACAGAAGAGCTTTGACCAATAGCAAGCTCTGAATTGTCTTTGAATCGTCACATGTTATGCAAAGAGGTCGGTAGAAATAAAATTTCGGACTTCCATTGTCTTTATTTATTTTAAAACACGACGTTTCGGTTAGTAGTATCTCTAACCGTTATCAAGTGTAAACTAAACAATCTACTCTCTAGGCTACTACTTATACTACTTGGTGTGCAGTCAGGTGTGACGACCCGCCTCCTTTTTTAATCCTAAGACGCCTGTTTTCCTTAAGGAGTGGTTTCCATATGTTTGGTATGTCCGTGCTTGGTTGATTGAAAACTTATTTATTCTGCATTATAAACGCAGCTTCAATAAACTTTCGTTTTCACCAATGCGACTCCTTATGTAACACTTTAGCTTCTGACCACTGAGTCCTGTGATCATTTGACCATGCATGATCTGCTAGACCGGATTTTTCAATATCCCCTAATTGGGTACTTTTTAGATGATCCTTTACTCTAACCTAAAGAGGGCGTTTCGTTTCACCTACATATGATTTACCACACTCACACGGGATTTGGTAAATGCATTCCTTATTATTTGAGGGATTGTCTGGTTTTGTTTTAGGTATAAAACTTCTTATCGTATTTCCTGAAGCAAAGACTGTTTTTATATTATAGTGTTTAGGAATGTTAATAACACCTAACGGATTATTATTTTTAGTTAGTTATTAATAACTTGCTAATAATTCACTACTTTAATCGGCCTATTAACTTCGTGTTAATATCTCCCGATCACTACCGTTGGTTATCTTTGACTCACCCGATTCGCAATATCCGACCCTATTTATCGAGTCATCGAACTTTCCGGAATTATCCATCCTTGTTCACGATTATACCAGCCTTTTCTAGAACGCGGACCGTCCGAGCACGAGTGTGTCATAGATAACGCAACTAAAACCTAGACTAAGAATACAACTATAAGATAAGTCAACCTATACACAAAACCTAAATAAATTATAACTATAATAATAATAATATATTTCCTTTAGTAAGGGATAATAAACTATCTGTATCTAGTTTTAGTGACTCCACCGTAAAAATGCGATTTCTAAACAAAAACTCTAACTGTACTTTAATAGTTTGTGATAATTTTTCAAATTATTTAAACAAACAAATTGGGTGATCTGATTTTCCGGTTCACAATGTCTAGAAGAGTTTGTCGTGCAAACGAAATACAAACGCGTTACCAATTCGTATTCACATGTGAACCAAATTTAATTTAAAAAATTTAATTTAGAAAATTTTAAACAATGAAGTTAAAAAAACTGGTTTTTGTGTTTCTAGTGCTGTTTGTGAAAATCGAAGTTGATAATGGAGCAGGAATATCTGTTAAAAATCCTTATTTCCATTATCCGATTGGAAGTCCTTTTATGGGGGTATGTTTTAATTGGTTGAATTTTAAATCTCCTCCTTCCCAATCAATAAGCTTTGTTTATGAATTACTTTTTTTTGAAAAATGAGTCAAGTACAAAAACACAAACAGCGCGTGTGAAAAAAAACGTTGATTTTAAAAGCTGCTAGAAAAAAACGTTTGTTTCATATATGAGAACAAGCTTAATAGGTCATTTATTAACGTTATAAAAAATAACGTTGCTAAACACGGCGTTGTAATAACGCCATTATGAAATCAAAACAGCAATGTTTTTACGTTATTTTCAAGTAAGTTCTAAGTAGATTTTTATCAACTTCAAAATCACATTAGGATAGCGCCTTTTCTACTTTTTATTTTAAAACACGGCATTGCTTTTCTACCAAATATTTTTGAGATTTTACTAGAAGCAACGCCACCTATTGGCGACATTTTTCACTTCCACGAAATCTATCCAGGAGTGTTTTGGCCTCTAAACTCCAAAAACCAGGCAATGAACTGATCCGTGAACCTTCACGATCACGACGCATCAGTTATTAAAATTAAGCGACCCGTATGTGAAAAGTTGTCAACCCTGGGAATTACCCTTGCGTTACATCCAACGTATTTTATGTCTGTTACAACAGGCGGAGGGGGGTGAAAAATCCCGAATTTTTGCGTTACTTAATTTATGAATATTTCCTTAGCTGCTATAGTTTTCCGGGACTAAAATACCATTTTTTTGTTTCAAGCGACAAAAAAGTTGGCAGAAATTTTTTCAGGTTAAGAAATCTGATCACTTTCATAATTGTTGACACTATATTTTACACTTTCTTTTGCGTGAATCTAGATCTAGAACAACCTGATCAGAATAACTGAACTTGATAAATTGATGATGCATCATATATTTTTGTGGGAAGTTTTTGACACTATAACCCAATTTAAATGGATATTCAACAAAAAATGGCGCTAAGGTATGTATGTACAGCGTGTCCCATTTTCGATGGGATTGAATGGGAAACTCGGTTATTATTAAAGATATCGCTTTTCTGATTGCACCTTACCGTACTGTTTTTTTGAGGCCTTAAAAATGATGTAATCGCATTTTTGCTATACCCCGTAGTTTCGCTAATACAGGTAGGATCTGAAAAAATTGCATTTTAAATAATCTCTTATATCTCGCTCATTTTGAAAAATATTTTTAGGTAAAAACCTTTTTATGGCAACTTTTTAAGAAGAAAATATTGACGTTGTCAATTTTTTAGCTCACACATATACTATACTATAGTAGTGTGAGCTATGGTGATCCTAATTTTTTCGAGAAAAAAAAAGTTGCTCCGATTTCAAAATTTTTTATATATCTTTGCGTTTCAGATGATTTTGAAACTTTTTTGTTGCGCCGTCTGTCTGTCTGTCTGTCTGTCTGTCTGTATGTCTGTCTGTCTGTCTGTCTGTCTGTCTGTCTGTCTGTGTGTCTGTATGTCTGTCTGTAACGACCAACGCGCATAACTCAAAAACCGCTTGGCCGATTTTAATGAAATTTGGTACCTAGGCTGGGTCTTGGGTCGAGATGGTCCCATTTAAAAATGAACAAAATCCACCGAACACAAACCAAATAAAAGGGTGGGGGTAGATTTCAAAAATTAGAGTTTATGTGAAAATATGGCGTGTGTGATATTAAACGAAAGGTAATTGAGTCTGCAGTTAAACAAAATAAATTTTAATTTATTTTAAAAAAAAGGGTGGGGGTATATTTTAAAAATTAGAGTTTAAGTGAAAATATGGCGTGTTTGATATCAAACGAAAGGTAATTGAGTCCTGAGTTTAACAAAATACATTTTAGTTTTTGTTTTTTTTTAAGGGTGGGGGTAGATTTCAAAAATTTGAGTTTAAGTCAAAACATGGGTTGTGTGGTATCAAACAAAAGGTAATTTAGTCTGGAGTTGAATAAGATATATTTCAGTTTTTAGTTATATTAGCTCACACGTACACTATAACTATAGTACCTAGTGTGAGCTTAGGGGCCCATATATTGGCAGAGTATTTAAATATTGTTTAGTTTTTGAGATATGGTATTTATCATAAAAAAATCAAATACGGACCTGGATTTTTTTTATTACTATTTTGATTGGTTTTATGCTATTAATATTTTTTAAAAAAATTTGTCCGTACCTGGATATTTCCAACATAAATATAAATTAAAAATTGCTAGTTGAACGATTTGTAGTTTTACTGTTTTGATACTTGGCAAATTAAAATGGTTTTACGTTAATTTAAAGATTTGTTTGAAACAAAGTCTACGACAAATACAAAAAAAAATAACGAATTACTAAAAATAACAACTAATTTTTCTTTAATGATATAAATGTGCAAACTGATTGCCATTATGTGTAAGACACTGTTGGCGTTTTTGAGTATTTATTCTTAACGCATTTTGCATAAAAATATTTCAGCCGTTTAAATATTGGGATTTTGATGCTTACCACATTTTTCAAAAATTGATATGGTCGATTTCTAGCCATTTTAGAATAATTGAGAGTGAGACATTCACAAAAATGACAACTAATTTTTGATTTTTAATGTTGAAGTAAATTTCATGAGTTGTTGTGCTGCCATCAAATAATTACTATGATATTATTAGCTTACACATATACTATACTATAGTAGTGTGAGCTATGGTGATCCTAAATTTTTCGAGAGAAAAAAAGTTGCTCAGATTTCAAAAATTTTTATATATCTTTGCGTTTCAGATGATTTTGAAACTTTTTTGTTGCGCCGTCTGTCTGTCTGTCTGTCTGTATGTCTGTCTGTAACGACCAACGCGCATAACTCAAAAACCGCTTGACCGATTTTAATAAAATTTGGTACCTAGGCTGGGTCTTGGGTCGAGATGGTCCCATTTGAAAATGAACAAGATCCATCGAACACAAACCAAATAAAAGGGTGGGGGTAGATTTCAAAAATTAGAGTTTATGTGAAAATATGGCGTGTGTGATATCAAACAAAAGGTAATTGAGTCTGGAGTGTAACAAAATACATTTTAATTTATTTTTAAAAAAAGGGTGGGGGTATATTCAAACGATTTGAACCATTTACCGGATTTTTTAAAAATTGTCTTGTTCCCCACTGGTTCGTCCCGCCTTCCTTTTTGTAAATATGTTCTTTTTACTATAATTTACCAAATTGGTTCGAATTAGGCTATTTGGTGATTCACTAGAGCATTTTCTATTTTTGGTTTATTTAGTATTAATTAACTAATTAAGTACCTAAAATTACTGGGTTATTTGCATTTGAAACTCCCGCGGTTTTAAAGGCAAATATTACAATTTGCTATAATCAATTTACTTTACATAAAATGCATTTTGAATTACTAAGGTTCCTAGTTCCTTTAATATGGACCTTCGTAATCTCATTCCCTCCTACTTATTCCCTTTTCTCCTACGCCTATGGATTAACGACGCCACTGGGCGCCATGTGGGAGAATGAACGCAGCAGCGAATACCTGCTGCAGCACACAGAGAACCGTTTTCGCCTTCGAACGATAATACACGCGTGTTAGCGACTCTCCTACCACAGGCATGTGGGGTGCAAAAACTACGGTTAAACAGCGTGTCCTCCCATGAGTTCCGCTTCCTGTATAAAAATGGTAAGTGAAAATGCATTATTTTTACCTTACATACATTTGTTTATTGCTACACTAACCTAGAAGGTAAACTAGACCATTTCAGAATCCCTTGTACCAGCTTAGCCTATGACCTTATTCCCTTAAAATTACAGTCCACATCTGACACCGTTAAATTCCAGACAACTCTCCTATCTGGACCACCAGGGAGCCCCATTTTGGTCCTTCGAGCCGGATTTCTGGAATCGTTTTTTTGCCTTTTTAGGTTAGTTTTTTTTACTGGTTTCAAATGCAAGAAAAACCCTTGTTTTTCCTAAATGCCTTTTTTACTGGTTTCAAATGCAAGAAAAACCCTTGTTTTTCTTACATGCCTACTTTAGAAAACCCCTAGGTTTCTAAAATACATTTTGCGATTTTTTTTTGTGTAAAAACAAATGCAGGAAAAACCCTTGTTTTTCTTACATGCCTGCTTTGGAGGACCCCTAGGTTTCTGAAATGCATTTTGCGATTTTTTTTGTGTAAAAATTAAATATTTTTAACAATAAATTTAGCCTTTTCATGCGAAAAACCAAACACAGATAAAATCTGTAAACTACTATGCTTTTTTTTGTTTCGAATAAATCAAGTTTTTTCGTTTCTTTTTTGTAAAAAAAAAAAAACCGTATGGAATTTGGGTGTTTTTTTGTTTGTCACTGGAAATAGTTTAAAATAGTGTCTGCAAAGTGCTATTATTTTAGCCGTTGTGCCTTCACATTTGTGGATTGCTATAATTATATCCAATTTGCTCGAAAAAAATCTCCAAATTGCCATATTCATTTTTGCTTATTGCAAATTGCTATGACTATATCAGATTGCGGATGCTTTACTATATTCGTTTTTGCGTAAAAATTGCTATGAATATATCTATTTCTAATTTACTATTATAATATCTGTCTGCAAATGGCTATGATTGTATCCATTTTTTGCGTGCATAATAAATTTTGAAGGAAATTTAATTCTTAACTTGAGGGTTTGTTTTCGTGTAAAGGCAGATAAATAGTTTTACCAAATTAAATGCTTTTGATTTGTAGGTATTTATTTTTAAATTTAATACATAGTAGGTACCTACTTATTTGAATTCGCGAGGCGAAGATAAAAAAACTTATACACAAGTTTTTTTGTTATCATTAGTTTGCATCGGGTATTTTCTTTACTTTTGTGCGCTTATAGTTTGATTATTGTAATTAAACGTAGGACATTAACATTTATACAGGGTGTCCAAATTTTGATTTTTTTTTCAGTTTACCTAATTTTTGTCAATTATTTTTTGGATTTTTTTTTAAATCATGTCTAGTTCGGATAAAATTTTAAAGGCTAAAGCCTTGCGCTATAGTGCGATTTCACAGCTAAATTTGATCATTGAATCCGCGACCCTCGCAAAAAATGACCCTGCCTATCACAGCGGTTTTAAAGTCAAATTTCGGACATTGTCAAAAATCAAAAAAGATTTTGAAAAGCACCATAATACTTTGTTGACGTTGGTAGCCTCTGATGAGGATCGCTTAGTAGTAGAAAACAAAGTGGCTATGGACTTTTGCAAACGCTGTGACGAGATTTCCACTATATTTTACGAACTTTTCGAACTACCCTTTGAAGATGGAGGGCTTTTGAGCAGTACGATAAATCCCATGGGCAGTCCCTGTGCCTCCACAGACCAGCATGGTTTACTGCCTAGGATAAAAATACCTCTTTTTCAAGGGGAATTTAAGGAGTTTCCAACCTTTTTGCAAGCCTTTAATGCTACCGTGCACAATAATAGGTCGCTGGGAAACTTTGAAAAATTCAATTTGCTTTTTTCTAATTTAAAGGGCCCTGCCCTGGATGTCATTTCTGACATTCCTATCCTTGCTGAAAATTATTTAAATGCCTACCACACCTTGGTGGATAGGTATACAAATAAACGATTACAAGCTTACCTTCACTGGAAGGCAATTGAAGGCTTCTCTCCTCTTACTAAAGAGAATGCTACGAATTTGAGGAATTTGCTTGATTGTTTTTCGAAAAACTTAAGTGCTTTAAAAGTCATGGGTTTTAAAACGGAGTTTTGGGATTATATTATGGCACAAATGCTCTTGGATAGGTTGGACCCAACCACGCGCAAGGCATTTGAGCAAAATTATTGCTCCAATGAGATCCCCTCTTATGATAAAATTCGTGCTTTTGTTTCTAGCCATTGCATTGCGTTGGAACAAATACAACAAACTCAAGATTACTTAAAAAATAAAGATTTGTCAATTTCAAGTCAGAAAAATCAAGCAAAGTTTCAAAATCGATCTGCTTTGTTTGCTAATACTCAGAGAGCCTCCAAAAATGCCTCCCAGTCTCCAAATGGCCAAAGTGGCTTAAATAATACTCCAAACCCTCAAAATTTTTGTTTTCTCTGTAAAAGTGGCGATCATATAATATACAGATGTCCTAATTTTTTGGCGAAAACTCCCCAGCAACGTTTTGAGATTGTTAAACAACATAAAGCGTGTGTCAACTGTTTGGCCTCAAAGCATAATTTACCCCAGCAATGCAAATCAGAAAAAAGATGTTTACATTGTGGCCAATTTCATCACAGTCTCTTACATTTTTTTCCTATTAATTCTACACCTAGTTCTGCGAGTAGCCCCTCTACTTCTGCAGTGCAACCCCCGAGGAGCCCCGTGGCTACCGAATTTAATAGAACCACTAACACCATTGTTACTGGTATGTCTTTAAATGATCGCGAAGTACTTCTCTGTACCGCTTTAATACAAATACAGGATGTTTTTCAAAATTGGCACACAGTGCGCGCCATCTGTGACTCTGGTGCTCAATCTTCATTTATATCTAAGTCATGTGCTGATAGTTTGGGCCTTCCTAAATTTAATATCGCCAGGACTCTACAAAGCTTAGATCGAATGACAACTTCGGCAAAATCTGGAATTAATTGCAATATATCCTCTTTGCGTGATAATAATTTTGTTTTTAATTTTGATGCGATAATACTCGATAAAATTTGTAGTGATTTACCTCATTCCTCATTTTCGATTAAAAGTTTTCCTTTTCTCGCCAACTTAGCACTAGCTGACCCAGGCTTTAATAAAAGCGATAAAATTGATTTATTGTTGGGCGGCGATGTGTACCCTTACATTTTGCTAGATGGTCGTTTGTCTACGGGACCCAACAACCCCGTCTGCATTAATACTATTTTTGGTTGGGGAATAATGGGCAATCTTTCACTTTCACCTTCAACTACAAATCAAATTAAAACATTTTTTACTACGTCAATGAACGATTCTTTTGTCAATTTAGATAAAAATCTACAACGATTTTGGCAAATAGATGACATACCTAATGTCAAGGCCATTGACCCCGAAGATGAGTTTTGCGAAAATTATTTTTTGAAAACTACCTCAAAAAATGAGGAGGGGAGATATATTGTATCTTTACCATTTAAAGTTACTGCTCCAGATTTTGGCGACACTCGATCCATTGCCGTACGTCGTTTTTTCTCCCTTGAGAAGAAATTGCTACAAAACCCTGATTTTTATGCTGCCTACAGCTCTGTTTTACAAGATTATTTAGATAATAATCATATGCAACCGGTTTCTGCACCTTTGCCGACCGAAATTTCAAATCATTTTTATATTGCACACCATGCGGTGTTTAAAAAAGATTCTACTAGCACCCCCCTGAGGGTGGTTTTTGATGCGAGCATGCACGCCCCTGGCAAAATCTCGCTCAACAACGCTGTTAATACTGGGCCCCCTTTACAAAGGGACTTACAAAAAATTTTATTACTTTATCGTTTGCATAAATTTTGCTTTTGTTGCGACATCCGTCAAATGTACAGGATGATTTTAGTTGACCCTAGTCAAACTAATTTTCAAAGAATAGTTTGGAGGTTTGATCCTAACCAGCCTATTCAAGACTTCGAAATAAATAGAGTTTTATTCGGGGTCTCTTGTAGCCCCTTTTTGGCTATCAGAACTTTGCTGCAACTTGCTAGAGAGCATGAGGACCTTCCTCTTGCCTCAAAAATCATTGAGGAGGCAGTTTTTGTCGATGATGTGATTTCGGGAAGTGATGACTTTTTTAAGGCCACTGAGATGAAAAATCAATTAATCGAGCTACTTAGCCGAGGTGGATTCGAATTGCGTAAATGGGCGAGCAATTGTCCCGAGTTACTATCCGATCTTCCTGAGTCACACATTTCGATGAAGGCTCTTTCTCTCGATTTAGATGCTGAAAATTTAACTTTGAAAATTCTCGGTTTAAATTGGAACCCTCATACTGATGAATTTTTTTATACTTTCGACTGTTCTCTCCAAACATGCACTAAAAGAACAATTTTAAGTAATTTGGCCCGCATTTACGACCCTCTGTCTTTTTTGGCGCCAATAGTTTTAATTTTAAAATTAATTGTTCAATACTGCTGGGCAGAAGACTTAAACTGGGACGACCCTGTCAGTCCGGAAATTGTTTTTAAATGGGAAAAATTTAAAAATGAATTAAAGTTTTTGCATTCTGTTAAAATTCCTCGTCAAATAATTTTGCCTAATGCTAGTCAAATCCAGCTAGTAGGATTTTGCGATAGTTCAGAACGGGCCTATTGTGCTGTCGCTTATATTCGAATTTTTTATTCTGATGGAAACATTAAAGTTTTTTTTGTTTGTAGTAAATCTAGAGTCGCACCGTTGCGTCGTAAACTAACTTTACCAAGACTAGAGCTTTTAGGAGCTGTTTTGTTGGCTAAATTAATGGATTTTTTACTAGAAACGTTCTCGGAAAAAATTAAATTTGATAAAATTCTTGCTTTTACTGATAGCACAGTGACCTTATCTTGGATTCAGGGATCTCCTCACAAATTTAAAACATTTGTTTCGAATAGAACTGCCTATATACAAGGAAGAATTAGCCCTGAGTTTTGGCATTATGTTCCTACTGAACAAAATCCTGCTGACTGCGGTACTAGGGAAATGTATCCCTCTGATTTACAAAGATTTTATTTTTGGTTAGAAGGGCCTTCTTTTCTAAACCAACCTACAAATACTTGGGATTTTATGACAGTTACTTACGATGGGAATGCAGTTTTGGAAGAACAGCGAAAAAATATTTTTAACGTTTTTACTTGCGAACAAACAGTTGAATATTATGTAAACAACTTGTTTGAAAAATACAGTTCTCTTTTTAAAATTAAGAGAATAGTTGCTTACTTTTTGCGAGGGTTACAAAAGTTTAAAAATCCCTCATACAATTTTGCTACTGATTACCTTACAAATCAGGATTACTACAAAGGCTTGCTTTTTATTTCGAAATGCGTACAATCTTTTTCTTTCCAAAAAGAAATTGAATTACTAAAAGATAAGAAACAGCTTCCAAAAGCTTTTCAAAAATTATGTCCATTTTTGCATAATGAAAGCTACGATTTGCTTCGTGTTGGAGGCCGTTTATGCCATTCAAATTTATCATACGATAAAAAATTTCCAATTCTTTTGCCTTCTAGTGCAAAATTCACTGAATTACTGATTTTAGATTTGCATCGCAGCAATCTTCATTGTGGTGTACAGACCACAACTTTTTTACTAATGCAAAACTTCTGGGTATTGTCTGCTAAAAGGGTAGTGAGAGGAGTTTTAAGTTCTTGCCATACTTGCTGGAAAACTAAACCTAACTCCCTTCAACCCCCTATGGGTCACCTACCGAAATTTAGAGTTTCCGAAGCAAAGGTGTTCGAAAATGTAGGTATAGATTTTTGTGGTCCGTTCACGATTACTCTTGGTCGGACCAGAGGTGCAAAAACCATGAAAGCATATGTCTGTTTATTTATCTGTTGCGCTGTTAAAGCCGTGCATTTAGAGTTAGTCTCTGATATGACATCAGAAGCCTTTCTGGCTGCTCTGCGCCGCTTCATAGCTAGAAGAGGACTATGCTCAAAGATCTCTTCAGACTGCGGGACCAACTTCGTGGCCTCTGAAAAATACTTGCGACAAATTTTTTCTGATTGCGTGAAGGGGGAAGGTATAGTTTGGTCTTTTAACCCACCTGCTGCTCCCCACATGGGAGGCATTTGGGAATCAAACATTAAATCTTTAAAGACTCATCTTCACAGGGTAGTTGGAAATCAAATACTCACCTATGAGGAATTAAATACGGTTTTAACCCAAGTTGAAGCCATAATGAACTCACGTCCTTTATGTGCCTTAAGCACCGATCCTACTGATCTGGCGGTCTTGACTCCTAATAATTTTTTAAATTTGAGGCCTCCAGGTACAATACCCGATCCAAACTACTGCGATATTGCGTTAAACAGGCTGTCCAGGTGGCAACTGTTGCAAAGAATGCACCGCGATTTTTGGATTCGCTGGCACCGCGAATATTTGCACACTTTGCAACAGCGAGCCAAATGGCACCAACCTCTTGCTTCCATTGATATTGGTACTATGGTACTGATCAAAGATGAAAATTCCACTCCATTGGATTGGCCCCTAGGCCGCATTGAAGACCTTATTAAAGGTTCTGATAATGTTCCACGGGTTGCTATTGTAAAGACTACTAAAGGTACCTACAAACGGCCTTTGGTAAAACTATGCGCCCTGCCTACAAATTAAACTCTCTGAAATGCCCCTGGGCATTCTCAGGGGGGTGGGAAATGGTTCGTCCCGCCTTCCTTTTTGTAAATATGTTCTTTTTACTATAATTTACCAAATTGGTTCGAATTAGGCTATTTGGTGATTCACTAGAGCATTTTCTATTTTTGGTTTATTTAGTATTAATTAACTAATTAAGTACCTAAAATTACTGGGTTATTTGCATTTGAAACTCCCGCGGTTTTAAAGGCAAATATTACAATTTGCTATAATCAATTTACTTTACATAAAATGCATTTTGAATTACTAAGGTTCCTAGTTCCTTTAATATGGACCTTCGTAATCTCATTCCCTCCTACTTATTCCCTTTTCTCCTACGCCTATGGATTAACGACGCCACTGGGCGCCATGTGGGAGAATGAACGCAGCAGCGAATACCTGCTGCAGCACACAGAGAACCGTTTTCGCCTTCGAACGATAATACACGCGTGTTAGCGACTCTCCTACCACAGGCATGTGGGGTGCAAAAACTACGGTTAAACAGCGTGTCCTCCCATGAGTTCCGCTTCCTGTATAAAAATGGTAAGTGAAAATGCATTATTTTTACCTTACATACATTTGTTTATTGCTACACTAACCTAGAAGGTAAACTAGACCATTTCAGAATCCCTTGTACCAGCTTAGCCTATGACCTTATTCCCTTAAAATTACAGTCCACATCTGACACCGTTAAATTCCAGACAACTCTCCTATCTGGACCACCAGGGAGCCCCACCCACTTTGCAGAACCGCCACTTTTAAACCTCACGCGCGCTACTTGTCAAAATACATCCAAATAACACATTTTTGGCGTTATCTCAAAAAAAAAATTTTCGAAAAAATATATATGTTATTTATTCCATGGTTGAGTATAATACCTTTTTTAGACATTGCTAGGCGGGATAGGAAAGAAAAACGGAATCACAGATGCTAAAAGACCGAAACACAATTGTAAAACTTTCGGCCTGAACAACAGTTATCATTAATATTATTCACATTGTATGAAAAGAAGGGATCACTAACTTCTCTTACCCAACTGCAGGACGGTAAAAGGATATTATGTTTTTTCGCTTGGGATATGTATGTGTGTAAATCAGTGGCGGATCCAGGGGGGGGGCATTAGGGGCACTTGCCCCCTTCCCCCAAAAATTTTTTGAATATACAAAAAATGAGTAAAAACTAAGGTTTTTGCTAATAAAAATTCAAAATAAATATTGTAAAAAATACTCTGCCAATATATGGGCCCCTAAGCTCACACTAGGTACTATAGTTATAGTGTACGTGTGAGCTAATATAACTAAAAACTGAAATATATTTTATTTAACTCCGGACTAAATTACCTTTTGTTTGATACCACACAAGCTATGTTTTGACTTAAACTCAAATTTTTGAAATCTACCCCCACCCTTAAAAAAAACAAAAAACTAAAATGTATTTTGTTAAACTCCGGACTCAATTACCTTTCGTTTGATATCACACACGCCATATTTTCACTTAAACTCTAATTTTTAAAATAAACCCCCACTCTTTTTTTTAAATAAATTAAAATGTATTTTGTTTAACTGCAGACTCAATTACCTTTCGTTTGATATCACACACGCCATATTTTCACATAAACTCTAATTTTTGAAATCTACCCCCACCCTTTTATTTGGTTTCTGTTCGGTGGATTTTGTTCATTTTTAAATGGGACCATCTCGACCCAAGACCCAGCCTAGGTACCAAATTTCATTAAAATCGGCCAAGCGGTTTTTGAGTTATGCGCGTTGGTCGTTACAGACATACAGACAGACAGACAGACAGACACACAGACAGACATACAGACAGACAGACAGACAGACAGACGGCGCAACAAAAAAGTTTCAAAATCATCTGAAACGCAAAGATATATAAAAATTTTTGAAATCGGAGCAAATCTTTTTTTCTCGAAAAAATTAGAATCACCATAGCTCACACTACTATAGTATAG